>JAGFMF010011568.1:17219412-17274356 GCA_019455555.1 Galemys pyrenaicus | reverse complement strand
GGGATTTGTAGTCCTTGGATCTTGTAGGTCTGGAATGGGGGTCGAAGTCCATAACCTATTTGTATAATCCATTCAGGAGGGTCTTTCCCCCTAACAGTCTCACCCTCGGTATAGTGAGGATGATAGCAGATAACCTATGATGCTCTAGGCAGTGTGCTAAGTAATTTGTATGCAGTATTTAATTTCTTTCTCACATCTGTGGAAGAAATATTGCTGGACAATGGACTGGAGATGCCTTTCCAATCACAGAGTTTAGCCTAAGTGCAATTAACATACCAATGCAGGGGCAGTTAACAAGTCAGATTCATGGCCCAGTACCAGCACTCCTAACAGAGCTGCAGATAACAGGTCAGGCTAGTCTGTGTCCTTGGACAGTTACCTCCCTGCAAAACTTCCCCCTCCTCTGTGTCTAGCCTTCAAATATATGGCTTGTATGTTTGTTTTTTTTTACCCCTGTAGCAATATAGAGATAGTAGAGTATAAAAGGAACTCCCAGCCTTTGTTAAGGAGCCCAGATTTCCAGATTTCTGGAGAAAGGTCCATATCTGGGTCCATATGCATATGAAATAAAGTGCCTGGGCTCATAAATCCTTGAGTACTGCCTGGTTCCTCCTTCCATAGCATGGGTTGCAGGCCAGAGTAATTTCCATAACACATCGACCCTAGCAACTAGGTCATGTTGTTTCTACTTTGGAGCTCAGAAAACTAGGTACAGACTTCCAGTAACTTGCCTTGGTCAAATAGCCACTGTCAAACCCATGTTTATATGACCTCAAAGCCTGAGGTCTTAGCTGCTGCTCTGCATTCCCCTGTCATGATGTACTTGGTGATTTATACTATGAAACTCTTAGTGATGCCATCTTAGAATACCAAGAAACCATACAATAAAGAGTTAAATTAATACTTCAATGTAAAACTATGAAAAATAGACAAATCTTTAAAATCATACATAGATATAGGTCTATAGAAGGTTTTCATTTTCAATGATTAGTATTTTCAGAGTCAGGAACATTATAGCTTTTTTTTTTTTTTCAAATCTTAAAATGTATAAGGTAAAAATTAAGTTCCACCTGTGTTGTGTCATTACTAGTTGAGAATATTCCATTCTGCTATAGAGGAAAAGTAAATAATGTGGTTTAAATCATGAATAAGCAGGTAGCTTGCAAGACGTAGGCAGAAATCGTAAGATGTGTCCAATCAATAGGAAGTTAGAAAATGATGAAGCATTAATAGGATGAAAAGAATGGAGAACAAGCGTGTCAGTCATTGGAAATGCCTGTGTACTTCCTTTCTGGCCCCACATCTGCTCTCTCCTAGAAATGCAATGAAACCTGGTCAGCAGGCCAGTTGGCAAGATACAGCTATGACCAGGCATTCTTGTGTCTGCATCTCTCCAACAGAGTGGGTGTTGGCTCCAGATCACTTCAGCCATTTGGACCCCCTTCCTGAATCGGTGAGGGAGGTCAGTGTTGCAGAAAGGGAAGCACTTCTTGAATCCCTGAGTTATATAAGAAAGGATATATATATTACCTCTCTTCCTCTCTGCAGAATAGTGTTAACCTACCTTATTTCTTGATTTTTGCTCCTGGTTGTGAGTTTTAAATTGATTTAGTCCAGTTGCTGAGCCTTTCTGTTCCAGGATCTCTGGGATAACTTGTCTAGTAGTGTCTGGTATTGCATCAAGCTGATTTTCTGCATGATATAACTCCGCTCCTTTCTATCCCTGACTTTCTCAGTAGACGTAATCCTTAGAATGCTTTCTGGTTTTCAGCTTATATTCTTATATTTATTTCTCTGTATATCAATAAATTTAAAAACATACCTGCTGATACTCCATTACACAAGATATTAAGAATTTACAGTCTCTCAGATATACTTTGCTGATCACTGCTACATTATTTTAGAAACTGTATTAGATCTATTGAGTAATTTAATAACTTAAACATGGAGTTTATCTTCAGTTACTTGGTTTATCAATGTCCTTTTATTTACATGTTTTTTCATTGCAAAGTAATGAGTGCACATGGTAAAACATCAAAGCAATATGAAAGGGAACAGAATGAAATGGAATTCTTCGTCCAGTCATCCTCCTTAGGGGGCAACTGCTGTTTTAATTTATTAAACATCTATAAAATTTATTTATAAATGGAAGCACAACTATGCATAATTATCACTCAAGAATATCAAATATTCTCCCAGATTTTCTTCTAGAACTTTAATAAATTCATTATAAAATCAACTTTATTGTGCTATAATTTATATATATATTAAAATGCACTTATTTTTCCACCTTTGTTGAGATATCATTGTTGTCTAACATTCTATAAGTTATGGTATATAATTTTATAATTTCACACACACACACACGATTGCCAAAGTCATGTTAGTTAACACATTCATCACCATACATAACTGTAACTAGTGTTATAGTGACAACATTTAAGATTTACTTTCAGCAACTTTAAAGTATACAATAGTATACTATTAACTATAGTCACCTCTTATAACTGGAAGTTTGTACTCTTTGACCAATATCTCCTTATTTCACTAACCCACAGTCCCTGGTAATCACTATTCTACTGTGTCTATGAATTTGGCCTTTTTAGATTCCACAAATAATTGAGACCATGCAATATTTGTCTTTCTCAGACAGACACTTAGCATAATGTCTTCAAGATCCATCTATGTTGTCACAAACCCTGATTTGCAGGATTTCCTTTTTTTCAGCTAAGTAATATTCCTATCTATCTGTCTGTCTAACTTTATATCTCACATTTTCTTTATTCATCATCTGTGGACAGTTAGGTTGTTTCCCTGTGTTGATTATGTGAATAATGTTACAGTGAACATGGGAGTGAAGGTATCTGTTTGAGATAGAGATTTCATTTCCTTTGGATATATACCCAGAAATGGGATATATTTATTATAATTATATATATATAATTATAATGGGATATATTACTGGATCATATGGCAATTCTATTTTTAATTATTTGCCAAATCTCTTTACTGTTTTCCATACTGGTTGTGCAATTTACATTCCCACCAACAGTAAAAATGCATTCATTTTAAGTGTGTACTTGATGAGTTTAACAAATGTAACTATTACCCTAATTTCCTTGCCTCTAAAAAGCATGTCATGCTCCTTAGCCCCCTATACTTGGCTCAGGCCATGACTGACCTGGTTTCTGTTCCTGTTGAATCCATTTCTCAATATTCATTCTATGTGGAATATATTTTATTGTAGGGGGGAAAAGGTCCAGTATGTTTTCTTTCAAATGATTAGTTGACATTTCCAATTTTATTTATAGAACACTTTACTTTCCTCCGTTGTTTTCAAATATTCTCTTTATCACATATAAAAATCCAATATGCATTTTGGTTTATTTATATTGATAATTCTTCCTCTTCCTGTGCTGTTGCCAAACCGTTTCAGTTACTGTAGCTTTATATTACTGGTTGTTTTAAGATTTTTATTTCTTTTTCATTTTTGTGTAGAAGAACGGGGTATAGCCAGAGGTGTAGGATGGGGTGAGAGGATTTACTAGAGACAGAGTGGGGAGAAGAGCAGGCAGATTGACTGAAATACACTGCTGAGGGGAGCAGTGGGCGAGGCAGGAGAGGTCCGCTGCACCATGTGGGTTAGCTCCTTGTCTAGGGATAGAACTCAGGACATCCCCAGAAGCAGTGGCAGTGGGCCTTTGCAGTAGTAGTGCTGAGACTTAGCCCTTAGGCCACCAAGAATGGCCATAATTTCATATTATTAAGAACTCTATGACCAGGGGCCTCCCTGGTGGCACAGTGCATTAAGCAATGCACTATGAAGCAAATTGCAGCCACTGCAGCACAAGTTCAATCCCTGCTCCTGGCCAGGGAAGAGACCCACATGGCACAGCAGACCTCTCCTGCCTTGCCTGCTGCTCCCCTCAGCAGTGTGTTTCAGTCAGTCTGCCTGTTCTGCTCCCCACTCTGTCTCTGGTGAATCCTCTCACCTCCCTGGACTCTGACCTGTACCCCAGTTATTGTATGCGTAAATAAATACATCTTAAAAAAAAGAAAAGAAATCCATGACCAGACATTTCCATTCCTGATGTCACTTTTTGCAATATTTTTAAGATTATGTCTTATAATGGTGTGAGGCTTATCTGCACATAAACATCTACCTCTGAAATTGATAATAATTTTATAAATCAATGATATATCAGCAAACTTGTATTAAATAAGAACATCATGGCTTATCTTGTATGTTTATATTCCATATGAAACCTTTGCTTTTCCATTTGGAATCAATTTGTCTGGTCCTTTTTAATCTTATTGGTTTTGAAAAATTGAGATAAGATTAAATTTGGAGACAATTGAATTATTCTGAAATAATTAAATAAAAGTTTACAAATAGCTGAACTGATATTTTAACACAATTGTTTTGACCTGTTTAAGATGGAAGTATGTAATATTCATCTTACTTTATATTTCTACATAGAAATTTAAAGTTTTCTTCATATAGGTCTGTACATTTCTTGTATGACTTCTAAATAGTTTGTCCTTTTTGTGCTTTTATAACAAGATATTTTCTTTCTTTGTGTGTGTGTGTGTGTGTCTCTAAAGGGTGGTTGTTTCTTTCTTTTTTTTTCCCCAAGAGTTGTTTATTTATGTATACAAATAGTGGGATACAGGCCAGAGGTGTGGGGCTGGGGGTGAGAGGATTCACCAGAGACAGAGTGGGGAGCAGAACAGGAAGATCGACTGTAACACACTGCTGAGGGGAGCAGCAGGCGGGACAGGAGAGGTCTGCTGAGCCATGTGGGTCACCTCCCTGCACTCCTGCTGCAGTGACTGCCGATAGCTTCATAGTGCTGCACCTTAACCCCTTGTGCCACCAGAGAGGCCTAAATTGGTGGTTGTTTCTTTCTGAAGCAGTGATATTTAACACTGTAGTCAAAGCATAAGCTTTGGTGCCTTACTGTCTGGTTTAAATCTAATTTGTAGCCATGTGAAAAGGTCAAGTTACTGAATTTCTCTGTGCGCCTCAGTTTCCTTCTCCACAAAATGAAGATAATAATAGTATCTACTTCATGCAATTAATTAGAGGATTAAGCAAATTATTTTTGAAAAGTACTCCTATTAGTGTCTGCCACATAGTAAGCACTGAAGAGATGTTAATTATGTCACAGAGCTATTGATTTCTATCAGTTAATTTGCAATTAGCCACTTCACTGTATTTTCTTATTTTTTTCTGTTTCTCAGTCGATGTTCTGAGTAATCAAGTTGTATTATCACCTGTCCATTGATTTTAGAAGTTACATCTTAGTTCTCCCACTGACAAGATAAAGAAAGTAATGCTTGATTCTCTCCCTCCCATGCTCCTTCCCTGCCCCTCAGTTTCTTCTAGTCAGGCCACCAAATTTCTGCCATCTCCTCCATCATGTTCTATGATCTAATGGAATATGCTTTGGTACATTGGATTCTAAAAGTGGGATCTGGGGAAAGGTGGCAGTGGCAAGAGCAGTGACTGTGAAATAAGGTTTTATTCTCTCTGAATCCTCACGTAACAGCAGGGAGAACAACGGGATACAAAATTAACAACTTATGGACACCATTTACAACCCACCTAAGTGCCACATCTCCAAGAACCCCAAAACACAAACAATGGAGGACAAACCACTGCTCACACCAGGACCTGTGGTGTTATCAGTAGCTGTGAAGAATAAAGCAGAGGGAAGCACTGGGGGTATCTGACCGGCCTGAGCTCAGCAGAAACCTGAAATTCACTGGCAAGCCAAGAAAGACCATCGTAGTAGAACTGAACACAGAGGAATTTTATCCCTTCCACTGCTGGGTGAATGCAAGGGGCTCCTACTAAATCTGAAGGAGGTAGACAAGCCAACGCTCCCCTTCAGGACAGGCAGAAACTCAAGAGGGGAAAGCTGGGAATGGAATAAGAAATAAGTAGACCAGGGAGTGTAGACAGGAGGTCCAGGGAAGTGACATAAGAGACATACAGAAAACCTTAAAATCAAGGCATCATATATATTTTTCTAGTTGAGATAGAGTTGACGTATAGGTCAGTTTAAGGTGTGCAATGTGTTGACTTGATACATTTACATACTGCGATCCATCACCACTGTAGTTAGCTAAATTATTTCTTCTTTGTGATGAGAAAAATTAAGATCTAATCTAAGGCAACATATTTTTGGAGGACCACCATCCTCCAAAAAATAAAAGAAGAATAAAGAAAGAAACCCACCCTTCCCAGAATCAGAAACAGAAACAATAGATCCTGATGTTACGCAGAACTGGGACTCTGAAGTTGGAAAAGCTATGCCAGATTTTCCTTCTGAAAGTTTATGAAAACTAACTTCACATAAAAATAAACAGGAAAGGATTGAGGTCAAATCCTACTATTTTCTAACAAGAATGAGACACTAATAAAAAGTGTTTACAATATTATGATAAACGTAAACATTGCTTTGTTAGATCAATGACGTGCAACTGGAAGGAAATGTAGTCCCTATGTCACAAAAACTGAGTCTCACAAAATATCTTGTTATAAAGCACAGAAAAGACAAACTAGGAGTCATACAATGGTATACATACAGTTCACATTGACAATGGCCCCAGATCAGCTTGCATTTTAGGTAGCTTCATACTCGGGTTGATTTTTCTTTCTTTCTTTTAAAGTTTTTTTTTAAAAAATGTATTTATGAATATAAGAACTGGAGTGTAGGCCAGAAGTGCTGGTGAGGCTGGGGGCAGCGGCCATGGTGAGAGGATTCACCAAAGACAGAGTGGGGAGAACAGGCAGATCTACTGGAATACACTGCTGAGGGGCGCAGCGGGGGGTTGGGGAGGTGGGGGAGACGGGAGAGGTCTGCTGTGGGTCAGCTCCCTGACCAGGGATCAAATTCTTTTTTTTTTTTTTAAAGATTTATTCATTTATGCGTACAAGAACTGGGGTACAGGCCAGAGTCGTGGGAGGTGAGAGGATTCACCGGACAGAGTGGGGAGCAGAACAGACAGACTGACTGAAACACGCTTTTGAGGGCAGCAGCAGGCGAGGCAGGAGAGGTCTGCCTGCGCCATGTGGGTCCCCTCCCTGGCTGACGACAGGGATCAAACTCATCCTGCAGTGGTTGCAGTTTGCTTTATAGTGCGTTGGTTAACCTGCTAGGCCACCAGGGAGGCCCCCAGGGATCAAATTCTATGGCAGTGGCTGCTGATAGCTTCATAGTGCTGAGGAGACTTAGCCCCTTGCACCACCAGGGAGGCCCTAGGGTTGACTTTCTTAATATTCTCCTCCCTCCCTCTCCCCATCACATGCTCTGATTTGTTTTTTCCCCCACTCTGTGGGCAAGAGAAGCATGTAACCTTGGTCATGCTATCATCAAGACTGTCCAGTAGCTTAATTGCATTATTAATGTGAATTCTTATCTTGGAGACTTACTCTCAGAACTCTCTGATTTATTGTCCTGTTTTGTTTTGCTGTTGTTTTTCACATTGTGTTGCTAGGTTGGGGCCCTGTTTTCTGGGCCCCAGGTTTTTGTTTTGTTTTGTTTTTCTTCTTCTTGGATTCCTCTTTGATTTGCTGGTTACTTTTTGAAAAGCATTTATTTTAAAAAAGATTGTGTGTGAGATCATAGTTTTGAGTCCTTGTATGTCAGAAAATGTCACATTTTTACCTCGCACTTCATTGAGAGTTTAGCTTTGGACCGAATATGCAAAATAATTTCAAAATAATTTTTCCCTTATAACTTTGAGAGCGATTTTCTAAGATCCAGTTTCTGCTGGTGCATGTGACACCAATATAGTTCTTATTCCTTTAGAATTAACTGAATTAACTTTCTTCTTTTTTTTTTTTTTTTTTGGTCTCAAGACAAAAGGATTTCCCCTTTGTCCTTGGTGTTCTAATATTTCATAATGACGTACATTTGCGTGGGTCCTTTCTATTTCTCTGCTCTGTATTTGCTGAGTCCTTATAATCTGAAGTCATATATCTTTCTTTAGCGCTGAGAAATTTTCTTTTGTTATTTATTTTCTCTACTGTATTTTCACTATTTTTTCTTCCTAATACTCATATGGGGAATACTTCCTGGACAAGTCCTCTATCTCACTCTTTTTTTTTTTTTTTTAAGATTTATTTATTTATGCATACAAGAACTGGGCCAGAGATGCGGGGATGGTGTGAAGACTCACCAGAGACAGAATGGGGAGCAGAGCAGGCAGATGTACTGAAATACACTGCTGAGGGGAGCAGCAGGCGCAGCAGGAGAAGTCTGCTGTGCCATGTGGGTCCCCTCTTTGGCCGGCAGCAGGAATCGAACTTGTGCTGCAGTGGCTGTTTTGCTTCATAGTGCGTTGCTTAACGCACTGCGCCACCAGCGAGGCCCCCCTCTATCTCACTCTTAATACTTTGCTTACCCTTTCCATTTCTTTGACTTTCGCTCTTAATTCCTTCATGACTCTTTCTTGAGTTTTTTCTAGCAACTTAAAAATATTTCGTTATCTTATTTTGTTTCTTTTTTACAGAAGTTTATTCAAGTTTCTCTAGTTTTACTGATTAAACTTAGTTTTAGGTTTCAGTCTCTTAAAAAACTGTTGCCTTTGAGGTCAGATATTGATCACCTAAGCCCTTCTATTCCGTGTCATTTGTTTTCCACTAGACAAACTATGTAATATGATTATATTTTATATGCAAGCATGTCCTAATTTAGTCAGAGAAGACATATAAAAATCTGGATTAAAAGTACATATTAAATGATGCTTAATCACCTTACACAATGTTGTCTTAGTCTACAAATTGTTCCTCTCAGTAAGTTCTCCCTAGTGGATTTAATTTGTATCTATTATAATTATTCAGGTGATCGGGAAATTCTTACATAAAGTGACATACACTTAGTTTATAGAGGGCATTATTTATTATTTCTTTTTCTCATGACCTGTTACCTTGTCCTGCCTTATAAATAACACTATCAAAAAGGCAGGACATAATCACTCAAAACCTTAAAACTTGACCAGAGAATTGTATCAGGTTGGATACCATTTTGGTTACTATTGCAAAGGCCAAAAATAATAGTGGTTTTTTCAAGATAGAAGTTTCTTTCTGCTACAGAATCATGAATTGATAAATTATAGTTGTGTTAAGCCACTTAGTTTTGTTATGTCACATATATAACTGCTAAGGAGGAAGCTACTGTCTAAGGAATGATATTCCGTGATTCATCTCATTGGGCTTCTTACATCCACATATTCTGTATTGCCTTTTTGTCTTTCTGGTCCAGATTTTCTGCAATATAATGCACTATTTTTGGATTTTACTAACAAGGAATTTGTTCAATTTTATATTTGGTGTCTCCAGAGAAATTAAAGTTGGGTTTATGTTGGACTTATCCTTAGCAAAAAAATTTTATTTCACAAGATGGGATCTATAGCAAGGAGGGTCTTCTAACCTGGATTGGATTTCCTTCAAGAAGCAGGGCCCTAGTTCTTTTTGGACATATTGCTTTTCTTGACACCTGAACCTGAGTGTTTGAGAGTCCTTTGTCTGGGACCAAATATGAGATGATTTTGACCCTTTTCCTTCTTATGGAAAGAGTATAGGAAGTTGGATACAGCTTTTGCATTCTACTACCATTTAAAATAGAATTTTACATTTCAGGAAAGCAAATGAGTTCCCCCAAATCTCTCCTACATGCCATTTTCTTGAGTGGTTGTCAATCAGATAAAACTCACCAGACCTTAGCGGAGTTTTTCCTAGCAACAAGCCCCATCTGAACTTGCACCAAGGGAGTTTGTCTCCACTTGTGGATAAGAGAACTTCCTGATGGCAAGAAATCTGTTTTTTTTTAGCATAGGATGTGCTTACCCGTGACTGGAAGTTTTAGGTCATAGGTGGATTGGAAGCTGGGCTTGTATCTAGGAGATCAAAATATTTAGGATCTTTTGTGTAACATGATGTAGCTGTCTTTTTTCTAAACTCCCACTGATTCTCAGTGATCTAGTCTTTCCTCTTAGTTCATATTTGTTTGTTACATTTTGCCCTAATTTATGGCAAGATTTGAGACATTTAATATTAATTAGCTTGTACATCTCAGTGCCAGGCACAAGATAGAATATATTACTGCGTCTATGTGATTAAATAAGAAATTCACAGAGAATTTTTCCAAGAAGAAATACAATCTTATTATCAGGATTGTAAGGCCTTAGTCACCAGGAACTTATGTAGCAGTCTTTAATGATTTTGTGATATGCAAGAATATATCGTTTGCCCTATTTTACTTTAAGCTTCTCAGAAGTCAGTATTTGAGAATTAAGGTTAATTAAAATACCAACTGAGGTTACAAGAGTACACTGAGTAGTTGAGTGTTAATGTTATTAAATATATATAATATGCTAAACTAGTTATTGTTTGAAAATTTAAAATGCAATATAGATTCCTAAGAAACTCACTGTATGTTCAGAAAATATTTGAAGATAGCTCAGGTATTTTCTGATCTGGGTGCTAGAAGCTCACAGTTGTTTTTGAGAAAAACTGCCAGCCCATAGCTTTTTTCTGGGAAAAGGAGAACAGACAGTTTTTTATCCTTGGTTTTTCTTGTGTAGCTTATACTGCAACTCCATTGCCACAGCTGATAGGACCAGAGATTAATGGATTGATGGGTTGAAGACCAGCCCAGAGAAAGCTACAGATCAGTTGAGATAGTCTGACTCATTCATGCCAACCTACTTTTGGTGAAAGTTCACTCAGAGAGATGATGGCAGTAAAGTGGTACAGAAGCCAAGAGACATGGAGACAGTCAGGCAACAGTGGTAGTTGTAGGTAAGCAGAAGCCATGAGGTAGCGAGTGAGGGACTGGGGTACTTGGTAGTAGAGACAATCAGTACCTGGGTCACTATGAAGCAATGTCCCAGGACAGAGAGCAAGGAAAGCCTCTGTGGAGAGAGAGAGCAGATTAGTAGACACCTTTTGTGGTGTTCTTGGTTCACAGTAACCGCTTGCATCTGAGAACATCCTTTTTTCACACTCTTAAATTTCCTCCATGGTAGCCATGATCGTACTTCATGGCCTACCTTCCAGGCCTTGTTTGATTGGCCCAAGAGAGACAATTTCATCCCAACTGAACCAGCCAGATGTTCCTTCCTGGGACTTTGGAATTGGAAATCTGTCTCTGCCTGGGGCGGGAGCAAAGAGATAAGGAACTCTGGGGTGAGAAGAAGACAAAGCTGGTCTGTGTGGTATGTGGAGAAAAAAGAAGAAGAAGCTGTGCAGTGAGAAGCAGACACAGAGGCCATGTGGAGAGAGGGAGAGAAACTGAGTCTTGGCTTCTGATAGTTTTCCATTTCCTGGTTCTGATCCCTCAAAGAAGCCTCTATGGCTTCAAACCACCTGTAATTTTAATATAATCACTACCATGGTAAAAAAGTTAAGGTGGCTTCAGTTAGTGCCTATTTTTTGCAAAATGAGGGGTCATAATGAGAACACAGGGAAGCTGGTAACCTGTATGAAATTTATGTTTTTCTTGAAGCCCAGTAGGGCAAACTGTCAAGACAGTTTCTTGCTTCTCTTACAATAATCTCCCAGCTGAGTATGTCTCATTCTCTTGCAATCTAGATGGGATTCACAAACAAATACCCCTGGAGAATCTGATGTGGTAATGGAGAGTTGAACGAAAGGAAGTAGACTTTCAAACACCAGATACCAATTTCTACTTGAGGCTGCTTCTGCTGTATTCTGTTCTCACTAGTCTTTACAGATATCTGTATTCTTGGAGGATAAGGCCTACCGTGGTGTAGTAGGAATGGGGGTGCCCCAGCTATAGGGGTACCCTTTCCCTATGTGCAGTCTCACTATGATCCTGCCCACCTCTGCTGATGGTACATGGCCTTCTTGGGGAACAGACACTTCAGTGCTAAATGTGTTTAATGACTGACTTCATTGAGAGCGCAGGCCGTGTTGCTTTCACCTCTGTGGCAATAGCTTAGTATCTCACCCAGCACCTAACAGTCCCTCATCAAAAGTTATTGAGTGAAGGAGTGAATAAATTGTTTTTCTCAGTGGCAATTTGAAGATGTAGAAGGCAGATATAAAACCTGAAGCTAAACTCTATAGTAAATTATATAATCTGAGCATACAAACGGGTAGTTGCCTAATAAAATTCTTTGAGAATTATGATAATGGTATCTTTGCTGTGCAATTTCTTAACTGTCAAGGTGTGAATTCCCAAGTGTGGGGAATATAGATAAATATATTAGGGCTGTGTGTCATTTGCAAGGAGTTTGCTTTTTCTCTACCCCAGATTGTGCTTTAATTTTAAAAGAAAAATGGCAAAACCAGTTGCCACTGGGTCACGCATCACTCCTGCTGAATTCCTCAGGGCAGATGACTTCACAATTTCTCAGAGGTTTCATTTATTTCTCTTGTCAGGGGGATGTTTATAGCTATCATATAAATTTTAATGGGTAGAAACATCTGTTCTCCATCCAACCATGATATTTTGCATGGGGTATAGATGAGCCTCTCTTGGCTGAACACAAACCCCATTTGCTCTATATTGGAAGCTCAGAAAAAGGCGGGAGTGGGGAGAACAAGGTTGAAGTGGGGGATAGAGGTGGGCGTTTAGGCAGGCGTCCTCCCTTTGCTCCATCTGGCGGCTCTGGGTGCAGTGTGTCTCGCTTGGGTGGTCTGTCTGATGCTGGTGGATCCCTGGGCACCGCCACTATCTGGGAGCACAGCCAATGGGCCTTGTGAACCTCTTAACTCCATTTTATGGAGGTACTCCCTCATAAAAGTTATGGGTGCCTCTCACCCTTTTGTGGAAAAGCGGGAATGTGCACCAGAGTGTCCTAGCTCTGCATCCATTCAGCCCCTGAGGCTGGGGAGCTTCTTATTTGCTTTGTACCTGGAGAAGCTTCGCCCTGCCTTCCATCATCTGAAGTTTGCTGGAGCCTTGAGTTCCAGGGGTGGGACTAACCACAGCAGCAGGCTTGGTCCTCATAGTACAAGTAGTCATTTGCAGACTTTTGACTACCTTTCTATTCCATTTCTTATTCCTCCCTACTATGCACATTCTTCAATCACTGTGAATTACTTGCAGTCCCCAAAATGCCCCAAATGCTGAGCCTTTGCATCAGTGGTTTTTTTTTTTTAACCTGCCATGTTCCTATGTCTAGAACCGGTCCACGTAGTAGTGTGTGTACACACACAGAACATGCACACAAACATACACACAACACTGCTGCTGACTTTTCTCCATGCATCAGACTGAGGTTTCTTCTGTGAAGTATTTCCAACCACACAAGCATAGCTCATCACTCAACTCTTGCTGCCCCATGGTTCTGCCCATACTCTGTGTTGCTTTGCAGGGGTGGTTTGTTAATAGGGGTTCTGACTCGGAAGTCGAGTTGTTTGGCTACAAATCTCTGAACGTGTTACCTAATATCTCTCTTTCCTTCAGCTTCCTAATTTGTAAAATGGGGATTGTATTAATACATTTTAAATATTAGTGGGGATAATATTAAGCGATCTGAACTATCACAGCTCCTTTAATAAAGACCACATAGATTGTTGAGATGACTAAACACAATGATACTTGTAAATCACTTAGCAAAATACCTGGAACAGAAGGCTCATACCTCAACATTGTAAAAGCTATATACGACAAACCCACAGCTAATATCATCCTCAATGGTGAAAAACTGAAAGCATTCCCCTTAAGATCTGGAACAAGACAGGATGCCCACTCTCTCCACTGTTATTCAATATAATACTGAAAGTCCTAGTCAGAGCAATAAGACAGGAAAAAGACATTCAAAGACTCCAAATAGGGAAAGAGGAAGTAAAACTATCATTATTTTCAGATGATATGATAATATACTTGGAAAACCCTAAAAGCTCTACAGAAAATCTAACACAAACAACCAATCTGAAGAAGAAGAAATCAAGAAAAATATACCTTTTACAATTGAGGCAAAAAAAAGAATCAAATACCTGGGAATAAACCTAACAAAAGAAACAAAATATATAGAGAAAATTATAAAATACTGTTAAAAGAAATAGAAGAGGACACAAAGAAATGGAATAATACCCCCTGTTCATGGATCGGAAGAATCAATATCAAAATGGCCATCCTACTAAAAGCAATTTACAGATTCAACACTATTCCAATAAAAATCTCATTTTCACTGATGCATGCTATTTCAGCATTTCATTGTATAACGTACTACTATGCTTTTATTCATCAATGATCAGAAGGTGGCTGCTGATTGTTGCTCTTACTGTTGCTACTACAAAGCTATTGCTTTAATGAACATCTCCTTGTGTAATATGGAGAATGAACATTTAAAAGTGGAATTGTTGGGTCAGAAGGATATGTATATCTTAAATATTGATGACTGTTCTCCAAAGTAGACATACCAACTTATACCCCCACCACCAGGGCACAAGAAACACCCCCTTCTTTACACTTTCACTAACCTTGAAAGTATGAACTTGACTCCTATTTTTAATATCCTCTCCAGTATTATCATTCCTTTTATACAGATTAGAAAACTGAGACTAAAAGTGGCATGCTCAGAAAAAGAATGAATAAATGAACAATGAATAAATATGGTGATACTTTACTCATTTATTTTCCCACCAGACCATAAATTCCATGGGTGTAAATACCTTATTGCTAGCTCTTAGAACAGGTTCCAGAACAGGTAGATAATCCACAGTTATTTGCTGTTTAATGAATGAATGAGTAAGTGAATGGGGATACCTGTGCAGAGAATGGCTGTTTGCTTTAGGAGCCTCCCTTCAGCCTTTGAGCTATTGTCTGCCCTACTCTACCTCCCCTATAGGATTTTAGAAGGGGGGGGGGGTTTTGACTCCAGCAATCTGCCACTGAAGCTGTAAAGATCTACAGCAGGCCAGGGCTAATGGAATAAGGAAGGGTGACAGCTAAGAATTTTCTCAATGGAAAATTAAATCTGCTCAGCAGAAGCCTGATGAGAAGCTAGGGCCAGCACTGAAGGCTGCAGGAAGATGCAGCTGGAGGGAGTGTCCATCTGGATCCCACAGGCTTCTCGATGCTGAGAGGTTATTCTTAGCCATCTTTTCTTTAGTCTTTATTTTCTCTTAATCAGGGCTCTCTTGATTTTGCAATTGGAGCTTTTACCCCCTTCTGTTAAGCAATGATTTTCCATACAGTAATCCTTTCCTTCTTTAGACTTCCCAGAGGGGTGGGTGGTTCTTTTGTGCTCAGACACTTTGAACATTGCCTCCCACCCAGCTCCTCCCAAGTACTTTTGTGGCTGGTAGAGACCTATTACGTGTGCTGGGTATCAACTCCCATCTCCTAGTTTGTTTACAAAGAACTTAATCATATCACTCTCTTTGTTAATTATTTTTTCCTAGTAACATCTATGTGAATATATTTCCCTCCTGTCTTCCCTCCATCTCATGTGTCCTGAATTCTGCTGGATTTAGTTTGAACCATGAGAGGCAGCAAAGCTGAGGGCAGTTAGCTGAACTCCAGTCTTGACTCCTGCTTATGATCACTGTCGATCACTGTCGCCATTGACACTGTGCTCAGGTTGACAGAGCGCTTCCGCCCTTTTCAGTCTTCAGGACATAGAAGCCAAGACCTTGGGTTTGGTGACATACTCAGCACCTTGTGCCTAAGAGGTAAGTCCTAGGTTTGAAGTTGACTTTTTGATGCTAAATTCCCTGCTTTTACTTATCAGCCTTTGCAGGGGTCACAAAGTCAAATGCCCTTGGGACCCAGCTAGATACACAAATAAGATAAGTTGTTTGAAGTAGAATCTTAGAGGGAATGGTGAGGACTGTGGGGAATTGGAGAGCATGCCTAGCATAAAGGTGTCCAAATGCAAAACACTTAAATATATTGTCTATTTTATCACCTGCTCAGTGCCTAGTCTCTACCTTCTGTGGTGGAGAAAGGAAAGCTTGTTGGTGTCCCCTTTACCACTGAGTACGAGACTTGAGGGTGTGGGCCTTTACCACTGAGTACACTATCTTTGTTGCAGTAAACCTCCAAGTACTGATGGGGCTGCATGGCATGTTAAAGATTGAGTGACTGTACTGCTGTTAGGAGAGTATTACAGATGCAAGGATTTAGGCAGATTCTGGGTCTACTACCCACCAGCTCTCCTGCTCCAGAGTTTTCAAGGGGTGAGATTCAAAGTAATATATTTATGGCTGTGTAAGTCCCTGATGCCCAAAGCCACAGCCCTGGTCGAAGTTTCTACTGCACTTTCCTACCTTTTTTCTTCCCTCGATCTTCTCTGTCATCCCTTTCTTGAAATCATGGGACTTGATAGCTCGGGTCTATGGAGAGAGAGGGGGTAGGGAAGAGAGAGAGACAGACAGACAGAGGGGGGGGGGAGGGAGGGAAGGAGAGAGGGGGAGGGAGGGAAGGAGAGAGAGAGAGACAGAGGGAGGGAGGGAGGGAGGGAGGGGGGAGGGAGGGAGGGAGGGGGGGAGGGGGGGAGGGAGGGAAGGAGGGAGGGAGGGAGCGAGGACACAATGATAGATGACAGAATGGTGTTCAAGCCCCCAAAGAACTCTAAGTTCTCCAAATTTACTTTCTCATCCAGGGCACAGGATCCAGATAAAGGAGACAGAAGAGCATGGATCCTGCCTTGAATAGAAAATCCCTGCCCACTAGTACAATGTGACCCAGTGAAGGTCATGAGCGGGGAAGAATCAGGTAAAAGACCTGTTTTTCTGAGGGGCCTTAGAAAAGGATTGGGCTGATGTGGGGCTGGGGGGGACACTGGCCCAAGTGTATTCCTACTCTAAGCAGAACAGTGTTTAAGACTAGCTGAAGAGTGCAGCTCTGGTACATGCACTCTGTGACCTTGAACAAGTTATTCATCTCATTCCTCAGCATCTAGCGTGGGTAACTGCAGTGATGCCAAGGATTAACTGAGATAAAGCATATAAATTATTCAGTAAATGTTAGTTATCTTTGTTGTTTTGAGTTCTGTCTCCTAGCTTGACTTTTCTTCATGTAAGCTAGAAGCCTTCCAATACTGGCAGAAGAATGATGGAGAGAATAATTCATAGAACAAGAAATGACAATATTCTGCCAAGTTTTCCTCTTTAGAACTTTCCATTTGCCCAAATGCCCTGATGCTACCTTTTTTCTCTCCTGTTCCTTCCCTCAGATGGCCCTGCTAAGCTGGAATCCTACACAAGGTAGCTGGGACTTTGCTGGATGTGATTTGCCTCTCAAGTGTGCTTTATGTGATTGTCATCTAAATTTTCACTCCAACTTAAGTCCTGAAGTTGGTAGTCTCCCTAAGTAGTTGTTTCCCATCTGGCTTTGGTGTGCCTCACATATACCAGTGAAAAACAAGCTTATAGTAGATATTGCCTAGGCATAGAATTAAGTTCTTATTAATGTGAATTAATAAGAAGAATTAGGTTTTTATCCATGGCAAAGTAGAATTAAGAGGCAATATGATATGCTTATGAACTCTGATTTGTTCTTTGCTTTTACTCACATGTTTCTGTGAGACCAATTGAAAGAGTGGATATTCAGCATGGACAAAATCTGGATAATTGTGAAATTCAGATAATTTACAAATTCCTTTATGTGTGTTTTAGCAGAGTCAGTGATAAGCCAAGCAAGAAATCCTTGGGTGATCCTCCTTTTCTTTCCCCATATCTGTAGCCATTCCCTCCTGCTTAAGCAAAGAAGGAAAACTTGATGGACCTGAAGAGCCCCATCCAGGAAATCATGATGTCCAGGATTTAGCCCAGGTCTGGTTTACTAATTGAGAGGTTGTCAGCCCTCTGGGTCTCAGCTTCCTGATGTAGAAAAATAAGTAGAAAGTTTGAGCTGGGGTACTTGGGACTAAAGGAGTTCCAAGTTTTCATTACTTTGTGGCTGCCAGCTCGGGGTCTATCAGTGCTCAGCAGCTGGCCACTGGGATAATCCTCAAAGCAGATAACTGCCTGCAGGATCACTGCGGATGGACTCTAATCACTGCCCACACCAGCCACTCAAATACAGGCGTGCCTTTGTCTCCCCGCGCTACCAGCCAATGCAGTGATGAAGCTGGCTGGGAAAGTGGATGGGCCATTGTCATTTCCAAACACCGTGTCTGGGAAATGCCCATGTCCCCAGAAGAGGTCAATGAAACCCTTCAGCTGGTGCAGAAAAACAGTCAGGAAAACCGGGTTTTGAATTCTGGCCCCACCCCTTATATGAGCTGGTGACCTTGGGCAGAATGGGGGTATCAGTCTCTGACTAAAAGGATTGAGGTACTGTAGAGGCCCCACTGTACCTACCAAGTGTAGCAACTCTGAGGCACTTGGCAAATGGCCGCAGCAGTGATTATTAGTAATACTCTGTGCCCTTTCTTCACAAGAATCTCTGGGCACATGAGTCCCAGGGCCTGGTTCAGGACTCCAACCCATGGCTGGGAGGCACGGGCTCCAAGCCGAGGCCCAGCTGTGCCAGGGAGCCTGGGACGGAGATGCTGTGATTAAATTCCCTGATTGAGGAGCCTCGCATCTGGCCCAGAGCAGGAGGGCGCAACACTTAGCAGTGTGCGTGCACAGCTAATTGCGTTACTTTTCAAAACTGCCCTTTTCAAGATCTAGGTCCCTTTTCTTACCTCTCAGGCTCCTTCTCTCTAGGGGCCAGAGAAGGGAGACAAAGCCTCTTGGGGCACCTCTCTCCCCCTTGCAGAGAGGTGACCAGAAGCCAGCAGAGGCTGTTTCCTTGCAGAAGCTGCGGTAACACACGCCCTGGCCACTCCAGGCGGCTGCAGCCCCATCCGAGAGCCTAAAAAGTCTCTGCGGGCCCCGCTGATTCCTGTTCTTGGCAAAGTTGGACTCACAACTCAAACCTGCCTCTTCCTCCATCCTTTATCCCGACAGCTCACAAGTGTTTTTGCTGGAAAGTGCCACTTGGTGTATTTTTCCATCTTCCTGTGTCCACCTGGTAAAAATAAAATAAAACAAAATAAAGGAGCCGGAGGTTGAACTGTCGTTATTTTTTAAAAGGCGAGAACGGGATCACGTGACTTGCGAGTAAACTGGTTTCGGTGAAGTGGCTGCAACTCGGAGTTTGCTGCAGAGCCGCCCCCTCCCAGCGGGGCGCTGACGTCACGGAAAAGCCCCGGCGCGGGCTGCCGGGCTCGCTATAAGCCCCGGCCGCGGCGGCTGCCGGCGGCGGGCACGGACAGCGGGCAGCGCTGGCACCCGGCGCTCGGCGCCCCGGCAGCTCAGCGCGCTCAGACTACTCCGGGACGAACAGACGTGGCGACACACGGACGCGCCCCCAGCCGAGCCAGGTAAGCGGAGCCGGAGGAGTGATTGGGGAGGGAGTGGGTGTTCCCAGCCCGCACAACTTTTAAGCTGGGAAAGGAATCCTTGGCTGGCGCTTGTCTGCGCTGTGGTTTTCTAGTCCGAGGCTGAGTTTGTAAGTGCGAAGGATGCTTCTGCCGCCGGCAGGTTCCTTCGTTCAATTCAATAGGAGGAGCACCTTCCACAGACTGGTTACAAACAGCCCTCGATGCTGCCCATGCTTTTGTTGTTTGAATGCAGACCGGTCAGTTGAGGCGCTGCTTGTGTGATTAAAAAGTTGGCCGGTTGTCCTCGTTAGTGGCCAAGGTGTTGGGGTGTGGAGTGTGGGGGTGAGTGTGGGCAGGAGAGTGGCTGCGCTTTTCTTACTCCCACGAGGTATCTGCTGATTGAAATGACAGCGCTTCTATTTCACCTCTAGGCGCCTAGAAGACCCTGCAAAGGGGGTACGGGGCGGTCTTGGGAAGGGAGTTACAACTTTCCTTGTTGAATACTATTGAGGAAAATCTTTAGCTTTCCATTTGCTTCAACAAGGTGAGAAACAGTTGACTCAAGGAGCTCACCGTGCACATTGGTTTAATAAGAATGCAGCATTTTCTCAGCAAATAGGATAGGTCTGAATGTGAGCAGGTCATTTCTCTGCCTGGAGGAAGAGGCCAGGGGCTGGGATGTTTTCAAAATGATACTGGTGGGCAGAGCTGAGGTCTGAACCTCAAGCAGAAACCCTCCCACCCCTCCAAACGGCCTATTTGGGCAGCTGGAGAGCATCAAGGCAACTTTACTAAACATGGAAGTTCCAATAAGTGCTTGCTTAGTCCGGTCAGCAAGGGTGATGTCATTGCCACGTGTTCTCCACGGAGGCACAGAAGCCGGGCGGGATGCTGGTGCAATTAAGAACAGAGCTTAGAGAAGAGCGGCTAACCTGGCCAGCTGGTCCTCAGCTCCGTTGACTTGTTGCCTCTCGCCCGTGGAAGCAGTTGGTTCATTCTGGCTGTCTCTGTGCCAGCTCCCAGTGGCGATCCCAAGGCTTCTTTGAAGATGGAGGAAGCCCGTGGGCAGTGGGTGATGTTAACGGTACTTTTATCTTTGCAAATGACAGTCTGCCTGAGGAGGTAGTTGCTAAATGTGTGTGTGTGTCCAACTGAGAGCATGGGGACTGTTTCCGTATGTTCGGATTATGGGGTGTCACCCCATGGAATATCACTGATGACTGATCTTGTGTTTGTTCCCCCCGAATCTTGCTCATGCTTAGGAATGCTAACGTCTTGGCCACTTTGCCCTCCAGGACCCAACCATGACTCTGAACAATGTCACCATGCGCCGGGGCCATGTGGGCATGCAGCCGCAGCAGCAGCGCTGGAGCATCCCAGCCGACGGCAGGCACCTGATGGTCCAGAAGGAGCCCCACCATTACCGCCAGCACAGCCATCACGCTGCGGCTCCCGAGGACCACTGCCGCCGGAGCTGGTCCTCTGACTCCACGGACTCAGTCATCTCCTCCGAGTCGGGGAACACCTACTACCGGGTGGTGCTCATAGGGGAGCAGGGGGTGGGCAAGTCCACTCTGGCCAACATCTTTGCGGGAGTGCATGACAGTATGGACAGCGACTGCGAGGTGCTAGGAGGTAGGTGGCTCAGCCCCAGTGGGCTTCTGTCCATCACAGTGGTCCTGGCAGAAAGAGTGGGGGGTGGATCATTTATCTGCTGAGTTGGGGATTGCCTTTACGCATTCTTGGCACTGGCTGGGGGAACTGAGTTCCCAGAAAAGCCCTGACATGGGTGTTTGGGACAGGAAAATGAAAATGCTTGGAGAGAGAACCTGGACCATAAAGGAAATTTCTTTGATCCCAGCTCTGAAGGGCAGTTGTAGGTTCAAGAGGCAGACCCAAAGGGTCAGGACCCATCTGCCAAGCCTGACCTGCACCTTTCAGAGCAGCACGAAGACTTTGCCTTCTTCCATGGTTATATCTAAGACCAACCCAATTTGATAAACTGTTAAGGTAGACTCATTCATCACCTCATTTCTGTCAATATTAGTATTTTAAGGGTATAAAGTAGTTCAAAATTGGTGTCTGAAATAAAATTGGAATTAATAAAATTTGAAGGGTAACAGTGATGATACATGTGTTTGTCTAGAGTCTTAGGTTCTAAAGACAATTTTCCTTGTACAGTCTTATTTAAAATATTTAAGCCTTGCTGATTTCCAAAACTGACTTGAAGTGGTATAATCTAAAAAATGCATGTATTTCTCAAATACGAAAGCATACCAGTATATTCTGGGCAGTAATGTGAGGGTCTTGATGTTAATGGCGTTCATTCAGTGTCTTTCAGCCACAGCTTCCCTCTTAGCAGACATGAGCGCAATAGCTGTGTGTCCCCTTTTCAGTTGTGTAAAAGAAGGAAGAATCTTCTAGTTTTTGCCTAAGCGCATACTCACATCCTCATTATAGAACTTCCAAGGTAGTTTGTGGTGTTTCCTTCACCCTTCCCTTGAGACATAGAGGTCCTTTTCCTTCCTCACTACCTTCAGCCTATTTTTACTAAATATTTATTCCTCTTGACCCTCTCCAATGTCAGGAAATTCTCTAGGAGAAAGCTCAGAAACTGGGCTGTAAGTGATGACTCATTGAATAATATTGATTCCTCACTTCTGGTATCTCTGGACAATAGCTAAACAAGAGTCAAACGGGAAACAACAAGAATTGTATCATTGATTTTCTCTTTCTTAAGGCTGGGGGGTGATGTTACTATAGGAGAAAGGGAAGGAAGAACCAACATCTAGAATGAACATTTATAATGGGAGAGGCACTTTATCAGGGGCCTTAAGATTTGTGACTATTTCAGTCCTTGCAATTTCTGTGCTCTTATGAATGATCTCAGTCAGGGAGACCAGCTGGCTTATCTGGAGTCACCCAGTGGAGCAGCTGGATTAGAATTTAGGATTTTATTATCTTTGGTGTTTTTCTCATTCTGTCATCGATGGGGAACCCACCATGTGCCAGGCACGGTGCTATGTATTTCCCACATGCAATTTGATATTTACAAAAGTCACACCAATTTGGTGTTACTGTCCCTGTTTTATAAGTGACTAAGTAGATGTTTATGAAGTCAAATGACTTTCTGGGGCATAAATGCTAGTGCCTTATGTGGTGAGGATTAAAACTTATTTGTGGCTGAACTCAAATTCTATGTTCTTTTAAAAAACCCTGTAGCCCCTGGGTTTAGTCCAAATACTATCAAGTTCTGTGGCACTTTGGGCTGTCAGCCACATGCCCGACTCTCTGCCAGTGTTGGATAAGGTGGTAGAGCCTGCTCTCTCAGGAGGGAGCTGTGTGGCAGTGGCTGTATTTCAGAGCAGTGTAAAATTAATGAACACCTTAAGAAGTAATACTAAAGTGCTTTGGGCATTGACATAAGAAAGAGAGCAACTGAATGTTGTTGTTTTTTTTTTTTTTTAGTTTTGCTCTTTCTTAAGATTGAGCAGTCAAAAAAGTTAATGGAGAATAGATTTTAGAAAATGCTTGTTCATTAGAGTGGAATGGTACCCATCTAGAGGATAGTATTCCCATAGGCATTGCGTGGTAAGACCAACTATCCTGGAATTTGGGAAGATAGACTTCTTTTTTTTTTTTAAAACATAGTATTTTTATTTTTTTATTGTGTATCAATTTTTAAAATTTTACATATATTTTATTTTTCTTTTTTGTACAGTGTATACTTTCTCCTCTCAGGTGTAGTCCCCATGAAATTCCCATCACCAATTTACCTGTGTCCCATCGCCATAGTCCCTTGTGCTCTTTCTATCCATTTTGTTCCTTCTTCCTCCTCCTCCCCTGAGGAATGTCTCAGATTTATGATTGTCTGTTGATTTTGATTTTTAATTTATTATAATTAATTTTTTTCCTTAGCCCCTTATTTGTTTCCTCCACCTTCCACCTCTAAGTGAAACCATCCAATATTTTTCCTTTTCTTTCTGGCTTATTTCACTGAGCATAATGGGAAGACAGACTTCTATATTCAAGAAACTTTTTTGTTTGGTAGGGAGTATTTTATCTCCTCAGTCTTTGACAGACTCTCCTCAACAATCTCAGTTAATCCATACTATCCAAAGTGTCCTATTTGAATAACTTAATTTAAAAATTTATATCATCTAGGACTATATCCCTGATCTGAAGGCAACTTTTGCTATAACTAGTTGGCTGTTTCCCAAAAAGGAGGATTTCCTAAGGCATGCCCCTCCATTGTTGTTTAATTCAGCATTAAACATAAGAAAAAATATCTGTGTAATATTCTCATCATTACTGCTCCTAATGGAGATGGATGATATGGTTATATTACTATAATCCTATGCCTCTCTGGACCTCTCCTGACTCATAGGCCCTACTATTCAATCATTTCTAAACAGTTACTGAACATGTACTCTGGGCCTTAGTGAGACCCTGTGGGGACCCACCAAGCAGAGGTGCTTAGAGTAAGCAGTGGAGGGCAGAGATGTGTCAACTATGAATTAAGACAGGATGTCAGAAGTGTCTGAGAAAGGAACAAGGCTAGTGCTGTCAGAATTCAGAGGGGACAGGTCTCTTCTGGCTGTGCAAAACAGAAAATGGTTCCTGGAAGAAGCTGTCTCTGAGTTGGAGCCTAATGACAGCTGGAACTTGTGAACTCTCACACACAAGTAGTACAGGAAAGAACTGAACTTGCAACCTGAGGCGAATTTGGACACCAGCTGTCATGACTTAGCTGGATGCTCCTGGATAGATACTTAACCTCATCAAGCTTCCTCATTAGTAAAATAGGAAACATCCATACTACTTAGGTTAATAATAGGATTAAGGGAGACATGTATTGAGCATGTAACATATACCTGGTACAGCATAAGCACAGAATAGCATAAGTTAGAGCTGATTCTGAACCTTCCTTTTCCTGGGCTAATCTTACAAAACCAGCACTTTTATTGCCTGTGGTCTCTCTACCTGGTCACACTTGGCTGGGACCCAGTGAAACATCGGAGCAGATGTGAACCTCTAGGGGATGGAATGATATTCTTAGACGAGGTGTTTCTTTTAGGCTTTAGGGAATCTTCCCTGAAAACTTGGAGTTTTTTTTCATGGGGATGGATGCCGGAGTCTTTGAGGGGAAACTTCTGAGAGAATCAATTTTGGGGAGAGGGGACTGCCTCCATTCACAGTAAGGGGGAGCGGTCAAAGGAGGAAAGAAATTAGATGCACTAGTCCACAGAAAATGGCTACAGACCACACGCTCCTAATCATATTGAATAGAGACCCCATCCCACCCCATCAGTGTGGTCTTTCTTACTGTAGGGAGTATAGGTGCATGCTCACCCCAGCCTTTCTCTAGAGTGCTTAGGAAATGAGGACTTTCTGATCCGGGTTTACAAGCCTTTCTGATATACCTTAACCTGTGGCTAGATACAAAGGACTGTCTAGCTAGAGTTTCATATACTACTTCCTCTTTCCTCTTTTGATTAGTACTTGAAACGGCTAAAAGGTGAGCAGCCTAGGAAGAGTAACCTAGAGGCTTTGATTACTGGCAGGCTTTCGCCTAGGGTTCAGAAGGCTGCCTTGCGGGATGCCTTGTGCATGCGCAGAATCTTTGGGGTGTGTAGCTGGAGGGCATACAAAGCCAGGTGCAGGGCTTTTGCACAAAGGGTGGAAAAGTATTGTCTTGGGCTCCTGGGTTTCCAACACAATGATTTTCAGGCAGAGGTAAGTCTAGACAGAATGATCCTGTTAGGAGCCTTCCCCAATAGCAAGGCATTTTAGACTACTTCATAGCTGTAATCCTTAGTGTACTTTCTCTAGACTTGTTCTGGGAGCTCTTACACTAAGAGTAACTTTGAGTTTGCTTTTTCCCTCTGCTGTTGAGATACAGTATATTTCTATTTGAACTACTGGTGATTCAAGCAAGTCCCGTGTATCTACTTTTGTGTTGTGAGTGGTGTGCTGAGAGCAGAGACAGGGCTTATTGAATTTTCAGAGTGTAGGGAGGAAAGAGTAAAACTTTACGGTGAAAGGGGCTATCAGCCCTCCCCATCATCCGTGCTGCGCTGGCCCTGATGGTTGCCATCTCTCGTATAAAGGGCCCTGTTGGAGTAGTACGCAACTGTACTCCCCCGTAGGCAACTAGTGCACCCGCTGGGATCCCGTTCATGTCTCATATCGTGGGTGCAAACATAATGTGCAACAGAAGAGCGCCCAGCAGGGAAAATTACCATTGATTAAAGAACGACACCAAAGGAGGTGGCAGAACTGACAGAGAACCAGCCCTGGTTAACTTCTCATTTGTCCATCTTTTCCTTCCTGTCCTTCTTCAGAGTCAATTCCTAAATGAGGAACATTAAACCAGGACCATTGCTTTTTATAAACCCTTCATTGTTATAAAACAGAAATACCCTAGCTAGGATTTACTTACAGCAGGAAATACCCAGTACGGCAAGAACCAGCTTCCCCCTTCTGGAGAATTGATGATAACAGCTGGCATTTCTTGGCTTCTACTTTGTGCCAGGCTTAATACACATGGTCGTCATACTGCTTCAAAGTGTAAATATTGTTATCACTCTCATTTCACAGATGAAGAAACTGAGATCCAGAGGGCTTAAGTAAGTGGTCCACAGCCATATAGTTAATAAAAGATAGTGCCCAGATTCTAATTCAGATTTGCTTGTGCTCACAGCTGCAACTCTGTATTTATCATTCATGCATTTATTTGAAAAATGTCTTCTGAGCATCCACAAAAACCAGGCACTCTCCTGGGTGTTGACAGGTGCTGCAGTATAAAAAGCACAAATGCAGATCTCTGCCTTAACAGTCCAGGGGTAAGAGGGGTAGAAAAGAATAAGCTAATTGTATGTCATGTTAGTGGCAAAATACACACAGAAGAAAATAAAACAGGAAAGGAATGGTGGTGAGGAGAGGGGCTGCAGTTTTAAATAGGTGGTAAGGGAGTGCTTTTCCCAGAAGGAGGCAAGAAGACAAGCTTTGTGCTATCTGAGGGCAGAGAGTCCAGGCAAAAGGAACAATAAGGAAAATGATAAAAAATTATAATGAAATAATTTTTAAATGAAATTCAAAACATGTACTATTTTGTAATTTATATATACAAAATATATACCCCATTGAGAAAATGGAAATCTCTTGCAAAAATCTAGGTTAAGCCCTGGTTCCCTGCAACCTACACTCCCCCGCTCCCTGCCACACACTGATTTTTTTTTTAGGCTGGAGCTGCTTTGGCCCATTCCACTGTCTTCACCCTTCACCTACACTCATCTGGGCTCAAATGCTGGGAGGAAAGTTTCCATTACCAAGCAGAGTTGGAGGCTTCCTTTGTGCTCAAAGTGGAAAAACAAGCCCATTTATTCCTAGAAAACTATTTTTTTTTTAAGCAAGGAAGCTAGCCCAAACAGGGGTAGTTTCAGGAGTTTTTTTTCCCCTCACATGTCACAAAAGAGGAGAAATGTCACTGCAAAGTTTGTGAAGTTGCTGGTGGGTGTGCAGTAACCACCACCCCAACCCCGTCGCCAGAATCATCTTGTGAGGCTTGTGAACTGGCTGGGGGTTCCAATGAGTAGTGAGTGTTTTTTCATGGCATCATCCATTGAATCTGAGTCAATCCCAATGTGAGTTTATCTCAAAAAGGGTTTTTCTATACAAGAGTCCAGGAATGAGGAAAATGACTGTGACTTCATGGGACTCAGTGACACACTTTCAGAAGATGCAGGCGTTCTGCTCAGTAGGTGCTGGGCATATACACACAGAATGTGTGGATGGTGATTTAAAAAGTAATTTACCTTTGAATGCTTAGCCGAATGGTTTACATGATTAGTTGCATATTTAGCAAGTTATTAAATAATTTTCAACATGACCTTATAATATGGTTTATCTATTTTCCTTACTCCAATGTTATTCTTTTTTTTTTTTTTCTTAGAAGATACTTATGAGCGGACACTGATTGTTGATGGGGAAAGTGCCACAATTATACTCCTGGACATGTGGGAAAATAAGGTATGCGTGACTTATAGCTCTTTGTCATCCTTTTAAGGCTTGTCTTCCAATGGGCTGTTTGGGGTGAGCATAATCTTGACCTTTTTGGTGTTCCCGATGAGGTGGACTCATTTTCCTGATTAAAAGCATTTACTTCTGAGGTGTGAGACTCTTTTAATAAATGACCTTTCTTTAAGTCATTCACAAATGAGCTCTGATTCACAAATGAGCAGATAAGAAAAATTTAAAAATGTGTATTTGTTTTAGGCAAATTGCCAACACATATAGGTGATAATTTCATTTAAAAATTTTTTTTAGACTTCTTTATTTTCTTATATTTTTCTTCATTTTTTACAATATTTGATTTCTCCCGTCAGGTGTAGTCCCCATAATTTTCCCACTAACATGGCACCCATTGAAATATCACCATAGTCCCTTGTACTCTTCCCTCCCCTAAATTGACCCTTCTCTCTCCCTCTCTCCTGCTGTATGACTCAACTCTTTAGTTTGCCTATAAGTTTTGTCTTTTCTCCTGATCTTTTATTTTGTTTCCCTATATTTCACCTATAATTGGAAACCTTTTGATATTTTTCTTTTTCTTCTGACTTATTTCACTTAGCATAATCCTTTCCAGTCCCATTCATGTTGCTACAAATGACAAGAGTTTATCTTTTTTTGTTTTCTGAGTAATATTCCATTGTGTATAGTACTACATCTTCTTAATTATGGGTGGTAATTTTAAATTATATGAAGTTGACATTCTCAATACTATACTTCAACATTTGCTTTTCAAAGATTTTGGGCTCCTGGTTATATATGCTAGACATTTTGTTTATTGAAAATCCTCCTCACAAAAGGATTTGTAATTTCATCAGTAGCGAACATAAGAGAAGTTTTTGGAACCAGAATTTCCAGTAGAAATTGGAAATGACGGGCCTCCCTGGTGGTGCAGTGGGTTAAGTAACGCACTATGAAGCAAACCGCAGCCACTGCAGCACGAGTTCGATCCCTGCTGTGGGCCAGGGAGGGGACCCACATGGTGCAGCAGACCTCTCCTGCTATACCTGCTGCTCCCCTCAGCGGTGTACTTCTGTTGATCTGCCTGTTCTGCTCCCCACTCTCTGTGATGAATCCTCTCACCGCCTCCACACCTCTGGCCTGTACCCCAGTGCTTGTATGCATAAATAAATAAATCTTTAAAAAAAAGAAATTGGAAATGACATTTGGTAAAGTAGTTGTACAATTTATCAACTCAAGGTCTTGGAGGAATTGGAAAGTAAAACATTTTGGGCATAATTACTTGCTGGGCTGTAGGTCTTTACAGCCATCTGACATTTTATTGACAGGAAAGACAATGTGTTTTTGTGAGCTGAAGTAAGTTTTCTTCCACTCTCACATTGGCATGTGAGGTACTTTTGGATTTGTTTCTTTGCGAACTGAGTGCTTGTTTACCAGGCCAACCTGAATTCATGGAAGATCTTCTCATTTCACTAGGGGGAGAATGAGTGGCTCCAAGACCACTGCATGCAAGTCGGAGATGCCTACTTGATTGTCTACTCTATCACAGACCGCGCCAGCTTCGAGAAGGCATCTGAGCTGAGAATCCAGCTACGCAGAGCCCGACAGACAGAGGATATTCCTATAATTTTGGTCGGCAACAAAAGTGACCTAGTGCGATGCCGGGAAGTATCTGTATCAGGTAAAAGAGGTGTGCCGTTATCACAGAAACAACCTCTGAGTCACCTATATGTTCTTGCAGACAGGTACTCTTCCTTTCCTCTTTCATGAAGCTAGAATCAGACTCATTAGTATTCTACTTGGAGTTTATGTGTACTCTAAGACTCCCGTATTCTCAGTAGATCATCTCTGTTCTGGGTGTCGCTCTCTTGTTCATCTGGTCTACCCGCAGGATTTAACTCCTTATTCCCAGGGGTTTCTCTGGAAGACCCCCTAGTAGGGATCTCCCTAGTAGTCCCCAACCTTGGTCTTTCTGGTCTCCAGGGAGATCTCAAGAGTCCAGTGAATGTAGCATCTTCATTCAAGGAGGATGGAGCTCTGATTTAGAGGAACTCTGAGAGTTTCACTGAAATAAGAATCCTACTCAGCTGCTTCTGGTTCCTGTTGACACTAGAGACACCCTCTAACCTCCCACCGTTTGCTTCCTAAATTTCAGTCAAGATGATGCCACGTATGCCTTTTCATACTTAATTCAGGGATAATTTCTATTTGCTGAGTGGGAACTTGGGTGCTTATGGGACCCTTGACATTTTATTTTTCTAATAAACATTTGGTACCTATATTTGGTCCCCATAATATATGGTAAAAAATAAAATACTGCACTGCAGACCCAGATTAAGAGAAAGGAATCTGACAAAGATGTAATATACGTATTTAGCTGGAGAATGTCTTATTCTTAGCAAATAAATGCTTACAGTAATCTTTTTTCCAAGCTTAACAAGGACATAGAACACAACTCTAGAACACTTGAAACTGAGATTGTTCTAGAGAAGCTGGTTTGTATAGTTTGCTGTAACTATATTAAAAGATTTTTTTTAAAGAGAGGAAACCAAGTGGTAGAATTCTTATTTTCAGTTTAGGAGACCAGCTCAGGAGAGAAAGTTAAAAATGAGTTTGAACATGAAACAGTCTTGGATTCACACCTGCCACTTATAATCTTCATGAACTCCCTCAAGCTTTCAAAAGAACTCCCTTCAGTTTCTTCATCTGTCTGAAAAGGACATGCATTTTTTCAAGATTGTTGTGAACATTAAAAAAAAGATGTTAATAAAGCATTTAACCCAGTTCCCAGCACATAGTAAGTGCAATAGGTTAAGGCTGTGATTTTTACTATTATAAATAATACTTTGATGAAAGTGGACTTTCATATAGTATGGTGCACCAGATCTAAAGCACGTTTCTTCCTGGGAGACTGCTTCTCTTTATGCCATGGGAGGATGTGTACCACATGGTCTCCTACATCCACTGTGTGGATGACTAGAGTTACCTTGAGGACAATTTAAAATCAGGAATCATCTACGAGCCATATAGGATCGCACTCTGCAGCACCCCTGACTTTCGTCTCCCCTTCTTTCTTGCCAGAAGGGAGAGCATGTGCTGTCGTCTTTGACTGCAAGTTCATTGAGACCTCTGCAGCGGTCCAACACAACGTGAAGGAGCTGTTTGAGGGCATCGTGCGACAGGTCCGCCTCCGGAGAGACAGCAAAGAGAAGAATGAGCGGCGGCTGGCATACCAGAAAAGGAGGGAGAGCATTCCCAGGAAAGCCAGGCGCTTCTGGGGCAAGATTGTTGCCAAAAACAACAAGAATATGGCCTTCAAGCTCAAATCCAAATCCTGCCATGACCTGTCAGTGCTCTAGGTACACAGCCACTGAGATGTCCTCCTGTGGACATCGTTGAAGGGCATTGGGACCCGTAATCTATATTAGATTGGATCCTTACATATTGTTAGATGTGGCTTCCCCTAGTGCAGCTTCTGGAAATTAATGTGTCAGCCTTACGGACACCATAATGCATGGGAAATGAAAGATCTTTGTAAAGTGTCAATATTTATTTACAAGGAAAAGCCCGACCTTGTTACTTGAACACTAAGACTCATCAGAAGATGCATCTGGTGTTCAAATATGTTTCCTCTCTCTTTTGGATAGTAGAGAATTGAAGCCTACAAAAGAATGTTAGAACAATAACTTTTCAATATCACCAATTTTGAACAGTGTTCTGATATGTGAATTTAAGTCAGTGGATCATAAGCAAATGTAGGAAAGCTGTGAAAGGGTTTATTCAAAGGAGGGAGAACTTATTTTTCTGTACCTTGTGTTCATGGAGTGAGGATTGTAGAACTGGGCTCTTCATGAGTGCCATTGCTCCATCAAACTGTGAAAAGAAATGATGGACCTTGCTGGAAACTAAAGCTTAGAAAACAACTTTTGTTCAGAGTCCACAGTTGGGGATCCAGAAATTTGCAGAATTGACAACTAATATACCTACCACATGTGCGTTCAAAATTATGTCTTCTCTGTCTTATAATTTTTTATTTAGGGGGAAATTCTTTTAATCAGATTCTACTTAGGCAAGCCACCTTTTGTGTTTCATTAGTTTTAAAACCATAGAGTCATCATAAAGGTATTTTTAAAATCAGAATGATTGATAACCTGGAGTGCAAGATGCCAAATTTTTAAATATAATTAAAAGAACTGAATTTTTATATAACACAAAACATGAATGTTTCCAGTGCTTTGGGTTGATCCTTGAATGTCACAGCTCTGCTCTATTTATTATTTTGCAAAGTAACCATTTTAACATTTGATAAAGCGTATTTATGAACATATTTCTTAATAAGAAAAATGTCCATTTTATTACCATTTTTTATCTTTTTCAGAATATGCAAGTTTTTACCTATATGTCTTATAATAAAAGAAATAAAATCTTTGGGGGAAAAAGCATTAATTTTTTCCTTTCTAAACAAGATGGTTATAATTATTGTGATATAGCATTATAAAGTAATATGCCTACTCATTCAGTTCTTTTCACTAGCAATAGCCCATGCATGATCTGTTCTAAGAGTATTTCTGACATCTCTCCTTTGGACTGATGGTTCACAGAAATGCAAAGTTATTTTTGGCTGAAACAATTGGGAAGTATTTGGGGTCATCTAAATGCTAAGTTACAGTAAAAGCCAGATTAATCTTTTACTTTGGCAAATTCCTGACTGAACAGATGGGCCTCACTTTGCTCCCTGAAGGTTCACAGTCCCAGGCTTGACTAAGGCATTAAAGGAAATTAGAAAGGATTAAAAAAAAAAAAAAAAGGAAATTGGTGATTTTCAGCCTGAGATATTGCCAGGCAGGTCTTTAACCAAATTGTCCTCTCTGACATTAATGTGGTTTGACATTAATTACGTGGTGTCTGTCAAGTGGCCACGTGTGACGCTTTTGCTGGAATGGTACTTCCTGTTGTTCTCCCTTCACGTCTCTGACTCTGGTAGACCTGCCTTCATACTTCTGTCTTTGCTTTTTTGAGTTTGTAATCAGATGCACACCGAAAGTGACAATCACAGGACTTCCACATTGTATAAAGCAACACAATTTTGAAAACTGTCTCTATACAGGGATTTCCCCCCCCCCCCCTTTCTCCTCCTTTTTCCAAGTTAACAGTGAAGGTTTTCATCTGTAGGCATTTTGCATCTTTGAAATATGCAAACAAAATGAGAAAGTGCTAAAACAGGACTGGGGTGAATACTGGCTTTGCTATCTCACATCACTGTATGTTTAGGATAAAGGTTAAAACCTCTCTAACCATCAGTTTTCTTTTCTGCAAAATGTTCATACTGTTCCACTTTGCTTTATGAGAGACCTACCTTAGTACCTGTTTTTACTAACTGAAAGAGAGGAATTCCCTTTTTACAATAAAATGAAAATAGTGTTGACTGTATATTTTGCTGCAGTTGTCAGAGGCAGCAAGGACCCTGATCAGCTAGAGTGGCCCCACCAAGCCCCATCCTGGGAGCTGCTTTAACTGGCTATGTATCATGTTCCTGATTTTGCTATATGGAACTATAACTTTAGACTTTTTGTGTTGCTGGGGTAGGTTGTTTTTTGCATTTGGGAATGCTCAAAAATTTTTCCATATATTTGAATAGTAAGTACCTCTTCATTTTTTACCATTTCAGTTAACAAAGGTTTCATAGGAATGCTCTACTTTCAGACAGCAGGAAAACCTGTGTATGCCTTATAATTTCATGAGATTAATGTCTTTAAATCTGCTATACTTTAAAGAGCACCCAAGGTTGGTTTTCATTCACATGCAAGGTCATGTACATGTTCCATTCTTATGAGGTGAGCTTGCTTCCTATGTCTCTTATGTCGGTGTAATGGACACTCCCTAAATCACTACTTCATTCCTTTTGATCTCTACTCTCTTCAGTGCAATGCTTTGCATGTAGGGGGATTTTTCTAAGTGATTCTTTTTGAATTCAACAGTTTCTTCCAATGGCTCTGAGATTGACGGTTTCTGGGAATAGTGACTTGTTCAAATTTGTTCAAATATTAAGTTTCTGGGCTAGGATGGAGCCCAGAGGTGACTTGGAGGGCTTTGTATATTCTAGTGTTCAAAACTGTTTCTTGTAAACATGGCCCTTTCATCCTTACATTAACACTGCACACCATACACATTCCTACACCACACAGCACATACAAACACAACTGTATGTCCCCTGACTCAGCACACATATGCATACACCAAAATCTCTGCTCACAAACTCATACCAGACATGCCTGCATACACCATCTATGCATGACGCACACCCCTCCACACAGCACAGACATACACATGCAGCAAACAGTGCCCACACCTCTCACACACCCTACACAAACACATTCTTTGTCTACACTCTATCCTGTTCTCAGATTCAGCCTTCCTCCTGATGTATTTCAGACCTTGCCAGTCAAATGGCTACCAGTTCCCAAGCCTCTCACGCGTGAGAGTGTGTTTAGGATGACCACACCAGGGCTCCCTGGGCTTGAGCCCTAATGGTTGCATTCCAGCCTGAGGCATTCTCATGAAGAACTGCGATCCTAGAATCAGACCATCCTGGGATTTATTTATTTATTTTTTAAAAGATCTATTTATTATTTATGCACACAAGAGCTGGGGTGCAGGTCAGAGGTGTGAGGGGTGAGAGGATTCACCAGAGACAGAGTGAGGAACAGAACAGGCAGATGGACTGAAATACACTGCTGAGGGGAGCAGCAGGTGAGGCAGGAGAAGTCTGCTGCACCATGTGGGTCCCCTTCCTGGCTGCAGATGCCTCGTAGTGCAGTGCTTAACCCCTTGCGCCAATAGGGATGCCCCTGCACTGGGTTTTAGTCTCATTTCTTCACGTGTGACAGAGTAAATTCTCGATCCTCCCACTTAGCTTTCTTATCTGTGATATGGGGATAACAGTACATGCCTGCTTCACCGAGCTGTGATGAGGACAGTGTGAGACCTGCAGATGAGTATGCTGTCATCTCAGGAGATGATGACTTCCACTCCAAGGCAGTGGAATGATTGGATTTAAATGATTGGATTTGATTGGAAAAGTAAATTGGGTTTAAAAAAATTTTTTGTTTAAGGAAACTGGAAACATTGGTTGTTAAGCATCCTATAATTTTGCTTATTAATACATGAACTCTTTCAAACAGGGAAAAGGGCAGATGCTTACGAATTTACTTGGCTAAATTGATGGAACTCCTGTTAGTGGTAGGTGTTGTGATTGATACACAGTGGGAGGAGGCAATTTTGCCTTAAAGAGATCATTGATGGGAAGTGGGCATAGTGATGAATGAGAACAACTGCATGAAAACCTAGAACATGATATAGATGACAAGAGCCTGCTGAGAAAGTAAGGCAGTTAGAACTTGGATGGGAGAAAGAATTTTTTGCTTGGCTGTGGCAGTCATGGCTGTCTTCTTGAAGGAAGTGACAGTGTTCTTGACCTTGAAGATCATTCAAGAGTTCCACAGGTAGTGTCAGTTGAAGAAAGAAAGGTGAGAGATTGCTTGCTGTAAAAATAATAGCCTGGGTAATAGCAAAGAGGCAGGAGAGAGAATAATCTATGCAGAATCATGAGTGAGGGTCATTTTGGCCAGGAGCTTAAGTGGGGCTAAATCTGTGAGACATGGGAGTCATACAGGTGCAGTTTTAAATTCCTAGTTGTTAAGTGTGGTGGGTTGAATTGTGCTCCCTCAAATTCATGTTCACCTCAAATGTGACCTTATTTGGATAAAGGATTTTTGTAGATGTCATTAGTTAAGGACCTGAAGATAAAACCATCCTGGAGTTAAGATGAGCTCAAAGCTGGAGTGCTGTCTTTAGAGAGAGGAAAGAGAGATTTGGATGTAGAGGAAACACTCAGGAAGAGGTAATGAGAAGATGGAGGCAGACACTGGAGAGAAGTAGGTATAAAACAAGGAAAATCAAGGAATAAACCAAGGAAAACCAAGGGGCTGTCAAAGCTGGAGAAGCAAGGACGAATTCTCTCCTAAATGCTCCCAAGGGAGCGTGTCCTGTTGGCATCATGATTTTAGATTTTCAGCCTGTGGAACTTGAAGTGAATAAACTTCTATTGTTTTGAGGTCATCACATTCATGGTAATGTCCTCAGCCCTAGGAAATGAAATATATTGGGTTTCAATGGGTTATTTAGGGAAAGTTAATCTCTATAAGCCTCAATTTCTTCATCTAAAAAACAAGGATTACAATACCCATCTCAAAGGATTATTATGAGGATTATATGTAAAATGCTCAATTTATTGTCTGTTCAAGAGGTGGAAAGGGAATATACTGGTAGCTGAGTTGGAGAGCAGTATAGACTACATCAATTTCCAGGCTGAGTTGTCTGGAGTTGGTTCAGAAGCTACTGCAGTTGCTTGAGTATTTCCAACAGGACTGTGACAAACCAGATGGCACTGCCTAGGACATTTCCCATATCTCATGGGAATCAGAAGGCACAGATCCCCCAGACCCCTTCCAGCCAGTGAAGAAGCCACCAGCACACCTAGTCTTGAGCACTGAGTCTTGCATCCAGAAAGAGGGCAGGAATTCATTCACAGTGTAGCCTCCCTCAAAAACCCATTGATATGATTTTTTAAAAAGGTTTTATTTATTTGTGCATACAAGGGCTGGGGTACAGACCAGAGGTGTGGGGTGTGAGAGGAGTCACTAGACACAGAGTGGGGAGCAGAACAGGCAGATTGACTGAAATCCACTGCTGAGGGGAGCACTGGGAGAGGCAGGAGAGGTCTGCTGTGCCATGTGGGTCCCCTCCCTGGCTGGGGATGGAACTCGCGCTGCAGTGGCTGTGGAATTCCCACAGTGTGGCCCTCAACACCTTGCACCATCATGGAGGTCCCTGATATGATTATTGAACTTACAGGGTAGACAAATAGGATGGTGTTCAAGGTTTTGCTCAAGGCACACTAACCGAGCAGTAAGGCCTAAGGTATACAATAGCTGGACAGAGATGCAAATGACAGAAAACTCAAAAGAAAATGGGGCAGGCACAATTTAAAAAATTTTATTATTTATTTTTATTAATTAAAATTTTTTCTTACATTGTTGTATTCCTCATAGCTCTCCTTCTATTGTATCACCTGTGAACCATCACCATATTCCGTGTTCATCCCTCATGTTTTGCCCACCTCCTGCCCCCTCCTTTGCTGTATGCCTCAGTTCTATGGTCAGCTTGCTAGTTTTGACTTTTTCTTGACCTTTTGTTTGGTTTCTCTGTATTCCGCATGTGAGGCCATCTGGTATTTTTTTTTTTTTCTTCTGACTAATTTCAGCTAGCATAATCCCTTCCAGGTCCATTCATGATGCCACAAATGACATGAGTTTCTCCTTTTTTGATTGCTGAGTAATATTCCATCATATAAGTATACCACACCTTTTTGATTCATTTATCTATTTGGGGGCATTTGGGTTGTTTCTGTATCTCAGCTATTGTAAATAGTGCTGCAGTAAACAGGAATGCAGGTTTCCTTTCAAATTCGAGTTTTTGTGCCCTTTGTGTAGATTTCTAGGCATAGAATCACTGGGCCATATGGAAGCTCTATTTTTAATGTTCTGAGGAACCTCCACGTAGCTTTCCATAGGGGCTGGACCAGTTTACATTCCCATCAGCAGTCGTGTAAGAAGGTTCCTTTCTCTCTACATCCTCTCCAGTATTTGTTACTTCTGTGTTTTGTTTTGTTTTTTAATATGGGTCATTCTTAGTAGAGTGAGGTGGTATCTTACTGTGACTTTGATTTGTATTTCCCTGATTATGAGGGATGTTGAACATTCTTTCATGTGTCTGTTGGCCATTTGCCTTTCTATTTTGGAGAAGTGTCTTTTTTTAAACTGGGAGGTTTGCTTTGTTTTTCTTCAGTTGTGTGAGTTCTCTGTAGATTTTTGGTATCAGCCCCTTATTTGTCCTATGGTGTGCAAATATTTTCTCCTATTTAGTAGGATGTCTGTTTTGATTATTGTCTATTTTTCTGTACAGAAGCTTTTTTGTGCTTCTGGAAAAGAACCTTCAAAGTTTCTGAGGTTTAGGTCATGGAATGTTTTGTCTGTGTTTTCTTTATATATTTTATGGCGTCAGGTCTTCCATTCAAGTCTCTTATCCATTTTGAGTTGATTTTTGTACATGGTGTGAGGTGGTAGTGTAGTTTCATTTTTTTTTTTTTTGCATGTTGCAGTACAGTTTTCCTAGTACCATTTATTGAAGAGGTTTCCCTTGTTCTAATGTAAATGCTTGGCTCCTTTGTCATAGATTAATTGACCATATATATATGGTCTTTATTTCTTGACTTTCAGTTCGACTCCATTGATCTGCATGTCTGTTTTTGTTCCAGTACCATGCTGTTTTTATTATTATTATGTTGTTTGAAGTCTGGGACTATAATGCCTCCATTCTTCCTACTTTAGTCAGGAGAACTTTCACTATTTGGGTTGTTTTGTGATTCCATATGAATTTCATCAATATTTGTTTGTTTCTTTGAAGAATGTCATTGAGATTTTTATTGGAATTGCATTGAATCTGTAAATTCCTTTTGGTAGGGTGGCCATATTTGTTCATTCTTCTGATCCATGAGGGAACATCTTTGCATTTTTTGTGTGTCTTCTATTTCTTTTAACACTGTTTTGTAGTTTTCCTTGTATGAAGCAGTTTTGGAAAGTACTTTCTTGAAGGTTTTTGCAATTTTGTATACATGTACTCACACATATACATAATACATACTGAAATATGCTAATATATATATTGTGTGCACACATAAATACACATGCATACATATTTACAACAGCTTTGTTTAAAGACAGGAAAGAATTGCAATATAGATGGCAGGTATTTTAAAATAAATAAATAACAAGGGAATTACAATTATCACAGTGTACCCACAGGCACAAAGGAAGAACAAGCACATAAGAGCAGAAAATGGGCCAGGCGTAGAGCTAGGATGAGTGCCACCCAGTCAATCAGCTTTTATTTGTCTAAGAATGCAATCAGGTATTTTATAAACATCTTTTTTTTTTTGTAAACATCAGGCTGGACAAGACAATGAGGTAGATGGAAATCCTATTAAAAATCCAAAGGAAATTGCCTTGTGATTCATCTATTTGATTATAAGATGGAGCTGGTAGCCTGCCATAATGTGTTTCAATATTTGGAAACAGCAGTGTGAGGAGCTTGGATTTGAGGAATAATTGTACAAAAGTAGTTCTGAGCTGCAGTGGGAAAAAATAATCAGTGAAACTGGGGCCTCCAGATGTCTTTTGAATAAGAACCACCACACCCAGTATATAGAACCCAAGAAAGCAGGCAGGTGGCTAAATAATTACCCTTCACTTAGCATGGGGTGAGGACACATTTTAACTGTCATGTATGAATTATCTGAGTCATGGCCAAGATTACTGAAGGATGATAGTAGCTAGTTGTTATGATTTTGTTAAATTGACATGTAAATGGACCTCCCTGATGGATCAGTAGGTTGAGCGCCACACTGTGAAGCATCCAGTACGAGTGGGAGGGGACCCACATGGCTCAGCAGACTTCTCCTGTCTCGCCCCACTGCTCCCCTCAGCAGTGTATTTCAGTCGCTCTGCCTGTTCTGTTCCCCTCTCTGGTGAATCCTCTCACCTCCCACGACTCTGGCCCATACCCAACTCTTGTATGCTTAAATAAATAAATCTTTAAAAAAATTAACATGTAAGTGGCACACTGAGTTCCATATGGTGAGCTGAAGTTCAACTTCAGACCAGAAGAGAAATTATGGTGGAGACGTTTACTGCTCACAGGTCCTGGAGGAAGTACATGACACGTGGAGAGGTCACAAGGTGAGGTCATGGTAGGGTGCAGAGTGTGGCAGGGCATGGGACACATGCCTTTATTAGGGTTTGTGGGTAGAGTAGAGTGCTTTGGGGTTCTTGGGCTGAGGTGGATTGGTCAATTTAAACTAGCCTGGACTCTTTTCAATAGGCCTATGGAATCAATCAGGCTCAGGCTTCAGCTTGGTGTGAGAATTGTGTGAGAGGTGTTGTTAACTGCTAATATCTTAAATTTAGAGGACATTGGGCTTGGAGTTAAAAGCCTTAGGATTGTAGTTCTGGCATTGCTAATTACTAGTGAATTTTAAAATCCTCCTGTATAAAATAAGAGGAGCCCAACCTCCCAATGTTTTTAAGATGACTGAGATAAGATAAGTAAAAGTGAATTAATTGTGTACTGACCATTCCAATGTCTGCAGGGTTATGCAAGTGCTTTACTCACAGAAGGTGGTATTAGGACTTGTTTGCACATCAGTGGTTTTCACAGCGTGTGAAGAACACAGTGTGTGCTGGCACAGGTGTGTGACCAGCAAGTGAAGAGACCTTTGGAGTGGGTGGCTCTCTTAATGCCCACCCCTAACTCAACCACTGGATTCCAGCAGGTATTTGCCCACCTACTTTGTTGGTATATTGGACTGGCCTGTATCTCTTAGAATGTGTACAACCAGTTAAAAGATATTAGCAGTTGAAAAAATGCCAAGGTTATCTCTTCTGGAAGCAGAAGGAAAGCTCTTAATTTGATTTCATTTATTGGGTCTTTGAGAGCTTTCATAGTGACTGGGCAGTCTGAAACGCCACTTCAGGTACTGAAGATGAGCACATTTCAGTCACAAAAATATGAGATCGATAGATTGATCTTGTCTGTTGCCTTGCTTTTAAGCAAAGTAGAGCACCCTCAATAGATAAATGAGGTAGGTGGTAGGGTTTTTGTGCTTGCAGTTTTAACTGTGAATGTGCAAAAGAAGACAGCAGTGGACACACAGTACACCTTTTGACTGAGAAGGAAGACGGACTGTGCTGCTGAGAGCGTGGCTGAAGGATGCGATGAAGTGGTGTGAGGAGGTGGGCCCTGGATCCCGGTCACCTGGCTTTAAATCCTGGTTTACTCCAGCTGTTCCCAGCTGGGCAATATGGGCAAGTGGCTTAATCTTTCATAGACTCAGTGTTTGCATCTGAACAAAGAAACTGAGTAAATAAAAGTGACCTGTATCTTAGGGAATAAATGGGAAAATGCAGGCAAACAGTCGCTGGCACAAGAGGAAGGAGCAAACACTTTTAGCTTTGTTTTGTTATTTTCTTTATTCACATGAAAACCAAGAGCCTTAGAGATTAGTACTAGGAGGACGTCTGGAAGTAGGAAGGGGCTGTCTAACAAGAGACTCTCCTACTCTGTTATCTTAAATTTTCACCTTCTCTTTGGGTGGGCTTAGTACCTTTCTGCTGGGTAGTTCAGCCTTTATGCCCTGGCCAAGGGGATTCCATTAGCTGCTGAGAACAGGCTAAATAGTTCAAAAGCCTTTATTAAACTTTGAGGTTGCTAAGCAATCTGTACTCTGCATGTAAACAGTGTATGCAATTTTTGAGGTAATTAGCCCCAGGTTGCTGGGGGTGTATGTTGGGAGAAATTTGCCTCAAGCTTCTTACCTGGATGTCTCATCTCCAAGTTTCCAAGCCTGCTTCAATAGAGGGCTCCCCCATCCCCTAAGTTGTTGTGCAAGTGACACCATCAGCTACTAAACTTTTCCATCTTCCCCCCACTGGAACTCTGTACCCCAGCTCCTGGCAACCACTAGTGAACTCTCTGTCTCTAGGAACTTGATTATTCCAGGTGCCTCATATAAAAGCAATGATACAATATTTGTTCTTTGTGACTGGCTTATTCACCTACAGTCCTCAGAATTCATCCATATTTAGCATGTGATGTGGGGCTCTCAGTGTCTCTCCAAATATCTCAGTACCCATGAAACCAAATCCAAATTGACATTGTTACAGGGCAGGGAGAGGGGTACCCTAGAACCTTTAAACCTGCCCTCTCTGAATGGGTTTTGTTATTTGTTGTATTAAGACAAATATATAAGACTTTTAATGGAAAGGAATTTTAATATAATTAGGGTATAATATAGAAAGGATAAAGAATATAGTTATTAAGTTAAGCATTTAAAGTTACCTATTTTTGTAAAAGTTTAGTTAAATAGGATTGGCCCAAAGCAAGGCCCAAAAACCTGCCACACGTCTAAAGGACCTTTTAGTAGACTTATAGAAAAGGGTTAGAAAGAGCTAGACAAATTTGGGAGGAAAAGAGTAAAATTAAAATTAAGATGAAAGCTGCCATTGTTAACTTCTTCACGGGTCTCTCACTTACATTTGTTTTAATTAGTTTAAGACTAAAAAGCAAGCACAGTTTTTTCACATGTCCCCCTGCCCCACGTGCCTGTCCAGGTCTCCTCGCTGCTTTTATGCTGCTTTCTTCTTCCTCCCTTCCTTCTGACCACCCTGTTACAACGTGAGGGCTGGGCAAGGGCCCATGTTCATGGAAGTGACTTTTCTTCCAAAGGGGGCAGTTGTGAATCTGTGACTGATTTGGGGGTATTTTGTGACTTTCAGAATAGGTGCTTTATATTTCCTGTTGCCAGCTCCCCATCTTCTTGCTTCTTCGAGCCACGCCCCGGTGTTTGAGAATTGAATGCAGATCACCAGGACCACAGCCATCCTGCCAGCTTCAGGTAAAGTGGGTGATTTGGGGCCTCCTGAAGATGGGTTGTGGGAGGCAGCAATCGAGGCCTTGCTAGGAGCGTCTCAACAAGCCGACCTTGAAGACTATGCCTCCTTCTCAGACGGCTGGGCTTGGGAAGGAGATTACACACACAGGGTAATAATCTGGTTCTAATGGGAACAGCAATGGGAGTGCTCCTGGTATGAAGCCAGTGTTTTCTAGAATGGGAAGCAGGGAGCAGGAAATTAGAGACTTGGGGACCAACCTCAGTTCTTCCATAAATGTCTTATGACTCCTGGCTTCAGGATTTTCCCTCTATAAAGTAAAGAGGGCTGGGTGAAATATATTAATTCAAAAATAAACATTTACTGAGCTTTGATTATTTACCAAGCTCCATGCTACAGGGATATGACATTAAATAGAGCATGATGCATGCCCTTGTAAAGATGACTTCCAAGGTCTTTCCTGTAACAGTCAGTGAGTTTATAAAATGGTGACTAACTTGTGGCAACTCTTGAGTGCTTTCATATTCATTATCACGACTGCTCTGTCAGATGAGCTGTACTTCCCACTGTCTGGTGTCCAGTGACTTGTTAAGGGCACTTGGCTATTAAGCAGCAGGAATGGACTTGAGTCCAGACCTTCTGATTCTAGGGCTCTGCTCTCTGCTTTGTAGCTTGCCGTCTATTTCTCTGCCCCCTCCTCCTGGATTTCCCTACCTAAAGAATTAATAGCTTCCATTTGCCAAGCACTGTGGGTTGTACTGCAGGCCTTATCTCATAGAAACCTCCCGGCAATCTCATTAGGCATGCTATTGCCATTTTACAGAGGGCTCAGAGAGGTTGAGTGCCTTGCACAGAGTCACACAGCTGGTCAGGAGGGGCATCCCAGCATTGCCTGGGGCTCTGTAATTATCAAGAGAGATGACTGGGAGGAGACTGGACTCTGTCCTCTCCTGGAGAACTGAAGTTTATACTTTGGCAGCGTCCAGCCTGAGCTCCACCTAGATGAACATACGGGAGCCAGAGGACTTCAGAGAGCTAGCCAAGAAGACGCCTTGGCCAAGGAAGACTCTGGCCTTTAGGGACAAATATGACAGACTTCTAAGGCTGTCTTAGAATAGTCCAGATCGTCCAGATCACATAGTCCTGAAGACCCCAATAAGAACCTGCCAAAAGGCACTGTCACTTTTCAGAAAGAGTGAGCTGGCCTGGTTGGGGAAGCTACTTCTAGGATTGAGGCCCCCCTTTCCCTCTGTGCCTCCATCCTGGCCCCCTCCCACCTACAGGCCCCCCCAAAGATCTTCCCTCTTCCTGAAACCTCCCTTTACCTAGCACTTGAGACTCGAAACAAATTAACCTCTGGCTGGGCAGTGCTTGCACCTCAGCGTGTCTGCTTAGTTTTATGCCATTGCAGAAAAACTGAAAAATGGTGGGGTGTGCCCTCAATACACAGGTGAGAGGGCTGGACCTGAAGCCCTAACAACACAGAGCTGACCCAGCGGTATGGAGTGACCGTGGCTCACATCTGCAGCTTATTTTTAGGCACTTCTCTCATCCACAACAACCCCTGAGGCAGGTATTGTCATTCTACAAACGAGTCCTCAAGTTTGAAGAGGTTAAACAACAAAGTCCCTCAGCTAGAGGACATGATTCCAACTCAAGACCTTCTGGATCCAAACTCAGGGCTCCCTCTACTCCTCCTGTCCCCTCTCTCCCACTCCCACTCTGTGAATTTTCCAGACTTAACAGGGTTCAAAGTAAGGTCAAGTTCACTGGATGTGAGTGAAGCTCAGTTGTTCCCTTGGGTGGGTGGCTGGTGATTGGGGTCCTAATTGCCTGCTGATAACTGGCCCTCAGGTCTTAGAATTTAATGTTCTCACAATCGGTCATGATAAGCTTAGACTCATGTGTTAGTAACAGGAAGTGTGTGGGATGTGCTGAGGCTCTGAGGGTCCTTTTAAGGTAGCCAGCAGCTCGGGGGACAGTCACTGGCAGAGTGAATCTGCAAGCTGCAGGGCCCCAGGAGATGAGCCTCTGCTGACTGCTGAAGTCATCTGGTGACAGATGCTAATGGCCGAAGGTCACCGCCTCCATGGAGATGGGCGTGAGGTATACATCTGTGAGTCACCGCAGGAGAGACTGGCATGCATGCCCCGAAGCCCGAGGAGCCTGACCAAACTGTCTGCACAACTGCCCTTCTGTAAAAGACATGATTAATTCTCATAAAAGCATCTCGCAAATGTGAGGCTCGGAACTGGGCTTGCAATTAGCAAGAGGAGAAGGTGCTTCACATTCAATTAATTTTTATCTGACCTGCCTGATCTCCTAAGGCAGCGCTCTGCTCCCACTGTGAGGATTAAATTCTCTGCCAGGGCCCGAGGGAATTAATTGCAGTTCAGGATCCTTCCAGACTGGAGGGGGTATTTGTGAGATGTGCAAAGAGAGCAGAAGGGGGAATCATGTTTAAATGTCCTCCTTCCCACCCCCGAGACCTGGGCAGGTGAATCAAACTTGCTCTTTTGGAATCTGAAAGAGAAACCAGGGGGCACAGTATTTTTTTCAAGAAAGCAGAATATTTTAAAAGGAACATTTCCAGTGTGTGCCTATGTTTTGGAGCCTGCCCTGGCAGAGATGGGCAGGGCCACATACCTGGGCTCTTGTCTGTTCCTGCTGTTCCGTGGGCCCCTCAGCTTTGGCGGGCCCATGTCCTTGGTCCCCTTCTCGGCCAACAGGCTGGAGTGTCTGAGGCTGACTCCACTCTGGAGCTAAGAGAGACTGTGGGAGAAGTGCCACCTGCAGGGTGGCACTTGATCGGGGGAGGGGAGGAAGAGCTGATGCAATTCTGAGCTGGTTCTGGCTCTGATCGGAGCGCCCAGCCCTTCCAGGTGGGGGAGGAAAGCCAAGACATTGGCCTTTATTGAAACTAGGTGACTGGGATCAGGGAAGACAATGGGAATGTTTATGGTTGTGAAAGTCCTAGGCAGCTGGTTGGGATACCGTTTGACTGGGTTGGGGAGATCTGAATCTGGGAATTTGCGGTAACTTCAAGTAAGGCCCAAAGGCACCAGGGTCACCTGGTGCACACCAGGCCCTGGGAGGTCTGGGATTTTGGAGTTTCAGGAAATGGGTTCAGAACTCTGATCTCATGATTAGGATTATGCAAGGAGCTGGGATCAGAGAGATTTGGTTCTACCGCTTCCTGTTGAGTCATCTGGGGGAGGTTATTTAACTTTCTAGTTCCGCCGTTTCTTATTTATGACAGTAATAGATTTCTTCTTGTTAGGGCTGATATGAGGACCAATCTGATAATAACAGGATGCTCAAGCATTGAGCCCTGCAGTCCAATAGACTCACCTGTCACAGGACAGGTGAGTCACAGACTTAACCTGAGGCCCATTCTGTGACAGGAGTTTCAGGCTTTGGCTACTTGCTGCTCGTAAGCCAAGTAGTTTAGTCAGTTGCCAGCAAACTGAAGATAGAGCAAACTCTTCTATTTGTGATGTCCAACGCATGGCAGAGAGTCACTAAATATGTGTTATTGTCGCTGTTACTATCGCTCTCCTGGGCAGTACAGGTGGGGAGGACTGTGGGTCCCCGGTGAGGCCCCTTCACTTCTCTCTGCCTTAAGTTCCTTATCTATAAAATGTGAATAATTAAAGTTTCTATTTCATAAACTCTGCCTGCCTCATAGGACTGCTGGGGAGACTAAATATCTAAATCATTGCACTTGGACACAAAGTCAGTGTTCAATAATGACAGATCATATGTAATGATTGTTTTTACTTATCCGATATCCATAGTTTTCTAAGCTTGGCCTTGGTTTGCTTTCTCTTTGGTCCAGGTCCCATATCAAATGTGCTGACAGTGGGTAGAGAGAGATCCAGAGAGTAATAATACTGGACATGCTAATGTTGGAATAATCTAGGAGAGAGACATTTCTATTGCTTGGGGAGACCTCAGCAATGCCAAGTCCAGATTATTAAAGGCATTAAGAAAATTCTCTGTCAAACTTGGGTATCTTCTTTCTTTTCCTATTGGAGAGTCCTTCAGCCTGGATGTTCACTTAATGGGGGCTTGTGCAATTAGTTGGGTTGTGCATAATTGGCACCTTTAGATTCATTTTGATGTCCTGGAGATCATAGAAGTGAGGGAGAATGAGAAATAGCTGGCAGGAACCTGGGTGGGGTCAGAGTACCAGCCTGGGGGTGGCGAGCAGCACCCTGAAGAGTAGGGGACTGAGGGCTTAGTACTAGGAGACAGAGGAGCAGGGAACAGGTCTTAGAATCACAGAGTCATCAGGACCTTTTGCAATCTAGACTAACACATAAGGAGATGGAGTTCTAGAAGAATTAAGCATGTCCGAAGTCACATAACTTCAAATCTATTACAGGGCAGGGAGAGGGGCACCCCAGAGCCCCCAAGCCTGCCCTTTCTGAATGGGTTCTGCCATCTGCTGCATCAAGACAAACATATAAGACCTTTAATGGAAAGGAACTTTAATACAATTAGAGTATAATACAGAAAGGACAAAGAATATAGTTACTAAGTTAAGCAGTCAGTCACCCATCTCCTTAAGGGTGAAAGTCTAGCTAAATAGGATTGGCCCAAAGCAAGGCCTAAAAGCCTGCCACACGTCTAAAGGACCTTTCAGTAGAAACCCATAGGAAAGGGTCAGAAAGAGCTAGGCAAATCCGGGAGGAAAAGAGCAAAATCAAAATCAAGATGAAAGCTGCCATTGTTAACCTCCCCACGGGTCTCTCACCCACATCTGTTCCAACCAGTCCAGGACCAAAAAGCAAGCACAGCTTCTTCACATGTCCCTCTGCTCCACATGCCTCCTCCAGGTCTCCTTGCTGCTCTCCATCCTGCTTAACTGGTGATTAGTAGAACTAGAAATCAAGGGTATTTAAACTATCACTGTACCAAGCCTGAATTAGATCTAATCTACATATCTCATAGCTCCCAGAAGTAATGACTATTGGCTTCATATTGTAGTTGATATTATCTGCATGGTACAATTTTAGGAAGACTGTAAAGAACTTTTCCAAAAAATGAGAATCAGACACCTCATTTCAGTTTCCTCTCATTTTACTTATTGATATGTGAGAATTAATTTGTTTTAATTTCTGATAAAATGGAATCATTCTGGAGGAAGTTAAATCTTTATGTGACCTAAGAGAAGCACCACAGTGTTGGGGAATGAGCTGTGGATTAAGAATTTAGTATGTGATATGGGTTAAACTTGACCAGCCCAGTAAATCACATATTTAGAAAACTGAGGAAAGATATAGAAAAGATCTTACTGTTTAAATTATAAACTATTAGAAAACATGTAATTTCATTATGGTCTTTATTATAAACCAATGTATCCAAAATTATTTTCTAAAGCAAGGTGGGGAAATTAAAAAGTGATAAATCTAACAGTTCTAATAATGTCGTCGAACATGAACAGATTACAGAATTACAGTGCAGTAGGGTGGTTACCTCTTCACAACTTGGGAGTCTTGGCTTCAAGTTCTGGTGACTTTCCTAGTAGCATTACTTTGTACAAGTTTACTTAACCTCTCTGGACCTGCTTCCTTACCTAGAAAATAGTGACTTGATATTCTTCAGTGCTTCATAGTGTTGTTTTGAGATCTGAATGAGTTAATACCTTATTATTTTTGGTAAGGTCGGCAGAGGATAGAGTAAGGCAAAGAGACAGAAATAAGAAAGAGGGAAAGTTTATTATGCTCCTGGGTGAAATTCACAGATCCCAAGCAGGGGGTCTGGGAAAGCCACACCCCACCTACAGGCTAGAGGTCTTTTATATCCCCTTTTTCTGCTAGGCCTGAGTGGAAAAATACCAGCGAGTCACATGTTGCCCCGTGGTCAGGGGGTCGCAATGGAAAAGTACCAGAGAATCATCTGCCCGCTCCACTAGGGGGGTCGTTATTTGCTCTGGGTTACTATTTCACCCGGGAGGTGGCTACCAGGTGCCAGCTTATCATTGCCGTTTCCTGCTGGCTGTCTTCCACACGCCCCTTTCTCAGAACCACCGCGGGAGGGGGGGGGTGGGGGGAGCCTGGGTGACCTTTCATTTTTGTCCTGCTGCAGGATTCCCTTTACAGGTTATTGCATTATTGCAAGTAACATGTTTTTTTTAATAAGGCAACAACTTTCCTGGTTTCCAGTCATTATCTTTGCATTGAGTGCCTGTGATTAACTCTCATTACCTCTCATTTACTAGTGCACATAGCTGCATTGGTTTAGACTGACTGCTCTTGTGTTGTCAGATTAGCCATGATTTTCAGAGCTTGGCAAAGGTGCACTGGCCCACTGCTTGCAGCCAGAGGCGCTCCTGAGGGCTGGGTAGGTCTCCCTGTGTCATTCTCACGAGGTGATGGCCATGGCGGATCTGACTTGCCCTGGATGTGTCTGTGGGATACACTCCACGGGCTGGTGTGTGATGTTAATCATGTCCGACATACTTGTGGTCATCGCAAGCAGTCAGCCTCACACCCACCCCTCAGGTCCCTGGATCTACAGAATGTCAGCCCTTGGACTAAAGCAGGAATATGTATTCAGAATATACACAGATATTTGACACAATTACAAGAACAAGTTAATACCCAAAGATGGGTTATTTGAATACATTCTCTTCATGAATGAAACACAAAGCATAATAACACTTATAAATATACAGCAGATTTGAATACCTAGGTAATCGGAACTTTCTAGAAAACAATGTAGAGAACTATGCTTGACCAAAAAAAAAAAAAAAGCACATTGTTTTGGAGCACTGAAAAATAAAAGAATTCAACAGTGGCTATCACATGTAGAATGTAATAAAGCATACTGGGTTTATTGTTTAAAGGTAGCTAACTGCACGAGAAACTCCCTCAAACTGCCAAGTATCACCACAGGTGCTTATTCAGTCTTGGAAGTATCCAGAAATAAAAAAGCATGGTCAGCACACATGTTTACATGAATCTTAACTCAGACGAAGACCAAAGACACACAGCCACTTCTCTCCCAAAGACACAATGTACTACCAACAATCCACATCCCACCAACCTAGTTCTAGTACATGACCTATAAAGCAGAGGTTATGAGGCTAATAATTAGAATACAATAATAATAATAGCTGCTACTTAGAAGCCCTGGGCAAATTGAACATATGCAGGCCCTTTAGCTAGCCTATTTCCTTAAATAAAGTAACAGGTTTGGGAGGCTTCTCCAATGTCCTAGGGAATTACTTCAGGCTCCCACGGTATAGTGCTTAATATCTCCCCGGAAGTCGTATTGATTGAAAGGATGGTCTCCAAATCATGTTCTATCATATTCCCTCCAGTTCAGTTTTAAGTCTCTCTTTTTCAAAATCTTCACATGAAATACATATGTGTGATGGATTTCATTTTTATCTAGAGCCAAAAAGTCAGAACAGTGGTCAGGTAAACCAAATGCAGTAAGATGTATTCAATGTTCTATGCCTCTGGACGTAATTGCATTTTGATGAATTGTAAACCTCTTTAGGCTATCTTGCTGCCTTTGGGTTATCTTTAGTTATCAGTTCTCACTGTATTCTGTTACTGCCTTCTAATCAATAGAATGTCAAATAAACGAGTTCTTACTGAATTACTTGCAGCAGGGGAAAAAGGACTACATTTATCTCTAAAAATGACAGTCACGATCTATTTAAAGGTATACAAGCTGGTGGGGAGGGGGAAGGAAATATGAGATATACTCCCTCCTTCCTCGTTGCCCCTCCACCTGGCAGGCTGTCTGAACAATTTTGTGTTGGGTTTGCAACTCATATACAAGAGGTATGGGTTGTCTTCTGAATGCACTTTTATTCTGTACCAAATTATTCATCCTTTCCTGGATAGTGATGTTTTATTTCAAAGGTTAGGATTTTTACCCAGGAAATGCTCTGTGCTTGACCCTGCAGTGACACCACCCTGTGATATCAACAAAGTTTTGCTCTGTGGTCTGCCAAACCCAGTCTGTGGAAAAAGGGCTTTCAAGCAGTTTAATAACTGCTTGAGGTGTTATAAAACATATAACTCAGGTGTTATAAAACAAAATATCTGGAAACTACAGTACACAAGATTGCTTCTTCCATATGTAAATTGGAAAGGGGAGGCACTATCTGATTAGGAGAAATTTAAGAGAATGTTAAATTTCTAGGTTCAGGACCAACTAAGTTGTTTATAGCTGTGTGACCTTGAGAAAGTGACTTACCGCTCTTAACCTCTGTTCGCTTATCTGTAGGTGATGCCTATGTCATGGGGGAGAGGGAGGCTTGTGAGGATTTATTAACGTAATTAATATAAAATCTTAGTACATAGTTTAACTGGAATGATAATTCATGATTGCAGCTAGTATACTGCTTGCCACCCATTGTCAGCTCAGATTTCTTTGACCATAGGAGATACAAAATCCTAAATCAGGTTGCAACAGGCTAAAGACATCTGCAAATTCCTGAGGCTTAGGCTCAAGATGACAGTCAGCCCCCTTCTCCCAGAGATCCCTCTTGTTCCTGGGTCGCTGTTTCTGTGTCTGCTCCTGCTATTTCCCGGTCACTGTGCACTCACCTGAATTTGAATCCTGAGTCTTTACATTGTTCAGATGTTAACAGAGGAGAACAGTTCTCGTGTTTTAATAGTGATATGCAATACTTTGACTTCCAAATTACCTGCTAATTCAGGAGTCTTCATTTAAATTTTCTGAAAGTCAGATCAGATGCAGAATGTGCAATGAAAGGATTCAGCACATGGTTTTATGATTGAATAGTCTTTTCTCTGGCAGCTTTCCAATTAGAGTGTGCAAATGCCTTGAATGTTTAAAAGAAAAAAACACCACTTACCCACTACTGACCCAGGTTGTCTGCTCAAAAGCAAGAAGGTAAGGAAGTCAGGGTGTGTTTATATGTCTGTGTTATATGAATATTTTCATTTTAACATTTTTTAATAGAAAATGTCCGATATAAGCAGAAGTTGAGAGGAGCTAATGAGCTCACAGATACCATCTCCAGCGCAGGTTTAGCAATCATCAGTCTATCCCTGTCTTGTTTCATCATGCTTGCCGGTCCCCCACAACCCCACCCTACCTCCTAGTCCAAACTGGAATCTTTTGAAGCAAATATAAGACAGCAAACCACTTTATCCATAACTTTTTTCAATATATGCCTGTTATAAGGACTCTTAAGAAGTGAAACCACATCACCATGATCACATCTAAAAAGGGACATTGGAATACCCCAATTACAGCATGTTTCCAAAGAACTGATTTGTTTCAGTTAGGTGCAATTAAAATCCAAACATTCTCTTAAATTTCTCCTAATCAGATAGTGCCTCCCCTTTCCAGTTTACATAGGGAAGAAGCAATTGTGTGTCCTGTAGTTTCCACATATTGTGTTTTATAACACTGAGGTGTCATGTCATCTGTAACCTGTTCTTTTGACCAGTATTTCCTATAAACCAATTATTATATTGATATTTTGGAATTGGAGATTTGCTCTGATTCAGGTGTAATTTTTTCATCAAAGATCTTTTATTTATTTTTTTTACAACATCAAACAACACTTCTCTCTGGGGGCACATAACCACTTATCTTTTTTGTTGTAGTTCTTCATCTTGGCCTAGATCCATTATTTGAGTAGGGGTTTCAAAATGACAATATCCAAACTCTATTAGTTGGAAGACTTCTATAAAAAGAAACTTCCTTTTTTATTTTTTATTTTTTAAATTATATATATTTTTTAATATAAATTTTTTAAAAATTTACATATATTTGACATCAATTGTAATCCCCATGTATTCCCCATCACCGTAACACCAGTGCACCATCACCTCAGTCCCCCGTGCTCCCATCTTCCCTCAACCCTCCCCCTCTTCCCTCCCCACCAAGTGTCCCCAGTTTGTCCTTGTCTTTTCATTTTTGGTTTTGTTTCTTTCTTGTTGTTGTTATTATTATTATTGTTCTTATTCCTAAGAAACTTCCTTTAAAACAATTTGGTTGCCCTGAGGTATAATTTGTATAGCAAGGGCAGGTTAAATTTTTATTCTTACTCTGTATGTACATGTTTTCAGAATAATAAGTTGGTTCTTTAGCATCCTGACAAAGGTGATTAATGCATTTTTGTTGTATAGTGTTATTACGACCTCTTGGGTTGATAAAATTTGATGTGGCTTAGTTTATTTCCTTCATTATTATTCTTAAAATTTTCCCATCTTTTGCCTGTGAAATACCTCTCTGTTAGCTTCTGAATCCTTTGATACAGCCCCAATAGTTTTTAATAACTTACTGTCTGCTATGACAGATATTCTGGACACATCTTGTACATTTCCTGCTCCAGACCTAGAATCAGCTATTTCTTCCAGGAGTCTTAGTTCTTTTTGTGAAAAATGATATTTATAGATCATAAACTGATTTCAGAACTGTCTCTTAAGCGTTTCTCATTGTTTCTAGGCTGCTTCAGTAGATCGTATTATTTTTTAAAAAAAGAGAACAAACAAGCAAACAAAAAAGCTTAGGAAAAAACATATCAAGAATTGCTGCTAATATTTTGAATTTGAATTTTGTATTATAGATTTTTTAAAATGTAAACTTTCTGACTTTGTATTAATATATTTTTCCTCATCTGCCTGAAATATTGGTTCCAAACAATATTAATATATATGTTTTCCTTTATTATCTGCTCGGAATAACAATGTTAATATCATTGCTAACAGTATGATTTCTGGAAATAGTTAAAAATTTTTTTAAGTTGTTTTTGTCCTCAGGATCGATCCTACCAGGTCAAAATTAGTCCTTTAAAATTACTTCAACGAGGGCCTCCCTGGTGGCGCAGTGGGTTAAGCAACGCACTATGAAACAAACCACAGCCACTGTAACACGAGTTCGATCCCTGCTGCCGGCCAAGGAGGGACCCACATGGTGCAGCAGACCTCTCCTGTTGTGCCCGCTGCTCCCCTCAGCAGTGTACTTCCCTTGATCTGCCTGTTCTGCTCCCTGCTGTCTGTGGTGAATCCTCTCACCCCCCACCCCACACCTCTGGCCTGTACCCCAGTGCTTGTATGCATAAATAAATAAATCTTAAAAAAAATAAAAATAAAATTACTTCAACAAATTTCTCTTAGTGGTTATGTTGCCACTAAGTGTTGCCACACAGTGACGTTCATTTATTACATTTGCTTTTAATTTTTAGGAATCTCTTTTTATTTTGATTAAATGTTGTTTATGTAAAGAATTTACATGGCTATAATATAAAATCTATACTGTAGGTTATATTCAGAGATGTTCTGAGTTTTGTTCTTGTTCTTTCCACTTTGGTGCCTTTCATCTATTGTAACTATTTAAGCTAATGTGTTTAACTGTTTTAAAAAAATATTTAAATGCACACATATATGTGCTTATATATTACATAATCTTGTCTATGCACAACTATATATATTTATAAACACACATATTTCCCTCTTCTTAGATATTAAATCAGTGGTAGTATACTACAAATACTTTTTTCTATTTTGCTTTTTTTATTTAACAGTATGTATTAGAGATTGTTCCATAATGACATGTAGAAATCATTCTCATTTATTTTAATATTCATTGAGTGGATTTACCACATTTTATATTCAACCAGAACTTTATTGGTTGGTATCTTGTTTGTTTTCAGGGTTTGTGTGTGTGTGTGTGTGTGTGTAATAGTGCTACAATGAATAATCTTATACATATATCTTTGGGTAATTTTTCTAGTGTATCTATGCAATATATACAATGAAGTGAGATTTCTAAGACAAAGGATAAATATAATTTTGCTAAAGTTGCCAAATTCTGTATTCCCACTAGCCATGTATGAGAGCAGTTGTTTCCCCACAGTCTCTCCCACAGAACAAATAGGTTGGGTTTTGCTAATCTGAGAGGCAAGAAACATGAAGCTTTTAATAGATATTTTTCTTATTAGTGAGGTAGTGTTTTTTATGTTTAAGGACCACTTGTATTTCTTTTCTATGAGTAGTGAGTGCTGCACATTTGTCTACTGTTGAGGTTTTCTAATTTTAAACTGTTTTCAGAAGATTTTATGTCCCTTTTCCATTATCTGTTGTATATATTTCTTCCTAGTTTATCCTTTCTTTACTTTGATCAGTGCTCATTTTCATGCAAATTAAAAAAAATATTACTAGGCTTATTAAGCTAACGTGCTTATTGCTTCTAGATCTGAGTTAGGGAAATTCTCCTCCTCCCCGCCCCCCTCGGGTCATAGAGGAATTCACATTTTCTTCTAGCGCTTGTATGGCTCCTTAAAAACAATTAAATTGCTGGTCAACTTGAAGTTTATCCTGGCACATGGTGTGAGGAAAGGAGCTTGCCTGTACTCACTCAGGTTTCTGCACAGGGCTGAACAGGGCAGGAGCAGCCAGGGGAAGCCTTGGTTGCTTGGTTGGAGCCTGGAGGATGGTTATTCCGAGCTGCTCACTAAGGGGGAAGTGAGACCATAAATACAATCTTCTCAACGTGTGAACTTCCGTGGCTTAGTAAAAACTTACCAACTTTGTGGTTCAAAATGCAGTTTCTCAAAATTGTCACGAACAGATGATGTTAGAAGTAACTTGCCTCTCAGACTTGAACATAGATGGACTTGGAAAAACTTCCCCAATGAACCCACTTATAAGTGGAAGGGCTTCTGTGTTTTGGATACCAATTCAGGCATAAGACAAAACTGAGATGATTCAATGAATTGGCAGACCTGCTTGTATTCCGCACACCTGCAGTCCTACCTCTGAAGGAGTGGACCTGAGGTCTGCTTCCAGAGAGGGCCGCAAATTTTATTTAAAGGAGCCAGTATGGGTGCTCTGAGGGTGAGTAGTGAGTTCAGAAGAAGAATAGATTCACAACATCAAACATGACATGGTAACTGCCACGTCTGAGTGATGGGACTTGGGGTTCATTACATTATTCTCTCAATTTCTATTTTTTTTTTAAAGATTTATTTATTTATGCATACAAGCACTGGGGTACAGGCCAGAGGTGTGGGGGGTGAGAGGATTCACCACAGAGAGCAGGGAG
>JAGFMF010011568.1:17129448-17219362 GCA_019455555.1 Galemys pyrenaicus | reverse complement strand
CCCTCCCTGGCCGGCAGCAGGGATCGAACTCGTGCTGCAGTGGCTGCTGTTTGCTTCATAGTGCATTGCTTAACCCACTGCGCCACCAGGGAGGCCCTCAATTTCTATTTATGTGTAAACTTTTCTACTACAAAATGTTAAATGAGAGCATCATGTTATACTCACATATACACAGAGAACTTGGCTCTAGTATTTGGTATCTGATTACAGATACTCTTGTGGGCTTTCTACATAATTCACAAATCAGGTTAATCAACAATAGAAAGCTATGTCTTGAATGAACTTCCTTACGTTGGTCCCAGTAGGAAGTCTTGACTCAGTTTCCTTTCATCCTTTGCTTTTATTATCAATGGTGGCTGTAAGAGACGGCCTTCAAGATAATGTTTTTTCATCTTACAATTATTAAGAGAAATTACCCGTTATCTCAGAGATATATTCGTAGAGATTTGATTTGATTTGATTCAGCTGTGGTTCTTTTCAACAAGACTCCTCCATAAGCCATATTATATACTTGTACCAAGCGACACATTGCCCATTTACTTATTAATATTTGTGATGTAGTCATTGATGATCTTTGCCTAGGCTTACCTTAGTGGGGGGTTACAAAATAATAATATTTAAATTGTGTCCTCATTTCACAGTTGTTAGCTAGGAGATGTCTAGAAGAGAAATTTCCTCTCCATGCCACATGGCAAACGTGATTTACATGAGAGAAACCACCACCTGCTGTTGCCTTCCTCAACCTCAGGAGAACTTGAGTGAGCTCAGAGAGACCATGGTATTTGGACAGAGGAGTGGCATGAATTTATATAAATATGCCCCGAGAGACTATAGGAGCATAGGGACTTATAGGGCTGTTTTAACCTATTTGAACATTAGAGAATTTCCCCTAGGAATAATTTTAGTTTGGTATGAATTCTTAAGAGCTTTTTAGTGTGTTCTTAAACAGTTGGGCCTTTTCCGGTTGGTGGTGCTGAAGCCATCGCAAGGCCAAGAGGCCAGAGAAATGGCCAGGCTGTCCAGGGTGGAGGCTGTGACAGGACACTGTGAGACATCAGGAACACAGTGTGCACTGTGGCGCAGATCTTGAGTCAGCACAGCTGAGTTCAGATCCTGGCTCCCTGATGTGCTGGCTACGGGATATCAAAAGATAGCTGACTTCTTTTTTGTTTGTTTTTTTAATGATTTATTTATGCATACAAGAGCTGGGCACAGGTCAGAGTCGTGGTAGGGGAGAAGATTCACCAGAGACAGAGCGGGGAGCAGAACAGGCAGATCAACTGAAGTACACTGCTGAGGGGAGCAGCGGGCAAGAGGAGTAGGAGGAGAGGTCTGCTGAGCCATGTGGGTCCTGTCCCTGGCCAGGGCACTGAATTCGCACTGCTATGCCGCGGATGCGTCACAGTGTGGCACAACCGGCTGTGCCACCAGAGAGGCCCGATAGCTGACTTCTTGGGTTCCTCAATTGCAAGTAGGTTTGGAGGTTGTGACCTGCCTTTCAGACTTGTGCAGGTTAGAGAGAACGTGAGCCAAAACACTTTATCCAGTGCTTGACAAAGAGACTTAGCTAAATAAATATCATCAAAGTAACTAAGTTATGAGCATAAATAGTTAAACAAGAATGGGGGCCCACCCCTAAATCCAGAAGATGAAACTGTGGGGGTCACAAAGTGACTTCTGAGGCAGGTGGGTAGGTTACATTTGAAAACCGTGCAAGATCCCTGCTGGGAAAAGTTTAAGGTTCCACAAAATATGCAGACATTGCCATAGGATTTAAAAGTTAGGGCAACACTCTAGTCAGTTACCAACAGAAATCACAATTGCAAAAGAAACCACATATCCTTCCACAGGTATTTTGTAAGAAATGATCAAATTGTGTTCCTTATGGCATTTAAGGGCTTATCACATGTTTTTTCACAAACGCCTGCTGTATGTTAGCTTTATGGAAACTCATATGTAGATTTGAACTCTCTGTGTCTTCATCTGTATTCGGTCGGGTGTTTTAATAAGACTAGGTTTTAATTTTAGTTTTCTAGCAGCCTTTGTGGTACCGTGAGATAAGGGGAGCAGCCTCCTAGCTGCTTAGGCTGTGACAGCTGAGGCTAATTGCTGTTGGCTTCTGAGTGTGGGTAGGAAGCAGATAGGAGTGTGGGGAGGCTTCTGAGTGTGGGTACTCAGTGCAGGTGGAGCAGGGCCAGGAGGGCCATTGACTTTATGACCAGAGGCAGAGTTGGGAGAGTGGTGTTGAGGGTCAAGTCTGAGATTTCCAAATCCATCTTGGTGAGAAATATCGAAATATCAAAAGAAGAGCATTGGGATTGAGGTGCAGATCCAATTTACCAGTCTCCAGAGTCTTCAACCCTCTGCCTTAGAGTGTAGCAAACTGCTGTATTAGGGAGCTGAGTAAAATAAATTGTCCTGTCTATGACGGGCTCAAGGAAAAGAGCCCCTGGCAGTGAGACCCAACTGGTTCTGTGGTTATTTTCTCTACATTCCTGTGCTTCATGACCAAGAAAGAAAAGGACTAAAGAGACCTGTATTTCAAACATAGGATAAAATTAATTATCAAAGCACTAGGTTCAGACAAATGTGAAAGTCCAGGTGAAGTTCAGCAAGTCAGCATTGGAGTCATATGACTCTCCAGTAATGGAGAGAAGCTCCAGTCACCGAGGGAGGAAACATTTCAGAAAACGCAGAGTCAGGGATAATTCAGTTATTGCCGGGGACATGGTGCACCTGGCTTCCGTACAACTCTGAACATGTTACTGAGGCCTGCTCATCTGAGCTGAGCTATAGTAAGGCTAACCACTTCCTTATTATCTCTGGGAGAGGGTGCTCTTCCTCCAGACCAGCTGAAAGACAGCGACGGGATATAGCAGGCCAGGTACTGCCGCCACATCTCAACACCGGAGGTCAGGAGAAAATCTAAGAGACTTGGGTAGAAAAGCTGGGTGGGAGGAAGAGCTCAGTTATCAGTTGTGGAAATGACGCCAGGGCAGGCTTCTCAGGTGGGGCAGATTCCCAGAGAGGTAACTCAGAACATATGGCAGGGGAGGGGCGGCTGGTGGGAGGGTTAGTAGGGTGGAAGTCTTGATATTTTGAGCGTGGATCTGGGAGCTGATAGAAGCGTGGTGGAGAAGACACGTTTGGCTGGCGGAATTCTGGAATTCAGTGAAAGGTAGCTATTAAGTACTTTGATTTATTACGATTTTTAAGTCAGATATGGAGTCAAATCTTGGGGAGTCTGTTTTTAGCTTGTTATTCAGTTTCTTTATTTGTAAAATACTAATAATGATGTTTCTGGGGTGTTGTGAAGATGATGTGAGCTCATGCAGAGAGAGGCTGAGGCGTCTGCCGAGCCTGGACCACAGACTGGGCTGCTCAACTTCGGCTGTACATTGAGCAAAGAGAACTTTAAAACTTGGCTGTTCAGGTTCAAAGACCAATAAAATCAGAATCCCTAGGATTTCCCGCACCAGGGTTGAGGACCTCTCCTGAAACTTTACTGTTTGTGTTCAGAAAACGTTTTCAGGGGGTGTAAAAAGTGGTGGTTTTGGTAAGTCTCTAGTCTTCTGTTGGTTTGCTCTTGTATAAAGTGGTAGCTTAAGGTACAACCATCTCTGTTTTGTAAATGCGTTTGAATCTAATCCTGGTTAGAGGCTATTCCCTTTGTTTCTCTTGTTTGGGGAGCAGAATTGTGAAGATCCAGGAGTAAAAACAGTCGTGTGTCCCCCCCCCCTCCCCAGCCTGGCCTGGTGAGCAGCTGGCCAAGCCAACCAGGCTTAAGCCAGGGGCAGGTGGGTGAGTGGAACGCCAGCAGTTTAATTAAGCCTGCTCTGCTGGGCCCCTCCCTGCCCTTTATGGTGGGGAGCTGGGGAGCTGGTATTGCCTGAGCCCTCATTGGTGAGTCCAGGGACTTCCCTGACTCAAGCCTATTCTTTCTTTCCCCCTCCTTCAGCATGATTTGTTTATGATGGGAAATGAAGAGGTTCGCTGATATGAGCTTGCAGTTCCTATGGTTTCTCATCTAGCAACTTAAAAATTCCAGGTATTTTAAAGTGTAGCGGCAGGAAAGGTGGAACACTGGGCAGGTTCAGGATGGTTCTGGGAAGACGGGTCAAGGAAAGAGAGTCTTGGAGCCCTCGGTGGCTTTTCATGCTTTTATTAGTAGAGGTGGCTAGGTACATGGCAGGCAGGGGTGCCGGGGGGCCTGGAGGCTGGCAGGCCTCCCAGCCCCCGGCGCATCTCACCCTCTCCACTGCTTTCTACTGCTGTTGCTTGTCAGTACTGTCAGTCCTGTTGGTCGGTCCTGTTGGTCCTGGCGTCCTCATGACACCACCCATTTAAGCCCCGTCAAACTCAGGTGCGCCCACTTGCACATGCCCCCCCTGGAATGCTCTCAGCACCGCAGGTGTCCATCATCACAGTGATGGGAGGGTGGAAAGACCTGATTTCTCTAACCCTACATAAAGTAACAGTTTTTCCAGAAAATTTCCTGGCTTGTTACTGATATTTACTGAGCCCCTAGTGTCCAATTCATAGTCTTCCGAGGCAAGGAAGGAGAATCCCAGGCTTAGACATTGCTTGTCTTCTAACTATACCCAGGACAGGACTTACAACCTCATCACAGTATCTGGCTGAATTTCGATGACTACCAGGCTAACACGATGGGGTGGTATTCCAGGTGGAGCAGCTTAGGAGAAATTAAAACAGGTTAATTCTGGATATGTTGTTTGTGTTCCATATGGGATATACAGGTAGAAATGTAGAAATAAGTGGGAGGGGATAAAGGACTGAACCCTAAACCATGGGAACAGTCTGGGCTGGAGAGAGACTTTGGCATGTAGGTAGGTCCAGATCCATTCTACTAGAGCGAGAAACAGGCAGGATAACCTGGGTTTGAATCAAGGAGTCTGAGGAACCCACAAATGGGACTTCAAGAGACTGGCTTGAGAGGTAGAAGAAAAACCAGGAGAGTGAATTGTTTTCCTGGAGAGCATAGGAAAATAGTTTATAATCCAGAGATGTGATTATTTTTTAATTTCTGTGATGGAGGCTTTGGACTTTTTAGAGTTTAATCTGATTCTCTGACTTGGAGACTGGTGGCTAAAAGTAGCATAAAATGTACAGGAATGTCCATTTCAGGAGTTGGCCACCTCCTATCAGGTATGGACTAACATGGGCATTACTTCCTTTGCATTTTTTTTATTGCTCATGTGGAGCCAGATGGCAAACATTCTGATGGATTCTATAGGTGTGGTGAATAGATTAAGTTTTGAATCAGACAGACCAAGGTTGGAGTCCTGCTTGTATAATCATAAATCTGTGTCACTTGGGCAGAGATAAAACCTTGCTGTGCTTCTCTTCTGTTAGTAAGATGGACCCTACTTCATGGTCATGTTGTAACGATTAAACAAGAAAACATTTTTTGTAATTGACACACATTGTATTAATTTCAGGGGTACTACATAGTGGTTTGACATTTGTATATAGTGCAGAACAATAGCAGGAAGTCTATTTCCTCTTTATTTTAGCGATTTTTCAAATTTCGTCACTATATTACCTATTAATACCATGCTGTATACTGCATCTCTAGGACTTATGTCGTAATTGGAAATGTAGACTTTTTTTAAAAGATTTATTTATACGTACAAGAACTGGGGTACAGGCCAGAGGTGTGTGTGTGTGGGTGAGAGGATTCACCAGAGACTACTGAAACACACTGCTGTGGGGAGCAGTGGGTGCAGCAGAAGTCTACCGAGCCATGTGGGTCACCCACTGTGGCTGGGGGCAGGGATCGAACTCGTGCTGCAGTGGCTGTTTTGCTTCATAGTGCATTGCTTAACGCACTGTGCCACCAGAGGGGCCCGGGAATGTATATCTCTTGATCACCTTTATCCATTTTGCCTATCTCCCTGATAACCCTCCTTTCTGATAACCATCAGTTCTATCTATGAGTTGGTTTAGAAAATTTTTTCTTCAGCATTTTAGATTCCATGTATAAGTGAAATTAAATGGCATTTGTGTTTCTTTGTTTGACTTATTTCACTTAGCACACCCAAAATGTCTGTCTACATTGTCACAGATGGCAAGATTTCACTTTTTTTATGACTGTGTAGTATTTTTGTATGTATCACATCTTTATTCATTCATCTGTTGATGATCACTTAGGTTGTTTTCATATCTTGGTTGTTATAAATAATGATCTAGTGAACATAGGGGTGCATATATCTTTTGAAATGAATGTTTTTGTTTTTGCATAAATAACCAGAAGTAGAATTTCTGAATCATATGGTGGTTCTATTTTCAACTTTTGATGGAACTTCCATGTTATTTTCCATAATTGCTGTACCAGTTTACATTCCCACCAACAATGCATTCTGACCAACACTTGTTATTTCTTGTTTTGATGATAGGCATTCGACAGGTATTATTAGCTCATTGTGTTTTCGATTTGCATTTCCCTGTTGATTAGTGATGGGCTGTATTTCTTTTTGGGAAAAATGTTAAGATCTTTTGCCCATTTTTAAACAATATTGCTTGTTCATGTTATTGAGTTGCATAAGTTCTTTATACTTATTGGATATATGATTTGCAAATATATCTCCTAGTTAGGAAGATGTAAGTTATTCTAGATTGATATAAGATAGGTTGCCTTTTAATTTTGATGAATTTGATGGTTTCCTTCACTGTCCAGGCATTTCTAAAAAAAGATTGTATTTATGCATACAAGAGCTGGGGTACCAGCCATAAGTGTGGGGGTGGTGAGAGGATTCACCAGAGAGAGAGTGGGGAGCAGAACAGGCAGATCTACTGAAACACACTGCTGAGGGGTGCAGCAGGCCAGGCAGGAGAGGTCTGCTGCACCATGTGGGTCCCCTCCCTGACTGGGGATGGAACTCATGCTGCAGTGGCTTTGGAAGCTCCACAGTGCAGCACTCAACCCCTTGCACAGCCAGGGAGGCCCCCATCCAGGTTTTTTTAGGTTGATGTAGTGTCAATAATTTAGTTTTGCTTTTGTTGCCTTTGCCGTTGAATTCAGATCCAAAACACATTAACACTATTGTCAAGGAATTTGCTACCTACCATTTATTTCCCCCAGGAATTTTATGGCTTCAGATCTTACATTCAAACATTTATTTCATTTTAAGTTAATATTTGTTTGTGGTGTAGGAATGTGGACTAGTTTCATTCTTTTGCATGTGACTGTCCAGTTTTCCCAATATCATTTGTCTAAGATTCTTCTTTCCTCATTGTAAGTTCTTGTCTTTTTCATAAATTAACCATATATGTGTGGGTTTAATTCTGTGCACTTTCTTCTGTTGAGCTGTCTGTTTTTATGCCAATACCAGGCTGTTTTGATTACATTAGTTTTATAATGTAGTTTGAAATTAGGAAGTGTGACATCGCTAGTTTTGTTCTTTCTCAAGATTGCTTTGGATATCTGGGACTACAGTGTAGTGTAAATATAGCTTTTATACACACTAGGAGCCAAAAAATTGTGTGATTCTCTTTATTATAATACATTTTATTTCAGTGGTCTGGAGTCAAGGCCAAACATCTCTGAGACGTTTCTTAGTTACAGCAATTTTCAGTGAAGTCTTTAGGTTTTTTGTTTTTTTTTTTTACATATCAAATCATGTCATCCTTAAATAACTACAGTCTTTACATGCTCCTTTCCAATTTGGGTGCCTTTTAATTCTTTTTCTTGCCTAATCACTCTAGCTAGAATTTCCAAACTACTGAATAAAATGGGTATAAGTGACCATCCTTGTCTCGTTCCTGATTTCAGAGGAAAGGTGTTCATCTTTTCACTGAGTATAACTTTAGTGGTCTTATATGGTCTTTATTATGTTGAAATACATTACCTCTCTACCCATTTAAGGTTTTTTTTTTTTTTGACAAAGAACAACAAAGACCTTTATTACATGAGCTAAGAGAGGAGGGAGGACTTATTTGCCTTTCCGGGCCTTGGTTTTCCTCAGATAGAACTCTAGCTCCTTGCCTTCAAGCACATAGCCATCTGCTAGTCCACACTGGCCCGGTCTTGAAGCTATGCATGCAAGAAGCTTGCCCTGCTGGAACTGCTCCTCCAAGAGACTGCTGATTTTGGCATTCTTTTTCCTTTCATCATACTTTTTCTGAATTTTCTTTGATCGCTTTTTGTTCAGGATCTCTTCTTCTTCTGGAGCCAGCTTGGCTCCCTTCTTGCGACCCAGGAGCAGTGCGTAGTGGGACTCATACCACTGTTGAAATGGTGTGCTGTCGATAAGCACAAAGCCGTTCTTCACCAGGGTCTTGGTGCGGACCAGCTCGTTGTTGGATGCATTGTAGACAACATCAATAATTCTTGTTTTGCGAGTACAACACTCTGGTCCCCAAGAGAAGTTCCCCACATCCAGCCTCAAGGCTCGGTACTTCTTGTTGCCACCCCTAACTCGAACTGTGTTTATGCGCCAAATGCCAATCTTAGTGTTGGCAGCCGGGCGTCCCAACTCATACTTTCGCTTCTTGTGGTAGGGCTTTCTCTTGCCCCCAGTCTTGCGGCGTTTGTGCCAGTTGTCCCGGGAGATGCCCATCGCTCAGCGCTGGCCGGAAAGAGCCCGCTTAAGGTTTTATCATAAATAGATGTTGAACTTTGTTTAAAGCTTTTTTCTGCAACCATTAAAACAATCATAATTTTATCCTTTTTGTTAATGTGGTGTATCACATTGACTGTGAATGTTGAACCACTCTTGCATCTGTAGTAAATCCCACTTAGTGATGGCATATGATCCTTTAAAGTTGTTGCTGAAGTCAGGTTGCTAATGTTTGGTTGTGTCTGTGTTCCTTGGGAATATTGACCTGTGGTTTTCCTCCCTTCCTCCTTCCTTCCCCATCTCCTTCCCTCCCTCCCTGTTCTTTGTTGGGTTTTGGTATGAAAGTAATGTTGGCCTTGTAAAATGAATTTGGAATTGTTCTCTTCAAAATTTTTTGAAAAAGAGTTTGAGAAGGATAGATAATAAATTTTGGTAGAATTCTAATGAGGTCATTTGATCCTGGAATTTTATTTTTGGGAGATTTTTGATTACTGATTCAATATCCTTACTGGTAATTGGTCTATTCAGATTTCCTATTTCTCCTTAAAACAATATTGGAAGATTGTAGTTTTCCAGGTATTTATCCCTTTTTATAAGGTGTCCAATTTTGTTGGCATATAAATGTTTATAGTTGTCTTTATGAGAGTTTGTATTTATTTAGTATCAGCTGTAACAGCTCTCTCATTTCTGATTCTTTATTTGTCAATATTGTTTCTTTTCAAGGAACCAGCTCTTGGTTTCATTGCTAGTTTCAATTTCTTTGTTTCTATTTCATTTATTTATTCTCTGAGGTTTCTTTAAGTGTGTGCCTGTGTCACTATAAAACTTCCCTCTCCTCATGTATTCACTAGATCCCAGAGACTTTGGTATGTTAAGTTTCCATTTCTACTAGACTTGAGGTTTTTTTTTTTTTTTTTTTTTTTTTTTTNTTAAGTTTCCATTTCTTCTAGACTTGAGGTTTTTTTTTTTTTTTTTTTTTTTTTTTTCATTGAGCCAGTAGTTATTTGGTGGCATGTTTAATCTCCTATTTGTAATTTTTCATTTTCATCTTGTAATTTCTAGTTTAATATTATGGTTGATTTTTTTTCCAGTTTTTTCTTGTAATTGATTTAAAATTGCATGGCATTGTGGTTGGAAAAGATGATTAGTTTGGTTTCAACCTACTTGAATTTATTGCAACTCATGCTGTGTTTAAAGTGTGATCTTTACTGGGGAATATTACACTTGAGAAGAATGTGTATTCTGCTTTTATATGGAATGTTTTGTATATATTTAAATCTATTTTCTCTGATATGTCATTTAAGTCTGATGTTTCATTACTGGGTTTTATTTTTGGTCAGGTGTTTTAAAATCTATTTTGTCTAAGTATGGAGATATCACACTTTTTTTTTTTCATTTCCACTTCCATGAAATACCTTTTCTCATGCTTTTGCTCTCAGTGTGTATCTTTACATCTGAAGATTCTTGGAATATGTATGACTTTTAGTTCTTGTAGCCACCTCTTTTATGTAAAAAAAAATCATATTTAGAATTAACCAGTTGGACTCAATTTAGATGATCCCAATTTTGTGGGCAACATCCAAAGCATCATAGTCAAGAGTCAAACATGCCTTCTTACCCCCATCATGTCTGAACAGGCTATATGTAGACTTTGACCCAATCAGTGTCATAAAGCTTCTTCACATTCTGTTTGACCTGGTGCTTGTCAGCCTTGGCGTCCAAAATGAATACAAGGGTGCTGTTGTCGTCTGTTTTCTTCATGGCTGACTCAGTGGTAAAGGGGAATTTGATGACGGCATATGATGACAGCATCATCATAGAGGATGGTCAAGCTTGTTTCTCCTGGGGAGACTCAGCTGAGGATATCTGGTTTGCCTTCAGAATCACAGTTCCTGATGAAGGTGGTTGATGTGTGGATCTTGCTTTCTCTGTTTTCATTTATTTCTTTCTGTGTGTGTGTGTGTGAGAGAGAGAGAGAGACAGACAGACAGACAGACAGACTCTGGACACCTTTCAGCACTGCTCCCTTGGCCTTCAAAGTTTTACTTTGGTTTTGACTTTGAGAGGAGCAGGGACTTCCTTTGCTTTTGACACCATCTTCATGAAAGGGTCTCCCTACTATTTGTATGTTAATTGGAGAATTTAGTTTATTTACATTTAATAATATTTACAATAATTTTTTTAAATTTTATTTTAAAAATTTTTTGGGTGGGTGTTGGTAAACTTAACTTTTTTTAATATAAATTTTTAAAATTTACATATATTTGACATCAATTGTAATCTCCCTGTATTCCCCATCACCGTAACACCAGTGCACCATCACCTCAGTCCCCCGTGCTCCCGTCTGCCCTCAACCCTTCCCCTTTTCCCTCCCCACCAAGTGTCCCCAGTTTGTCTTTGTCTTTTCATTTTTGGTTTTGTTTCTTTCTTGTTGTTATTATTATTGTTCTTATTCCTTTCCTTGATCTTTATTTGGTTCCCTTATATTCCTCCTGTGGGAGGAACCATCTGGTATTTTTCTTTTGCCTTCTGACTTACTTCGCCGAGCATAATCCCTTCCAGTTCCATCCATGTTCCTATGAATGAGTTTAGTTTTTCATTTTTTATTGCTGAGTAGTATTCCATTGTGTATATGTACCACAGCTTCCCGATCCACTCATCTGTTTTTAGGCATTTAGGTTGTTTCCAGGTCTTACCTATTGTAAAGAGTGCTGCTATAAACATAGGGGGGCAGGTATTCTTTTGATTCAGAGTTTTTGTGTCTTTTGGGTATAGTCCTATGGAAGTTCCATTCTTAGTAGATTGAGGACCCGCCATACTGCTTTCCATAATGGTTGGAGCAGCTTGCATTCCCACCAGCAGTGTAAGAGAGTTCCTTTTTCTCTACATCCTCGCCAACATTTGTTGTTGCTACTTTTTTTGATATGTGCCATGCTCACTGGTGTGAGGTGGTATCTCATAGTGGTTTTGATTTATTTACATTAATTTTTGATAGGTGACTTGGTACCATTTACTTAACAATTTTCTGATAGTTCTTATAGTTCCTTTCTTCTCTTTCCTGTGGTTTTATGGTTTTCTTATTTATTCATGCATGCATGCATATAAAAGCTGGGTTACAGGCCAGAGGCGTGGGAGATGAGAGGATTCACCAGAGACAGAGTGAGGAGCAGAATAGGCAGATGGACCAAAATACACTGCTGAGGGGAGCAGCAGGCAAAGCAGGAAAGGTCTGCTGAGTCATGTGGGTACCCAACCTGGCCAGGGATTGAACTTGCATTGCTGGGCACGGTTGCTTCACAGTGCAGCGCTCAACCCACTGTGCCACCAGGGAGGCCCCATAATTTTCTTTAATGTTATGTTTAGATTCCTTTCTTATTATATTTAGTGTATCTACTGTAGACCTTTTTGTGGTTGTTACTGTGAGGTTCACATAAAGCAGTTATCTATGTTCTATTTTAAGTTGATACTAAATTCAATTTAAATAAGTCTTTTACTCCCTTGTAACACTGGCTTAATGGTATTGTATGCACACTGTTAGCTTGTATTTATCTGGAAAACTCATCTTTCCTTGAATTCTGAATAATATCCTTGGTTGGTCATGTATTCTTGGTTTGAAGTCTTTTCCTTTTATCACTTCCAATATTTCCTTTTAGCCACTGCCCTCTGGACTGCAAAGTTCATGCTAGAAATCTGCTGATTTTATCCCCTTATGGGGATTTCCTGGTATGTAACAAGTTGTGAGAAAACATGTTTTTTAACTGATATGCCAGTATTCTACAAACATATTTGTAGAATATTGCTGAGAAATAATAATAGCTAATAGTGACCCATATATACACTCTATTTAAAAAACAGTCTAAAGGTTAAAGAGCACTTTTTATATACTTATTTTCCAAATAAAAAGTACATGCTTTCAGATCAGTGCTATGACTTTGGTTCAAGGAAGTGAAACAAACAAGTGGAAGTTGTTTCCTTTTTTCTTTTGAGAACAAGGTCATTTTATTTAGTTAATGGAAGGAAAAAGAAGTTAAGACCTAGAAGTGCTTACCTTTAAGGATTTCATTTCCTTAAATATAATAATGTTGGTTGTGAGGAAAAGTGAAATAGAACCTTCCTGGATCCACTGGCATTATGTGCATGCCAGTCACGGGTATGTGACTGGATGGTTTCACTTATGGGGCTCCTATGAGTAAGAGAAGTCATGAAAGTTTGTCAAGTGATCGTGAGGAACCCATCTAGAGAGTGGGCTTTCCTCTTGTGCTTGCATTGTGCTAGATGCACACTGAGAGACAAACAGAAAACACAGCACAGCTTAGGAGCCCGGAAATGAGTATCAGAGGTGAACAGGAACAGGGTAGAGCATGACACATTGACACAAATGTGCCGCTAATTCTCATCTTCAGTCTGGATTTGCAGAATGACTGAGGGGTAGAAATCAGCAAATCAGTCTAAAACAGGCTTTGAGTTGGAAATCTGGGATTATTGGCTTTTATAATTTAACCAGAAACTTCATTTTGAATGGAAAAAGTAACTCTTGGGTAACTCATTATCATGAAAAAGATAATTGGTTTATGGTATGGGCAAAAGCCCAATTCTAGTCGTTTCGTGCAGTCTTTAAGGAAGACGCCTGACATGCAGAAGTACGAGCAGCCAGCTCTGGTCATGTCTTCTGACTACATGCTTGGTCATGTCTTCTGACTACATGCTTGGTCATGGCTTCTGACTACATGCTTGGTCATGGCTTCTGAGTCATTTCCTACATTTCTTGGGACTGTTTATCGATGAATTGTGCCATTACTAAGACATGGCTCCCTGTGTCTGTCTTTTGTGTTTGAGATTAAGTCTTTACAAATATTTGTCAGTCAAATCTTTTTTGCAGGCACTCTTGAGTATTGAGGGGTGCAAAATGTGTTTGAAACTCTGTCTTTGAGATGGTTAAGGTTTTTGCACTTGAACAACTATTACATTAAAATACTTAGAGGCCTGTTTTGATATATATATATATAAAATCTTTGTGTGTGCATCTAAATATATATATATATATCTCGATCAACTTGGTTAAGCAGTTGTTTCATGGAGGGATGGAGTGACCATAGTAATACCTTTATGAGATCTGAAAATCAATAAAACCACATGATGGCTAATGTTTAACAGAAGGTAAAGGGAGAGGCAAGGGAAGTAGAATGCAGCTGGCCTGCCCTCTGGGCAGATATTCAAATCTAAACAGCTGAAGGGAAGAAAATATCTTTTAGCAACTTTTTTGATATTTACTTACAGAAAGGTAAGTGTTGACATGTCTTAATTATGTTGATAATATGTTTCTTCAAGAATGACAACATAGATGGTGGCAGGGGCTTGCTTTAAGTAGTTGCTGGATTAATTTATTTCATGAGCAGTGGCTATGCAGTTTTGCAGGGAAGGGAAGTTTATTCCTGGTGTAAAAGATTTTGCTGATGGAACATAATTTCTGTGGTTTCTTTTCATTACTCTATATTTTATAAATTCAGTCCATAAAATGGATTCAATTTAATAAGCTTGATAGTGGGATTAATGTAAAGGTTGAATTCTTAGATGTTTAAACACCATTCTTTGTGGACTGAAATACAACTGTCTAAATTTAAGATGCTCTTGTATGCTAGAAATTGGGGTTGGAATCTTATTCTCACGAAGTGCCATTGCTCAAATGTGGTCTTTATTTTTTTTCTTCTAAGATTTATTTATGCATACAAGAGCTGGGGTATAGGCCAGAGATGTGGGAGGTGAGAGGATTCACCAGAGACAGAGTGGGGAGCAGAACAGGCAAATTGATTGAAACACACTGCTGAGGGGAGCAGTGGGTGAGGCAGCTGAGAGGTCTGCTGCGCCATGTGGGTCTCGTCCCTGGCTGGAGGCAGGGATCGAACTGCAGTGGCTGTGGTTTGCTTCATAGTGCGCCACTTAACCCACTGCACCACCAGGGAGGCCCTCAGATGTGGTCTTTAAAAAACAGAGTCCTACCTACTTGGAGAACAGGACTCTATGGTTCTAAAGACAGTCTAGAGTACAGCAGAGGAGGGGGCAATACATAGGTGAAAAGAAGTCCTTTCTTTGAATTACTGGAATAAGAATTTGAAACAGACAGAACCCTGCTTCACATTTGGGAAAGGCTTCTGGTGCAGCTTCTGGTGCTTCTTTGGTCTAAATGTGGTGTATGTGCCATGGGTGAATTAGTGGTTATTTTGAGATGTCAAGTCACGTACAGCTTATTGGTGTCTTCAAGAGCCCTCTGTCTGGGGACAGAGACCTTCTGTGATGGGGGCGTGCAAGGAACAAGACTAGAAGGGCAATGCATCCTTTGATATTTTCTGGTCTCTATTTTTCTTCAGAAACTTACATTTAAGTGAGGAGTATTTTAAGAGAAAAAGAAATCATGTTTAGCTGTCAAGAAAAGATGACATTCAGCTCTCACCAGGAAACAAAATGAGTCTTTCACTGAGTGAGGGCTGATTGTGGGTTACAGGGCATAGAAGTTTATGAGTCTTCAGGGATGGGCAGATAGGTTAGGTCAATTCTATCATTTATCAGTCCATGGACACTGAACAGATTGCTAAAGCTTCCTGAGCCTTATTTTCTCATTTAGAAAATGGAGATACTTGCCTAACCAAGTAGTCATGAAGATAACTAAGATAAGCACATGAAGAACTCTGTACATTGCTTGTCATGTGGCAGACTGTCAGTGGACATTAGCTTTCCTTTCTGTGAAAATTCAAGTAGGCAGCACAGGTCAAATGGAGTCTATTTCACTCTATGGGGGAAAAAGTGGACAACAGCTAGGTTGCAATAACTACCTTTTCCATTGTGCAAGAAAGCCACTAGTTCTTTGCTAAGAAAGTAGGATCCAGTAATGTAAGAGAATGATAAAACCAGATTTTGTTATTTTTAATGAGACATTTAAAAAATCCCTCTGATGTTTCACATACTAGCTTTCCAGTGGGTGTGGCATCCTTTGAAACTTGGTAAAATGACCTCTGGGAAATGTCATCACTATTCAAGGTGAAGTTTGCATTTCCGGTGTCTCCTCCCTCATCATATAAAAATACATCTTGGCAGCAACTCGTTTGTGTGTGTGTGTGTGTGTGTGTTAATCTCAACATTTACGCCCTATGGAATGGAATCTACTTTATGATTTATACACATTGAATTTCAAAGGTCAGAATGTATCATTTTATTGTCCTGACAAAAGTGCTCATCTGCATACTTCATTGTTCATGGAGAAATGTACATGAGGAAACACTGTCAAAAATTATTAAGCCACCTTTTGTGAAAAATGATTCCTACCCTCCTTTTCAGGCCAGGGGAGATGTATTGTTGTTCTCCTCTCTGCCTTCTCCTGGGGTTTCTGAGGTGTAAACCTGGCCACCTCAGAGAATTCTTTAACTGCTAATCTGCTCCAGGGGCCAGGGGAACACCACAGCAGAACAGCTTGCCCTGTGGACACCTTTTTTCCCTTTGACCTAGCCATGATCACCCCTTCCATTCAGGGCTGGGTGGCCTGTGTGCCTCACCACAGACATCTCTCTCCTTACTCTGAGGGAGTGTGGGTGGAACAATGTCAGCCCATGAACATCAGCAGTTTTCCCAAACAATCTTATTATTTAATGATGTCAAATATAATGCTGTACACCTGAACCCTATATATTTTTTTTAAAGATTTATTTATTTATGCATACAAGAGCTGGGGTACAGGCCAGAGTTGTGGGAGGTGAGAGGATTTACCAGAGACAGAGTGGGATGCAGAACAGGCAGAGGGGTACAGCGGGCAAGGCAGGAGAGGTCTGCTGCACCAGGAGAGGTCTGTGGGTCCCCTCCCTGGCTGGGGATCGAACTTGCGCTGCTGTGCCTCGGATGCTTCATAGTGCAGCACTCAACCTGCTGCACCACCAGGGAGGCCCTGAAACCTGTATGTGTTAAGCCAATGTTTCTTAGGTTTATTTTCAAGAGAAATGCATAAATATGTTCAACTAAAAATACGAAACAAAAGATTTGGTTGTGGCTTAACTTTTTTTGCCTAAAATCAGTATTTTGTGTTATAATTTGCAGATTTGGAGACCGGGGCCTAGAAATTCCATGTCCTCACTCAGATTAATGGGGAAATAATATAAATATCTTAAAAATATTTGAAAGTGTCTGGATGGTGTCAGAGTCCAAGCATCAGGGGGACCTCCTATGGTGCTGTGGACACTGGGTGTACATTCAGTGACTGCCTCAGTCCTGGGCAGTCAGTACCTTTTTTAGTCAAAGCCAGATTTTCTTGATGTTTTAAGTCACTGGGACTGCTCTAAGTACACATAACCGGCGGAAATGTATATTGTCCACCAGTTTGGAAGCTAGAAATCCAAGATCAAGGTGTCAATAGTTTGGTTCCTTCCATAGGCAACAAGGCTGTGTTTCAGGCCTCTCCTCTTGCCTTGCAGATGGCGTCTTTTCCTTATGTCTTTCCACATGGGTTCTCTTTTATGTGTGTTGCTGGTCAGATTTTAATTTTAATTTTTAAATTCTATTTTTTAATTGAAGTAATATTTGTAATCAATACCATGGTACAGGATTCAGCAAATATCCTCTCTTTAGGTAAACACCACATATGATCACATTCTGAAGGACTTGGGAGTTCGAACTCCAACATGGGAAGGGGGGGCACTGCTTACTCCATGACACAGGCTTGAAAGTGGGAGATGCTGGAGGGAAGACGCAAGGGGAAATGAGGAGGCAGGACAGCGACACAGAAGAGCCTCTGCGGTGGGAAGGCAGCCGCTCTGAGCAGGGCCAGTCACGTCAGCAACTGAAGGGAAGAGCAGCCAGAGGGAGAAAGAGTATTTGCGTTTTTGGAAAGATAGACAATGTGCTAAGTGATACCAGATGTCTTATGAGGAGGGTTGTACTTTCACAGGGAGATAATACCTGAATAGGAACAAGGGTGTGGCATTAGCCAGGACTGTGATCAAGAGCAAGTCACTTAGCTTTTGATTTCTGATCTTTAAGATAAACTTTCATGCTGACTCATAGGGTTCTTAGGAGAAATGAATAGGAATTCATATAGAAGTCTCAGTACTGTGTGTATCAAATTATTTCTGGTGAATGTCAGCTACCTTGTGTTGTTTGCTGGCGGGACACAAATTCAGGATGTGGACAGACGTGTTTTCTAAGCTGTGGTGAACTGAAAGAAGGCGGCCGCCCTAAGCAGTACTGAATCCAGATTCCATATTTGTCGGTGGTTCATGGTTAAAGCAAATGACGGTGGCTTTTCAAAACCTCAAACCTTTGACATGTGTTGCTAAGGATGTGCCTGGTCTCTCAGATAGTTGTCATGGAAACTGTCTGAATTTCGTCTTTGTTCCTGAAAGCAACTCTGACAAATAGCAAAGATTCCAAGTAGAAGGTTGGATCAACAATTTCAGGTAGTTCAGAGAAAATGTCACTAGATTATGAGGAATCTACTCCAATCCTTTCCCAAGTGATGTTTGTGAAGAAATAGATCAAGTGTGTATGGCTTGGTGGTAGTAGGCAATTTCATTATAGACTATGGTTTCCCTCGAGCACCATTATGATCCGGGATGTGATATTCCTTATATTCATACAAAGTGGAAGAACAGGCAATCTTGATGAGAGGCCAAGGTCCTCTTTTGTCAGACCTAGCAGTCTTGTAGTTTGCATTGAACGTGCAGATAAAGGGCTGCCTGGCCACTTAATTTGGACATTCAGGATGTTGCCCTGGGGCTGATGCTCAAGGCCACCAAGGCCTGGGCATTGGGAAAGGAGACTTCTGAAGGACAGGGTTGAAGGTTCTGACCCAGCCAAACTGGGTGGCAGAATGAACTTTTATTTGACAAACACTTGGAAATATTAGCTCATTAACAATAAAAAATGCAACACAACAAAAATAAACAGACAACTGTAAACCAGAGATATTCTGCAGGGGAGAGGGCAGGGGACGGACTTGAATAAGGGAGGAAAGAGCACAAGTTGGATGCTGCATGGGTGAATTGGTGGTAGAAATTCTATGGAGACTTACTTGAGAAAAGAATACAAACATTGTTAAAATAAAGAACGATGTAAAATATATATAAGTAAAAATTTAAAAAAATTTAACTCCTTGAAGCCTATACTCCTCAAAGAAAGCAAAGATTCTAAGTAGAGGTTGGATCAACAATTTCAGGTAGTTATCCCTACTTGACAGGGGTAGAGTGGGCCAGGTGTCGGCAGACAAGGCAGGATCCACACCCCCCAGTCTGCCTCCAGGTCCCTGAACTGCTAGGACTGTATCGTGCAGATTTGTTCTCAAAGAAATCGTGCGCTCCTAGGTGTGAGAGTGGAAAGGGGTTACTTCTATTTTCCACTGTGAGCAGCAAGACTAAATGTAAACAACAAAATAAAGCTTATGCACATTGCCACTTTTACTTTTTAGATTTCTTTTAAATCATCCCAGATCGTGGTCTGTCTAAGCAGTGGACTAAAACAAGACACGTATTTTCACTTTTCGCTTGCTTTTCTGTCATTCAGCTTCTATGCTTTTGGAAAGTAAGGAGTGCTAAAAAAAAAAAAAATTGGTTCAAGGAGAGATAAATATCAACCAGTTCCTGACCCAGTTTTGAGCAGAGGAGCTAAAGAATTAATTTTAAAATAAAGTCTCTTCCTTGAAAGGTTTTGTTTTTTATAAAAGCAATAACAGTCATGCAAATAAATTATATAAAATAAAATGTTTCTTTTTTTTTTTTTTTAAAGATTTATTTATTTATGCACACAAGCACTGGGGTACAGGCCAGAGGTGTGGGGGGTGAGAGGATTCACCACAGAGAGCAGGGAGCAGAACAGGCAGATCAACGGAAGTACACTGCTGAGGGGAGCAGCGGGCACAGCAGGAGAGGTCTGCTGCACCATGTGGGTCCCCCACGCGGGCACAGCAGGAGAGGTCTGCTGCACCATGTGGGTCCCCCACCTGGCCGGCAGCAGGGATCGAACTCGTGCTGCAGTGGCTGCGGTTTGCTTCATAGTGCGTTGCTCAACCCACTGCGCCACCAGGGAGGCCCAAAATAAAATGTTTCAAGAAGATACTTCTGTCTGGAAATCAGGGAACATTTCATAAAAGATGTGGGTTTGTCAGATCCCTTTTTTTAGTATTCCCCCCTCCCAAAAGAAAAAAAAAGGTAGCCCAGTTCTCGTACCTGTATCTCACATATGATGGAAGCTTTTTATGATAGCAGATGCTTTTAGAAAAAATGGATACTTGAACCTAGATGGTGAGATATGCGGAGAAGTTGTGGTGAGGAAGGATAGTCTCAGTCCAGCTTCATTAAGCAAATAACTGTTGTTCCTTCACTCCAGGAGAGGTGAACAGCAATTGCTGGAGCTTGGAGACAGGAAAGCCTGGGAGACAGGAGAGCACAGTGCACACTCCAGTGGGCTGGTGGTGGTGGGTGTGGGAGAGGGAAATAAGACTGAAAGAAGATGGGAGGACATTGGGAAGATCTTGAGGCTGAGGGATTTGAGAAGAAAGATCCCCAGTATGTCATCATTGTCTATTTTGTCTCTTAAGAAAATATGGTTTATAGCAGGTTGTGTTCACTTTATGCATATAAAAATATTAGACTTAATTCTCCACAACTGATAAGGGACTGATCACAAAGATACACGAAGAACTCACATGACTCAATGAAAAAGTAAACAATCCAGTCATTACTATGTATTTTCCATTTGTGGAAACTGAGGTAGAAATATTTAAGTAGTACACTCATGAGCACCCAGAGAGTGGAAGGCAAAGCAGGGTGCCCAGTCCAACCTCTGACTGAACTCAACTTCTGCACCATCCACTCTCTTTCTGTAGGCACACCCGCTACCCCAACATACATACCCACATCCCCGTACACACAGATCTTAATAAATGCTCATTTCTATCTTTACTTCCCAAGGCCTTTGTGAATCTACCATGGGCTACTCTTAGCCTTTGAAAGTTCAAATATAAGCTACCCAAATAAAAGGCATTTAAACATTTCAAGGTCTAAATTTTTAGAGTGGATAGTATTTTAACATGCTGGTGATATTAGTGATATGTGTTCAATAGAGAAAAACTTTAAAGAAAAAGATGAAAAAAGAAATGAATCATCCAAACCTCTAGCAATAAAATGATTGGGATTTTAGTGAAATTTAATACCTTCTTCATTCCATTGTTTTTTCCTCTTCTAGAAGCCCAGCATTAACCATAGACAATAGCCTGGCTCTAGATGGCATGCAGAAAATTTATCTCAGATCTTGAAATCAGTCACGATATGTTCAAGATTGAGGTATAATTTTATGAAATGTGAAACTCCAAGGAACAAAGGAAAAGTAGTATTAAATGGAGAATAAAGGCAGCATTTTGATTCTGACTTGGTTTACTTCTGGAGCATAAGTACATTCTTCCCTCAGACGTATTGCTTAGTTAACAGCGATGTTTAGAAGACCAAAGAGGCAGCCATTGGGGCCTTTCATTGAAGGAGTGTGAGCATTCTTCTGGGTACTTTCTGTTTGAGGAATCCCTATATATTTTTTTGCAGCTCTGAACCAAAACCAGTTGAATTTATCATCTAGGTGTCCTGTTGGCCAAAATATATTATTACAGGGCAGGGAGAGGGGCACCCCAGAACCCCTAAACTTGCCTTCTCTGAATGGGTTTTGCTATTCGCCACATTAAGACAAACATATAAGGCCTTTAATGGAAAGGAACTTTAATACAATTGGGGAACAATACAGAAAGGATAAAGAATATAGTTTCTAAGCATTTAAAGTTACCCATTTTTTTTGAGAGTAAAAGTTTAGCTAAATAGGATTGGCCCAAAGCAAGGTTTAAAAGTCTGCCACAAGTTTAAAGGACTTTTCAATAGAGACCCATAGAAAACGGTCAGAAAGAGTTAAGACAAATCCGGGAGGAAAAGAACAAAATCAAAATCAAGATGAAAGCTGCCATTGTTGAGCTCCCCACGGGTCTCTCACCCACATCTGTTCCAACCAGTTCAAGACCAAAAAGCAAGCACAGTTTCTTCACATGTCCCTCTGCTCCATGTGCCTTTTTCAGGCCTCCTTGCTGCTTTTCATCCTGCTTCCTTCTTCCTCCCTTCCTTCTGTCCTCTTATCTCCTCTCTCCAGCATTTTCTTTCCCTGCTCAGCTCCCCCAACTTAGGGCGGAACCAGGATTTTGGAACTTTCCCCTTTCCTGGGGACCACCTGTTACAATATCTCCCCCATCCATATAATATGAATGAAAGTCACACTTCTCACCTATCATTTTAGACCCTTATTTGGAGATTTTAATAAATGGAAAAAGGTATGGCCAATAGTTTGAGGATGTTGACATATAAGGCTGTGGACAAATGATGGTGGAACTTCTGGAAGATGGAAGACTAGGCTGTTCCCTAGAGGGGAGGCTGACCTTTAGGGGTCAATCTTACTAGGTTTATTATTACATTATTATTACTGTGTTGGGAAAAAATGGTTTTAATAGATTAGTGAGTGATCACTTTCATCTCTTGTTTATTCACAGGAGTTTGAATGAAGAAAACCATAATGACTCCAGTTCAGCTGCGCTGCTTGTGTCTCCTTATACTTTATTTGGTAAGAAAAGACAATGTTCTTTATTTCCTAGACTGTTTACCCTTAGCCTTCTATCATACCAGAAAACAATGGTATCATCACTTTTTAAAGAAACCTATCAAAAGTAAATAATTGTCTGCAAAAGACACATAATTTGCCCTGATGTCCTATTTCTGATGAAGTGATTACAAATCATAAGTCTGTCCTTCAATCTGGGAATGTACTTTGTCCTCAGTTCTAAAAGCCAATACCACTAAATGGGCAAAGTTTAAAACAAATCTGTGTACTTAGGTTGAGACTTTCATGCATCGCCTAGGGCGTCTGGAAAGAAAAGTGGACCAAAAACGACCATAAGAAATTATCACTGATACATGAAGGAAAATATCGTCTCTATTTTCAACCTTGCACTGCTTGGTACTATCTTTCCCATATGTGGGTTGGATTTTTTTTTTTTTTTTTTTGGGTAAATTTGTCTTTAGTCATTTGCTAACCCTACTGAATATGAGGCTTCTAGAGGCTGAAGCAGGATGGATCCTGGAGAGACCTGGCTCTTGACCTCAGATAAATAGTGGCATGCCACTCTCACGTCCCTCCCGAGGCTCATAGGTCAGACACTTGCCAAACAATTTGCTGTATTATAAAGCAAGATTACGGGCAAGAACTTGTTTTCTCCTTAGAAGGAAGCTACTGGATGCTGGTACCTCAAGCCTTTGTCCCTTTCATCCGGGACTCCCACAGAACAGCATATGCAGTGTCGACACTCACATGGACCCTGACCTCATGAGGAAGTTACTGTGTTTTAGTATCTTTGCAGCCTCAGCACGTAGCACGGTGCCAGGGCAGAAATTAAACACACAACTCTGGACTTGTATCAAGAAGCAACAAGGAGATCTACAATGATCTTCTATCACAGTAATTTGAGAAGGGATACATGTACTTCTTTCTTTCTTGATAAAAGGGAAAATAAATTTTCCACCTAATCTACTCACAGCCCCAGTGGGATTTGAACTGAGTAGGAAATGCTACCCAAACCACTGCTGGCAGCACAGCGAGAGCCTTGCCTAGAAGACAGCCACAGGCACAGCTGTCTCGGGGGTGGGGGTAGGAGGCAGAAGGGAAGGAACTGCTTCTGAGGTGGAATTTTCTCTCCTGCCCTGACTGACTCCTGCTCCAAAGCCCTCTCCCATGAAATAATAAAAGTTGGACTTGTTGCCTTTGGAATAAGGCTTAATTGAGGATAGGTAGCAATTTAACTGATTGCCAGCCATTTTATTTCCATACCTTTGGAATAAGGCTTAATTGAGGATAGGTAGCAATTTAACTGATTGCCAGCCATTTTATTTCCATACCGAGATGACTCTCCTGTTCTCTTCTGAGATTGGTTTTTCCCAAAGGGGTCTGTGAGTCTATGGCATGAGTCTATGGTATGAGTCTATGGCAATGGAACTGAAGATAGAGGTTTCGGGAAAGGGTGCTAAATAAGGAGGCAGGGAAAAATTGAGGGGGAGTCACCTCTTTTTTTTTTTTTAAAGATTTTATTTATGCATACAAGCACTGGGGTAGAGATGTGGGGGGTGAGATTGGGGAACAGAACAGGCAGATTCACTGAAATGCACTGCTGAGGGGAGCAGCGAGCAAGGCAGAGATCTGCAGCACCATGTGGGTCCCCTCCCTGGCCAGCGGCAGGGATCGAACTCGTGCTGCAGTGTCTGTGGTTTGTCTCACAGTGCATTGCTTAACCCATTGCACACCAGGGAGGGCCTGGAATCACCCCTTTTAGAGTTTTGTCTAAGACTGCTTTTTCCAAAAGGAAGAAAAGTTTGGCATAGGTACTATGTAATCAATGAGATAACTCTTGCTGGAAAGCATACTGAGGGCAGTTACCGGGTTGGCAGTTCTGGCAACTGCAACTGCAAGTGTCCTTAGTTGGCCTGGAAGTCAGCATAGCAAGAGCTGGGCATGGTGATCCAACAAGGCTAGCTCTTCCCCACAAGGGCACCTACCAGCTATGTCTCTGTGGTGGGACTTCTGGGGAAATTACCTGATCTTGAGGATCGCAAGAAATGATGTGTGTGGAGGGGCTAGTCCTATAGTTCTATGTCCATAGCTACCTTCAGGAAATGTCAGTTCCATGCTCTTTCCTCCATCTGCCATTCCATGCAAGATGTCGGTGTTACTTCTTCCAACTCATGCACAAACTTTCTTGTCCTCTCACAAGTTTCCACCACACTGTCCTTCCCAGTTCTGGCAGTACAGCCTAATGAGTCAGAATGGCTTGATGACTCAGTGTGGGCATCATTTTGAAACCTTGATAGCCGTAATTGCTAGGTTAATGGGAAAAGAGATTGCTAGGAAGAGAGATTGGTTAGCTCTTGATATAAGAGCCTAACTTTGAACCTTGCAAGTGAGATGTGTCCTTCTTTCCTGGTAGGTGAGCCAGCTCATCCATGTAGGAAAAATGCAGGCTTGTTTGTGAAGTTTGCTTGACTCATGTATTTTTCATCTGTGTGCTGTCACCAGGTGGTCAACTGAAAGGCTGACCACTTGCTGGTGTGAGCACAGATTTGATGAAGGCAATTTGCTGTTAAGTAATCTCCCCCAAAATAAGCACTGCTCTTGTTTTGGACCCACCATACAGCACTGAACACCACGCCCAGTTTCTGTGCCTCACCTTCCAGAGGAGCTAATGGGGGCAAGAAAGGGCAGAAATAGTGGATGGAAGAAAGAGCTACTAGAGGAGGAAAAATTTGGAAAGGAAGAGCGGGGCTAGAAGTCTACACAGTTACTATCTCAGTTCACAGTGCTTTCAGCCACAAGTAATAGGAAGTTCAACTTTCAAGGTCTTTAATAAATAGGGGTTTATTTTCTTCAGATGATGAGCATCATGAAGTGGGCAATCGAAGGCAGGCTTAGCTATGATGTTGCCAGAGACTGGACTTCTCCCTCCTTTTGCTCTACCAGTTTTTTGAGCTGGTTCAACCCCTCCCTTTCATGATGGCACAGCTGTAGATATTAGGTCTGTTGTCTGAACGAGAACAGGGGAGAGGGAGGGCAATGGCAGCCATATCTGTCCATTTTTTAATCAGGAAAGTGAAAACTTGGCCAGACCCCAGCTTCCCCCCATCCTGAAGAGGACTTCTGTTTGGTCACCACCTACCTAGTTGCAAGGGAGTCTGGGGAAGAGCCTTCTTGGTTTCCCAAGACAGAGAGCTTGGGAGAGGTTGGGGCAGTTAATCCAAGGGGCTCCACAACTCCGAGGGAGGGAAGACCAAATTCTCAAGCCTGCTGGCTTCACATTTCTTATTGTTCTTTTGCCAGTATCAATTTCATTAAGATTCAGTGAATCAAGAGGTATAACTTAAGATCTTTCCCCCATCATTCATATGGCTTGGGGGGTTATTTCCAGTGTTTCTATGGCAAGACTAGTGGAAGTGGAAAACAAAGTATCATCCAGTTTTTCTTTATTATTATTATTATTATTATTTTTGGTTTTACCTGGTGCGCTCCAAAACCGCCAAGTAACTCCACATATCATACTTTTAATTTTAACCCATTCTGCCCTCTACTTCCCTAAGTAGAGACAAGATGAGATTCCTCACAAGAAGGGGAGTTGGGGAGGGGACTCTAAATGCAAGTCCCAATCCAACCCTCCACAGGTGGTTTTGTGGCTGGCTCACCTTTCCTGTGTACCACCCACTCCACCCTGCCTCATGTTTCCTTTCAAAGGTGTGATCGTGATACGAGATGAAGGCAGTGCAGAGTTGCCGTGGTTGAGAAAACTCCCTATTCTTCCCAGTTGGGAATGCTGGATGCCCCTCCTTCACATCCAGACATGGCCAGTTTTCCTGCCAGGTTGTCAAGGACGCTTTTTGCGCCCCCTAGTGGGTAGTGGGGCATAGTGGCCAGGAGGACTGGTTCTGGAGTTGCAGGTTCGAATCTTCAGCTTCCCTCATCTGAGTAAATTACTTAACCTCTGTGTGTGTGTCGAGTCTTACCGCCCGAAACGAGGAACTAAACGATTTTCTCTCATAGGGTTGTTGTAAGGATTAACTGTGTTTAGGACAGAGCTTGAAACATACTAATTTACCCAGTGTGCTCTATTAAATGTCCAGGCACCACTTACTGCACTATTCCAGCTTGGATTTGGGCATCTGCTTGCCTGTCAAGTTCAGGGTCTTTAGATTTTAGAACTGTTGTGAAAAAAATGTCGAAGTAGACATTTTGTTTTTAGTCTCACCTAAGCCTCCTTGAATATGTTGCTAATCAAATGTTAAGTGTTAAAATTACAGTTCAAATTCAGATTCAAATCGACTAACATTTACCATGTAACTCTGCCAAGCCAGCATTGTAGTAAACACATTAAAAAAAAAAAGGTTTTATTTATTTATGAATACAAGAATTGGAGTAAAGGCCAAAGCATGGGGGTGTGAGAGGATTCACCAGAGACAGAGTGGCGAGCAGAAGAGGTAGGTGGACTGAAATACACTGCTGAGGGGAGTAACTGGGGAGGCAGGAGAGGTCTGCTGCGCCTTGTGGGTCAGCTCCCTGGCCCGGGATTGAACACCCACTGCAGTGCCAGTGTGGAGCTCAACCCCTAGCACCCCCAGGAAGGCCCTGTAGTAAACACATTTACATATGTAATAAACATATTTACATATTCCTTATAAATACAGTTGCTTTAAAGTGACAACTCTAGAATACTGGGAATCTGCTATGAATTTCTTTATGAACTAAGAGGGCAGGGAAGTGTTTGAAGAACCATGTAGAATTTAGATGGCAGAGTAGGGAAATTGTGAGCTTTGCTTCAGTTAGATGTGTGTGTGTATTACTGTCAACCCCTTGTGAATTTTACTCCGGACAACTAGCTTTTCTTCTCTGAGCCTCATTTGTAACACGGGAGCTAATATCTCCCCAAAGGGTAATTGCTTGACTTGTAAATGAGAAAAAACAGTGCAAAGTTCAAGGCAAGCCATCTTGATATAGTAAAGCCTCAACAATTATTGGACCCCTTTGTGCCTGTTCTGACTAGATTTCAATTGTTTTGAGCTAAGTTGGAATCTTAATTTCATGTATCAGTCCTGGAAGCCATAATGAAATTAGCAAATGACACCGCTAAGTTCAGAATGGATGATGATGCTAATTTTCTTTTAACAGACCACTGGATACGGACAAGATCAGCCTACTGTTCCATTAAGTGGACCATTGATACCTAGGACGTTTTCTGTCCTGGAAGGTGAAATGAAGAGTAAGAACATATTCAAGGTAATAGTCACATCTTACCTTAGCAGGCTCTCAATGCGCGGTAGTAGATGAAGCTGCAGTGTGGTAGGTCTCCTTGAGAATGATTTCATAAGCTAAGTGAAGTAGAGAGATGGACACCCTTGTTTAGGCTTCTTTAGCTGTCTGTCTTAGGACAGGCACTTTCACCTTGGTGGGGGTGGGTGGTGGTACAAGGTACCTGCAGGCTCTGCCCCTCCCCCAGGGCAGGAAGAGAACCAGCCTCTGCAGTGGGGTGGCTTTTACCATAGGGCTGCGTGTTCAAAGCACTTGCTGCTTGAAGCATTTGAAGGTGTGACTAGTGATGGAATCTCTCCAGCGAGGCCCTTCTCACCACTTCCTCTGAGCCCAGCGTTGGGTCCTTGCTTATAGGTGGCCACACCATGCTGGCCATCTTGATTTAAATAATGTAAAATATTAAAATAACACAAAAAGCATCAGATTGGGGGTAAGAGACTTGAGCTATAAAGGGCACTGAAATAATCCTGTAAATGTAACAGAGTGGGAGAAAAACATTCCATTGCATTTACCAGAACCCCCCTGGGGTGACTGACTAGGCCTTTGAATGCCTGAGGGATGTCTGCGGCCCTTCACACTCCACATTCTTAGGGAGCATTAACAGTAAAGTTTGCTTGCCTTGAAAACCTCACCCCTTTTCTCATTTGGTACCAGATTGTGCAAAGGGGCCCCAGAGTTTGAGCTGGCAGGGGTGCACATGTGTCTTGGTCCTCTCTGTCTTGTAGAGGGTTATCGAGGCCTTGACCTTTTCGGTTGGTAAGTCAGGCACTGAGGGGGTAACTAGTGACTTGGGAGCTGGAGGCTGATAGGAATCACTTGGTGAGGAAAGGAGGGATGCGTGTTCCAGCAAAGGCACGGCTGGGACACAGCTCGGTGCTGGGAGAGCACAGGGCACATACTGAGCATGAGGCAAGGGTGGGGGGAAGGCCAGGGCAAGTGGGGAGCACAGAATCTGGGGAAGGAGTGGAAAGGAGGTTGTAGACAGAGGAGGAACCCAGCTTTTACAGCTCTTAGGTTTTCTCCCAAGAGCAGTGGGCCCCAGGTCAAGTTTCCATTGAAAAAAGATTTTAAAAATTTGTGGGGGGGGTGGGGGGAGGGAAAGAAGATACAGAGAACAAGTTAGGAGTTTTCTCGTTTATTTATATATTTCATTTCTTTCAACAGTACAGATTTCAGCTTACAAGTACTATGATCAGAGAACATATTTTTGTAATGATTTCGTTAAAATGTATTAAGACTTGTTTTATGTGATAACATATGATCTGTTCTGGAGAATGTTCCAAATACCATTGAAAATAATATGTATTAGGCTTTTAGTGTATAGAATAGTTCATGTTGTTTGTTTAGTTAATAGTGTCTGTTTTTATCTATCACCTATCTACTCATTACTGAAAGTGAAGTTTTGAAATCCCAACAATTATTGTTCAATTGTATATTTTCCCTTCACTTGTGTCTATTTTTCTTCATGTATTTTGGGGTCTTCATGCATTCTAGTTTTCCTAGGCATTCCTTTCCTTTAAAAAACAAAATGAAGTAACATTAATTTACAACAGTGGAGAGAGTCCAAGATTTCATTTTCTCACCATATCTACTGTCAAATATCTAATGACCACCTACCAACAACCAATCAGACCTTTTTCTTAAATGAAATTACCATTTTGTGTTTTAATTATATAAAGTAGTATCAACAAGCAAAAATGCACAAAAAACTCTTCATCCAGTCCTACCCATTTAACATATCAATTCTTCTTTGTTGAAATTCCATTTCTTGCCTACTAACATCAATATTTTGGTACTGTTAGAGTTTAGATTTATTCATTCTCTTTTTGTTACTGTTATAGGACAGGGAGAGGAGCATCCCATAACCCCCAAACCTGCCCTCTCTGAAAGGGTTCTGCCATCCGCTGCATCAAGACAAACATAAGACCTTTAATGGAAAGGAACTTTAATACAATTAGGGTACAATACAGAAAGGTCAAAGAATATAGTTACTAAATTAAGCATCCAAAGTTACCCATCTCCTTGAGGGTAAAAGTCCAGCCAAATAGGATTGGCCCAAAGCAAGGCCCAAAAACCTGCCATGAGTCTAAAAGACCTTTCAGTAGAGACCCATAGAAAAGGTTAGAAAGAGCTAGACAAATCTGGGAGGAAAAGAGCAAAATCAAAATCAAGATGAAAGCTGCCATTGTTAACCTCCCCACGGGTCTCACCCACATCTGTTCCAACCAGTCCAAGGCCAAAAAGCAAGCGCAGTTTCTTCACATGTCCCTCTGCTCCACATGCCTCCTCCAGGTCTCCTTGCTGCTCTCCATCCTGCTTCCTTCTTCCTTCCTTCTTTCTGTCCTCCTCTCTGCAGAATCTTCTTTCCCTGCTCAGCTCCACCCACTTAGGGTGGAACTGGGATTCTGGAACTTCCCCCTTTCCTGGGGATGACCCTGTTACATTACTTTATGTCATTGTTTCATAATTTGTCAAATGAACATTTTGATTAAAATCCTAAAGCTCAAGTACAATAATTTCATCCTCCTCCTTTACCTTTCAATTTTACCAGTATTCTAGATAATGCTTCCTATATTATAAGCATGTTGTTTACTGTTTACTAGACAAGATATGGTTTGTCATCAAAGGCTACAAACATGTCTATGCCTCAAGTTATTTCTGAAAGGTTTGTGCTAATTTGCATTTCTTTACTCCTTACCAGTATTGGCTGTTATGTTTAAGTTAGAAATATATTGACTTACTAATGAGGTTGAACAACTTTATCTGTTTAATTTTTTTGTGAATTATCTCTTCTTGAGGTCTTGAAAGGGCTATAGCCATTCCATAAAAACTGGTTGATAAGATTCTTCACTTCAGAAAACCATACAGCCTTTAAAGTTAAAACTACTTTCGCATTGTTTTATATTAAAATATCTTTTTACCCTAGCAATAAGCCAATAAGTTTGACATTTTTAGAAGCTAATAATATCATAGATGAGATTTTCCCAGGAACATCTGAAAGCTAACTCTGACTATAATGTAAAGCATTGACCTTTGTAAGTGTATTGAATTATACATTGTTTCCTGAGGGAAAAATATTTTGGAATGTATCACTTTAAAAGCTGAGAATTTAGTTAGTGATTGTACAAATGGAAACATTACCTGAAATTGGTTATTTCCTACAAATTCCACATTGCTTTTCCATACAACCTGATCTAATTTTTTTTTTTTTTCCAGTTTGAAGCCAGCTCTCCTGCTGTGACTTTCCAACTATCTGGGGAAACAGATAACAAATTTTATATAAATCCAAATGGACTTCTGTTTTACATCTTACCCCTGGACAGGGAAAAAAGAGCTATTCATCATCTTCAGGTGAATTGCGACTAAAGGATCCTTAATCTTTGGGGAAGTACCTTGCATAGAATCCTGTTACAGCTCTCCTGACATTATGGCATGTTTTGAAAATTTTACTTGCCCTTTTAACTTTGAACCAGTTACAGAAGTCTATTGCAAAGGTGTCCTTCCTTAGATTATTTTGACTAGACTAACCCAATTTACATTGCTAAGAGCCTCTGATGGTCTCACTCACTCCAGTATGGTCATACTAAAGCACCTGGATTAAAAACAACTTAACTCTGATATTTCACTGGTATCTGCCTGTGGCTCTTTTATGGGCCTGAACTCACAATAAAGCAGCATCAGTGCTAGAATGAAAATTTTATGGGCTTTGCAAGAAGTAGAAGTAACCAAAGGGTGGAGGCTGACTAAAGAAACACTCTTTTCCCTTAGTTTTCTTGGTTGGTACCTAAATTCCCAGGGCTGGTAGAGATAATTATTGGGAGGAAAGAGTAAGTTAAGTTTTCTGTCTTGTACTTTCTCCTATTGGCTCTGAAGCTTGACCACTAAAAACCAGTTGAGCACTAAGGAAGAGATGACACCTCCACAGCCTCAAGGGTCCACATGTTTTTACTCACTGTTCAGCAAAGAAGCAGTCCAGTGTCCAGCATACCTCATTGCTGGAAAGATTCAGTCATAATTATCAAACTTTAACCAATGGGAACCCTATCTTAGCAGCTCCCAATTTGTACTCCTGTTGTCACCAGGCTATTGCCCTTTGAACTGATTTTCTTCAAGTGACTTTTGGGTGTGTGATATGCAGGCCAGATTCACCAAAGTGACTTCCTTTTTCTTTCAACACCAGGTCTCAACCCAGGATGCTCAGGGAAACAAAGTGGACGGTCCAGTCCCTATCACCATAATAGTGGAAGACATCAACGACAACCCACCTATATTTCTGCTGTCAAATTATGAAGGCTCAGTAAGACAGAATTCTCGTCCAGGTAACAGACAGGAGATGTCTATGGAAAGATGGGGGGGTATAAGGTAGAGAGGGAAGTTTGTATGGCTAAAAGCTTAAGCTGTCAGTCATTAAGCACTGGCTCTTATTTACATTTTGCAGCAATCTTCTGAGAGTTGTTTTATTATCCCATTTCTCTGGGGTATGGTTTTTCATCCTTGGTACTATGGACAACTTGGGCCTGATTTTTTTTTTTTTTTGGGTCAGGGGCTGTTTTGCGCATTATAGGGTATTAGCAGTAAACCTGATTTCCCCCAGATGCCAGTAGCAACGCTTCCCCACATAGATGTCTTCAGACATTGCTAAATGTCCTCTTGGGGGGGGGGCAAAATCACCTCTAGTTGAGAACCATTATTTTAGGGTGAATTTTAGACTACCTCAGAACACTGGAACACTCTAGTGAGTTGTTTCTCACATCCTCCAAGAAAGCCGCATTCTCATGGTCACTACTGTTTACTAGCTCTTTGCCTTCAATTACTTCCAATTCCTGGCTATGGCTTACTTACCCTTCTACCATGTTTCCATATTTAATTTTCACAAAAGCCCCTCATCAAGGCATTGATGTGTGCTACAGCATTTACTAAAGATTTTGGGAGATGAAAGAGCATCATGTCCTAATAGTACACAAAATAAACGTGAATATTAGGTTTGTTTTCAGATTCCTGACTATTCTATCAAATCACTAAAATTTCTCTTATGTTTCCTAATCTTCTCTATCTCATGCCCACTTCCAATAACTCAGGAGAAATATTCCTTCTACTTTGTTCTGTGGCACAGTCTCACTATCTCTGTCCCCAAGGTTGTGTGCCAAAGACTCGCCAATGAACTTTCAGGAACCTTTCGCTCTTCACCAATAGGATGTCTTAGAGCAGTGGGCTCCCATAGTCTCTTAAAAGTGTAAAAGAGTAAGAACTTCAAAGACCTTTTGGATATATGAATTCAGTTCTGTGACATGGTAGTGTCTCTTTGGTGAACAAAAGTCCTGATTTTTAGTATTTGCCAGTTTCTGTAGTATTTTAAGATCATAATGGTATTAATAACTGACTTATAACATTTCTGGAATTTTAACAATTGGCACTTATCAGTTGGGGCCTGTAATTACTGGTTATACCCACCAGTATTTCATGTTAGAAATTATAACTGAAAAATTAAAAATACATTCAATTAACTAGTAAAGGTTTTTAATGAAACATAACTGTTGTTACAGACAAAAGGAATTAGGAAGAATGGTATTGTTTTAATCTTTGCAAATCTCTAATATCTGGAGTAATTGAAAACAATTGGATCCTCATGTCTGTTTTCACATTCATTCTGTTGCCATATGCTATGTTGGTTGAAGCGTGTATAGAAGCACTTGCTTTATAGATAATGTAGTTGAAAAAGGGAGGTGTACTGTAATAGTGTTTCAAATATAGTATTGTATTACACAGTATGATACCCTTCAGAACTCAGCATATAGTTGTTTCTTAAAGGGTGATTGAAATGTAGTTCTGAAATGACTGCAAAGCCTTTTTTGGAACTCCTTTGTGCTAAAATCCATTTAATTAACCTTGTTCTTTGAATGGATCTTTTATACGAGTTTTGATTCCATTGACCACTAAAAGCAGTCTTAGTTTCTAAAGGTTTTTGGATTCTATTTTGAGAAACCTCATTCTAGACAAAGGGAGCAGAATAAAGATCTCTCCATTGGTACAAATTATGGCATCTCCCCCTTTTCTATCTCTGTCTCTTAGAAAGCAAAAGTGCATATAGTTGATATGGATTTCAAGAGTTTTTTTCCCCCTATATGTTTTGTTAAACAGGAAAACCCTTCATATATGTCAATGCCACAGACAAGGATGATCCAGCCACTCCTAATGGTCAACTTAATTATGAAATTATTGCTCAGCTTCCTATGGTCGACAACGTCAACTATTTTCAGATTGACAAAATAACGGGGGGAATTTCACTTACCCCAGAAGGTAAGTCAAAGGAAACCCTCATAGGACTGAGTCGGAAAATAGGACTAGACTGTGTCACCTTCAGAGGCATTTCTTTTACTCTACTTCCTGCAGGTTCTCAGAAATTGGATGTCAGTAAGAAGGTGAACTATGATCTGGTGGTCTTAGTGAAGGACATGGCAAGTCAGCCCTTCAGACAGACAACACAAGTGCATATTACAGTGTTGGAGAATATTTGGAAGGCACCAGACCCTGTGGAGATTGTAGAAAACTCAACTGATCCTCACCCCATCAAAATCACTCAGGTAGTGCCCAAAGATGCCTATGGCCTGAGAGATAAATGGTCTAACTTTCTAGAGACCCACCCGCAGGGACTTGGCTGATAGATTATGCACATTATCAGGTAGCCTAATTATAAAGCAAACTATTTAAAGTGGCCCCAAGTCTCTGATGTTAACCATCATAGATAAACTCTGGACTTCACCAACTTGATTTCAGATCTCTGAATCTGAATTCTATATATGTATTTATTATACATTATATGAATGTGCATATATGTATTATACATTATATAAATTTACATTTGTGTGTATATGTATATGATTTATTTACCCTTGAACTTTAATAGAGCCTCAGTTACCTTCACCTTCAAGTAGATGCCACTGATGTCTGTTCCCTGTATGGGATACTGTTGCCCTAGAATAGGTTGTATACAGTGCACACATTATTCTTATATACACACACTATATATATGTGTGACATTCATTAATTCAACATTCAATAAAATTCCTATCAGATAACATTATATAGTTTAAATTTGGGGTTGCAAATATTTTTGAAAAGCTGCTTCTTATTGTGGGAAAACAAGACTTATCTCATCATAGGTTAAGAGACAAAGACAGGACTGACCAAGAGTCAGAGTTGAAGAGGCAAACTACCTTGGAGAACACCCCCTTCTCCAGCTCCATCTCTTCTGCATGCTTCTCCCCTCCATCTGAATGCTCCTCACTCTGGGGTGCCACCTACCTTCACTCTCAGAAGTCTTCTTTGGTCTCTACTCCAATCTGATCTTTTCTAGCTAATCAGGAGGCTACTGACATGGAAACTGGGTTAGTGAGATGGCACTAGATTTGGAAGCAGATGGTCAACACCATATCTTTGCTTCATTATTTTGATCATAAACCACTTAACTGCTCTGAGTCTCAACTTTTCATCAGTAAAATGGGGATAATAATAGCTCTCCAATGTGGGCATTAAATGAGGGGTGGTATCTATGAAAGTAGATAAATGTATTAATGTTCTGAGGGAGACCCAGTCTGTATTTTCCTAAGATTTATATATATTATATATTAATCCGAGTAATATATAATATATATTATAATATACATATTACTGTTAAGGAACCCATCATATCTTTAGTCTAATAGGGCTTTTATTAATTGAATGTTGAACTAATAAAAGTCACCTATAGGAAATAAAAATGAAAATAAAGGACTGCTTTGCTTCTCTGCCTATCAGCCACCACTGCCAAGAGTATTTCAGATTTGGGGCCTTTCTTCAAGTCTTCCAATTTACTATTGAGGTTGAATGTATAAGCATTTGCAAGCGCCAACAAAGCTCATGTGTTACTCGCTCTCAGGGTTGTCAGAGAAAAGAAACTCTGGAGTGCCACACCAGCACAGTCTAGGGAAGTGCTTTGGGTATCACGAAACCCAATAAAAAGAATGGAAGCAGATAGCTCAATAGATAGAGAATTCAGATTGAAATTTTAGGGCCACAAGGGGAGCTCCCTTAGAACCAAGAACACGGTCCATGGTGTAGACAAAAGGTGGTGCTGAGCTCCCTAGCAAGAGACAATACCGATTCTTGATTTTTGTCTTCGCAGGCTGATCTGAGGGAATAGTTTAGCATGGGGATTTCAACCATCCAGAGGACTTTGGGCAAATCACTGAAACTCTGTGCCCTAGTGTCCTCCTCTATAAAATGAGGATAAAGGTTATTAACCTTTACAGGGCTGTTTGAGAAGATTTAATGAGAAAGTACATAAAAGTGCTTAGGACATGTTATTGTTACTAATAGAGTATCAGGGAGGCCAGGCTGTCTTTAGCAAATCAAACTGATCTTACTATTGAGTTTTTTTTTTTTTTTTGCCAAGTTGTTTATATAACAAAGTTAGCACTGGCAATTTTTCTGGTCCTTGAAGTCTTTTAAGACTAAATATTTAGAGGAAGGCCCTTTATGTATCATTTGTCTTAAAAAATAGCATAGCAAAGAGTTTCAGGTGCCTTCCATTGCTTTTATCATCATTGGGATTTTTTAGAATCTCATTATACATCATGGCCTAGTCCTCAGATATTTAACACCAGTTACAAAGTACATCTTTTTCATAAACTTCTGTTTTATGGATTTGAAGCTTCTATAGTCACTTTCAATTGAGTAACTCACAAACTCTGTAGAAGGTTTACAAAGAATTTCTTTGAAGTAGAAAAATACTCCTGTGTGATAGTATTATTCAGCAATACAACTTGGCAAAAAAAGAAAAGGCTTATTTTAGGTTGAAGTTTGAAAAATGTACTTTGGTAGTTATAAGAAACCAAAAATATACAAGCGTGGTTGGAAATTTCTGACAATCAAGGACCAGATAATTGTATATTTCCCCTACATTACCTTGGTAAGGATGTCTCTTTGCTCACAATTCATTTTGGGCCCTTAGGTGCAGTGGAATGAGCCCGGTGCACACTATTCCTTGGTTGAAAAGGAGAAACTGCCAAGATTTCCATTTTCAATTGATCAGGAAGGAGCTATCTATGTCACTCAGCCCTTGGACCGGGAAGAAAAAGATTCAGTGAGTAAAACTGGGAGGAATTTCACAGGTGACATGACAAAGTTCTGTGCCCATCGACAGCTAAAAGCAGAGCTGATTTTACTTAACAAACCCCTGTGTTCTGAAACCCAGTACATTATTGCTCTCAGACATGATAATTTCCCAACAAATTCAACCCATTTCAATGTCTATTTCCCAGTTCTTAGTAAATTGAAGTGGGGTGTAAATGAAATAGAAATGAAAGTTGTTTCTATGTTTTAAAGGGGAATGTGAGGGACTCATATTAACTGTGACCGTCCTGTTGTAGTACTCTTTTTATGCAGTTGCAAAGAGTGCGTCTGGAGATCTACTTGCACGCCCTCTGCAAATTGATGTGAAAGTTAAAGATATTAATGATAATCCACCTACTTGCCCATCTGCAGTGACTGTATTTGAGGTCCAGGAGAATGAATATGTAGGTAAGAAATGAGCTGTCCAAAGCTGTGTAATTGTCCTCCCTGTGTTAACTGCGATCCATTTGTCTCTGGCAGGTAAAAGGTAGGGAGGTAAATCTGGGCAGGGGTCAGCTGTCCATGTCTAGTGCAGCATAGAGGTTGAGTGCAACTTGCCATTCACACAGGTATGGGATTTCAGCTCAGACAACATGTGGGTAGTGTTCTTAAGCTTTAGCATTGCCGTCATCACTACTCTCTGCCACCCTTCCATTAGCACCATAAGCACCTACGCCAGTACTCTGGCTACATCTATAAGACTAGCTCATTGGTAAGACTTTCCTACAGATTCTTATTTGTCCTCTAATAAACTTACAGATAAAATCTCATCAACTCTGCCAAACACTATAAATATTAATATCCAATGCAATAAGCAAGCAATATAGCTGGAAGCTGACTTTTGACCATTGATCTTCTCTCTCTAGGAAGTTGATAAAGGCTTATAAAGGTCAGGCTTTATCTGTTTTTGTCCTTTTGGTCTATGTCCTCTGTGTTATGCTCACTTGATATGCATGAGGGGATGTCACCTAATTCCACAAATGTCATGTGTTAGGTTTTAGTCCCAAAGTCAGATTCTTGCTGCCTAGGGAGTAATCCATAATTGCCATTTCACAGAGCATGATGATCTAGATAGAACCTATCAGAATTCATTCAGAGCTGGTTGGAGCCCTAAGTTAAGACCTTTGATTTCTGGAGCAAACTGAACTGAAACACAGGAATAAAATACTCAAGGCCACGATCGCAGGATGGCGGAGGGGATGCACGTCTGTACTTTGCCACATATTACTTTCGGGGTGGAGTCAGTCTCTGCAATTATTCCATACATTTGCTTGAAACTAACCCTGGGTTGGCCCTTTGTTTCCTTACCCCATCTGCTTGTATGTTAGTGTGCTATGACTGCTGTAACATCACCGGAAATTTGGTGGCTTAAAATAACAAATTTATTCTCACAGTGCTGGAGGCTAGAGGTCTGAAGGTGAGGTGCCAGCTGGGCTGTGCAACCTCCAAAGGCTCTAGGGGAGAATTTTTCCTAGTCTCTTCTGACTGCTCCTGGAACTCCTTGACAAGGCATAATTTCAGTCTCTGCCTCCTTCTCCGCTTTGTTTCCTCTATGTGTATCTTCTAGGAACACACACATCAAGATCCTTACCTAGTTACCTCTGCAAAGACAACTTCCAAATAAAGTCAAACTGTAGGTGCTAAATGCTTTGAAGTTGTTGTAAGACACTGTTTTATGGGCTGAACTACACCCCCCTAAATTCATGTCTAGTGAATAACTAGTCTTAAGCTCCTAGTTATTTCAAAGAGTGATGGTATTTGGGAGTAGTCTTTAAAGATATAATTATGTTAAAGAGATATTATGTGGGCCCTAATGAGTGTGTCCAGTATGACTGGTGTCCTCAGAAAAATTTGGACATGTAGAAAGGAACAACCATATGAAACATACAAAGAAGACAACCATGTACAAGACAAGGAGAGCCGTCTCAGAAAAAAACCCATGAAGACACCTAAGTCTGTGATCTTTAGCCTCCAGAAACTGTGAAAACATTTCTGTTGTTAAACCCCCCCCCCGCCCAGCCCATGGGACTTTGCCCTAGAAAATAAATATACTGTAGAAAAGGTTAGAAGAAACAAAATACACCTCAGAGCTTTAGGCGGCCACTCAAATTTGTTACTACTCAGAGTGCTTTCTAAGGACCTGCTTGTTCAGTGAAACCATTTCTAAAAACTAAATAGAGCCTGTAAGGGATAAACTTCCTTCTTGCCTTCTCCACAGGGAGCAATATTGGGACTTTCACTGCTCATGACATGGATGAAGAAAACAGTGTCAACAGTATCTTAAAATACAGACTTGTGGATCAAACCCCAAGAGTGCCCAGCAACAACCTCTTCCTGATCGATACCTACTTAGGAACGTTACAGTTAGCCAAACAGTCCTTGAAGAAGAAAAATTCTCCTCAGTACAACCTGACCGTAGCGGTATCTGACAATGGTTAGTGTCACATTCACTGTTTTCCTTCTGGTTGTGGTCGGTGGGGCTGCTCTCATGCCTGGGTCTGTCACAGAGGGATGCTGAGGGTCTTGCTTCCTACATCAGGCGCACACGCAGCCTGGAGGCAGCCAACATCACCAACAGCTGGGGTTTCAGTTTGGACACACTACTGTCTTGATGCCAGGCCTCTGCAAAGCAGATGCCAACAGGGCATTAAACGTACAAGGATTCCTGAGGGGAACCACCTGTGAGGAAATATGGGACGGGAGGTAGAGAAGGTTGGGAGAGCCATCAGATTACAACACTTGCTTGCTCTGAGTGAAGGAGAAAGGAAGTAAGTGGTGAGAGAACCAAACAGACCACTGAGAAGCCAAAGCAAAATGTCAAGACCTTTGGGAAGTTCAAAGTTGGCTGCAAAGGAGTCTGTGGTTAGTCCCACCTTGGCACAGCCATGGGAAGCCAGGCCTTGGTGCAGATGTGCTGGTGGATTTCAGGACGTGGTCTATGTTGTTGTGGGGTCAGCAAGGCACATTTCGCATGGTTGCCACGGTCACAAGACAACTATAGTTCTCAATGCTTCCTTTGGGACTCAAAGGAATAGAGGAAAGTGCACTTTGGGGGAGTTCTAACTTGTTATCAGGAGACATTCTTTCTATTCTTTAGTTTCAAAGCAAGTGGATCATAAGACCCTTTGAAAATCCAATGAAATTTCTGCATTCACACACCATGCACACATTCTCAGACAAATGGATGCTCACTTACACACACGCACAAATACATGTATTCAGAGATAGACTCACTTCATGGGCACGCATATGCCCAAAAGGTGAAGTGTTCACTAGAACTAAATCTTAGGTTACCAAATACTTCAACTGCTATGCTAGGAGCTTCAAATTCTATAGTTGGGGAGAAGAAAAAAGCCTCATTTCACATTATGCTTCAACGCTTTTTCCCTTTAGACGGATGTTTATATACTGACAAGAACTGGAGTTTAGCAGGATCCAGTGCAGAATATTTGAAACTTAGCACTTTGGCAAATGCTGAATACCTTGTATTGTCCAGAATCATGTCAAGTAGTACAATGGGAGCAATTGTAATCATCCCTGTCTGATGAATTAACAGTTTCACATCAGCCATCCTTTTGTTCAGCCTGTTACTGAACATTTACGTTGTTTGAGGATGCATCGGTGTTCAGCCAGTGAATACGTATAGACAGTGTCAGTCGAATAATTTGCAAGCCCACAAAGGAAATGAGTGCCTCGTTGGAGGGAAGGAGAAGGTGTCATTGAGTTTTTGATGACAAAAGTTACCAAATAGTATAGTACTGCTTATTTCCATAAAGTAGAAATCAGATTATACATTGTTCATACACATGAGTACACATAGAAAACATGAACCAGGTTTATAGATATGGGTATAGGTTTGTGGAGTTAAACATTCAGTTGTGTGCTACAGAAATTTAGACAATGGCTGCAATAAAGAGTTTTACATAAAATGAGTGAGGACCTGTTACCCAGGAAGCCCTATGACGGTGAGGGGAGATGTTCAAAGAAGGTTTACAATAGGCTTTGAATTCTATACAAGTTTCACTAGTTGGAGAAGTGCAGGAACAAGTCTCTCCCAGGCGGAGGCAGGCAGAGCACAGTGGGAAGCCCAGGGGCACTATCTCAGGGCTTTTATCAGGCTCCCCTTAGTAATCTGCTTGTGGGTGCTGGTGGGGAGCAAAGATTCCCCTCGCCACATAAATTGCAAGCCAGTAGTAAAATTGTGACTACAGTTATCATTTTACTTGCTATTTTTTTTCTGGCAGATCTGATTTTAATGCATGATTTTCAGTGAAAATATCTGATATGACTTTGATTTTCAGATTTTGAAACCCACTGTCTCCTGCAAATTAAGGTTATTGATGTCAATGATCAGATCCCCATCTTTGAAAAATCAGATGTGAGTTGCCATTTGCTTTTGATATTTTTTATTTATCTTGTTCATATTACTGGGAACCTCCCTCTGGGATAAAGATGCAGATGGTTAGTTAGAAAACATGGCAGGCTGAACAGATAGCCTTAGTCATGCACAGGTAACAAACACACCAACTTTCGTAGATTTCTTGAGGGAACAATAACATTCACTATTATAGTATCTGGGAATGTCTGTTTGTCAAGTTCTACCAATGGTTCATTTATTCCAAGGGCTGCTTAACAGGTACAGGTATGACTTTGTCTATTTGAAAGAAGTAGAACAGCTACTTGGGGCCTGTCATTCGTTATATGTTTTGTGTGTAGTGAGGTAATACATTACTGACAGGCCTCAAACAAGCACTTGAAGAGAAAATTGATGTCTGGAATTTTGGCAACTAGAGTTTATTTTGAAATAATTGGGTAAGAGAAAAGGAGAAGAATCTAATCTCATACTTATGCTAAAGAAAAATGTGCTCAAGACATATGCAAGAATTAAGAGAAGTGGGCAGAAAGAACAGTAGAAAAAATGTCAGTTGAGAACATCAAGAAAAATATAAGTTATTATTTCTTTATTGTTGATGTAGACTTTAAAAATAGGTGGTTTTATCATTGCTTCCTTTAAAAGAGTGTCTATTCTAGAGCAGAGAAAGGCCATTTGACTAGAGTGTAATCTCATGTCTGAGATCTGTTATGAGGCAGCTAGAGCTGTGTGATGATACTCCTAAATCAAAATAGGGACAAAGCTGTGACAAAGAAAGGGAATTGATTTATGAGAGGGCTTGGTGCAGTCAGAAGTACAGCTGTACATCACTTGTGCAACAGGCATGGAGGCTAAGCAAACCTGAGGCAAAGAGCTCATTTTCTTTTTTTAACTTTGAAGAACTGGGGTGTAGGCCAGAGGTGTGGGGAGCGGTATGGGTGGAACGAGGGGTGAGAGGATTCACCAGAGTGGGGAGCAGAACAGGCAGAGCTACTGAAATACACTGCTGAGGGGAGCAGGAGGCAAGATAGGAGAGGTCTGCTGCTCTGTGTGAGTCAGCTGCTTGGTCAAGGTTTGAACTCAGGCTATTAGCGGTGATAGTGCTGAGACTTAACCCCTTGGGCACCAGGGAGACCCAAGAGCTCTTTTCTTCTTAGCCTCCATTCAGAGAATAAGATTTAAAGAAATTGGGTAACTTACTGTAAGTCACCCAGCTCACAAATGGCAAGCCTGGGATTCATTCCCTGGCCAGTTCAGACTTTTATCCACTATTCCTTTGTTTGATTTAAAATGAATCAACATATTGGACATAAACTGTCTGCTTCATTGTAGGTATGCACTGTAGTTATTTATAACATTTACTACTGTATAATAGTTATTAAGCATATTTGATATAGGAAGGGCAATGGGTTTTAGAATCCTACCAGTAACTCTGAGACAATGTATTTCTTCATATAATGGAGATACCTCTATGAGAATGACTGTAGTCAAAATCAACAGCAACAGATTCATCCAATGAGATAAGATAGCCCTTTGGTAACTGTGTTTGACAATAGATATTCTTATCACTTCCTTTCTGTTTCCTTCCTAGTATGAAACCCTAACTCTTTCTGAAGATACAGCCATTGGGTCTACCATCTTAACCATCCAGGCTACTGATGATGATGAGCAATTTACTGGGAGTTCTAAAATCTTGTATCATATCATAGAAGGAGACAGTGAGGGACAATTGGAGGTTCAGACAGATCCCCAAACCAATGCTGGATATGTCACAATTAAAAAGGTAAATCTCCCTTTTACTGGAATGTGTTTTTCATAATTACCTATAAACATGCCAGGACCTATAAATAAGAGGTGATATATTAATGGTGACACCTCAGGTGTGATGGACACCTGGAGCACTGTCATTAGCTTATGTTGAGTGAATGAAATCTCTCAGGGTTAATAAGTTTAAGTATTTCCTCATGTTCTGGTAGTCAAAGTGCATATTAGCATAGTCAAAGTTCTGCAGTTTCTTCAGAAAGGGTTGTTCCTTGGCCATGTTATTTTTCTGAGATTTTTGCTGATACTGGATTGAGTACAGTTACCTTCCAATAATTTTTGAAGTTTACAAGAGGGCAAGACAAAGGCACTTATGAATATTTCTCAAATAGACGAAGAAAAGATGAGGAAGAGGGCTAAGAAGGGGACTGAGAAGTACTTAGTAGTTCATGTGTTAATCAGAACTTTAAGGAAGTTAATCATCCCAAAGTTAATGTTCTCTCTCTTCCCTATATAGCGTCTTGATTTTGAAACAACGCCTGTTCACAACATTGTCTTCCGAGCAGAAAATCCAGAGCCCCTGATACCTGGTGTAAATTACAATGACAGCTCTATTGCCAGACTCAAGCTTATTGTGACAGATGTGGATGAACCACCCCAGTTTCCCCTTTATCTTTTCCAAGGAAGTGTCTTTGAGAACGTGACAGTAGGCACCAAAGTGGGCAATGTGACTGCGTGGGATCCAGAACATCGGAACATAAGGTAGAAGAGAACGTTGTTGGGCAGGCCTAACTGCATGCTGGGACCAAGGTTAGCGGGAGGAGGGAGAGCTGGGAGGGGCAGTGAAGCTGATTTAACTCCAGGGCTTTCCCCTAAGAAAGCAGTCAGTGATCTGGGGCCACGTGAAGTGCACATTAACTTGACCCTCGTGGGGTTGGGGGACAGGCAGGTGGTAGGATGCCAATGAGAATTCAGGCTCAGGCAAACAGGAAGCTGTCTTACATATGTCCTAGTTAAGAGTCACTGAGTTGGGTTCTGGGATTCAGAGGCTGGGCTGCCCAAAGCCAAGCCCTGTATTGGAACTAGTCATAGGGACTGGGCTGTGGGAAAGAGATCCAGCCCCTGGGCAGACTGGCGTGCTACACATAGAGAATAAGGCAAAACCCAACTGGAGACACACATAAGTACGTAAGTACTTGACAGGGTTAAGGGACTCTTATGGATATCGGGTTCTTAAGGACATATTCTAAGATAGATTCTGTAGGACCTAAGCTCTAGGACAGTTTCTGAAGCTCCTTGAGAGCAGGTTTGGGGCAACAAGACTCATTCTAAACTCTAGTTCTGAAGCTGAAGTAGTGAAACAAAATATGTAAATTTTCCATCTCAGCAATTCTCAATTTTTTTTCAGTGCAATATGAAAGACAAATTTGCCTTAAAAATGTACAATAGTTACTTTGCTCAAAATATATATGTATCAATAGCTATGTATCTTTATGATCATATAGTTAATAAGCATATAGAGAAGATTGAACCCAAATCTTTTGCTTTTATTGCCTAGCACTAGTCTATAGCACAACAAATACTTCAGTATGACGTAAGGAATTGTCATAACCACAGACATTGACTTAAGTTTCTCTAATATTTGATGGCAGTTTTGTCTCCCAGGGAGCTGTGATTTAGGTATTGGAATCAGTTCCAAGCTGTTTTTCTGAGCATCAAGGAAGAAAGTTCGCATCTACTGTTATACTCTACCCCCTTCCACATAGACATTACTCTCTCAGTCGTGTAGTATGATGGGGCTTATAACTGTACAACCCTTAATAAATTCCCTGCCTCCTTTGTGAGAATGCTATAAAAATCAATAGTCAAAGACAAGTGAATAAGAGTTGGAGTTTGAGAGAAGGGCAAGACAAAGGCACTTAAGAAAATTTCTCAAATAGACCAAGAAAAGGTACTATTGAGATCAGAAAGATGAGGAAGAGGGCTAAGAGGGGACTGTCCAGTAACAGTCCTGGAAGATAAATAAAAATGCTGTTTCAAGAGTGAGAAGCATGTAACAGTTCAGATGTTAATCATAAGTCAGTTAAGAATCAAGGATGATTCTAATGTTTTTGACCTGAACAAGTTCATTCTTTCTCTCCGTTCCAGAAACTTAGAAAACACTGGCACTGAATGGATCAGAGGCAATCTACCAATAAATAGTGGAGGTTTTTTCCTTTGGAGTAGATCTAGAGGATATCTATATCTGTAACTGCTTCTCACCACTTCCATCATAATCTCTTTTCTGGATCCATCTTTGTTCCTACCACTCCTTCTTCCACTCTGAAAATATGAGATTGTGAGATTCCACCAAACCCCTCCAGAGCATCTCCATCTAACTCAGGATGAAATCCCACCCAGTTCATAAGATTTCTTTTTCCTCACCTAACACACAACCTAACATGTAGTGCTTGGTACACAGAATATAATACATTAGAAAAAAATTAATTTGATGTACTAACACACCTATCTTTAACTATTCGCTTACTCCTGAACATGTTTCCTGTGTAGTATGGAAAATGTTTTGAATATATATGCATACAATTCATTATTATTGTTTACCTGGGGAAAATTTCTAGAGGTAGACTTCTCTGGTCTAAAGGTATGGGCGTTCTGCAGCTCTGATGAGTTGCATCCCGACCCTTTATTGCCTGTACCAGTTGATTCTGCTGCGAATTCTAGTCTTGTCTAGACTTTTGTCTTTGACCCACCCACTGAGTTCCATTGAAAACACAAATATGAGTGAATGTCCTTCCTACTTAACACCATTGCTTTCCATCATCTAGTTCTTTCTGATCTCTGACCTCATTTTTTTGTCATCCACTTTTTCCTAGCTATATTCTAACACTGCTGGAATGTCTGACTATTCCACTGTTCCTTGACCGCTGCTAGAAGTTTCCTCTCTAGCCTTGTCTTACTCAACAGTCACTCATTCAGAAAGACTTCTCTGATTACCACAAACTTCCTTAGAATCCCACAGGGCCACTTTCATTGTCTTTGCCACATTTAAAAAAAAATATGTTTGTTCCTTCCAATGGCCTATGAGCTCTTTTTGGAATCTTCTAGCAGTCTGTCAGGTGTTTGCGAGAACTCACTGTCCCACCAGTAGGCTTTGTGAACCCATGCTTGCACACATGTCCACCACTGGGTGGCCTGGTTTTCTTAGGGTGGGGTGGTTTGCTAATCTGTATTAAAAGATCCTTCCCAGTTACCTTAATTGAAATTCTTTAACTGCCAGCAAGGTTTTTGCCCCTCAGTTTGTGACTATTTTTTCTAATAAAACAAGTATATTTCATTAGGATGAACAAATTCTCCCTTTGAAGACAGATGCTATGCAAATGACAGTGCTGATATAAAAGAGGCATAAACTATTGTAAACTGTTCACATATTCATGTAGGGTTTTTTTTTTTTTTTGCCCTTTTCACTTTATGAAGGTATTCACTGAAAGGCGACCGAAGAACGTGGCTTAGAATTGACTCCAACACTGGCGAGATCTTTAGTGTGGCACCACTGGACAGGGAAACTGAAACTCCATATCGGGTACAAGTGGTGGCATCCGAAGTAGGTGAGCAAAGTGAACAAAAAACCCCACCAAAATTATTAGAGGCTTCATCAATGGGAGGGAAGGTGATACGGATGGGTTCAGAGTTGGTGGTGTTAGGCAACTCAGTTTCCAGCAGAAGGATGGGCAGGCCTTTCACGCCAACAAGTAATTCTCAGTCACCAGCAGGATATATATATATATATCTCCTACAAATCACCTTCCTACCCATTGATGAGGGCCTAGGTTTCAGGGGTTCTGTTCACTCTTTGGTTGTAGGGTTTAAGCTTCTAGGAAGCCCCCTTCTTCCAAAGTAGTGGAAGGTTTCTTCTGGGTGCAGGGTCAGACCACTGCCTATTGACCTAGGTCTCCTCTGCGCCTTCATCCTCACATTACAGCACCTCAGGGCTTATTCCTTTTGAAACAAAGTAGTTTATGCAGTATTTCCAACTGTGATATGTGCCAGAATCATCGAGGGAATTTACTCAATACAGATGCTAGGGGAGCTGTGCTTTGATGAAATAGGGTAAATTTTTAGAAAGAGACTTAAGGGTGTTTGCACCATCCTTTCATAACCTCTGCGCCTCATTTTAATTAAGGTGTGTTGATAGATGTTGCTCACTGTTTCTGGAGTTCTAGGTAATAAAAAATGCTAATGATAAACGTATAGCAATAGCATGCTTACCAGTGATAAGGCTAGTAATTAAAACATTGAGTTTCTTTGCTTTTAAATGGAATTTTCCAAATTAGAGAAGGAATTCTGTTGTGCTTATGCTAACCAGAGGCTATAATTAAATAGCAAATATATCTGCCTGACTTACTAAAAATAAAAATTGAATAAATTATTACTAAATACAGTTTTAGGCCAAAAAAATAAACTTTTAAAGTGTGAGATCTAGGGTCAAGAAGTGGAATGGGGAACATTCCAGTAGGTAGGAATCATAAAAATGGTCCCTGCATGTGCAATGATTAAAAATTAAAGCACCACAAATTAAGCCAGGGAGGGTGGAAGTGCGAGCCAGATTTGGAATGGGTATGTGTGAGCACCAGGCCTCGCTGAGACGGGTCAGGGTAGACCTCTCTCTCCCTTGCTCCAGTTCAGCACATTCCACTATCACACTGTATACACTTAACTCTTGATTTAAAAGCTCCCGATGAATCAGCAGACATTTTCCAGCTAAGCTTTTGTGTTTTGCACATTCCTACAACATATTCCATTCTGGATGTGTGACCTGAAGGCCCCTCTCACAGTTTAGAAATTTCAAGAATCAAAACCAGGGTCCAAAAAATCTGTTCCATTTGTAGTTGGAACTGAAACAATGCAGAAAGATGAAGTGACTTCAAGTGCACAGAAGCTTTTCCTCCTTTAGTAAGAATAGACTTGAGAAGAAAGACAAGAAAATAATTTACTGAAATTGAAGCAGGTGGGTCTCAAATTTTTGGGAACAAGCATCTGTGATTGAAATCAGAATGGTTACAGTCAGTGGCATTCACAGCCCTTTTAAGACTCAGTGTAACAACTTACTCCTCATTCAACACTTTGCAATAGTATTGTACTGACAGTAACAATAAAGGATAAAGAAACCAAGGCGCTGAGAAGTAACTGGCTCACCGTCATACAGCTATCAACCACTGAGGCTACAGATCCAAATTTCTTACCACTATCCCATAGTAAATCTGAAAGGTGGTGCTCATAAAGCCGCAAGCTTTACAGCTGAATTTGAAATGCAGCTCAGAAAAACTTAATGAAGATGCCTACTTCATTTTTGAGGAGTGGAGGTTAAGGGCTCTACAGTCAGACTATCCCTGCTGCACTGTGACCTTGGGCAAGTCCTACAAGTTCTAACCCTCATTGTCTATAAAAATGCATCAGTCCTTTCAAAGCACTGGACATAAAACCTTAGCACATGAATGACTTTTTAACAGTAGTGAAACCAGCTTTGATTTTTTGAAACTTGCTTTCCTTCAGTATGTTTGAATGGTAATTTCTTAAAGAAAAGGAAATATTCCCTCAGAGGATAGCGAGTGTTGTTACCATGCTTTGATTATTTGATTCCTTAGGTGGCTCCTTAAGCTCAGAAGTGGAATTCCAGCTGATCCTGCTGGATGTGAACGACAACGCCCCTCGGCTGATGGAGAAATACATAGGCTCGTTGTTCTTTTGCTATCCCCATCAAGCACCCGGAAATGTCACGTTCGGAGCCACAGATGATGATGTGCAGTCATTTCGGGGGCCACAGTTTACATTTTCCTTTGCCAGAGAAAACTTAAATGAAAAGTGGGAACTCTCCAGAATAAATGGTGAGTTGTGAAGAGTTTATGGGGAAAAACACGGCTGGATGATGAAACTAGTTTTTGCCTTGGTGGGCTGGCAGCGGTCAACAGGGTGCTTTCTTCCACGTGACAATGAACCAGTTTATGATTTGGAAACTTGCACAGGGAAGCTAAATGCCTCAGGAGAAACATCCAGGCTTTGGAGGCAGATTAACACAGAGCCTCCCTGTTAGTGTAGAGGAATAGCTGGACAATCTGAGCAACAAAAGGAGCTCTATTGAATTACTGAAGTAGTTGATATGCCATAAACTGCATAATTTTATAAAAACTGATCTCTGTATACACCTTTGAAGCCATCAGCACAGTGAAGATCTAACGTTTTTCCATTTCATATACATTTGTGCAGTCACCTGGACCTGGAGGTTTTTTGTAGGATGTTTTAGTTGTAATTCTAACTTCTTTAATAGATACATCTATTCAAGTTATAGGTTTCTTCTTGGTTAAGCTTGTTAGTTTGTATCTTTCATATAATATCTGTTTCATTTGTCTAACATTGGCATAACATTCATTATTTTAGTATTTTCTTAAAATCTTCAGAACATATAATGATATCACCTTATTCTGATAATGGAAATTGTTTCCTTTCCCCCCCCATATGGGTAGAGGTTATTTATATTTTCAAAGGGGCCAGCTTTTGTTTTTATTGATTTATCTTTTTCTCTTTTCATTGCTCAGATTATTTTCTCTATTTTTATGTTATTTAATTTCTTCAGTTTTTACTAAAGTGGAAGCTGAAGCAATTAGCAATACAAAGTTTGATGTATTTTATTTTCATTTAGTTCAAAATCTTAATTTCCTTTAGATTTTTTTCTGTGACCCATGAGTTAAGATATGGCTTAATTTTCAAGTATTTGGAAATTTCCTATGTTTTTCTGGTTATTTATTTCTTAGTTAATTCCATAGGAGCCAGAGAACATATAATTAGAATAATGTAATGAAAGAAAATCAATATATTTCAAAGGTATTTAAAGATATTTTTTTACTGTCCTAGATTTCATTCAAGGGAACAAAGAAGAAACAATGCAAAGTGTCTTTTTTCCTCTAGATGCTTTAGAGATTTTTCTCTTTATTACTAGTTGCAAGCAATTTGATTATGTACCTTGGCACAGTTTTGTTCATGTTTCTCCTTTCTGATCTTGGATCTGAGGATTTAGTTTTCATCCAACTTGGGGGTGGGGGGTTAAGTTAGCAGCTAGATATTCCTTCAAATCTCTTTTCTAATTCAGTGTTTGCAGCAATTTCATAAAACAGTTTCAGGAATAATGATAACTGAGTATTTTTCATTTCTACAGAGAAATCATGAATTAAGAACTTAAAGAATGACTTAGCCCTTTTAAAATTATGTTAGGTATAAATGGAGTGGTGACAGGGTAGTTTAACTCATATCTAACCTTTCCCAGTGAAACTTGGTGTATGAGGCAAAGATGAGCTTTATTCCTACTGATTCGTTGTGTTTTCATTCATTCCCGCCCCTGATCTGACAGGAACTCACGCCAGTCTCTCCACCAAGCCAGGGGATTTTGAGGAGAAAGTTTATAATGTTGACATCCGCATCAGTGATGGCGCCAGGCCACCCTTGGACCGCGTTGTCTCTCTACCAGGTAGATATTTTGACGTAGTCAGACGAGGGTCATTTGAGAAGTCTTATTTTTGCTATGGGGTTCTGCAACTGTTTGCTTAAAAATTTACCTTACTAAATATTGTTTTGCTTTTCAGTTACTTTTTGCAAGTGTGAATTTGAAAGTTGTTACCGGCCAGCAGGTAGACAGCCTGGGATACCCACAGTGGGTATGGTAGTTGGTGTGCTCCTGACCACCTTTTTGGTCATTGGTGAGTAATTGGTGGCAACCTTGGCAATAACCAAGAATACAGATCACTAGTAAGGCACTTCAAACTTTCCTGCCTGGGAGATACTGCTTTAGCACCTTCCTTTACCTATCAGTGCCCTGTAGGTTAATTTGGAAAATATAAGACTTTAAAGCATAATTATAGTGTTTTATGCCTACTTTCTAAACATTTGTGATAAAGGAGAGAGAAATGTACTAGCCATGCCACTGCTACGAATCAGGCACTATGCTTAAAATGTGGGTGGGGATGGCAATCGCAAGATCCACAGATACTTCACTCACAGCTCATGGTCCAGTCCGCCACTGCTGGAGCAGGTAAAGTTGAGCTTTGTAACAGAAATGCTGCCATACTAAAATGTTGCAAATTTCCCTTTGTCTATTTTCATCACTGGACTATCATTCTTTAGTATTCTAGAATAATTTCATTGCATAACAGTTGTGACTCAGCCCCAGGCCTGCCTAGACAGCAGTCTCCTATTCTGTCTTTTTTGTAAACATCTCAGTGATTAATACTGTAATTTCCCTCTTTCAACTGTTATGCTCACCATAGTTAGATATTGGCAATAGATAATCCATCAATTCATGTTCACTTGAGTAAAGAAATATTCTTTTTTAAAGGGCAAGGGTTAGTCCAAGTGTTCTTAATTGCTCTCCTGGCATCTGGTAATTTGCTGTCATGACCACCAAACCTTTCCTTATGATGACACCTTTGTGACAGTGGCCACTACCCATTCTAACATGAGCTTGGTGATCATCTTTTCTCTGAGAACCATGTCTGGTGCACCCCTGTCATCGTAATTGAGTTGGCTATTTGACATCCTATCCAAGCACCTATTTCTTGTCTTAATCCTTTAAGATGGAAGGGAAAAATAGAATGAGTTTCTATACTAAATAACAAGTAAAGATTCCTGTCCACCTTTTTGGTGAGCGTAATTTCTAGCTTCAAGGATTCCTGTCCCAGGCCTTAGAGACATGAGGTCATTTCTGGGTCTATCTTCAAGGGCTCATGGTTTCTCGTAACAGTTTAATATCCTATTTCTTCAAAATGCAGTTGGATTTATTACCAGTTTCTTAAGGAATCTGAGCATTCAATCTTTTTCTGCTATGATTTCCTCCTATAAAATTACTGCCAGGTTAATTTTCTTAAAGGCACTCCTTTTTCCTATTTGTCTGCTTTACAGTACATTTGGTGCTAAAATGCTCACTATAATTTTGTAGTGTGCAGAGGATGGGAGAAACCACAAAGATTGGGTAGTCTACTCAAGCTGGAGGCCCTAAAGAAGGCACCAACGAAAATTTAATTCTTTAGTGTGGACATAATAATAAAAGGCTTAGATAACCCTGCTTGCCAACAGGTTTCTGGTTATTCTGATTGCACTATTTCTTCCAGGAAAGGGGAAAAAGGATTGAATATCCGAGTGTGTCTAAAGTTTAGGAACTCTGTCAGATGCTCTATTTTAGTATAAGCCTTTTGTATATTCCCTGGTAAAGACCCAGCAATCGCCATTAATTTAGACACAATTTGGGACTTGATATATACTAGCAACAAGATAGGTGATAAAGTTATTCAAGAAAGCCAATGCCGAGAGTCCCTCAGTCACCAGGACAACGAAACTTTGTTGAACCTCAAATAAGATGAAGTGAGTCACTTTTTCCTGCCAGTGTATGACTTTATAAATGAATGTGACAGTGCATTACATTTTAAGATTCCATTTATTTGACCCCGACTTTTCTCTTTTAGGTATAATTTTAGCAGTTGTGTTTATGCGAATAAAGAAGAAAGGCGATGCTGAAAATGCTCATCCAGCTGAAACCAAACCTCTGAAACGAATCTGAAAAGAATGCACGAGTTTACGCACCAAATTCTATTTCAGTAACAACCATTTAATCCCATCATTTAAATTTTTATCCAACATGAGCACATAATTTTTTAGATATTCCCTCTTGCCCTATTTTATTATTAGATATTTTGTATGCTATAGACATTAGAGCTGTTTTTCATTTTCCCATGATACTGTTCCCCTCTGCAAAAATCTTAGATGTTTGGCTTTTGATAAATATCTATGCTTTTTTCCCCTTTAGGGAAAATTAGCTATTTTACCAATTCATTTTTTTTTAAATCAAGGAGATTTATCAGTTGTTTATCACAGTTTCCTGAGTTCTATTTATGCTTTTTTCTGCACCTATCCTGTGTCCTCTTCCTCTTTGTATCTTTGGTATTTTCAGTAACTTTAAAACTTATGTTGGATAAAGTAAGGTAGAGTATAAAGAAAAAAGTAAGACTAGGTTTACCCCTTAGTTTGATGTTTTTATCCTTTGTTTTTTTTTTTGTATCCCAGTGAAGTTCATGTTGCCCTGTTGGAGGTTTTTACACTTAAGAGTGGCACAGACACACTTCATCAGCCACGCTGTGGAAACCAATGACACGTACATGCTGAGCATGTTTCCTTTGTGTGTACATATGAGTGGTTTTGGTGGTTAATGTGTGAAACAAAATAAGGAAGCATGAAAGAAGTAGTGACAAACATCAAGAATAAAACCTTGGCTGTGGCTGGTTTTACCTCTGATGTCTAGTTCTTTGAATTTGTTGAAAGTGTTAAATAGCTATAGTTACCTATCATGTATCAAAACTGTCTCATGTAGTGACAAGAAGTGACTATGAGGAAGTCAAAATCAAGGTAGGTACTAAAAAATTTTAGTAGGTTGTTCAAGATGGTAGTATAGGTAAATCCTGAACTACCTTGTCCCACAGACAGACCAACTGTACAGCTACATTTGAAATAGGTTCCTCTGAAAAATGTCACCCTATAATAAATGTTAAAAGCACCAAGTGGAAATGCAGATGCATTCTCATCAACTTCAGAGGTCCTGGACTCTGACCCCTGCTTGTAATCTCCTTGCTAGGCCCCCAAACTAATAGGAAAACCACAAATCCAGCACCAGAGAGAAACAGGCCCACCATACTTAGGGACCTGTACCAGAGAGGAGTCCCCCAAAAGGTCTTTCAAAACCAGTGGGCTGTTTGCTCAGGAGACTCAAATGCTGTGAGAAATGGACAATCTGTCCCAAAAGGGCCATTGCACAGATCTACCCTGGGATCCAGTACAAAAGATTTTGGCAATTTGGAAAGTGCCCAGCCCACACATGGTTTATTAGCTCATCGTAGTGTTTCTGCCAGAGGGGAGGGTGACTGTGGGAACTTGCTCTGTGGACAATAGTGCTGGCAGGTGCCATATTTGATCTTGTACTATACCTTGCTAGCTATTGTGTTGGCAGGTGCCATTTTAGAGCTCTCCAGACCCAACTAGAGCCAGTGAATTTGCTTTACACCTGTGTTCCTTGCAGCTCCATGGAAACCAGTAGACTTGCTCTGCCCTGTACCATCAGAGCTCTGTTCAAACCAGAGGGTCTGAGTAGTTCACATAGGGGTGTTCTGTGAGTGCCTGGCTCTGGCCACTAGGGGCTAGCATTTCTGGGCCCCACAGGACTGAAATATTCAGACTCTTCTGAATTGGCAGGCTGCCACCTACAATTATGACACACTTTGATAATAAAGATGTAGGAAAATCTTAAAGTCAGAAAGAAGGAATCAACATGTCACATAGAATTCTCCCCAAAAGGCTTCCAGCAGATTTTTCATCAGAAGTTTTGCAGGCCAGAAAGGAATAGTATGGTATCTTCAAAGTGATAAGAGGAAAAGAACTTATAGTCCAGATCTTTACCTGGCAAAATTATCACTCAGAATTGAAGAAGAGAGAAAGTATTTTCTAGAGAAGCAAACCTAAGAGAATTCATCTAAAATGGCTTTACAAGAAATATTGAATATTCAGCTTTAAGCTGAAAAGAAATAGAACTAAGTTGAAACAAGAAAATGGGAGAAAAAGTATCTCACTGGTAAAGGCAAATAGTAAAGGTAGCATGTCAATCACTTATACAGACAGCTACCATGAAGGTTAAAAGACAAAGGTAGGAAAACTGCAATAAATAAAGTTGTGCACACACCAAAAAGGTCATGAACTGTAACACCAAAAATATTAAACATGGGTGGGGAGGTATGAAAATGTAGAATTTTAGAGAGCTCAACATTAGATTTCTATCAACTTAAAATAGAATGCTATATATAAGTATGATATTAGCTGAACTTTATGGCACCCACAAAGCAAAAAAGTAGTTTAAAAAAAAGTGAAGAAATTTAAATATAACACTAAAGAAAATTACCAAACCATAAGGGAAGAGAAAAAGAAACAGAGGAGTTAGAAAAAAAACAGAAAATAATTTTAAACGGCAACTAATGCATACATCAAAAATCTTTAAATGTAACTGGACTAAGTTCTTTAATCAAAAGAGTGGCCAAATAGATAAAAGAAAAAAAAAAAACAAACAACAAACCAAGACTCATCTACATACTGTCTACAGGTGTTTCACTTCAGATGTAAAGACAAATAGACTAAAGTGAAGGGTGGGAAAAACATTTCGTACTAACAGAAGTGAAAAGAAAGGTGGTATAGTCGGGCCTCCCCTGGTGGCGCAGTGGGTTAAGCAACACACTACGAAGCAAATCGCAGCCACTGCAGCACGAGTTCGATCCCTGCTGCCGGCAAGGGGGGGGACCCACATGGTGTGGCAGACCTCCAGACCTCTCCTGCTGTGCCCGCTGCTCCCCTCAGCAGTGTACTTCTGTTGATCTGCCTGTTCTGCTCCCCGCTCTCTGTGGTGAATCCTCTCACCCCCCCACACCTCTGGCCTGTGCCCCAGTGCTTGTATGCATAAATAAATAAATCTTTAAAAAAAAAAAAAGGTGGTATAGTCATTCTTATTTATGACAAAATTCACTTTAAAATACTGTAAAAACAACAAAAAAGGCAATGCACATTGATAAAGGGAACAATACAACAAGAGGATAAAACAGTTGTAAATATTTAAGCATCAAATTTAGGACCACCTAAATACAAAGCAATTAACAGACCTAAAGGGAAAAATGAACAGCAATACAATAATGTAGCAGATTTTAATAACCCACATAACAATGAACAGATCATACAGGCAGAAAATGAATAAGGACACATCAGCTTTAAATGGCATATTAGACCAAATGGATTTAATAGAGATAGAACATTCCATCCCAAAGCAGCAGATACACATTCTTCTCCAGAATAGACATGTTATGCCACAAAACAAATCTCAGACTGAAATCATATCAAGTATTTTTTTTCTGGCCACAATCGTAAGAAGCTAGAAATCAATTACAAGAAGAAAACCAGAAAAATTATAAATATGTGGAGATTAAACACACTACTGAAAAACTCCTGGTCAACTAAAAATATCTAAAAACAACCTTGAGGCATATGAAAATGGAAATTCAATATACCAGAGTCTATGAGATGCAACAAAAGAAGTTCTAAGAGGGAATTTCGTAATGATGCAGGCATACCTTCAGAAACAAGAAATATCTCAAACAAGCTAATAATCCCTAATATGACTGTGAAAAGAGAAAAAGAGGGAGTCAAATTTAGTACAAGAAAGGAAATAATACAGATCAGAGTGGAAATAGAGACTAAAAATACAATAAAAGAGATCAATGAAATTAAGAACTGTTATTTGAAAATATAAACAAAATTGAAAAACCTCTAGCCAGACTCATCAAGAAAAAAAGGGTACAAATAAATAAAATCAGAACCATAACAGGAGGGACCTCACCTTCAACATGGCATAATAAGGAGGTTTTGATTAAAATACAAATAGAAGAAACTAAATTTTGCTCACAGGAAACCACCAGTTCATCATGGGGAACTAACCCATAAATACTTTGCACAGGTTGGTGGTACACTGGAAGGTGTGGACCAGGGAAAAGCATACTTCTTGTTAGACTAAGAAAAAAAGGGAGGAATATTTAATAAGTAGAATTAGAAACATGAAAGGTGAAATTACAGCAGACATTTCATAAGAGATTTCTATGAACATTGATACTCCAGCAAATCGATCTTAAGAGATTACCACGAACATATATGCCAGCAAATTGAACAACCTACATGATGTGGACAAATTCTTAGATATTTATAATTCTCAGATTGAGTCAGGAAAAAACAAAGCCTGAACAGACCTGTTACAAGAAACTGATACAGTAATCAAGTCTCTCAAAAAGTGAAAGCATGGGTTCAGATGGTTTAACTAATGAGTTAGACCAAACTTTCTAATACTTATTCTTCTCAAACTCTTAAAAATTTGAGAAAGGAATACTTTCAAACACAATCTATGAGGCCAACATCACTCTGATACCAAAAGCAGATAAAGATATCACAGACACAGACACACACACACACACACAGAGAGAAAATTACAGATCAATATACCTCAAACATAAATGTAAAAATACCCAACAAAATCTTTTCAAAGTAAATTCAACTATATATCAAAAGGATCATATAGTATGATCAAGTAGGGTTTACTCCAGGGACACAAGAATGACTCAAAATTTGAAAAATCAATGTACTTCATGTCAACAAAGGGAAAGATAGAAATACTATGATCATGCCAATAGATGCAGAGAAGGCATTTGATAAGATTCAACATCCATTTATGATTAAAAAAAAAACACGACCTGGGGATAGATGGACCAAACCTCAACATAATAAAGGCGCTATATAAAAAACTCTCAGCTAAGATGATACCCAACAGTGAAAGACTGAATGCTTTTCTTTAAAGATCTGGTACAAGACAAAGATATTTACTTTCACCACTACTATTCAACATTGTTAGTCCTTACTAGAGCAATTAGGTAAGAGAAGTTACAAAAAGAATCCAAATTGGGAAAGAAGTACAACTGTCAGTATTTGGGAATGACATGATAATATATAGACAATACTAAAGTCACCACTAAAAACTAATTGAAATAATAACAATAAAGTGGCAGATTACAAAATTAATTTACAAAAATCAGTTGTGTTTCTATATGCAAACAATGAGCTAGAAGAGAATGCAGTCACCAGGAAAACAATTCCATTTACAATTACATAAACTAAAGGAACAGCTAGGAGTAAACTTAACAAAGAAGATGAAGGGTGTATACAAAGGAAACTATAAGACACTTAAAGGAAATACAGAAGACACCAAAAATATGGAAAATTATTCTCTGCTCAGGCAATGGGAGAATCAACATTATTAAAATGTCTATCTTACCAATGCAATATACAGATCAAAGCAATCCCTGTCAATGGCATCCTTCAAAAAAAAAATAGAATACTGAAAATCATATAGAACAACAAAAGAACTCAAATAGCCCAAATATATACTGACAAAAAAGGGCAGAGTGGTGATATCACACTTTCAGACCTCAAAGTATATGATGAAGTCTAGAAATTAAAATATTATGGTGTTGAATAAAACCAGAAACACAGGCCAATGGAATACAACTGAGAACGCACAGATAAACCCACATAACTAGACAACATCTAATTGAACCATTAATGGAGAAAGGGAAAATCTTAAATGGTTTTTGGGAAACTAGGACAGCCACCTTAAAAAAAAAGTGAAATTAGATCATTACTTATATCCATACACACAAATTAATTTGAAATGGATCGAAGACATATCTAAAAGCTGAAACCATAAAATATATAATAGAAAGCATAGGTGATACACTCTTAGATATCAACTGCAGAGATATTTGGGGATGCAACTCCAACAGTAAGGGAAGCAAAACCAAAAATAAACAAATGGGATTAAACTAAAAAAATACAGCAAAAGAAACCAACACAAAACCAAAAAAGGCAACCTATGGATTAGAAGAAATTTGCACATCACAATTTGACAAAGGGTTAATTTCCATGAAACAACTCATACAAACTCAGTAACAAAAGCAACTCAATCCAAAAATGGACAAAAGACTTCAATAGACAGCTCTCCAAAGAAGAGGCACAGATCACCTTTATGTCATATCACTTACTACTAGAAAAATGCAAATCAAAAGCACAATGAGATCACCTCACCCTGTGAGAATGGCCTGTATCAAAAAGACTCGAATCAACACACATTGGTGAGGATGTGGAGCAAAAGAACATTCACCCACTGTTGATACGAATATAAATGTTGCAGCCTCTGGGAAAACAGTATGGAGTGTGCTCAAAAACAAACGAAAAACCAGGAAATACCAGCAATCCCACTTCTAGATATTTCTAGAGAATGCAAAAACACTAATATGAAAAGATACATACACAGCTATGTTCACAGTAGCATTACTCACAACAGCTTAGCCATGCAGTGAACCTTGATGTGCACTGACAGCCGGATGAAGAAATGGCGGCACCTACACTCAGTGAGCTACTACTCAGCTATGAGAAAAGATAAAATTGTGCCTTTTGGGACAAAATACCACGTGAAATAAGTCAGAAAGTGGGAGACAGTTGCTGGGAGATTTAATTCATTCGAGAAGTATAAATAATCAAAGAAAACAAACTGGCAAAACACTTAAAAAAATCATCCTTAGACTGAAAAATATACCAAACACCAGAAAGAATAAGAAGGTGGGAAGAGAGTGCAGGGAGGGAAGGTGACAGGCTACTGGCACTGGAGCTTGGGTGGAGGGTGAATGGAACATGTGCACATGTGTGAAGCTGTGTGCTCCAAATTATGTAATTATGTAAATGGTGGGAAATTAATAAAATTTGAAAATAATCATGTCTAATCGCTAAGTATTTTTTTATGACTTGTTTTACTATAAGAGATGCTACAACTGATAAAACAGACTTAGAAAGGATCAGTTTTGAACGATGACATCTCAGCAAATTACATAACTGAAAAAAAAATGGATAAATCCATAGACTGATGCAATGTTTCAAGAATGAAACAGGGATCGCTTTTCACCACAGAACTATCTGTCAAAAATTACTCTAAAAATAAATGTTTGTGTAAAGTGATCCGCCCACAAATATTTGAGTTTGCAGAGCAGAACACTGACAGGGTATTACTGACATGTAAAATAAGAAAAGGAGCATTTTAATTACATACGTAATTCCCATCTTATTGGTTTGCCATTTTTGCATACAAGACAGTACAAACTCCAATTGACATTTCAGAAATAATTCCCTGAGTATGTGCTATGGATTAATCATTTGTAAGTCATCTATGCCCTTAAGACAGTCTCCTGAGATGGAAGATAATTCTGAAGAGAAAGCAGCTGGAATCCAGGTCTAATAATGCCAATCACTAAAATGCAAGTTATGTTCAAAGCCTCCAAGTATTATTTGTCTCCAATAGTCATGGTTTCTTTGCACATAAACCAAAGCCTCCTTTCTTCATGTGAGTTTCATCCTGGGAGAGTCAGTGGATTGGGAGGTGAGGCAGGAAGAGCAAGTGAGGAAGGGGGTGAGGGGGACACAGAAGCAAGCGTTCATCTGATTGGGAGAAGACTTTTCAGTTTTTCCATTGCAGCAATTGGACTCATATGTAAGTCTAGGATTTGAAAGGTTGCTTTTGGAAGAGGAGGAAAGTAGGCACATGGAGGGTGGGAACTAAAATAGCATGTCTATTTACCAAGCATTTTTAGTTACGCTCCTGAATTAACATAGGACTGGGAGGAAACAATATATTTTTGGCAACAGAAAACAAAACTAGGTCTCTTTGGCTCTTGGCCAAGAAAATATCCCAAAGGCAGAATTTCCTGTGGTTCTTTCTGCTCAGACACCACCAAAGTCAGCGGGGTCTTGGCTGGCAGTGGACACAAAGATGCAGGGAAGGATCTCGAGGTGGCCAGATTGGATGTGGAACAGAAGGGCAGAGACCCTGGTTGAGGTTCCCTGATGAGTTTTACCTCTTTTTGTGGGACCTGAGACAGTCTTCCTGGGACCTGCAAGGGGAGGGATTTCCCTGTATAAGCAAATGTGACCTGCTCTATGCTCACCAAAGCCCTGCCCAGTGGTGCTGTAGATTGACACTGGGGGAAGACATGTGTAGGGTCGATATGCTTCTTGGACTGTTCCTACATTGTCTCAGCTCAGTCTCTCCTCTGGCAGCACATTAGTCTAGGCAGGGAACTGAGAAGAGGTGAGTAGTAGTGTGCTCTCGTGGAACTCGCTCCATGAAGCAGACATCAAAATGGAAATAGTCAAGGAAGAGATTTATTGGAGGAAAGGACAGTGAGAGATAAAGGTGAGAACAGGTGAAGGGGAAGAGAGCTCCAGACCATGATAGAGGTTTGAAAGGAAGGAGGGAGAGTTGATAAGAGTCACAGGCTATTGCACAGCTCAGAGAAAGGCTGGGCCAGGCAGATGCCAAATTCCTAGGGAGAAAGAGGAACCTGTGTTGGGCAGAACCCATGAGGTGTTCGACTCCCTGCTGTGCGCAGCCACTGACTGGGGTGTGAGCTCCAAGGCTTAACACATAGCACATGCTTGGAACATTATCTTTGAAATGTCAGTGTTTGTGCCATCTTGTATGCAAAAATGTCAAACCAATAAAATGGGCATTATTTGTATTAAGATACTCCTTTTCTTTTTTACATTGTCAATAATATTCCTTTAAATGGCCTACTTTTCCAAGCATAGCCAGCTCACCAATACAAGATCTAGACATGTACTCTCATCCCTGTGATGACTTGTTCCTTCATGTATTTGTCAAATATTTCTTGAGCTTTGCTATGGGCAGGGACTGAACCAATCACCAGGAACACAAATTGCTAATAATTCTACATTTATCTACTGCTATTGTAATAGTAATAGAATAGTAGGCACTATTCTATATGCCTTACATTAAGTCACTGTATCCTTACAACTATATGTAAGAGATACAATTATGTCTACCACACACAGGAGAAACTGTGATACAGAAAGTTTAAGTAGGGAACTTGCCCAAGGTAACATACTGAACAAGTGACCCCAATATGGGGGACCACACAACACTGAGCCTGCACTCACACATGTCTCATCAGCCCAGCAATGGGGAGGCTTGGGGACAGCAGTGTGAAAGCTGTCCTACTTTTACTGTTGCACAGCAGCTCCCAGTGACCTCAGAATCCCTTCCAGGCTTTTAAGTAGAGGCTGATCTCGACTAATATCACGTCTCCAGACAACTGTTCCTGTCCCTCCCCCTACCACCCCACCAATGGACATGTATTTTGGTTCACTCACCAGACTATGTATTTGCACAAGTTTGAATTTCATGGATTTCTATACCATATAATTTGGTAATAAGGTCAACACTTACTATTTTATGTCTTCTTGGTATTCAATAACCATTTATCTTTCTTGTCCAGAGAGTTTAGTGACAGCTCTGCAGTATCAAGATTCATTTGTTATTTTATCCATGTGTTCTTTCTCCTACCCCACTCCCACCAAACACACTTTCTGAACTCCTTCAGGACAGAAGACCACGTCTTCTTATTATCATTGTAACTGCAGCCAGTACAGAATCCTCAATAAAACTGTTTCTTGGTGAATGCTGAATTAAAGAGTTACAAGACTGTCTAGAAATTCAATTGTCTGCTCATTTTAATAGAGCAAGTTGCCTCAATTCACATCAGCCCAAGGTTGTTGTCTATTAACCATTTAAACCCAAATTTATGTCTGCCTTACTAAAGACTATTAAAAAGTAGAAATACCTGTTTAGCCTTAACTGATGAAATTTAAATTGTGAAACCTCTTCTAACCTGAGATATAACTAAACAAAATTATAGAAGAACTAAAAATAACCTCTGCTACAACAGCACTGTGAAAAAAAACCTAAGCAAAACTCTTTACCACAAACCTCAACCCTTTAAAAAGAAGCTTCTAGCTATTTCAGAATCTGAAGGGAATATTAATCACCACATCTCAGCCAAGGACAACACCATGCGACAGAGCTAGGAATGAAGTCATTTGGGTATGTTTTCTGGAACCCTGCCCTGAATAGTTTTCTTCTTGAAATATTTCCAACTCCTTAATACATCTTAACATTAATAATTCTTATAGCTTTTTTATAAAGTCATGTTTAGAATATAAAGGAAGCATGGGAAATACTTGAAAGAGTTCACCCTCATTGTGTCTGGTAAGCCTGCCACGTCAATGAGAGTTTTATCCAAAGAATCATCTAACGCTTGACATCTTGAAGTCTGCTCTCTGAATCAGGACACTAAGGATCTTCTTACCCTGAACCAATACCTGTGTCTAGTATTTCACCAGAACGTGATCCTAAGATCAACTGGAAAACATTTGAAGGAAATGAGAGGTATGAAAACACCTTAATGAGGCCAGACCTTTGGAGTTACGAGACTTGATACAGGTTCCCCAACAGCTGGGAATAGTCAGCCAGAGAGTGACGCAAAATTCATAAAGCATGTTAAGAGTTTTGGTTCCCTGGAAAAAGGTCCAAAATGTTCCAATCATTAAATTACTCAACTTAAATCACTTTCAGATGAGCAAATTCAGGACAAACGTTACCCACTTTTAAACTACATCATATGTTCCAAAAGCAAAATGAAAAACAGCGAAGCAGAATGGTCTGTTCTTACTTTACCTGCTTATGGAGGTGACTCAGATTTAATACAAGAAAAGTGGAGTCAAGAGAAATTGCCAGTATCCTGTCTTCAGAACCAATAATGTGAATATAGAAATCTTGAACCACTGATGCAAAGGAGTTTAAATGATTCTGCCAATTAGGGTAGTTAATGGTAGACACTCTGGAAATGTTCACTTCTTTAATATATGGATGCATGGATAAACTAATAAATGACACAATAAAGAGAGTAAGGTGAAAATTCAAAGTTTGGCAGAGTAAGAAGACCCTGTGAAAGAGAATAAAAACATTGACCAAAAAACGTAACACAAAAACTTGCAGATCTAGCTGATAAAAATTAAAGAAAATTGTACAAAATGTGAGTGGTGACAAGGTCAGATGTAGCAAGACGACTCTAAAACAGGAATAGAGGGGATTTAACAAAGTGGTAAATCTGATTATAAGAGTTGCAATTTGCATATAAGACTAATTCAGTAGGCAGCCTCTAAGACTGCAAGGTCCTGGCATTTGCTTTTGTGCCATGAGTGTGGGCTGGATTTAGTGATGAAATTCTAGTGACTAGCTCTGGCAGAAGAGATGGTATATCACTTCTCATATGAGATAACACAAGGACTGTTTCTTGGGCTGCCATCTCTGTTCCCATTTGCTTATTCTGAAATCCAGTGGCCACATTGTGAACTGTTATAAGGCAGTCACATGATATAAAGGATGACATTTCTGGTCAATAGCCAGTGGGGAGCTTAGGCCTGCCAGCAGCCATACTCAAGCTTACTGCTGCACTGTTGACTGTGTTAGGAATTTGTATTACTAGAACTGCATTCTCCTTTTGAGAAGTACTACTATATAATTACTGAAGATCACTGTGCAGCCATTCTCTCAACCACTCAATGACTGGGCTGAGAAAGTGGATTGCTTCTCACATCTTTTCCCCTTTGGCCTCCTAATTTATTGCTTCACCTATTGCTTCAAGGTCTGTTCAGAAAATTTCAACCTGATTTCACTGAAGAGACAAACTAACATAACTAATAGCCAAAATAAATTATTCCAAAGGTTGTGATAGTTGAAAATGGGATTTCTTTCAAAATTCCTTTCTCTTTAATAAAAGATACCTAAAGAAAACCGGACACCTTAAATTAATGGGAACGACTATCACAATCATTTGGATGGAGTTATTTTGATACAGGCAAAATTTTAATTTAACTTTTTTCATTCTAGTGCTTTATTGAAGTGAAAAGTTACTGTTTTCAAATTACAAAGTAATGTACCCAACAGATTAGTGGCACTCTCTACTCTTCCCTTGTCATAGATCATCTGATCTTAATTTCCAGGAAGGAGCTGATAATAGGGTTAAACTTCAAGATGGGTTAGGGATAACAAGCTCACAGTATTGTAGAATGATATTTTAAATGTTAAATTTTATTGGGATAATTTTGAGAGAACATTAAAACAACCCAATTATCAATAGGGCAATCTCCAAATGTCAAGTATTTAGAGGCATGTTATTTTTGCTAACATTTCTTTGTTGTTTTGATATTTACTCAAAATGAGAGTCTCCACTAATATAACTGCATGGAAATGTGGTTTTCCAAGTTTGAATATAGTTGGAATGACAGTTATATAATCAGTATGCCAACCAATGGACTCCCAAGAATGCATTATAGTTCAGTGACTGAGTACAGAATCTGGTGTTAAAATATCATCTACTAGCAATATTAACAGGGGGGGGGCATGCTTTAATATCTTTGAACCTTGATTTTTTAAAAAATGGGCTTAATGATAGTATTTGTGCAACTCACATGAAGTGATAGAAATGAAACTCTTAGACTGCTTGGTATAAATCATTATATATTATTAGGACTGTCATCAGAAATGGATATTTAAATTGCACCTGGGAAGGTGATTCCCTTAATCACATTAATCATCTGTAGAAGCTTCACCTTTCTGTGAAATGGTGTAAGGATGCCTATACAAAAGACTGTAAAAAGTAAACTGGAAAAACAGATGAGGTAATTGCTTTTAATACATTGGACTACAGGTAGCATATTACTGTGATTCTTTTTTTTTCTTTTTTTTTAACTGTGATTCTTAAAAGAAGGAAAAAGAACAAGGTGAGCCATATGACTACTGTTCATGCTTTAACTTTCCATCAAAGGCAATTTATGGCACTGACACAGGGAGTGGGAATCCGAAGAAAATGTGGCAGACTTGCAGAGCTGAAGGATGGAAATAGAAGTTTGGAGAGGCTGAGGTGGCTGAACTCGTGAAACAGAGTAATAGGGTGGTAGGAGTAATACAGAAAATGACCTACAAAAAATTGTGTAGCGCTTCCTCATAGACTTGGCTGATAACTATTCTGTATGTGCATAAAGTGTAAAATTCCACAGGTGGGACACAGAATGACCAGGGAGTTAAAAATCAATGATTTCTAAGCCAAACAGAGAAGGGAGGAGTTTCATCCCTAATCAGATTTGTAATATCAGTCATTTGTAATATTCAGTGGAGAACATAAGGAGTTCCTGGAGTAGAGGACTATCCTATTCTTGGAGTGGAGAATATTCTAACAAAGCTTCAAATATAGTTTTAAAGGAGTTAAACATTAGCAAGTAAACTCAACAGGTTGCAATTTAAAGCCCAACACTCTAAATAAAATAAAATCCAGACACTCAAGATAATGTTCACAAATCTAACATCCAGTGAAAATAGCTAGACATTCTAAGAAGAAGATGTGATACAGTTAATAGAAATAGTTCTGGAAATGACATTGAAAAGGATTCCAGACAAGGATGCTAAAATGGTTATTATAATAATATTCAAATATTTAAAAGAAGATATATGTGAAAAGAGCCATCAAAGATGCAAATAAGAACTCAGATAAAGTTTTCCTTTGTGTTGTTCAAGTTAACTGGATCAGCTACCACAGAAGAAATGATTAATGAATTTGAAGACATAACAACAGAACTATCCAAATTGAGCACAGAGAAAAATAAGACTTTAAAAAATGAACAGTTCAAGAGAAAGAACAGATAAGTGACAAACTGGGAAAAATATTTGCAAAAGACATACCTAATAAAGAACTGTTATCCAAAAATTCACAAAGAAGCCATACAACTCAACAATCAGAAAACAACCTGATTTAAAAATGGACAAAATACATGGATAGACAGTCTCAAGGAAGATATGTAAAGAAGATATAGAGATGACAACTAAATATATGAGAGGATGTTTAGCATTATATGTCATTAGGGAATTGCAAGTTAAAACAACAATAAGATGGCACAACATGTCTGTCAGAACAGCTAAAATCCCAAACACTGACAACGAATGCTGATGCGGATGTTAAATACTAGTAACTCAGTGCTGATGGAAATGCAAAGTGGTGGAGCTACTTTGGAAGAAAATTTGACAGTTTCCTATACAACTGAACATACTTTACCAAGCAATCCGGCAACTGCAATGAGTTGAAAATGTCTACACACAAACTTACACATGGATATTTATAGCAGGGCATGGATTCTAACTGACAAGACTTAGAAACAAACAAGATATCCTTCAGAGATTAAATAAATAAACTGGAACATCGTTTATTCTATTCAGGACTAAGAGTCTAATGTCTATCCATGAACAGGGAGTAGAAGAATCTTGAAAGTGTACCACTTGAAAGTTTGTTGAAAATGCAACAAACTGTAAGACTCTCACAGTATGACATTTGGAAGATGAGAAGGCAAGAAGATAGTGAAAAGTCAGTGGTTACCAGATGTTAGGGAGAAGGGGAGGATGAATATGTGGAGCACAGAATATTTTGGGGATGGTGAAACTATTCTGTATGATACAGAATGACAGATGCCATTATTTTCTAAAACTCAGAATGTTCAACACCAAGAGTGACTTCTAGACTATGTGCTCTGGGAGATTATAATGTGCTAAGGTAAGTTTAACAATGCAGTAAATGTACACTTAGTTTGGGTATTGATAATGGGGGAGACTGCATGTGTAGGGGCAGCAGGTAGATAGGAACGCTAAACTCCCCCCTTGGTGTTCCTGTGACAACTGTAAAACTGCTCTAAAACTGAACGCCTGTTTTAAAAAATGAACACAGCCTCAATGGCACAGGAGACATTAATATTTATATAATTGGAGTCATAGAAGAGTGGTGGAGGAAGAAAATTATTTGAATAAACAAGTTTTCTGAAACTGAGGCATACTCTAACTCTCCCAGTTCTACCCCTACAAAACATACTCAAGTTATACTATATTCAACTTCCTGAAAACCAGTGAAGATAAAAATCCTAAAAAGTCAGAGAAAAGACACATCAAGTACAAAGGAGCAAAGATAAAAATTAATGCAGACTTCATATCTGAAAAGATCAGAATAACTTTAAAATGCTGACATAAGCCCCACCAATCCAGAATTCTATATCTGGCAAAAATATTCCTCATAAATAAAGATAAAACTCTTTCAGATTAATAAAATAATTTGCCATCAACCGACTGGCATACAATAAATATTAAAAGGAAATTTGTTGGACAAAAGAGAAAAAAGATACCCGAAGAAAATCTGGATCTACACAAAGGAATGAAGACTGGAAATGGTCAATTTGCATTTCACTGAACAACTTGAGTCAGTTGTTTGAGTTCTGTAAATATAACCTTTGGATTTAGATGTGAAGATACTGCAAGGTGGTTTACCCAATACCCAGCCCTCAGCACCCATTTCCAAGCACCTTCTCTCAATTTCTGAGTCCTAACAGCTGGATGAGGTTGGCCATATCCCACAATTCTGGCAAATGAGTCAAAAACAGATTACTTGTAGGCAACACAATCTTTATAGAAGACTAGGGCACATTTAAATGTACCCCACCTCCCCAAACAAAAAAATCAACTAAGGTTAAAAAAAAGACATTCATTCAGCACTTCCCTTGACTAGCTATAGTATCTTAGAATCACTCATTATCAATGAAACTGTTTTGACATCAACAGATTAGCAACAGAAACAACACCACAATTAGTAGTCTAGTGAAGATACTGTTGAAAGGGGGAACAAATAAGAGATTTCTGGAGTCTTTTTGGCCACTGGAAAATAAGACAATATGCCAATACATTATTATACATCAAAATGGTTAAATCAAAGCTACAATTCTCCATGAGGCACAATAAGACGTCATGAAGCACCTGTTTCAGCATGAAGATGCTGTCAAGATCTTCTAGCAGCACATACACTGAGGAGTCAACTCCTACGAAGATCAGAAAAAGGAAACTAGCACAAGACACATGTTCTTTTTATACGACAAGCCATCGGTATTCTATGTAAGAGTTCCCTAGTTCACAGGTATTTGTGGTCAAATTTCAGAGATTTCTGCCCATAAGTGGCCCATGCTCTGTCTGGCTGAAAGAAAGGGAAGCTTACAGAATTTCTCAAGACAGCTAATGCCCAGGCAAAACCATGCCAACAATTAGAGCAAGTACACTTTTAGTTGAAAAAGATGGGACAACTGGATTGGAATCCACATAGCCACAGTAACTTCTTTCTTTTGTGATTCATGGAACTCTGAAAGCTCACTATTCTAACCGGTTTCTTATATAAAAAGGACTCTGGCATCGCCCAACCTCACATCTTACCCGTTGACTCTTGTTGACTTTGGGGAAATCACATAGACATGCCTCACAGGTAAAATAAAGAGAATGATCTCACAATTAACATTTATTGAGAGCTTACTGTATAGAGAATACTACTTTAAGCAATAAACATTTAACTCATTTAATCGTCACAGTGCTATATCATAGACTTCTATTATTATTATTGCATTTTAAGATAAAGAAGTTGAAAAATAGGTAAGAACTTTCCTGGGGGTACACAGTTGGAAAATAGTAGAGATTAGGTAGATGGTTGCTCATAGGATTGAATGGCATAATTTGTGTCTGTATGTAAAACTGCCTGGCACATAGTAGGTAGGTGCCACAATGCTAGTGATTTCTAGGTCACTTTTTGCTACCATGTTGTTATATGGCACAAAGGAGACTTAGACGTCAGGGCTAACAAGAAGCAGGTTTGTTGCACTAGTGCTAACTCAAATTCACATCCAAAGGCTAAGCCCCATTTGTAGGAAGTTAGGGGCTTATATATACTTTTACTTTCTACCAGGTTCCGGGTGGGTTTGCATTGAGAGCTGGACATGGCCAGACGTGACATGACCACATACTACGAAGTTAGTTGTATGGCTGCATACCATAAAGTGAGCAAAGGGTCAGTAGTCGTGCCCCGCCCCTGCCCCCACAGGTCCATTCTGCTTCATGGTTAACATCTGACAAGATTCCTACCAGAAACTAAGTTGTGTACCAGGAACTGAGCAAAGGTCATTACTAAGACCCCCCAGGCTGCTTATCTAAGGTCACCAAGCTTCAATGTCACCCTAGAAAGAAGTACAGGGGGCCTCCCTGGTGGTGCAGGGGTTAAGAACACAGCACTACTAAGCTATCACCAGCTACTGCAGCAAGAGTTCAATCCCCTGCCAGGGAGCTGACCCACATGGCACAGAAGACCTCTCCTGTGTTGCTCAGCAGTGTCTTTCAGTATATCTGCCTGTTCCGCTACCCGCCCTGTCTCTGACAGGATGAGAATCCTCTCACCTCCCGCACCTCTGGCCTGTAGCCCATCTTGTATGTATGAAAAAAATATCTGTAAAAAAAGAAACAAATATAGAAAGCCAATGGAGGTCAGGGCTAAGGAAAATAGCACAAATGAAGGTATTTGAGTCTTTCTGCTGAAAACCAAGTTAGTAGGACAGTAATGCACCAAGATAAGGTAGTTATAGGTGTTTTCTGGAAACCACTGAGGAGTAGCCATCATTTTGCAGATCCAGAGCCAGTGTAGTGGAGAGCTAAAGTCAAGCTTAGGAGATGTACAAGTGCCATTTCTCACAATGACAGGGTGGTTGTAAGGGAATGGTAAGGGGTAAGTCCTGTAACAGACACTTTCCCAGTCCTTTCTAAAATAACCACCAGTGTCCCTTTGTTTTTCTGTTTCATAACTAGAGAGTTACTGGCTATCTTTCTGCCCCACAGATAACCTTGCTCTATTAATATGGACTCTTAGAACATTTTTTCCATTCTCTAAGACATATTTAATGTTAATCCCTCTTGATTTCAAGTTTAGCCAAGCTGAATTTCAAGCATCTTTACTTGTATTTCCTCCAACTCTGTTCAAAACTTTCACTAAGTTCCTATTTTCTCAAAGATGATTCACGCAAACCAAAAGATTTATTCTGTAATGGAACCTCCATGGAGACAGCTGGAAGATTTTTATTTTTTCTTTTTTACAACTCTTCAGCACAACTCCCTGTTCTGATCGTTTTTAGAAATGAGACAATGAGGACTGTCTTATTTGTTCTGTTATATCTTAAGAAATGTTTCCTTCCTTTCCCAGAGGCCTCCCTGTCCCACCAAGGTTATACCCTTACCATACCCTTGACTACCTTGTCTTGCTAGTCCTGCCGTCTCACCTAGTTCCTTCTTGCAGTGGTATCACTTGTGGTTTCTGCCGTGTCATGTCCTCGGTCCTACTACTCTCTAAAAATACCCTCTCCATGGCAATCTGACCTCTTATTTGTTCAAGTCAATACTTGGTTTTTTGTTTTTTGGTTTTTTTGGGGGGGTAGTAATTGATGCTGTTGACCTATTCATCTTTCTTGAAATTATTCCCTTTCTGGTTCCTCTTTCTGGAATAATTGCTTCCTCTAGGCAACTATCTCCAATTTCCCCCAAAACGAGATGTGAGCTCTTCCTCCCTGCAACTGCTCATGCCTATGTTGTATCTGTCCTCATATATTATGGTTTCCTGGAGGACAAGGACCTTGTTTTCCTGTCTTCTCCCCACACACATATATACATACAACCCAGAGTTAACAGTTCCCTGCTCATAAAGTTTTCAGCAAACACTGAGTACAGAAATAAACAGAATGCAGACTGAATGTGGCCTGAAGATCCCGAAGATGAATTTAATTTAGCCCCCTATTGATTTTAAAAGAGTAGTGATCAGCATTTAAAATTTGGGATACTTCACATTAAAAAAATCAAAATCAAACATTTTATCTTTGATAAATTTGATTTAATCTGATCTGGGACCTATTCCTGCATGGCAAGAGCTAGAAGGACCTGAGGACCTGTGTCCCTGGGTAGGACATGTGGTCCCTGTTTTCCATTTCACTTGTGGGCATTCCCGTCATGATCCCTCCAGGTGATTTTACTGGTATGCATCCTTAAAAAATGGATTAAGGGACAATGAATTCACCAGTTTGTCCATCAGCTTTCCTGTTAGCCCTCTCATCGGCTACCTACCAAGACTATGAAGGGAATGCAAAATTGGCAATCTCTCTGTGCTGAGCTGGGCCTGGAGATGTTAAAACTTCATAAAGATTTCCATGCTGCCTATACAGGACCTCCAACACAGACAGACACTTAAACACGTCAGCTTTGGCTAGATATATGGCTTAACTTTGGCTACCAGCACTAGTGTTCTCACATGCATACACTTAATGCATCTTAGGCTCTATTAGCCTTTACTTAAATACATGTGAATTTTTGAGGTTCGTGAGCACTGGAGGAGGAGCCAACTTCTTAAAGGCAGGGAAGAGAAGGTGGGAAGGGACACTTTTGCCTCTGTCCTGTAGCTCTGGCCCTATAGACTGAGAGTGGTGACGCATGGTGCAGCAGTCTGTGTGTGGAGGGGCTCTGGATAGAGATGTCCAGATGGACACTATTTGGAGACACATAGTAGCCAGAGCTGCAAAAGCTGTCCTGGCCTTCACAATGAACTTCAGCACCTGTCTTCACCCAGAAGGCTGAAGGGATCATCAAAGGATAGTCTTTGCCTGAGAGGGCATCTTCAAGACCACCCATGGCAGCCACCCCACACAGAATCCTGCAGTGCACGCAGATGCCATTGAGATCAACAGAATGGTGCTGGGTGGGTATGTGCCTGCTTGAGGCAACCCAATTGAAGTCACCTTTATAAACAACCAAGGAATAAATGTATTACAAATTATTATTTTACTATTTATTGTACAAAAGCAAAAAGTCTTTTGGAGGTCACTAAAATTACTTTTGAATGCTAAAATGTAAAATGTTTGCCAATCAAGTTGTCTATTTACCATTATTAACTGATGTAAAAGACAATGCATTACTTAATATGAAAATTTTTCATTAACAGTTGTGAATAAATTTCCTTTCCAATGGTAAAAAATATATATATATATATGGGGTTGCTATGAGAATAAAATAAAATAACAGGTCATTATTTCACCATTAAAAAAAATAATAATAAACAACCAAGGAGAAACTTCAGCAAGTAACAGTAGCCCAACAGCCTGAAGTTCTCCACTGATTCATGACAGTTTTTCTCAGCACTGCTCCTCTACTCTACCAGGTCCTAAGAGGAACAGTGAGCCTGTCTTCTCTCATGGCCTGAGGGCACGAGTGGAGAGCAAGGAGCTTTTCAATTAAAGGCCAATCTGCACTGCAGAATTTGAGTCCTGCCAGTGGCTTGGCCAAGAGGCTCCTTTCCTGAGCTTTTCCAGCCTGTCCGAAAGGGCTTTTCCTATCTCAGACTAATAAAGGTTCTTGGCTCCAGGGCTGAACTTGCTTGGGAACTCTTGGCAGACGGCTTCTTCCTTTGCCAACAGAGGGTGAGAGTGCAGACTTCCCTCCAAATCACTCACTTAGAGCATCAACCATGTAAGCCACCACACCCAAGGTGTTGCCAAAAAATTTTTAAATATTTACTCAAGCATATCACCTACAGGATCAAAAGTCATATTGACAAACACAGTGGCATGGGAAGAGCATGGAGTTTAAAATTAGACAGATTTTGCATTACCCCCAGCTCTATTTAGCTGGTAGGCAATGGCCATGTCCTAGAACTCCCAGTCTTTGTTTGCTCACCTATAAAGTATAGGCAAAGTCATGCCTCATGGGATCCTTAAATACCAGGGATTCTGATCAACGGAAATCACATACTAAGTACTCACCAGAAAAGATGACCAAAAGGGGCTCCCTGGTTGCATAGTGGGATAAGCAACGCACTATGAAGCAGACTGCAGCCACTGCAGCATGAGTTCGATCCCTGCCGCAGGCCGGGGAAGAGACCCATATGGTGCAGCAGACCTCTCCTACCTCACCCGCTGCTCCCCTCAGTCTGCTTGTTCTGCTCCCCACTCTGTCTCTGGTGAATCACCTCTTGTATGCATAAATATATAAATTTTAAAAAAAGATGACCAAAAGGTATAAACTTCCAGTAATAAGATTAATTAAATTAAATCTTGGGGCTATAATGTGCAACATGGTGACTATCACATTGTATTTTATATATGAAAGTTGCTAAAAGAGATGTTAAAAGTTCTCACCACAAGAAAAGTTTGTAACCATGTGTTTTGATGGATTTTAGTTTACTGTGCAATGTATACATATATCAAATCATTAAGTTGTACAACTAAAACTAATACAACGTCATATGTTAATTATGTCTCAATAAGAAATTCGTGTATACAGAAAAATTCTGTGAAATGTTAATATTGTGAAATTGGTCCAGATGCCTTTAAAGGTGTAAAGGAACCTCCAGAGTTTGTTCTCTCTCTCACCCTCTCATTCCACACTCCCCAACCCCTCCCCCCCCACACACACACACCACCCCATCCAAAGGATGTTGTACCATTCTGGCTGCTTAGGAGATCTGCATCAGATCCCTCCTCCTATGTGATGAGGAACATTCAAAGAACTAGATTAGCTCCCTTCTAATGTCACAGCCCCCTAAAGGGTCTGGATCACTGTTTCCTTGGCTCTCCTCTCTGCCACTGATGGGTCACCCTCATATTATCTAACCAGTGAGGGCTTTGTATTAGAGTAAGAGAGACTTAGCTTTGAACTGTTTTCCCGTCTTGCATCACTTAGCTTGTTGATTACTTAGCTGTCTGAGCCACAATTTTCAAGTGGAAAAAATAGCAGCAATTAGTTAAGATGTTTTTGCAAGAGAATATAAATAATTGGGACTACATCAAACTAAAAAGCTTCTGCACGATCAATAAAACAAAGACACCCTACTGAATGGGATAAAATGTTTGCATACCATAATTCTGACAGGGCTGTTATCCAAGGTCTACAAAGAATTCATGCAATTCAACAAAAAGAAAACCAATCAAAAAATGAAGAGATAAATAGGAATTTCTCCAAAGACGACACACACAGATGGCCAACAGACACTTGGAAAATTGTTCTCCATCACTTATTGTCAGGAAACTGCAAAGCAAAACCACAGTAAGTTACCACCAACGAGAATGGCCCATATTAAAAAGTGCTATAGAGAAAAAGGAACCCTGTTACACGGTTAGTGGAAGTGTAGACTGGTCCAGACCCTACGAAAACAGTGTGGAGGTTTCTCAAAAAAACTACGGACCTGCCAAATTACCCAGCAATTCCATTCTTAGTATCTACCCAGAGAATACAACACCATTAGCTGGAAGGGAAAACTCATTCCCTTGTTTACTGCAGCACTATTTACAATAGCCAAGCTATGGGAACAACCTAAGTGCTTTAAAAAGAAAAAAGTGGATTTAGAACTGTAGTATACATACATACATAATGGAATCTTAAACTATCAAGAAAGTTACTCTTGCCATTTTCAACAACATGGACGGAGGAGATTAATGCTAGGCAAAGTAAGTCAGAAGGAGAAAGATAAACCTAGTGGTGTCACTGATACGTGGCATATAAAGAAACTTAAAGGGTCAGATAAAGTCCAACTAACTCTGGAAAGGTGACTCTAGAGGTTATTAGAGGGGGCAGGGAAGGAGGAAGGATGACAGCAAGGTGGGAACAGAGCACGATGGACTATGGTGGACTACAGGTGTCTTTGCGGTGGGTGTGGTGTGGAAACAACACCTGAGGGGGCAGAGCCTATACTTCTAATACAGACAACGATGTAAGCCAGTGTTACTGCAATAAAAAAGCTGGGGAAAGATTAAAACAAAAACAAAACTCACAACACCATCTGCTTAAATGTGTGTGTGTGTGTGTCGATACACATGTTTTTGCGAAGCAAGTCAACTCAAACAGCATTAAGCAGGTCAGGACATCATTTATCTTACACAACAGAATAAGTTTCAGGGTTGTTGGATTCATCAGCTCAGCCGTGCCATCAAGGAAGACACAGCTCCACTGCCCAGTGGAATAGGTACATACTAATATAGCAAATCATTAAGTTGTACACCTAAATCTAATACAGTGTCAAACCTGCTTGAGTTAATTGCTTTGCAAAAACATATGTAAGCAATGGTGTTGTGGGTTTGTTGTTGGCTTCTCCTTTTAAATCCTTCCCCAGCTCTTTCATTGCAGTTACATTGATTTACATGGTTGTCTGTATATTAGAAGTATAGTATCTTCCCCCTCAGTTCTGTCATCCTGACTCTGCCCAAATGGTTAGCTGTATGGCTGCAGCCGATCCAAGCACCAGATATTAAGGAGACAATTTCCCCAGGAGCTTAACTCACTTTCCAGATGAAAGGTGCATGTGACCATTTTGAACCATCCCCTAGGAAGGGAGTGGGATTACCCAGACATGAATCAAGCACATCAGAGGGGGAGTTCATTTGATTTTCCTGAGGCTGCACTGGGGAAGACCAAAAGTGGGAATCAATTAAGAGAAGGGAAAAATGGATCCTAGGTGATGTGAAAAATAAGACAAAAACCCTGCTTAAATGAAATCAGGAGACTAAGCGTGCGCATGCACAGACAGAATAGTACAGTGCCCAGCATGCCCCGTATCTCGGATGGTAAGACATGTTGCCTCTCCACCCCAGCAGAGTCAAGGGTCTTCTAGAAGTTATACAGGGGGTTGTGGATCCCTTACTTGGGAAGTGTACTGAGTCTCACCATGAGACACACACTTTTCAATCTGCCCTCTTTTCTGTGGTTTCCAAAGAAACCCATTTTGTTGTTGAAATAACCGATCACTTTTGTTTGTGGCAAATGTTTCACAAGTGCTTGTGGAAGTACTCTGTCAGAGTGGTGTGAGGGTTAAAGGAAAGAAAGTAATGAAAAAGGAGATGTGTGTTCCCTTTACCATTTACTGAATACTTCTGTATTCCAAATGTGTGTGTGAGGGGGTTTTCATACCAAGCAACTCTCCAGCTCTCAGTGGACACTGATTTGGTGCCCTACAATTTAACTCAGTGCTGAAACTACTATCTGAAAATAACATCAAACTCCCCAGATCAAGGGCTCAGTCCCGCCAGACTGCTTCCATTTCAGATTCCTATCCCAAGTCCAGGCTGCCACCTCTGCCTCTAACCAACTGGTTATAGATCAGAGGTTCCCATGGCTCCTTCTCAGGTTTGATAACTGGCTAGAATGACTCAGAACTCAGGAAAATGGTTTACATTCTAGATCACTGCCTTATTAAAAAAGGATCTAACTCAGGAAGTATCAGGTAGATAGAAGAGATTGAAGGATAAAGCATATGAAGAGGGGCACAGAGCTCTGTGACCTCCTGGGCACCACTGTCACAGCATCTTCATGTGTTTAGCAACCTGGAAAAGTCTCTGAACATGGCCTGACTGATTAAACCATTTGCTATTAGTGATTAAGCTCAATCTCCAGCCTTCTCAGAATTCTGACTGTGTGTGTGTGGGGGGGGGAGGGGCATCGAGTTAAAAGTTCCAATCTCTAACCACATCCTTGGTTCCCTTAGCAAACAGTCCACTACCCAATAAAGGCTTTCCCAGAGTCACCTCATTAACATAAACTCAGGTATGGTTAAAAGGGGTTTGGTCTGATAACAAAAGACCTTTAGCTATTTTTCCTCTCATTTAGGACATTACAAAGATTTTTGGTGCTTTGTGCCTGGAATAAAGACCAAATATATATTCTTATTCTATCGCAGTATCACAGGTAGTGCGTGCTTGCTAAATAGTACTCATTAGGAATTTCTCTTATCCCAGATAATGTATCAATAGGAACATCCCAAGAATGTGGCGATTTCTTGCATTAAGTAAAATTGTGGGTACAGTTTTTTTAAGCAGAAGGAATAAATGACCCTTGAAATTTCAACTGTACACAATTCTCCTTAAGTCCAACACTGGTCAGGGGCGACCTCACAGCCATCCAGGGCAGGGTCTCTGGCCGTGGTTGCTGTGTTTGGGGAGCAGGGGGCCCGCACAAGTTCTCAGAGATCATTCTATCTCTGCAGTAGGTGAGCCTCCCTCCCCACATCCCTCCCTCACTCACAGGCCTATATTCTAAATAAAAATTAAAATATTTTCTGATTCTCCAGAAGATGAAACCATGTGCTGATGATCCTCAATATCCTTCTTGGCAGAGATTTCTTGGGCAAAATACGAGATAATATTTTGAAAATATTAATCTGATAGAGCTTTTATTTGCCTGTAGTCATTGAGTCACTAGTCTGAGTATTAGGTTTATTATTCAGAAAAAGAGGGTGACTATTTCCAAAAATAGCTAAGATTATGCTTTTCATAGTCCATTTTAAATATGAGTTTCCATGGTAGAACATTCCAAAGCATAGAATGGGTTATTTTTTACAAGGCCATCTGGTCCAAATGACTGCTCTTAAGATGTATTCCTCATGCTTTCCAATTGGGGGTAAATGAAAACAACATCAAGCAACACCAAGCCCTCATCGCCACCCATATTAGGTGACCTTACTCTTTTCTCTGCTTTCATCGCTTTGCCATTACATTCTCTCCACCTGTCTTTCTCTTAGCCTGCCATTTCCTTTCCCTTCACAACACAGCTCAAAATTTATCTTTAGAAATCTTTCTTGAGTAGCCTTGGATTTCATAGTCATATATATATATATCACTTCAGATGAAGGGAGAAGTTTGAAAGAAGATACTAGTTTTATAGTAGAGTTTTGCCATACATACTTATTCCAAGGACAATATAGTAATTGAGTGTATAATACACACACACACCCACGTAGATACAATTTCACCTTATTAATTGGGCATTTCATGCAAATTAGATGGATGCTATTTCAGTGGGTACAGAAATAATGTAAAAGAAGCAGGGGTGTTCAGGAATTTGCTACTTCCTTTTCAAATGCAGCAAAACATAGAAATTCCATTGACATAAATTGCTTTCAATATTCCTGGGTCACTCTGGCCTATGAAGTGATTCCATATCATCAGTGTTTAAAACTTGTGTAACTCTAACAACTAGTGTTGGTTAAAGAGTCAAGAAACGGGGCCTCCCTGGTGGCGCAGTGGGTTGAGCAATGCACTGTGGAGCAGACCGCAGCCACTGCAGCATGAGTTCGATCCCTGCTGCCGGCGGGGAGGGTACCCACGTGGCGCCGCGGACCTCTCCTGCCTTGCCCACTGCTCCCCTCAGCGGTGTGCTTCCGTTGGTCTGCCTATTTTGCTCCCTGCTCTCTGTGGTGAATCCTCTCACCCCCCACACCTCTGGCCTGTACCCCAGTGCTTGTATGCATAAATAAATAAATATTTTAAAAAAAGAGTCAAGAAACGTCTTTCTTAGTTTAGCTCTGTGGTTAAGAGCAAACCCTCACATCTAAAGATAAAAGGTAGTATGGGAAAACAATGTAGCATCCACAAAACATCTTTCTTGGTCCCAAAAGTTCTTGTCACAGATTCATTAGCTTCCTTTTGGGGGTGCCCATTTAGATACAGTTAATAGCTGTTGTTACTTTAAGATAATTTTATGTTTCCCAAATAGTCAGTTCTACTGATCTTATCTCAAAAATAAAGTTCACAAAAATTAAAACAAAGCACCACCCACTTCTAAAACTAACACCAAATATATATTATGTTAATGTAGTTAACTCACAGAACTTACTCTTCAAATCCACAGGGGCAAAGAGTTATCATAGAACAGCTGAGATACTGAAGTTATCAGATAATAGACTGAGGCATGTTATGCTTCCACTGCAGACATTAATAATCAGACTAGCATTTTTGGACTGGGTTCCTTCTTTTAGACAAACGTCATCTATCATGCCTGCAGGATTTTCTAAACCTTTATCTGCCGGGGGCCATGCTACTCATGCTGAGTTACAAAAGTCCAGCATGAGGGACAACCCTGAAAAATCAGGAGCTCCAAAGCTGGCCCCTGCCTGATCTCCACTATTTTGGCTGATATTACTGTCACCATTTTGTAAAGGCATATTAAGTGCTAATTGGAAATTTCCCACGGGGGGCGGGGAAGATGTAAGATGTTGGCACCATAGAAAGAGTGTGTATGTTTTCTTGTCCCCTTTCCCCTTTCCCTATCCATTAATTGCCAACTCTGTCTCATCCTGTGGGGACCCTGGTTCGTTGCCGCAGCTGGTCTGTGGCATTTATCCATCTGCTGAAACTTTTTTTTTCTTTTACCCAAATCCTTTACAAGGATGTGTCCTTCTCAAGATCTATATATTAGTTTCTCTTTCTGTGTTCTTTTAGGAGATAACCTTTTCAAGGCTAAATTCTCTAATGCATTTCAATTCTTTACCTCAGTAATTAATGTAACTAATAACCAATAACTTCCTGTCAGGTGAGTCAGTGACCATTTTATTCCATCCAATATGGACTCTCTTGGAAGAAGTTAAGCCTTAAGACATTGTTGCACGTGTAATTAAATGATACTTAATCCCTCTGTTGTGTATGGATGAGCACGTTAATGGAGATTTCACCCAGTCTCCACCAAAGGTCTGTATCATGGTCCTCAGTAAAGCAACATTTCCCCTTTTAACCTCTACTCAAAAATAGAGAAGCCCATGAAAACTGGTGTAACATTCTTGTTTGCAAGTTTAACTTCCTGGAGTGAAATGCTGACTTGTAGAAATGATCATGTTTTTTGGATTCAGGACTCCAATAAATAAGCAGAGTCAGTTCAGTAACTACATAGCATGCCTGGAAGTGACTGACACCATCTGAGACTGTGGTAGAAATATGGTGCAGAAATAATTTTAAAAAATAATAAATAAATCTGTCGTTGTTTGGAAAATAATTCCCCAACCCAAATTATATTGTTTTCTTAAAGCAGACGTCAATCAGGTTTATAATTTTAATGATGTTTGAGGTCCTTTTTGGGTTAATGTTTTTCTTCCCTATACATCAGAAAGCTTCAAGGGGGTAGAAATCATATCCCTTACTGTTATTAATTTCTGAAGTGTTACCCTCATAAAAAGACACAAGTCTTAAGTACACAAGTTTATGGATTTCTATATGCATTCACACCTTCTATATACCACCCTGGTCAAGTCAGGTCACCTTCACCACTCCAGAAAGCTCCTTCATGTTACTTCCCAGACACTTGTATATAGTGACTTGTATCACTATAAATTATGTTTACATGAATTTCAAAATCAGGCAAAATTAAATATACAGTACATATGTCCTTCTGCCCCTGGCTTTTAATTCAGCATAAATGTTTGAAGTCCATTCATATTTACCATATTTGGAGTTTTCTACCAGTGTATATTTCATTACATTTATGTAAAAATATATTTACCTCTCTTATTGATAAACATTTGAATCACCCTAACATTTGCCACAATGAACAAAGCTGCTGTGAACAGTTTTTAGAAGTCTTTGTGACATACATGTTCATTTCCTGGGATACACGATCTGTGTTATAGGGCAGACTATGTTTAACTTGAGACACTGCTTAGCGGTACACACTAAAGAGAAGGTGTACCTTCTCTTTATGTTTCCCCCAGGAGTGACTGCGAGTTCTAGTGCTCTTTGTTCTAGTTACACTGATGTGCAGTGATATCTCATTGGGGTTTTAATTTATAGTTCCCTGCTGGGTAATTATGTTGAATGAAAATCTCTTTAGCGTGATTATCTCCCACAATCTGTAAGCAGAATTATTTGTTGGCTGAGCAGAAGTTAGTTTGGTTAAATATAAGTGCAGACATTACAGTTTATATTTTCTATGTTATGCTGACCTAGTTCTTTGTTCACTCAAAAGCAAAGAATTTCTATTAGGTTTACTTTTAATTTTTGTGATAATGGAGAAAATCTCTAGAAGAGATTTTCCTTGGGCCATTATATCTCAGAGGTTGGTTTCATAGCGAACTTTTGTTGGGCAGTATTCTGTTGGAAACAGCTGTTTTTGGCAGAGCTAGACCCAGAGGTTCATAAGATGCCCCCAGAAAACTCTCCCCACTTCTGAACTCTGTGTGGGCTTCCTTGCTAGGTAGGTTCTCAATTTGCCTTTCCTTATAAAGGCAAAGAGAGCTACCAGAACCTCTAAACTTTCACAATTCTCAGTTAATGACCCTAGTAGGAAAAAAAAAAAAAAAAAGGAATGATTCTTCCTGACTAGTTCCAGGAAAAAATCTGGTGTAAGGCTCTAATTTCTCCTGTTTGGGTAACAATAACTGACCAGGCAGGTGGAGAACTGTGGACAGGATTGGGTCACATGTGGCTAAATCATAGGGTTGAGAGTGAGATGTTTAATTCCCAAACGATGTCTAACTCTGGCCAAACAAAAACATCCATCAGCTGCCTAAACTGTCATTTGGAGTCACTTTGGGGTAGACTGTCACTGCTGGTAATTGTTCTGCTTTCTTATTTTTCAGTCCCCCTTGGTTCTCTCTAGAAGTTTCATTCTTATATTATTTGGCAGTCAGGAGAAAGCAGATCATCAGCAACAGTACTTTTCTGAAACAAATTTCACTGGGCCAGTAAGATACAACTAAAAGATTGCAAAAGGAATAAAAATACTAATGGAAATTTAAAGGAATAAAGCATTAAAATAAAACCTCACTCGTTTCTACAATACAGTAAACTCATTTTAAGATTGGCAAAGCTGGGTAGCTTTGCAAAGACTGAACTTCAGAACCCTGAATCAAATCAAGTATGGTAATCAATTTGAAAGCAAAAAGGAATCTATACCTGGGGAATCAAATTAGACATGATTGAGATATTTAATTGTTTATCTTTGATGACTGAATTCTTTGTCTCCATAGATCAAGAATTACTCTATTAAAAAAAAAAACACCTAAATGTGGAATATGAGCACATTTTTCATGTTTAAAAAAATTGTTAGAAATTATTGCAGCTAGAACATATAACTTGATTAAATGTCAAACACTATGCCAATCCTTTATATATAATATTCAATCCTTGCAAAATCCATGTAAGACAGATACTGTGAGGTACTTTTAGGATTTTTCCATTTGATGGTTCACAAGGTATCTTTTTAGAAATACAAGTTTGACATTGCCATTTCTAGGGTCTTTGAGCAATAAAGCAAAAGCTACCCTGCCCCACTTGGATAACGGGATGAAACCCAGAGACACAGATAAGGCAAAGAGCCTGTCCCTCGGCCTGTGGTAGAACCTAGAGGGCACTCAGCCATACCTCGTGCCCTTTCCTTGTCTCCTGGCCCATTTTGCTGCCATTTCTGTCTCCACTTTGTCTTGTCAAAAGCTCATAAGAAAGAAATGGAGCTACCCCAGTGACAAGAGAGACAGACTAAAAAGATGAAGACATTCTCTGAAAGCAAATCCCAGGAGGCCATCACTGTTGGTTCCAGAGTGACGACAGGAAGCAGATCCGGCTGCGGGCTCGTGGCGTCCTCCGGCGCCATGTTGTTAACATTTCTCCCTGAGCATACTTCACACCTTGTGTTCTCGCAAAAGAGGCTCTTTAATTCTCAAAAGCTTCTCAGGGATCCTTAAACTTCTGGCTAATTACAAGTATTCTTGCTATTTCAAAAATTATTTTTTTATATCTAAATGTCAGCAAGGCTGAGAAGCCATCCTGGACTGTGTCGTGACTGGAAAATTCTACCACAGCAGCCCTTTTCCTAATGCTATTTTTGAGATATATTTTTTTAATTTTACAAAAGGATATATGATCATTTTATAAAAAAACTAGAAGGAATCAACAAGGCCAACAAGAAATACTCATCATCCATTTGCCCAATTAATGCACTAGTTCAGGTTCTTCTAAATCTCCCTCTCCCCAAAAAGGGTTCATACATTGCAAATTATTTTTTGGTTTGTTTTTTGCATTTAATAATATTCAACTTTTTTGCCATGTCTGCAAGTATCTACTATAACTCATATATAACAGCATAGTATTCACTGTATAGGTATAGTTACATTTATATTTAAGTAAAACAAGGTGAATTTGGTAAGTGACACGTTGAAATAATTTGTTAAAGAACTAGAAGAAATTTTAAGTGGTGGTTTTCCAAATGGTCTAATAACAAATCGGTTTGGGTATTTTCCCCACTCCCAGAACAATGTCCTTTTTCTCTTTCATTAACTAATTGTCAGTAATTATTCAGTATAGGTTCTATATGGAGATTCTAGATGTCCCAAAGTTAAACAAAAATATTCTATAAGCGTTTGATTAAGGTTTTCCTGCTGACAGAGCTATCTGCTCCCCCTTGCATGACTGGCACCCATGGGAAACTTATGTCTTATCCATCCTGTATCTACAATGTGACATCATTAGAAGAGGGAAGTTTGGGTGGAGGGGCACTTCAGAGTGCTTTCTCCTTAGACAGATTCTTTGTCATTTGTAAGGAGATAGCCTGGCAGTAATATTTAGAGATGGTACATTATTTTGTTATTCAACATGTGAGACCCTGTTCCCTTGCTTGATCACAATAGTTGTAGGTTGTTGAGGGGAGTGGGAGAGAAAATAGGACAAGAGTGTGTGCTAGAACTTTAGGAGCAGAATTATCTTCCCTTTTTAAGGAGTCTCAGAATGACTGTGTTGCCCTAGTCTGTACCCTTGTAATGAACAAGGTTCATTGTTGCAGCCCATTTCTATAGCACCCCAACTCATCTGCAAAGGGATATATTTTGTGAACTTATCTCATGGGCTTCCAGGTGTATTCTGTTAAGCACCTTACTAGAGATTGCCTCTCCAGCAGCAGACTACAGCTTCCCTAGAGGTCTTCCTCCCCATTGCAGTCCTAAAAAGATAGATCCCATGTTGGAACCAGCCCCCTGCTTGGCACAGGTGTGGAGTAGTCTCCATCAGTGGGCACCTCTAGTTCAGATCTGCCAAAGAGATTTGCATCACTAAGTCCTTAAACATCTTGTGAAATAGGGGAACTGGCAGTGGAACAAAGACTCTTGTTCGAGATTAAATTCAGAGGCAGAGACCATATGAGGAATGGGGCATACTCTTACAACTAGAGTTGCTCCAGAACTCTCTCCCAGAGTACACTGAGCTTCACTGGGGACATGCATTCTGCTCTTATCCTCTCTTTGCATTTCTAAACTCCATTCTGGCTTCTCTTAGTTCAAGAGCTCTTGCTCTTAACTAAGATTTCTCCTGAGTTTAATTATACTTCCACTGACCTCAACACTTGGGCTTTGACTATGTTGTATGTGACCTCTTTGTCATGGCCACCTTTTCTGATGATGTCTTGTCACCTTGAACTGCAACTTATCCTCCCTGGGTAGGGTCCTCCATCTCCCAGTCATTCACTAGCCTCTGCTGTCCTCTGGTCATCTCAGTAACTCCTGGTCTGTGGGGTTTCCTTTTAATAACTACCTGGGATCCAGATGGGCTCAGCGACTTTCCACCAGGCTCACTTAAAAGCACCACATTGGCCTTCTTCCTTTACAGGTGCTTTTTAAGCACTGGTCAGAGCTGATTACCCTAGAAGCACCTGTCCTTCCCCTGTATCTGTCACTCCCTCATATGCAGCTCTTTCCAGTGTATGTTTCCAAAGGACAGAAGCAGAGGAGTAGAATAGATGAGTCATCGTGAGAGTATAGTCTCCTCTCTAACAGAAATACACTGGATTATGTGTGACCTCCTTTTCCTGTATTGGTTTTTGTCCTGAGGGAAACCACTACTCAGAAGGGAGAGAAAGATCCTTTGTTAATTGTATTTTCCAATTTGAGATCAATTATTGAGAAGTGGGACATTTGTTGAGTGGTTAAGCACTAATAAGTAAAACTGTGGTGATTTTCATCCCAAATGCTCGAGTTTTCCATGAGAAGAGCATGAGAATCTTTGAAGGCCCAAATTAAAACAAGGCTCCACCTATGATCTCAATGAGAACAAACAAGTTTCCAGTTCCACTGACAATTAGGAAATTATATACTTAATTACATCAGTTGGAAGTAGTCTTCCCCTAGCAAATTTGCTTTGCATTTTGTGTTGATCACTGTGGGTAGAGAACATGAAATGTCTATGAAGTTCATAAAAAAAAAATAAGGTTGCCACTTTTATGTCTCAGCAAATAGATAATGATGTAAATGGTCTGAAGTTCAGATTTAGGGTCAGATTCCACTATTAACTGTTGACTTCTGACAATTATTATAGTTGTTTGAAGAGTAAAGGAATGATGCATATATAATGAGCACAGAGAAACAGTACAGCTCATAGTAAATGCTGAATTGAGTCCATTGTATTTGTTTCCTATTGCTGCTGCTGTAACAACCATAATTTTGTAACTTAGAATGATGCAAATTCATTATCTTATAGTTTTGGAGGTTAGAAGTCCAAACATCAAGATGTTCTTGTGGACAGTCTGGCAGAGACTATTTCTCTGCATGCTCACATTCCTATTCAAGGTTCTGTGTCACACATATTCTACATCCATAGTCACATCTCTTACTCTGTCTTCTTCCTCTTTTATTTATAAGAACCTTTGTATTCACTTTGGGTAAAACCATCAAGATAATTCAGGATAATCTCCCCATCTCAAATATGCTTCATTTAATCACTGTAAAATCTCCTGCTATGTAAGTAGGAAAAGCACAAATAAAGCTTTGTAGATTTGTATCACAGTCTGGTTGAAAGTGTTGAGAAGATTGATGGGATGGCTTGCCTTCTGATCAATGTTACAGCCATCGGTCAGATTCAATCCTCAGGCAATATAGTAAAAGAATCATTCATTGCACTCAAATGAGATTCATTCCAGATATGCAAAGTTAGGTCAACATATAAAAAAATCAATGTGACTCACCACATAAGATTTAAAAATCACATGATAAACCCAATGGATGCTGGAAAAACATTTGGCAAGATTCAACACTCATTTATGATAAAAAGTTTCAATAAATTGGGTATAATGTAAGATACCTCAACTTAATAAAGGCCATATGTAACAAACCCACAGCTAACATCACAGTCAATGGCGAACAACTAAGAATGCTTCCCATAAGACCAGAAACAAGATAAGGATATCTGGTTCCACCACTATTCAACTAATATTATAAGGCCTAGAAAGAACAATTAGGCAAGAAAAAGACATAAAAACCATCCAAAGTAGAAGAAAAACTATCACTTTTTGAAGATGATATAATATATACCAGAAACTCTGTAGGCCTCCACTAAAAAAGTACTATATGCAGTAAACTGACAGGATATAAAATCAACATACAAACATTGATTGCATTTCTATATGAAAACAATGAATTAGAGGAAATAAAAATTAAGAAAGTAATTCCTTTTACAATAGCACCAAAAAGGATGAAATGTCTGAGATGTATTTATGGTACTTTTACATGAAAACTTTAAGACACTATTAAAAGAAATAAATGTAAATGTCACAAAAAATGTAAAGATAGCTCATGTTCATGGATTAGAATAAAAACATTGCTAAGATGGGCATAGTACATAAAGCACTTTATAGATTCACTGTATTATTAAAAATCACAGTTATTTTTCAAGGAAATAGAACAAACAATTCTAAAATGGGCACAGAACCGCTGAAGACCCTGAATAGGCAAAGCAATCCTGAGAAAAAGGAAGATAAATGGTGGTATCATGAACCCTGATTTCAAACTGTTCTACAAAGTGATAATAATCAAAGCAGCATGGTATTAGAACTAAAACAAACAGACCAATGGACTAGAGAGCTCAGATAAAAACCCACATATATATGGATAGTTAATTTATGACAAAGGAGTCATGACTATACAATGGAGAAAGGAAAACCTCTAACAAATGATATTGGGAAACATGGTCATAGACAAAAAAAAAAAAAAAAAAATTTAAGCCAGATCATTACTTAGCTCCATGCACAAAGGTAATTTTAAAATGGATTAATACTTGCATGTTAGAACCATGTAAAGTCATAAGTACATAGAAGAAAACAGATGACACACTCCAGGACATCAAACTCAGAGCTGTATTTGGGACTCATCTCCAGTGGTAAGTAAACCCTAACTTGAATTAATGATACTACATCAAATTAAAAACAAGCCATCACAAAAAGGACTAGGAATTGATACTGCATATCACATATTTGACAAGAGGTTAATTTCCACAAAATATATAAAGAACTCAAAAAGTCCAGCAACAACAAAATGACCCAATCGAAAAATGGGCAAAAGACTAAATAGACACTTCTCCAAGAGCCATACAGATGACTTACAGGCACATGAAAATAAGCTTAACATCACTTATTATAAAGGAACGCAAATCAAAACCACAATGAGATACCACCTCATAGCTGTGAGAATGGCATATATGAAAAAGACTTAAATGACAAATGTTGGTGAGGGTATGGAGAAAAAGGAATCCTCACTCACTATTGGTGGGAATGTAAATTGGTACAGCTGCTACCAAGAACAGTATGGATATTCCTTCAGAAACTAAAAATAGACAAGAAATTATAGTATACTCAAAAGCATACTACTTAGCTTTAAAAATATGCAATTATGCCTTTTGCGACAATATAGTTGTTTTTTGTGTGTGTGTTTTGTTTTGTTTTTTCAGAAGACAAATTTATTTGTCTTGGCTAGTACTTTCAAGGCAAATAATAAACAAAGATTTCCACTGAGAATGTGCAACCAACATTGGTTTGGAGTTTAAATTTGCTCCCCTCTTGTGATACAGAGACCCACAAGCTGAAAAAAATGCACTTGAACTTGTCCAAAAACAAACAAAATACAATATGTATAGCAAAAGACAAGAGAAACAATAACAATGGAAAAAATAAAAAGCATGAAACTAAATGCTGCACATGTGGCACTAAAAATATCTGTCCTCCGAATTGGGGTGCACTCTCATATCATGTCAGATAAAACCCCTGAGAAAAAGTTCCCTACAACTAAGTTCACAATCAGAATTAAAACACAAGGAATTAATCTCAGTGAACAAGAACAACTATAACAGAGAAGACATGAGATAGTATATATAATAAAAAGATAACACATACTTCATAAGGAAACCAAAGGAAGTCGTAATGAAAAATCTAGTCAACTATTGCAACAATATAGATCTTAAGATGATTATGCTAAGTGAAATAAGTCAGAATATAAAATACAATTCCTGGATGGTTTTACTCATTTATGGGATATAAATAACCAAAGAAAACTGGCCAAACAAAAAAAAATAACTGAGACTCTGAAAAATGTGGTAGTTACAGAGGGGAGGGGGTCAGGGAAGGAAGGGGGCACAGAGGGGATCATGTGATAGGGGGGTAGCACTGCAGCTCTGGTGATAGGTGAGGAAATCAGGTACATGCTGAGCCATGCAGCTGTACAACTCGAATTATATAGCTATGTAATGAATGGTAAGTCAATAAACGTTGATTTAAAAAACTAAGGGTATAAAATTAAGTTCACAAAATAAAAGTCCATTGCACTAAAAGTAAAAATAAAAGTCCATTGCACTAAAAATAATTTCCAATAAAAAAATTACTTAGATTCTGACAACAGAATGGTGTCAGTGGGGAAGGAGTTTGGAGGAAGGTTAAAGGGCCTCAGGGGTCAACTGTATGCTGGAGCATGAAAATAACTTACAGTAGTGAGCATAAATATGTACAGTTGTCAAGATATAAAGCCGTACACCTGGAACTTAATGCTATGTTATAAAGCAAAATTACTTCAATTTAAAAAATCTTATAAGTCAGGCTGTTGTCTTGGGAAATAATTTTTCATATTCAGACATTTATCCCTTTAGCACATAAAAAGAAAAATCAAACTTGAAGCACTTGGCAGATAAATCTGGCTATATAATTAAAATTTAGATAGAACTAGAGCAAGCAAGATATGACAGAGGCAAGGCTTGCCTGTTTCCAGGCCCAGAGACTGGGGAAGAAGAGATGTGTGTGTCTGATTTCTCCTCTTGGCGCTCCAGCTGAGCGTGCAAGATAAATTGAGGGAGTGTGCAAGGCAGGGAGCATTTGCTCTTAAGCACACCTGCAGGGGTCTGCAGGCAGCACATGAACTTGGAACCACTATTCTGTGTTGCTACTGTGGCATAGACTGGACCAGGAGTATCTGAGAGACTGGTCACAGAGGAGGATTAAGATAGCTCTTGGGAGAACACTACCCAGGAATACGTCCTTGAGCAGACCCCCTCAGAAGTCCTAGCTGGGGATCCAAATCACGTCTAAGAGGTCTGGAGTGCCTGCGATAGGAGAGAAGGGCAGGACTTGCCCATAAGTGCTACTGGATGTGAGGGGCCAACGTGACCAGGTGGGTTTTCCTATCAGAGGCTTTCACTGTGGGACAGAGGGCAGGATGGACGAGCTAATGAAGGAACGAAACCCAGGGAACTGGAGTAGTAGAGGATATTCTTCCTAGACTCCCGTTAGTGTGGGGGTACCTTTGTGCACATTAGATGAAGTGTATGGGGAAAACGCAAAGACACCAGTCTGGGCTGGTTACCTGCAAAGAGGTACCTCTTTTCCAGCTGAAGCATCTCATGTCAGGCTGCATTTTGGCAAGCAGGGCGTGGGCTAGAATGAAGCCCCCACCCACACTAAGGCAACTTTATTCAAGACGTAATAGATGGAGGATAGCGGCTAGACCCAGCCACTGTCTGTCACATCCCTGCAGCTGGACACCGTCTCAAGCATTAAAAATAAAAGCTGGGCCTCCCCTGGTGGCGCAGTGGGTTAAGCAACGCACTACGAAGCAAATCACAGCCACTGCAGCACGAGTTCGATCCCTGCTGCCGGCCAGGGGGG
>JAGFMF010011568.1:16994097-17129398 GCA_019455555.1 Galemys pyrenaicus | reverse complement strand
TCTGCTCCCCGCTCTCTGTGGTGAATCCTCTCACCCCCCCCCACACCTCTGGCCTGTGCCCCAGTGCTTGTATGCATAAATAAATAAATCTTAAAAAAATAAATAAATAAATAAATAAAAGCTAATCAATGTGAGCATTTTTTATTCCAGAGAGACTAATTTACCTAAACAAACTGTTTAATAACCAGAATTCGCCAAGCTTTAAGTTGAGATAGCCATATGATTAAAATGCTTACCCTTCCTGCTTGGAGGACAGGTGCTTGGGGGAAAAGTCAGATTGGCAATAGGCTAAAATTTTTGGCCGATCGTTTGCAAAGATGGCTGCCAGGAATCTTCCCACTGCGGGGTGCGTGTCCCTCTGCTGCACCCCTCTCCCAAGCATTGAGTATGGACTTGGCCAGTGGGATGTTAGTGAATAAAAAGCAGAGGGTCTCAACATGCTTGTGCACTGAGGCTTGCCTTCTCTTTCATCCGGGAACCCTCTGACACTGTGTGAGCATCTGGATGAGCCACATGCAGAAAAACACCTGAGAACTGCAAAAAATTTTTGGTACCGCTGACTCCATCCAAATAACTGGACAAAGAGTTAACCAAGCTCCAACATGGCTTCTAGTTGCCGCGAGCAATCCCCACATCTGCCAGGTCCTGTCTAGAAAATCTCAAGGCTGCCAAAAATATTCACCTTTTGTTCCAGTCAACACCTGAAGAAATGCTTTCTTAGAGAATTTTTTAAAAAAGCTTAAAATTGTGAATCTCCTGTCCCTCTCAGATGTTTCTGTGTCTCCTATATTTCCTGTAACTTGCAAAATGTCCTTTGCAACAACCTAAAAAACATTCCTTCGAAATGTTAATTACCAGGAAGGATAGGGCCTATGTGTCCCAGGCTTTGTGGGAGGATAGGAGCCTAACATTATTAGAGACTTATATCAACGGCCCAACCATAAACCAAACTTCTTTCAGTAATTTTTCACTGCTAAAATTGATTGATCCCCTCTTACTCCCCCTCCCACTTCATCATTCTCTCTTTAAAATGCCCAGTCAGGGACCTCTCTGGTGATGCAAGGGGTTAAGTCTCAGCACTATGAAGTTGTCAGTAGCCACTGCAGCATGAGTGCGATCCCCAGCCAGGGAGCTGACCCATATGGTGCAACAGACCTCTCCTGTCTCACCCGCTGCTTCCCTCAGCAGTGTATTTTTTGTGGATCCACCTGTTCTGTTCCCCACCCTGTCTCTGGTGATTCCCCTTATCCCCTCACCCCACACCTCTAACCTGTACCCCAGTTCTTGCATGCATAAATAAATCTTGAAAACAAAATGTCCAGTCACCTTCGTGCAAATCAAGAGTTCAGCTCTTACCCTACTGTGGTTTTTGAATAAAATCTGTTCCTACCACTTTAATGTCTGGCTTTATCTCAGACATGCTGTCCTAGCATTCCTGGCTTCTGCAGCTGAGATCCCAGACAAGTGAGTGAAGTTACTTCAAACCATGGAACTCCAGTGGAGCCAGCCCAGAAGAGAAGAACCACTCAACTGGTTATAAATATTTGAGAAGTAATAAATATTTGCTGTCTGGATACACTAGAGTTAGGGTGGTCTGTTATATAACAAGAACTGATATGATTTAAAAATTACTTTTCTCCGCAAACTCAAGCCGAACAGCAAGTCGTATTTGTAAATCCATCCCACTTGTTAGAATATCTTGTACAATGATCCTATGAACCCAACTGAAAGTGGGCAAATGAAATCCACTGGTGTGTTTGGCTTCCACAACAAAATATGAGCAGGTGAATTTCTGTCAAAACTATACTCTTAAAATAGACTAGCAAGTTCACTAGGGGGAAAAATACGACCCTCTAGGGAAATGTACTGGCAACAGGCTGAACACTTCTATTGAGATTTTTGGAGGACTCCTCGTGGTAAGAAATAGTGGTGTATTGCCGTCAGGTGTAGGAGCAGTTATAAATAATTACTGTCAGCTGCTAGTAGTAGGCACTATGGCCAACAGCCAACTCAGAAGTCTCCCTGCTCTCCCAAATAAAATGGCCATTCTAACTCACTTGCATGTGGAGTGCCCTCAGGAGAGGCGAAGATGGAGCTGCAGAGAATGCAACAGGAATTGCAGTATTGATGCACAGAAGTCATTTGTTTTTCATATAGAAAAACTGGTTAAGAACAAGGATAGGATCTAATTGACTGTCATCTACCAATCAATTGATTAATCTACCAACAACAAGGCAAGAAACTTCAATTTGATGCTCCCTGACTCCAAACTAATCAACATATTTGTGATTTTCTACTAGGCTTCCTTCAAGATGTTGACCTTCTGCTGTAGCTATAAGGACCTTTGCTTAGCAAAAATTACGAATGCTGAAAAGTAAATTAGTTATATCTTGAGTTTCATAAAGATTCTTGAAATGTTTGCTCATAAAATAGGTTTAGCTAAAAATATGTCATGATGACTAAGAGGGAGGGGAGAGAAGGTGATGATGATGGATGGTACCGGCTTAACTGCCATAAGGTGCTTAGGTTTCTGTGAAGGAAGCACATTTATTTACATTGACCCAGAAGATCAGTGCACCAATGCAACTTATGAGATTAACCAAATTTGGAAATGCTAGAGGCATAGATGATCCCAAAACATAAAAAAAAAAAAAAAAATGGAAGCATCCTGGGCAAAAAAACAATACTTTCTACTTCAGGAAATAGACAAACCAATAGCTGGAAGGCACACCAATATGAAATGCTGACTTCATAGATGGACAATCCACCCCCCCAAAATTTGGCATATATGGGAGAATATTAATAAATTTACGCATTGGCATAAGTGTATAATTTGTAAGCCACTTTGTTTTCTGTTAATAAAAGATTCTTTATAGCATTGCTGGAATATTTGCTATATTCAAAATTGAAAGTAATATTTTTATAGAGTCATCTTCCATGGTTGTGCTACTCTATGTATTATAAAAGCTAGTAACCAACATGTATTTATTGAGCAACTACTATTTGCCATTTGCAGTGCTAAGAGCAACTGGACACAGGTAGTTGTCACGTTGTATAACTAGGTCTCTAGTAGATATAGGTAAAACTATAGGAGGACAAACATGCTTTTATAGTCATTCTATGCTTTGTTTTTTTATAAATATATGATCCCATCAAACAATCATCTTATAATCAAACAATTCCATTTTATATCAAAGAAATTGAGGCACAAACTTTACATCACTATCATTTCCTTTGTCATCTTCAAAATGCTTATTGAGCACTTGCTGAATGCTTGGGCTTGACATTAATTTGCTCCTTCAACGTTCACAGTAACCCAAAGGTTTACAAAGAATCATTCTTTCAACACTTGGCACCTATCATTTCTTAGGTACTGGGAACGTAAGGATGAAGAAGATGCAGTCTCTCCCTTCAAAGCGTTTCAAACCCAATTTATCAATCACTTGCACAGAACAAGTAAAGGCAGAACTGGGATTCAAATTCAGAACCGTCTGACTCCAGTATTTGTTCATCTCGCTATGCCCTCCCGCACATTCACTCTGTCATTCACTTGCTGGGTCGGGTTCTGTGCCAGTTAAGTCATCAGAGGCTAGGCTTGCCCACAGTTCTCCCATACCTGCCCAGTATCCTTCCTCCTGTACCTTTGCAGCACTTGTGACTCAAATTTGAACAAATCTTATGGGATAGAGAGTAGGGCTGGGCCTTCAGAAGTAAAACCCCCAAGTAAGCTATACTTTTCAGGTTTGACTGAGGGCCTACAAGAAGGTACGTTTTCTACCCATGCTGAAACGAACCCCATTTCATTTTTCATTCTCTGCTTCTCCTTCCTGGGCTGCCTACAAGACTCCGGGATTTAGAAGCTTTTATTTATTCTTGTCTCCTTGAGGTTTTGCTTATGTGTACTTTCCAGTTTCCAAAATGCTGAAAGATATATTGTCTTTTTAAAACCAGCCAGCTACTGCAGAGCTGCTCATAGAAATAACATTTTAAAGATGCTGCAGATGTAGCATGCACTTCAGCTTAGGGTTGTCCTTGGTAGGATGTTCAAACCACCAGCTTTGACCTCTAGGGTTGCCTCAGTAAGGTTTGCAACAAACATGATTTTTCTGTGAATTTTCACATTTTTAGAAGGAGGTTTCGTATTAAATAGACTAAAATCATTTAATTGAGCAAGCGTTTCAAGATCCATTGAAGTGTAAACATCAATAATGCAAATTCTCAGGTAGGAGGCTTAAGGAATAGCAGGGATAAAACAGTCAGTCTCTGCCCTACAGAAAACTTTTGATTTAAAGGAATAGGCTGAATTAAGCAGACATTTTTTTCCAAAGACAATCAAAATGGCCAACAGATACATGAAAAGGTGCTTAAATCACTAATTAGGGAAATGCAAATCAAAACCTTAGTGAGATATAACTCACACCTGTTAGGAAAATGCACATCAAGCCATAATAGATAGCAGGCATCAGGGAGGACGCTGGTGGAAATATAAATTGGTCCAAACACAAACAAAAGCAGTACTCAGGTTTCTCAAAAAATTAAAAATAGTTCTATGCTATGATTTAGCAATTGCATTTCTGGATATTTTCCAAACAAAATAAAAACAGGTTTCCAACTAGAAACATGCACACCCAAGTCTTACCAGCATTATTCACAATAGTAAGATATGAAAACAACCCAAATGTCCGTAAGTTAATAAATGGATTTAAAAAGTATGGGACATATAAATAAAAGAATATTATACAGCCACGAGAAAGGAGGATATTCTCCCATTTGTGACAGCATGAGTAGACCGTGACCACATTATGCTAGTGACAAGTCAGTGAATACTGTGTGATATCACTTCTAAGTGGCATCTAAAAAAAGTTAAAACTGTAAAAATCAGAGTAAACTGGTGGTTTTTTGGATGGGGGGAGGATAAGAGTGATGTTTAATGGTACAAACTTATAACAACTAGTAAATAAATCATAGAGATCAAATCATAGTATAATGAATATAGACAACCTTGTACTGTAATTATATAACATGATAAATAATATTACTTTCTTGGTAACCATGTCACAGCATATAAATGTATCAAAGTAACAGCTATACACCTTAAACTTACACAGTGCTCCACAAAAAAATGTAGCCCATAATATTAAAAATAAGTCTCAACAACGATTTAATCTTGCAAAGTTCAATCAAATATTAACTACTTAAAAGATAAAACAAAGAAATATATATAAAAGCTGCTACTCACCTCCTTCAGGACAGGACTTATGGGCTATGATTTTTCCGTGCAGACAGAACCTCCAATAAGAGAAAATCTTTGGGCCCAAGCTCTGTGACTGACACATGGGTGGAGGCGGGCCTTCCTGCCCAGAGTAAAAGGGCACTAGGAGACTGCAGGTAGGTAGTTCTCACCCTTAAATATGAAACTTCATTGAAATCTCCTGGAGCCTATCCTCGGTGATTTTAATTGAATCGATCTTGGTTGGGATATGGGTAATCAGGAACCTGCCAAAGCTCCGCAGGTGATTTTAATGTGCAAACTCTCTCCTAGACCATCAGTATTAGGGTTTTCAAACTCAGCACAACTGACATCATAAGATGGATGTGTTTGTCTCTGTTGTGGGGGGCTGTCTTGCATTGTAGGATGTTTCCCAGTATCCTGGCCTCTACCCAATAGATGTCAGATGCATCCTCCAGTGACAACTAGCCAGTTGTGTCTCTAAATATTGTCAGATATCCAAGTTGGGTGTGTGTGTGTGTGTGTGTGCGTGCATGTGCGCAAAATCACCCCTGGTTGAAAACTACCATCGTAATTGCAGTTAGTTGCCTCCTTCCAGCATATAAAATTTATCAAAATGCATCCATATTCTATGTCAAATAAACTGATGCATCATTAAAAAGTAAAAGGGAGTAACTGAGACAATGAGTCAGCAATCTTTTTTTGAAAAGGGTCAGATAGTAAATATCTCAGGTTTTGTGGGCCGGATGGTCTCTCATAATACTCAACTGTTTTGCACAACGAGAACAATCCCAGGCCATAGAAAACAAATGGACATGATCATGTTCCAATCCTCTTTTATTTACAAAAACAAGTAGTGTTTTTGTAAGATTTGGTCCATGTGTTACAGGGCAGGGAGAGGAGCACCTAGAACCCCCAAGCTTGCCCTCTCTGAATGGGTTCTGCCATCCGTTGCATTAAGACAAACATACAAAACCTTTAATGGAAAGGAACTTTAATACAACTAGGGTACAATAAAGAAAGAACAAAGAATATAGTTACTAAGTTAAGCATCCAAAGTTACCCATCTCCTTGAGGGTAAAAGTCCAGCGCCAAATAGGATTGGCCCAAAGCAAGGCCCAGAAACCTGGCACACATCTAAAGGACCTTTCAGTAGAGACCCATAGAAAAGGGTCAGAAAGAGTCAGACAAATCCAGGAGGAAAAGAGCAAAATCAAAATCAAGATGAAAGCTGCCATGGTTAGCCTCCCCACGGGTCTCTCACCCACATCTGTTCTAACTTGTCCAAGATCAAAAAGCAAGCACAGCTTCTTCACATGTCCCTCTGCTCCACGTGCCTCATCCAGGTCTCCTTACTGTTCTCCATCTTCTTTTCTTCTTCCTCTCTTCTCTGCAGAAATCTTTTTTTCCTCCTCAGCTCCACCCACTTAGGGCGGAACCAGGATTTTGAAACTTCCCCTTTTCCTGGGACCACCCTGTTACACATGGGCCATAACTTGCTGACTCCTGGGTCGCAGCAAGGTCTCTGCATCGGACAGTTCACCTTACAGCTCTCATCTCTAACTGTGGGACTTTGAGCAATCCCTCCAAATCTTAGATTTCTTAATTCTGTGTGGGAATGGGAATAAAAGCTGCCTTGAGGGATTGTTCTAAGACTGAATAAGATGACTTAGAGCAGTGGCTGTATTCTGATAAGAACTCAGTAAATGTTAATTATTACCACTAAGCCAGCCAGGAGCCCAGTTAGACGGCATTCTCTGGTGAGAACTGTGGTGATAGCAAGTAGAGAAGCAGAGAAAGAACTATAACATCAAGTGTTGTAAGAAAATTCCCTTCAACTCACACAAGTTCTGGCACAGAGGGATGTGAGGATCAGATAGCCTTCTAGGGCTTTCTCTGACCTCCCCAGACAAATGTGGCTGTCTTTTACTGTGTTCTCATCATGCCCTGTGCAAACCTTTGTTTAGTCTTTGGAGGTGCCCTTTAAGTAACTGAAGGTCTGTCCCAACTCCACGGGGGGGCCCTTCTACTGTGATCCCAGGACCTCAAGCAACGAAGGGCTCAAATTAGAATGATTAGTAAGTATTGTTGTGGAATGTTTTTCAGACTTTAAAATTTTATGTAGGTAAAGAAAATATCTGCTATAACAGCTCTGAACGCCACAAGACCAGCCCAGGTTAGAAGGAGTTTTGGAAGGGCCCTTCAAAAAATACTAACATCTTCCTTTTACTGCAGCTCCTAATCTGGACCTTCACCATTCTCTGCATATCTGTTCCCATTCTTTGTAAGGGTCAAGGACTGATCTCTGTAATGCTTACAGGATGTTCTTGAATAACCAATTACCCTCTGATTATTGTGTGAATAATCTTTTACTCATAGAAATGGAAAACAAGTTACAATGCCAAATTTGAACCATCTGAGCATGGCAATTCTATGGCAGAAGGAGGCCATGCCACTGTGCAGACCCAGGTAAACAAAGTGAGTGCAAGCCAGACAGCCAGCTTTCTATCACACACCCAGTAGGCATTCTCCAGTGCCTTCCTGGCACAGGCCAGGAGGGTAATGCCAACTGGGGACACGGCTGACATCCACCTCAATTCTAACAGATGCAGATCGATGGTCCCTGGCACCTGGTTCATCTCTTATTTGAATTGCTTTTGAAAGCCCAGGGTAGAGAAAGCCAACAAACACTGTAACACAATGTGCTATTGGCCTTAGCCAAATGTGCTTCAGCTGTCTGCCTCTTTATAATGGTGAGTCATTCTAGATGGGGGAGGAGGAAGTAAGGAAGGAGGCCTCTTCACAAAGAGCCCAGAGGAATTGGGGCCACCACATACTAGCTCTTTGTGCCACCTAGGCATGATTGCTCACTTCTGCCTAATTCATAAGATCAGGAATGTAGCAGAAGGAAAGAATCAGATTCTGGGAGGAGATGAAAAAAACTAACATGTATCAGTGCGTGGGCAAGCATAGTGCTAGATACTGATGCACATTATCACATTAAAATGCTCTTCCTGCCAGAGTGTTTCTCTATTCCAAGTAAACAATCTGTATAAGCCTCCAAGAGGTTCTGATGGTGCCTAATGCTGTTTCCAAAAGCAGAAGCACTTACTATGCTGGCTCTCTTCAAATAGCATTCTCTCTTTTGCCACTGGACCTTTGCACATGCTGTTCCCGTCATCTGGAGCTTCTGGTCCATCTTCTTCCAGTCTACCTCTAGTCTGTTATCTAGACAACTCCATACTTAGATCTCAGTTCTAGTTTCCCTTCTTCAGCAAAGACTTGCCTGACATTCAGGATAGGTATGTCAAGTATCTTACAAATGGCATCTCTTCTCTTTAAACCTCTTTCCTCGGTTTGTAAATACATGTTTATCAGTGGTTAGTAGTTAATGCAGTGAGTGTTTTGTCCCTATTGTTAGCATAGTGACTGGTTCTGGAGTAGGAACACTAGAATTTAAATCCTATCTCTGATACCTACCAGCTGTATGGCTATGGGTAAATCAGTGCATCTCTGGAAGCATCAGTTTCTGTAGCTACACAGTGGAGATTAGAATGGTGTCCATGTCACAGAGTTGTTGGGAGGATTAAGCACCGTAACACCTTCTGAGGTGCTCATGCTGCTTCTTCCCTTGCTGTTGATTCCTGATTGGATTTCTAATTTCACAGACCTTATTTAGCTGCCCTTGACTTCTTGGTTTTATTGTTAGATTCATTCATTTTTGTTGTTCATTCTCTAATTTTTCTCTGGATCCCTAACCCTAGCGGGGACATCGTTAGTCCTGGCTCTAGTCCAAGGTGTGACCACTGCGCCTGAGGCAAAAAAGTAGTGACAGTGAGGCAGAATTGGAGAAGCAGAATTACCTGGACACAGCACCATCTACTGGCTGGAAGTCAATGAGAGCCCGTCATCCATACCTGGAGCCATTCCAAAAATCTGCCCTTAAAACATTTCCTTTTGTTTTCTCTCTCATTTCCCTCATCTGGGCAGTGTCAGTGCTTATTTCATTCTTGATTGATGTCTTTCAGTTCTGATAAATCACCGAGGAGGATTACAGTAGAGTGTCTTCCATTCTAATCATTCTTCTAATATCACATGATTAGATTTTGATTTTATTTGAAATATAAAAGTAATATTATTTAAAATAATTTAAAAAAATTATAAAAGCACTATGGTCCACATGGTTTAAAAGAGATCAGTTGTATAGCAATGTGAATATAGTTCACACCTCCAACTACACACTTAAAAATGATTGAGAATAAATTTTATGGGTTTTATCACAATTTAAAAAAACAATTGAAATGTACATTTAAAATATGGGCACTTTATTTTATGTGAATTATATCTTAACACATTTGAAAAGGCAAAAATAAGCATATTATTCAGAGAAGACACTAGAAGAGACAGCTCTTTAAAGAAATCTCGAAAGAGGGCCTCCCTTGGAGGTGCAAGGGGTTAAGTTGGAGCACTATGAAGCTATCAGCAGCCACTGCAGCATGAGTTGATCCCCAGCCATGGGGCAGAACTCTCCTGTTCCCCTCAGCAGTGTTTTTCGGTCAGTCTGCTTGTTCTGCTTCCCACTCTGTCTTTGGTGTGAATCCTCTCACCACCCCACACCTCTGGTCTGTACCACAGTTCTTGTATGCATAAATAAATAAATCTTTTTTTAAAAAAAGAGAAATTTCCAAAGAGGTCACATCTGGTGATGCGGGGTCATGGGGCAGAGCTACAGTTCATATAAATTTTTAAATGCTAAATTATTAAATTACCATAAATTTCCAAGAAGAAATAAACATTAAATTAGAAAATCCATTCATGTACATCAGAAGACATTAAGGTTTCAAAGAAAAATGAGTCAGGCTTATGATTTAGAAAGAAATAAATAAAAAGAGCTAATGAAAATAAGAAAAATATTGAGGGGTTAGATCTTGACAAAAAGATAGGGATTGGGGCCCTGGGAAACATAACAGGAGGGATAAGGTTAGGACCCAGGAGACATGGAAGTCCCTCGAGTCATGGAGCCCCCAGGAGATAGAACAGAGAGAACAGTCAATAACAAGAAGAAAGCCCATGACACTATCACTGGTTAATCTGTTAGAACACCAGCCAAGGTTGACCAATAAAAAAACCTGCAAGATCACCACAGCACGTCCCCTAGACCCAAGATATGAACATAACTCCAAACACCCCAAAGATGTTTTCACCAGCGGCAACCCATTTGGGTCTCTTCCCATGTGCACAGGAGCTGTAAATCATAGAAGGTCTGCTCTCCCTTCAGACAGTTTCCCTTTATTCCGGGGCCCTGCCTGGCTGGGGGTTTCTTGAGGATAAGTTTATCTCACCTTGCAGGCCTCACTGGAGTTCCCCATTGCAGGGCTGGTCTGACCTAATTTGGTATTCCTGCAGCACCTGATACAATGATCTGTACACAAACACATCTACCTAGAGCTAAGATCAGGTGCATGGCCATTGTGAGCTGCCTCCTGCTGCTCTCTGGCCTTTGCCCCAGGCTACTAGGTCACTGGTGAAAGGACTGCGTCATTCAGTAGGGACTGAAAATTTTCAAACACAGAAAATAGACATTGGATTCACTGCCCCCTTCGCCCCCACCCCAGTGTCTTGTGTGTCTCAGCCCCCTTCATAAAACTGTCACAGATGAGAACATATAAAATCATGCAGGAAGGTAGGGCACCATTTAGAGAACAAATTTACACGAAAAACCTTCAGTTTATATCTATTTTGAGACACTGAGGCTGCTACAGCGTTTGAAAGGATGTTGTGTTGGAATGAGCACTTCCTGTGACAAAATAAGAGAAATAATTGCCCTGCGGCTCCCAGCCGGCAGCACTATGGAAACAAGTGACTGGCCACGGATGGCCTATGACTAATGTGAACTGAATTTTAAAAGGCCTAATTTTGCCCAAAAAAGCAAGACAATAATAAAATTCATAAACCTTTTTATATGACGTTTATAATGTTGCTCCTCATGTGCTTAAAATAATTTCTCTCTGTTGAAATCCAGGGCACACAAACTAAGATCCCAACTATTCAGAATTGACGAGCAGAAGTTTTGGGGTTTTTTTCCTTTCCTCCTACCCTCTTTGCACTTCATGCCCCAGGTATCCCCTCTGTAGCGTCAATTCTACAGTCAGATTTCTTGATTTTGGTTTTGTTTAATTTTGTTTGGTTCTTTCCTTTATTTCTCAGTATTCCACATATGAGTGAAATCACCCTGTATTTATCTTTGTCCTTCTGACTTACTTTGCTTGGCATAATCTCCTCCAGTTCCTTCTGTGTTGTTACAAATGGCAAGATTCCATCATTTTTTATAACTGAGTAGTATTCTACTGTGTATATATACTACATCTTCTTAATTTACTCCTCTGTCGTTGGGAATTTAGGTGGTTTCCAGAGCGTGGCTCCAGTGAGCATAGGAGCGCATATATCCCTCTGGATTAGGGTTTTTTTTCATTTGCTTAGGAGTCGAATTACTGGGTTATATGATAGAGGATCTTAAATTTTGATATCATTGATATGTGATAAAATAGCTAGGCAAAAGTAAAACTTGCAGCTTCATACCATAATGAAAGATAAAACAAAAAGCAGCAGTGTTCTTACTAGTGCCTTTTATTAGAGCCTGCCTGCCTGACCATCGCAGACACAAACTGGCCAGAACCATGTAGGGGAAGCCTGGGTGAGTGGCCTGCCCAGACCCATGACGTGCCAGTGGTTCCCTCGTGGGTGCCTATGGACTGTCTTCTACACTGAATTCCTTTGACCTCTCAAGTAATTTGAAAACAGATGATGTTTTGCTATGGAAAGTTCTGCTCCTGGAAATATGCCCAAGCTTTTGATATGGGAAAATTTTACATCTATTGCTTAATAATTCCCAACACACATCATAAACCCCCCTTAATTTAGGGCACTTTAGTTCACCCTACCAAAAATAAATAAATTAAATAAAAACAACAAAGGAAATGTATTTCCCACGGTAAGTTAAGAGAAGAAATCAGAAAAGCCTTCTTTCCTGAGGGTGGGATAGAGGTTTTTACTCCTCTCTCCCCACAGGGGAAGCCTGTTGTCTCGCTTCTGTCTTCGCTCCCTGGAAGTGGCTGATCTGGCTGGTGACACTCTAGGACACGGCTTCCATTCACCAGGACAAGGTTTAGGATTTTATGGCTCCTTCTCCATCTGTGTGTCACTGAAGTAGTAAATTCAGTCAGACTATACCTTCTCGTGTTCCCTTCTCCTCCCTGTAGTAAGAGAGCTGAGGACTTATTCAGGCTCAGTGGGAGTCTGGAAAACTCTCTTCTTTCATACAGGGGGCTATAAGGTGCTCTGCCCTTTGCTGCCAACTAGAGGGTGAGGAGGAGCCTGAGACTTGGATCTGGTCTTTGGAGGAAACTCAGGTCCCTTTCTGTCTTAGGCCTTGGCCACCTTCTCCAATCATTTCCACTGTTGTTTTTCACAGAGTAGTGGGCCCCTCACCTTAGCGAGTACCAGAGTCATGTGAGGGGTTGGTTAAAGCACAGGCGGGGCGTCCCGCCAGTGTTTGATTTATCAACAGTGGGTCTGGAGAGGGATCTAAGAATCTGAATTTCCAATTTCAGTTTCCAGCACTGGCCAACAGTGAGACTCTGGGGGACAACAAGGAAGATCCTGGGAACCTGTGGAGCAGATAACACCAAAGAGGGCAGACAGAGAGGAAATGGCTCACAGTTTGCCTCCTTCACAATTTCACTTTGGTCAGATCTGCTACTATTAAGATTGGACTGGTTTGTTCTTATATAAAGTGGAACTAATACTTCTCTGGCTGGTTCTTCTGAGGGATATATGAGACAATGCACCATATAGGTCTGCATATAATGCAAGGGTTTTTTCCCTCCTGGAAACTTTCCACTAAGGGTGGTGTCTTGCAACCATCCCAGACTGTGTAGGAGGTTCACCATCGGTTCAAGCAGTTTCTTCACCGCAGTCACGGTATCCCTCACACTCCACCAATCCACACCACCACACCGGCGTCTCCAAGACGCTAGCTTTATACACCTGGTGCATCAGCCCAGGTGCATCTACTTGCGCATGCCCACCCAGGCATGCGCACAGGTTTCCATCATCAGTGGTAGGAGGGCGGAAAGTCCTGATTAACCTTTACCCTACAGGGGGAAAAAAGGATTTACCTTATATTCATACCTTACAAAGTCTTGCTGTTATGGGGGGTATCAGAGGCTTCTGAAGGGCCACTTTATAGCCTCTCAATCTCACTTGTTTCCAAGGTAACTTGCTGCAGCCCCCGTTATGGCCGCCAACTCTTGGTGGCTCCAGCTGATCTCATGCAGAATTAACACAATTGTCCCACTTCCTGCTATACCTGCTTCCCACCCACTCATGTTACAGGGATGTTTACTCAGAGGCCACCCTGGAGCATCCAAGAAAGAAAGAAGCAGTAACTCCCCTGGGATGAATACTGACCACAGGAGACTAGGGCAGGTGGAGAAACGCTCCCTCTTCACCCCACCTGTAAATGAAGTGGTTAATCATAAAGCCTCTTGGAAAGTAATTCTATGAGATGGGGCACTGATACCAATAGGACAGATAGTTCAGTAATGCATTCGCATCTCTTTTATCCCTTTCCCTGCCTCTCTCCCCTCCCCACTGCCTTTGCATCCCTGGCAAAGTGGAACCATGGAAGGCTTTGCTCCAGCCTCTGCCTTTGCCACACCCAGGCTGAGACACCAGGAAATTCTTTCCCTTGTTTTAGTTTGATAAAGTACTATTTGAGGAAGACAAATTGTTCTGAAACAGTCTAGGGTGGTTATAGGGGTCGTTTTACACAATGGGTTTTTCAAAGGAGGCAGATTTAATACAGACGGAGTCATAAATCGAGACTGATTTCACAATAGCAAGCACTAGATATCATTGCAAAGGAGGCCTTTTAAGGATCACTCTAAAAAGCAGTATAGATAGCACAAACACACATTTAGAGAGTGAATTAAAAAAACCAATAGGGCTGTCTTCTGAAAATGGATAGTTGGGGCTTAGGGTAAACTTTCAATAACTGGATTTTGTATGGTTTCAAAAAATCAATGTATCTCAAAGCAACTTTGTAGAGCATAAAGTCAATGTGCTTTAGGAAACTAACAGGGACTCAAAGAGTGACTTAATTTGTGACAACTAAGACATCAAGGCATTTTATGAAGAGTGTCTGCAAGATTGCCTCATAAATGTGAGATGGAGAATGTTTATAGAAGTATTTCTAAAGTACTAGATTTTTAAAATAAACATCTTAAAATCACAATGATCAGAATGTAACAGATACTTGTCTGTTTTAGCCATATTTCTAAAAGATTATATTCTCACATTGATCAAAATATTTGTTTTCAATTCTTTGAAAGTAGAGACTCAGGCCTCCCTGGTGACACTGGGGTTAAAAAGTCTCAGCGCTATCAAGCTATCCGCAGCCACTGCAGCATGGATTCCCTCAGATGCTGGGCCTGGGAGCTGACCCACATGGTGCAGCAGACCTCTCCTGTCTCTCCTGCTGCTCCCCTCAGCAGTGCATTTCAATAGATCTGCCTGTTCTCCCCACTCTGTAGTGAATCCTCTCACCCCCCAGACTTCTGGCCTGTACCTCAGTTCTTGTATGCATAAATGAAGTCTTTTTTTTTTTTTTAAATAGAGACTCAATTCTTGACTGTTAGCGGCATGCTTGTACGTTTGTAGTACATAAAGGGTTTGGCACAAAAAAGGGAGTTAACAAATGCCTTTGCCTTTTTCTTCCTACTGCATAGCTCAATTTCCCTTGCCCCTTGCTGCTCACGTTCCACCAGGAGCTAGTTTAGCCTACTGTTTGTTTTCTCTAACAGGGGAGCCAGGCATGGGCTAGAGAAGCACTGGCTCTTTTTACCGTGGTATGCGCTGGTTGTCTTTTTACCATACAGCGGACAGAGCGCACTGGACTGATCTAGTTACTGTTGATGAAAATGAAATTTCCTTTTGCCTAGGAGACAGCTCTCCAGGAGACCCTGCTCTGCTTCCCTGCAGGGCAGGACCCCCGCTGATTACAAATCAGGGTCACACAGATCAAGGGCGCAGGGAATGCTCAAGTGGCTGAAACTAGGATGACACTAACGTGGCTGCTTAGGGTAAGTTGAATCACCAGTCTTTGCCTTTTCTAATCAGGGATGCAGCGTAATGGTCATCAGGTTGCTTCATTGTTGTTTATTACCACTTCCATATACGGTCTTCTCTACCCAGCTCCTCAGTAGCTTATCACTTGTAGACAGAATCCACCCTTGGATGCTACAACATTCTTAGGAACCAGCAGACAGAAAAGTTACCAGCTGGTTATCTCCTAACAGCTGGAACGGGGAAACAGTTGCTAACGCAATGGCTAGGACCAGGTCATGAATCTTTGGTTCACCTGGCAGGTGTGCTAAGAGCAAACCTCTGACGCCATCTCCCAAAGGCAACAGTGAAGTGGCAGCTTCTTCGTTTTAGCCCAGGGGTCAGTGACCGCAGAGTGGTAAAAGACTCTTTCGCTTACTGACGATGTGCCCTGGATATATCAGTGAGCCTTTTTGTTTTCTATTTTTTTGGTTCCCATAAAGTTGTGAACATTAAGGAAGATAACTATGGAAAATGGTTGACATGTTGTCTGGGACCAAGTACTTCAAAGATGTGAGCTATTAGGGTTGAGTATTTTGCAGTCATTTTCCTTAAATAGCGTTTGACTGTATGCTACTAATGTGTTTATTAAGTTAGTCCTTTTCTGTCGACAGACGGCTCCCTGCTCTCAGTACACCAATCTCCTCACCCGACCGTCCCTGACAAGTTCTTAGAACTTCCTTCCCTAATTGCTGTCCATGAGCATAAGAAAAATAAACATTAAGTCAGAATTAAACACCAAATACTTCACATGGGCTTAGGGAATGAATTAATCAATGGAAATTGGCTGACAGGAGATTAGATAAGGAGTTCTTGAGAGAAAAATAAAGAATGTTATAAAAAGAGGCAGTTGTTTATTATTGTCGGGTTGCTTTATAGTAATCTAGTGGTAAGGCACTATCCAAAGAGACAATGAGAAAAATTCTTAGATAAGAAAACATTCGCCTCCATTCCTCTCAACAAAACAGATCCCACTATTGAGACTGGAGCCATATTGTTCTAGAGCCTCTCAGTGACACCATTAAAAATTGAAATACTACCCTAAATTAAGACAGCCAAAGAGAGATACTTTATCCTTCCTTGGATCCCATGCCCAAGTTTCTCAGTTCCTGTCCCAAGTAGCAACGAGAGTTATGAGTTTCTTTTGAATCTTTTCTTGAATTTTCTATATAAAACCAAACAAAATCTTTTATCCCATTTTTTATACAAATACTAACAAGCCAGATGCATCGTTCTGCTTTATTATTCCATTTAACAGTATGTCTTGATAATCACTGGAAAATATTTGGAAAATCATTGGAAATCATGAGCTCTTCCTCATCCTTTTTTATGGTTACACAATCCTCTGTCAAATACATATACCATAGTGCATTTAGTTAACCCCCTATGGGACATTTATGGGACATGGATATTTATGTTCTCTTTCGCTACTACAAAAGTCTTTTGTTATGACAAAAGTGCTGCAATAAATAATCTTATACTCGCAGCATTTCTCACCTGCAGAGATAGCATCAGCATTTCTTAATCTTTTGGGAGTAGCAGTGAGACACTTTGAGAATCCTGTGGAAGTGGCGCTCTGCATGGAGCCCCTCCCAGGGCCCCATCATGGGGCAAGTGCACAAAGTGAGTGAGTGTGGCTGGGTTGCTAATGGCTCACCATTGTCCCTGTCTCCAGAGAGTCACCCCATTCAAAAGCCTAGCAACTCCTCACTGCCCCCCATAAGCCTTGACTGACACAGAGGTACAAAACTACCACCAACTCTGTGGTACGAGGTCATTTGTATGAGCAGACCCACACCCAACCACCCAGCCAGGATACCTTGCCTAAAATAACCTTTCTTTCTTTGCTAATAATTAGTATCACCATCTTCATGATTATAAAAACCTTATTTGTGCAAATTCTTAAAGTTCCCTTCTACTTGCTAGACAATTAGATCAGATCTTTTAAATAAACTGGGTTGGATTTTTGTTATTTAACACAGGTAATCCTCCAGCATCTCGGGGAGCGGCAGGGGGCAAAAAACTGTATTTGAAGGACTTCCTCAAATACTCCCATCAGGGGAGGCTTCTCTGTTAACACTGTTCTTCCGGCAGCACAAGACCTCCTTTCTGCCATCTCACTGATCATCAAGTCCCACGCATCAAAGAGACTTAATTACTGTTTTCCAAGGGCTTTTCATTGTCAAAACACAAGCAGGTGTGTCAGTGTTGCCCTAAGAGGTTCTGTTTTGTAGCATGCCTTGGAGGAGTCCTTCAAGGTGGATGTTCATTCATATCCCTGAAGGGCTGTCAGCACCATTTTTTGCTTTCATAGAGGCTTTGTGAAACATGAGATTTGGGATGCATCTTAACATCCTTTTCTCCATTATATCCCGGGAGACACTCTCATGATTTGTTCCTTCAAGTATGTACCACAGGAAGGAAGGAAGAGGCAGGGGCCCAGGCACAGTGCCAGGCTCTTCCCATGGTCTCACAGAAGTGGGCGCAAGGTCAATTTTGTTTTTAGATTTTATAGTGTTAACTGAATTTTACAGAGACTATTACTCTCTGTATCTTGCTCCCTCACCCATCTCCCCCAACTCTTACTGGAACCCAGCTGCCTCAGTGGTGGGAGCCAGCAGGAGCAGTGGTGTCTCTCACCCTGCTGTTCCACAATAAGTCAGCTGTGGTAGTTGCTCCTCAGAGCCCAGTAACTGCCATTTTGTCACTTGTGGCAGTTGCTCCTCAGAGACCTTTTATCTAACTGTACTTCCTGGATCATGGAATGGACCAATCAGGTGCCAGCTATGAGCTGGTGCTAAATGGCCCAATCAACAACAGGATTGAAAAAATGGTCTAATCAGACTTGTAGATGGGGCACCCTGAAAGAGGATGTAACCCAGAGTTGGAGGGGGCTGAAGGAGAGACGATGACGCCAGCCCCTGGAGAAGAGGGAGATGAACAGAAGACATGATGACTGAAGGAAAGACAGTTCCAGTCTCCAAAGGAAGAACAAAGAAGGGGAAGATTTCCGTTCCTGGCTTCTGAAGAAGAAAGAAGAAAAGAAGCATCCAGGAGCTGACCTCCAAGGAGGGAAGAGAAACTGAAGACTTCTGTCAGACCCTGGGCCTCCTCAGTCCTGTCTCTGACATCGCCTGAAAAGAGCACCAAAAGCCCTGAGCTTGGCATCTCAAAGAGCCGTTTGTTGTTGGAATAACCCACTGGGGTCTCTTGATACCGCCTCTGCGGGACCAGTAGTGACCATCACTACTGACCAGTGCTGCCCAGCACTGCTGGTGACCTGTAGCAACCATCACTGATGCTATCTGGGTGAGATAGCCAGCTACTTGTGGATACAGTAAGCTCTTTGTTTCCCCGTTTGTAAAATAAACCCCACGGTTGTTGTTCCCGGAGTCTGAGGTTTCTTGGCATTGTGCACATGGGTGAGAACACAGTGACCTGTCCTCTCATCAGAAACTGTCCTGTTAGACTCCAGCCCACAGACCCCTGTTGTGTGGGTGTTGTGTTGCCATAGCCCTTGGTTCTGGTTTGTGGCCTTTGGGGCTTTTTGGTGGCTCTCTGGTCTCAGAGCCCAGGGAGGTGGGTGGCTCTTCCATCCTTCCATCTTGCCTTGTTGCCCCTGTCTGCCCATTTCATTACTCGAGTCTCAGAAGGTAATAAAAATAAAGCAAAAATGAGATTTTATACATTTACTTGAATCTCTTGTTACCCATTTGGAATTGTTACCTAGTTACCATAAGAGTCTGACTTGGTCTCAAAGAAAATTAGTTTGACACTAAAACTTAAAAATGCCCGATATAGTTCAATGTTTACATAGTCTTGGCAGAAGAATTGTCACAGAATCAAAAAATGGCACCAGCATGAAACCCACTCAAAATCCAGACCCTGCACTCGTGCTTCCCCCAACTCTCCTTTTTTCTGCCCTAAGTCATTCAACCATGGGTGGCAAATCTGTTCCGCCAAACTTTCATTCACCTGTCAGTGATGACTAAGCATGTCTTTTCCCAAAGGCAATTCTACTTTTCAAAGAAATTAAAAACAAATAATTGTAGTCCCTGTTCAAGAAAAGAAGGAAGGGGAATCTGGATGGAATGCACCTATTTTTCTATTTCAAGAAACACACAGAAAAGAAAGCAGTGCAATTTGTAAATAGGTGTGGTGTGTTTCCCCTGCTAGGTCAGTGTTAACACCACAGATGAAATGCCAGCCAGTCTTCTGGGATGGGGCCTGAGATTTGCATTTCCGCCAAGTTCCCAGGTGAGACTGATGCTGCAGGTCTGGTGACCGCACGTGCTGAACCACTAATTGAAGCAATGATTGTCTTATCACTCTCCTTACACATTAGAAGCTCCCGGGAGGTGAAGAGGAGTGCTCTAAAAAACTTAATTCCTGGGTCCAAGCAGAACAAATAATTTCCTAAGAGTCACACCAGTATGTTTTAATTACTCCAAGTCCATGATTCTCAATCTTGGCTACACATTTACTTACCACAGGAATTTATTTTTAATCCTGTTGCCTAGGCTCTCTCCATCTCAAACCTGTTCCCAAGTGTGGATAGTTTCCCAGGCTTCCTAGGGTGTTCCCAGATGCAGCCTGCATTGTTAGTGTTACTGGAATTCAGGACCTTTCCCACTAAGACACCTGGGAGGACACAAGGGGGCCCAGAAGGCAGGCTGCCCTGGGAAGGCACAGACTTGCTTCCCTTGGGGCAGGACTGCTCCAGGTAGCAGGAGATGTGCTACATGGGCATCGTGCCCTCTGCCCACCACCATCTGGTATCCCATTCAGACATACTGCTCCTTTGTAATAGCAAATAAGGAGGCGCACACTGGGATAAAGGGAAGGGACCTCATCACTCTGGAGTGAGTTTGGAGGAACTTGGCTGAACCTCCCTTCCACTTTGTGTAGCCAAGGGGATTCTAGAACATTTACAAGCAGTGAGGCAGAAGGGTAGGAAGATAAACAGATGCATAAGGTGGGGGTATGGCCCTTGGAAGTCAGCATGAGAATGTGAAACTCGCTCATGACTCACTTGTGCCTCAGTGGTCTTGGACAACTTCTCAGCTCTGCGCTTCCTTTCTCATTAGCAAGAGGGGATTAGAACTACCTGGTAGTCTTGGTAGGGATGGAAGTGAGTTCAGATGCACAGAGAACTTGAAGAGGGCTGGTTGGGGGAGGTGGAGGGGTGGGGGTTGTGAGCAGTCATTGTGTGGTGTCTATTAGTGTCTGGATACTGCAACTAGATTTCTTTTTTTTTTTTTAAAGATTTATTTATTTATGCATACAAGCACTGGGGCACAGGCCAGAGGTGTGGGGTGGTGAGAGGATTCACCACAGAGAGCAGGGAGCAGAACAGGCAGATCAACGGAAGTACACTCAACGGAGGTACACTGCTGAGGGGAGCAGCGGGCACAGCAGGAGAGGTCTGCTGCACCATGTGGGTCCCCCATCTGGCTGGCAGCAGGGATCGAACTCGTGCTGCAGTGGCTGCGGTTTGCTTCATAGTGTGTTGCCTAACCCACTGCGCCACCAGGGAGGCCCCAGATTTCTTTTTTTAAGATTTATTTTTTTGTGCATACAAGCACTGGGGTACAGGCCAGAGGTGTGGGGGGGTGAGAAGATTCACCACAGAGAGCAGGGAGCAGAACAGGCAGATCAACGGAGGTACACTGCTGAGGGGAGCAGCGGGCACAGCAGGAGAGGTCTGCTGTGCCATGTGGGTCCCCTCCCTGCCCGGCAGCAGGGATCGAACTCGTGCTGCAGTGGCTGCAGTTTGCTTCATAGTGCGTTGCTTAACCCACTGCACCACCAGGGAGGCCCCTGCAACCAGATTTCATGTCTGGGGATGGGGTGGGAATAAGGCCCCTTTGAGAACTACTCAGCTCTACTACAATTCTTGCCTTTCTTGTTTCCTACTCTACCCCTCAGAGAACCTTTGGGAATCCCAGAGCTTGTGCCTGAGGCCACATTCATTTGTAAATGGCCCTTTGTCCCAGGAGGAATGGTACTGAATTCTGGGAAATCTATAAAAATATATTTCAGGGCTCCCTTTGATTTAGGTAGAATTGGCACATGCTCTTCAAACTGACTTACATTCTATTATTGTTCCATGTAAACTTTGGTTTCAGAAAAGAAGCCCATGTTGGGGGCAGAGAAACCACCTACTGAGTCTTCTTCACTCATTTTATATTTGAGAAAACTCAGTCCAAGGACATGAAATTTCCATGACGTGGTTATTGAACTCACCTTTTACAAAAGAGTAAGTCTTGGATTTCTTGTAAAACGGATGAAACAGAGAAAGAATGCAGCCGCCATTCCTTCTAGAATAATGTTTAATGTGGTGTTCCCTAGTTCACTCCTTTGTCCTCCTCGAGGACAAAGTGTAGCATTGGTGAGATTTAGTGTTGTTATTTCAAGGCTATATATAAAGCCAGAATCCTTCCAGCTTCAATCATTCTCCCTGCTGGGCTGTTTGAAGGCCTGGGTCTTAGATGTCTATATACCACAAGGCAAGGTCTGGCCCTCTGGAATGTAGCTGTTGTTCTTTTTAGACTCTGGGGCAGTTTGTTCAAGATAAGGAGATGACAAATAGGCTGAATTTGGAGTTGCTGATGGAAAGACTGAAAAAGCAATTGAACAGTCTCTACCTGTCCTAGCACAGATGACATAATCCTTCAGGAGGGACTGGGAGGGAAGGAACTCACCCTCCAGATGCCCCTGGTTACTGCCATTCCAAAGAGAAATTGGCCTGATTTGTTTTCTCCCATTTTCTAGCAATGTCCTAAATGGCTAATCCTTACCAGAGGCAACGGTGGGATGACAGGAATAGAGAGGCAAAAAGAGAATAGAGGTTAAGAGCTCAACTCCAAGCCTAATCCTCAGTAATCTTGTCATCTTAGGTCTCTGTTTTCTCATCTTTAAATTGAGTGAGAACAAGATCTTCTTCACATTACAACGACAATTTTAAACAAGACAACACAATACTTCTGGGAAAATTGTAATCTATTTCAGCTTCCTTGTCCTATTACATATCCTCCAAGCTCTTCAGCTGGTTTTCTGATTCCCACACACTCCACAGACTGCCTTCCCCTTTGTCTAGATCACCAATGGTCAGTGTGTGGCCTAATTGTTGGGAGGGTATGGGGTGCTTGTCTATGACCATCTTCCTTGACTTGTCTGTTGTGTTCAACACAACTGCCGCTCCCTCCTCCTTGAAATCCCTTCCCCTCCTACCTGTTCCTCCAGGTCTTTCCTTTTCACTGTATTTGCTGTCTTCTCCTGCTCCTCTTCCCCTCTCTCCTGCCCCTCCCCCCATCAATGCTGGGTCCTCCTCTCTCTCCTCCTATATCTTCCCCCAAGTGAATCCCATCCTGTCCCAGGGCTTAAGTATCATCTGGAAGCCAGCGACTCCCAAATTAGCTACCTTTGATTGGGAGCTGGATGCAATCCCTTTCAAGAGAGAAACACATGCAGGCAAATACCTTTCCAGTTTAAAAGGTGATGTGAATCCAAATTAAGGAATTCTAGGGGGTCATGTGATCCCTGACTCAGAGTGACTCATGCCTAGTCCCAAGTTTGGTCCAAATCTGATCCTGATGGGAGATTTCTCTGGGTTATTAAATCAATTGAACCCTGTTACTGTGTCACCACATCTCTTCTTGCTAAAATGTATTCCTCCCACAGCCTCAGCACCTCCTAAGCTCTTAAATTGACAACATGCAATACCTCTAAAATAGGCACTAAGGAAAAGATATGAGGGCTCACAAAGGCTGAATCCAATTTTCTTCTCTAAAATGAGACACAGGAAATGAACCACATTTTCCTGGAGGTGGCAGGCCTGTTGTTCCACCAAAAGGGCCTCCATAACCACTAGCCTATCAAGGGGATGGCTGAAGCCAGGTGGGTGCAAAATACCTTGGTTACCATTAGACATGTTGGTGCTTGCTGGTGGCATCTGAAGCTTCCTGTCTCTGGGTTCTAGAGGACATGTCTGCCCTTCAGGCTGAGCGGGTGCAGCTGGGAGCATGCCTACCATGCCGGGCACGTTCAGTATCTGCATGTGTGCCCTGAGAAATAAGAGATGTCAGCCAAACACATTCATTCAACCCTCATAAGTTGTATGGTCAGCATATCCTGACCCAGGGGAGGTCAGAGACCAACAATGAATACAAAACACTTACATAGAGAGTACGTGATCTCCGGATTGGCCAAGGCACTCTAAAAACCCTCCTCCCCCCAGTATGTGAGCCATGCCCGGTGATCCTCATTACCATTGCTCTGCCTTGCGGACCAGGGTGTCAGAGGCAAATTCTGTGCTTTCATGGCAAACAATACACTGGTCCAAGATGGGGTGTTCTGAGAATAATCTCAAGTTCTGAAACAGACACAAAAACAATTTAAACGTAAGCAAGACATTAGTTACATGCCGTAGTCAGCATAGGTACAAATCTGGATTTGTAACTACCATGTGAAACCTGAAAATACTGTGTATTTTTACCTTTTATTCAGAATAATTCTAAAGAACAAAAACCATAGAGAAAAACCAGAAGTGAAAAGAGACTAAGTCCCACAAGATTTTGAATCTTGGCACCCAGGATCAATTACCTTACTTGATAGCAAGCTCAAGTTGGGGACGTGTTGCTCTTACACTTTTCTTTCTTTCTTTTTTTTTAATTCCCCATTACCATATCACCAGTGCACCATCACCTCAGTCCCTGTGCTCTTATCTGCCCTCAACCCTCCCCCTCTTCCCTCCCCACCAAGTGTCCCCAGTTTGTCCTTGTCTTTTCATTTTTGCTTTTCGTGTCTTTATTGTTATTATCATTATTATTATTGTTCTTATTCCTTTCCTTCATTCTTATTTGGTTCCCTTATATTCCTCCTAGGGGAGGAACCATCTGGTATTTTTCTTTTGCCTGCTGACTTACTTCGCTGAGCATAATCCCTTCTAGTTCCATGTTCCTATGAATGCATCTAGTTTTTCTTTTTTGATTACTGAATAGTATTCCATCGTGTATATGTACCATAGCTTCCCAATCCACTCATCTGCTTTTGGGCATTTAGGTTGTTTCCAGGTCTTATCTATTGTAAAGAGTGCTGCTATAAACATAGGAGTGCAGGTGTTCTTTTGAATCAGTGTATTTGTGTCTTTTAGCACTCTTACCTTTTTAATGGAAAACACCTACAACTGCCCTGAGCGTCCTGACCCCCCCTCCCAGCTATGGGCATTCCTTTATGGGCACACCCTGAGGACCTCATCCATTGTCTATCGTCAGCTACAAATTATATATGGCTTATTATAGGTCTGACACAGTGCTGAGCATGTTATAGCCATTCTCCCACCTAAATTAATACTTGAGCTATGCCATTCAGATAGAAGCCTCATTCCAGAGGGCACAAACCAGCACAGAAAGGGGAAGTAACTCTGTAGATCAAAAACTAGTCCCTGGCAGAATTCTCCTGTCATTCTTTTAACCAAATGCCTCTTTTTGTTTGTTTGTTTCAGACATTTAAAAAACGGCTCAAAATTTCTCAAAAAAATTAATAGCCCTTAAATATAAATATAAATCTCTACCTTACACATATGTTTACAAAGGTGAAAACAATGATAAATTCCATCCGGCTTATAGCAGTATATTACTATAATGAATAGTAATACATAATAGTATTTTATAGATACATTTAGTATCTTTAAAATGCTCAAATTGAGAAGGTACAAAGTATTTTTATTTTCCCCCTGTGACTTAGAGTTCAGATTTCCCTTTACTGCGCTCTACATAAGTGGTTAGAAGCCTGATGATGCTCTCATCTTTATGATTTTAGTAAAAACTTTAAAAGTTTGACCAGAAGACTTAAATTTGATGGACTTTAGGTAAAAAAAAAAACACATAGAATTCTTTCATCTGTAATAGAATTCTTTCATCTGTAAACTGGAGGTGCTCACACCAGCCATAATGCTAGGAGAGAATTATGCTACTAGATGCCCGTTAAATAAAGGCACTTTGCAAACTGTTAGGAGCTATGAAAACACTATTTTTTTGTGGAGAGGAGATGAAAATTTGTTTGGAAACATAGGATTCAAAACTTGGAATTTTCCTAAGAATGTTTGCTATTTTTTCCCCCTAAATTTTGGGTGCTAAAATTTTTGATGCCTTCTTGTAATTTTACTTCTGCTGAAATAGGCATGCGAACCCAAGATGCAAATTCAGCTTTCTTATAAAAATCATCACTGTTTAAAACAATTTGTTAGATTACTGAAGAAAAGGCTTAAAAATCAAAATAGTAAGCTAGCTCCCAAAGAATTGTTCCTGATGGCTTTGAGATTCTAAATGAAAATAATTGAAGCAAGGCCTGTGCAAGGTCCCCACCAAGGTTTATGGACAGAAACGAAAATACCTCTGTGATTCTGTCTCTGTTTAATTGCTCCATTATCAGTGACCCCCACGATGGAAAATGTGAGTCTGAGACAGTGGGAGGGCTTTGAGTGTTTGCAGCAGCTGGGCTGCAGAGCAGAGGAAGTGAGAAGCTTGCTCTCACAGAGGCACCAGTGCCGGACACATCGGCAGTAACAGCTCTTGAATTAAAAGGTGAAATTGTGAGAGAAGGAGACCTGACCACCCACAGGTATTTTTAGCACACTGTATGTATATGTCCATTGCTTTAAATTAATATTTCTTGTCTCAGTCTTGACCACAGATTCTTCCCCCACTAAAATATATACTCAAGCACGTGCTTAACGTTCCAAAATAGAACAATTTGTCACAAGAAAGCTTTGGAACATATGTTGTTTAAAACAGCATCCATTTCTTAGAATTAGTACTAATCAAAGCCAACAGTGACTTAATGTTTTAAAACTGCCACAGTAGACATTTCCAAATTCAGTCTACAGGACATTCACATGGTAGAAAATAGAAAGTCTCCAATTACAACCCAGCTCATCTCAGTAGAAGTGGTATATTTTAATTCAGGCAGTTGAATACATGAATGCAAGCTAGGTTAGTAGCTTTCTATTTTTTCCCTTTGTTTTCTATTTTTCAAAAATCATTCTAGATAATGCTTGCATGGTAACCAATGTAAATAACTGCCCCCTCTAGCTGAAAGGCTTCTCACAAAAGAATATATAAATAAGCACCCAGAGACACTCTTGCTTTCCCTTTTTAGTGATTTCATAGATGTACCTAAATCTAGTATTTGTCTCATATGCAGGGCCCACTCACCATCAAATCTTTCCACCCTTTCTGAGAGAGTTCACAGTAAGGCTGGGATCCTTTCTTGTGAAGAAGGGACCAGGGAAGCCTTGAGACCAGCTCCTGTGCATATCCAGGAGACCAACTTTTTTTGCTTTGGCCAAGTGATTTAAGAGATCTATGAAATGATTTAAGGTGAAACTTTATCAATTTTCTCTGGAAGCCCATTGCCACATATCACTGGGGTTCAAACAGATGCACTGGTTGAAGCGTACATAAAAGTGAGGATCAGCAGTTCTGCCCCCAGATGTACACCCAAAAAATTGGACACAGGACTGAAACACATATCTGCACATGGTGACCACAACAGTGCTATTCATACCATCTACAAGGTGGAAACAACCCAAATCCCCATCAGTTGATGAACAGATAAACAAAATGTGGTGATATCTATATGTAAATAAACACAATGTGTTGTGACAGGAACTTTGTTGTCACTTTGCAGCAGGAACATGACAAGGGACACACAAGTTGTGGAGCAGGTTTGCAAGGCAAGACTCTGCTATTTGAGCAGAAGTTCTTGTGCCATTTATTGAAAGCTAATAAAAGCTGATCACGCAACAGTGGCATGAGGAATAAAGTCCAGAGGGTGAGATTGGGATGGTGGACAAAGGTCTATAAGGAACAGAGAAGGGAATGTTGTGACTATATGTCAAGAGACATTTGCGTCAGCAAAGCATTTGATGTTATCACAGGCAGAGTTATTCCGAGACCACCATGGAGATAGTCACGTGATCAGGTCAACAGCGGCCTAGGTGTTCCCAGGCCTGCCTCATAGAACATGGCTGTACACTGTAGGTAGTCAAGGAATGCTCTGCTGTGACTTGTGGATAGGACATAGGTCACAGTTGCCCATGAGTAACCAGCCAGTAGCCAGCTCATAGGAACCTAGATGTCACCCCTTTCTATTATATGGGAAAGAGGGAGATGGGGGGAAAAGATGAAAAATGGTCTGGCAGATTAGCATGGCTTGTTGGCAGCTATGTGACTGGATACATAAACAGCACCAATGTCCTGTGTTATGTCTGAGGAGAGATGGCGTCCATAGAGCTCGTTGTCGAGACCAGAATCCATAGTCCCAGGGGCTTGTTGATGTTAACCAAGCCAGGAGACAGCAGCCTCAAGGGCATCAAGTCTTGATAAACATTTCTAATCAATAGTGGTTTGAGTTATCATTGTTGGTGTTTGGAGGACTGCATAGTCAATGGAAAGGGATTCTCTTTTTTTTTTGACTTGTATAGGTGGCATTCTGGGTGGCTACCGAATCACTAATATCTGACAATGAAATATTATTCCTCTTTTAAAAGAAGTACTGATACATGCCACACATACAGACGTGTGCTGCAAAATGGAGGAACCTCAAAAACATTGTACTCAGTAAAAAGAGACAGACATAAATGGTCACATATTGTATTATTCCATTTATATGACACGTTCAAAATGGGTAATTCCTTAGAAACAGGAATCAGATCAACCTGGGTTTGAGAGGAGACAGGTAAATGGAAAATAACTACTTAGTGGGTGCAAGATTTCCTTTCAAGATGATGAAAATGTTTTGTAATTAGATAGAGATTATGTAAATGTACCAAATGCCACTGATTTGCATATTCTAAAATCATTAATTTATGTCATGTGAGTTTTACCTCAAAAAGAAGAAAAAGTGCCCAGAAATGAGATACAGATTTTACCAGAGAGGAAAACATCACTACTAGTTGTCTGATGACTCTAGCCTCAGGATCTCTCTGCCTCACTTGGGTGAGGGGACTCACTTGGATATGAGCCAGGTATGAACAGATGTCCCCAAACGATGCTGCCTTTCAGCTACTTGTTTGATTTAAACTATCCTTTATAAGCATTTGCTATATGTCAATTCCATTACTAAATGCTTGCCATGCTTGAAGTCCACTTGAAGCTTCCCAGCAACTCACAGATGAAGAATGTGAAACTTAAAACACTAAGTCATTTGCCTATAGCCACACAAATAGCAAATGGCAAGTACAAAATTTGAGCCATCGTCTCAAACAACTGTTCATTACTGCCTCCTATTGCCTAAGTAGCCACAGAGGAAAGTCTGTCCCTGCTGCCCTGTCCAGCAACTTGATAAGACATTTCCTAGTCACCTCAGTGCTCCTCAAGAACCTGCCAGCTGTATGCTGGGATCTACCTTCTTACTGGGTTACTTCAGGGGACAATAAACGACGCAGGGGCCAAGCTACAACTTGCTGCCACACGGTGGCGCTATCCTAGCCTACCTAAAGCCTAAATTGAAAGCTTCATTTGCCCATTTCACAAATGAGGTAATTTTAGTTGGGAGAAGACAAGAACACAAAACAGTAAATTACAGCATAAAGACTCAAAGTTCAATCTTCTGCCTTCCCAGCCAGCAACATCTCAAGGCTGCACTGCCTTTCTCAGTGATCAGTCCCCTGTCCAGGGAGTATTCCATCGGAGTGGGCAAGGTCATCTACAAGAAACCTTCAAACTATGGGTTAATAATTCTGCCTAATGATAGAGCATATAAGATCGAATTGTAAAGAGAGAGAGGGCAATGTTGAAAGACTCATTTTATTAACAACATAACTCATACCTGTCAACTTTTCATTGTCTTCTTATCAAGAATACAGCTAAACTAAACAAAGGGTGAAAAAAAAGACAAAACTGGCAGCCTAACATAGATCTGAGGCATACAGCAAGGGAGGGGGAGGGATGGGGGTCAAAACAGGAGAGGGAAGAGCACAAGGGACTATGGTGATGGTTCTTAGATGCTATGGTGGTGGGAGAACTATGGGAACTACACTTGAGGGGAGAAATCAAATACTGTCCAAAAATTAACAGTAATGTAAGAAAATAAAGTTAATAAATTAAAAAATTAAAATTAAAAGATTTAAACTATTTAGTAATTAAAAAAAAGGTAGAACAGTAGAAAGTGGAGCAGACAAGGCATGGATTCAGCACTAAATAATCCAAAACAAAGATAAATGAAAGGAAGCCAAAAAGTGCTGATTCATAGTCTCACAGACAAGAATCATGCTGCCAAGTCAGCATCTATTTCCTCTATCTGATCGAGATGAAAGCCCATCTTGGAAAAGAGATAGAGCCAGGTGGGGCAAAGCAAGGCCACAAAAGCCTGGTTTGCTGGGAGTGAAGGAGACAGAGGCTCACTTTTACTTCTGTGCCCAATTTGCTGAATTTACCAGGCACGCAGAAATTAAAAAGCAAGCCTTTCTTCCACATCTCGCCATTTGTTCCTGTGAATCTGTCTGCATGCCCAAACCTCTGGATGGCAGAGTTCAGACCACCCTTCAGCTTTTCTGCTATGCCCTATGTGCTGGCAAGCTAGAGAGCTGTGTGCGTTGCCTTGGTCTCAGAATGTTAAACCAATATAGTGAGATACTTACAAGCTGGAAGTGCAGCAAACCTTCCAGGAATGGCATGTATAACACAAAGGCTCTGATTAGGAGATGCTGTGGATTCCGGTTGCTCCTGTCTTTGGCTAGGATCACATGAGCTTTTATGAGTTTACCCAAGAGTTGGGAGCATGATCCTGATAAGCAACAAAGGTAGGATCTTCATTCAGATTGATAAGTTCTCTATAAATCTCTCTACTACACAATTAGAAGGTAGTTTTGTAGAAGGCTTTCATGGATGTTAGCAGTGACATGATAGAATAGTTACATCCCTAGTGTTTCTATATCATGCATATTGCAAAATAGCAAAAATAAAAGATGGGAAAAACTTGAGAGGAGAATACAATTGATGAAGTAAGATGCTTTTAACAACTATTCATTTACTTTTCAATTATTTCTTGATCACCTATTATGTGCCAAGAACACTTACTTGCTAAAAACACAGCAATAAGTACACACTCTTCTTCAAGAAGGCTCATATTTAATGGGAAAAATAAATGGATGTGCAAATAATTGTGGTGATTATGCAGAAGCTTCTATGGTAGCAGAGAGGAAGGATGGATTTGCTGGGAGGCTACAGGCGGACATCACAAATAAGGCTGCACTGAAGCTGCATAGGTCTAGAGGAGTTTGTCAGACAGGAGGTTAAGGTGGGGTTCCAGGCACAGGAATTCCACATACTAAGGCAAAGACTGAGGAGAGAATCAGTAAGTATGGAAAATGAAAAGTCATTTATTATATTATAGTACCTAAATTTTGAGCAATCACAGTGAGAAAAGCCAAAAATCTTCAGCAAATCACATATATACATACTGATGCTAAAAGTTCCAGTCCAAAGCAGACTTAGATGAGCAGCCTGGATCATGGAAATAGAGCCAGAAAATACAAAGGGCTATCTGAACTCAAAGGTTGTAACATATGATTCCAATGACTCTGGACTATGGGTTTCCCTTAAATTCTGATGTGAAATAGATGAATATTAATGTTAAAGTAGAACTTATACCAACTGCAAATAAGCCACTATGCTGCAAATATTAATTATGAAATTCGGGTCAGCTATTTTCAGCAAATGCAATTGTTGTGTTTATAATGAAAAAAAGTGAAATACCCTTCTAGTATTGACAAGGAGAGATGCATGGACTGGGTAGAGCCCACTAATATTTGCTCAGTGGATGGAGAGGTGCTATAGAGTGGGTCCGCAAAAGGCCTGGCACATAGTGAGCACTCAATGGGAGCTCAAAGGTGTAATATACAAACAAGTGAAAATTCACTTTGAACCTGCTGTCTAAGGTTTGAAGTAGGCAAAAGTAAACTGAGGAAAATTGAAAATCAAGGCCTGTGAACACGCACACCACAATCCAAATCTAGACTTCCATGTGGCACCAGAATTCCTGAGAAATTAAAATAAGAAGTATAGAAACATTGAACCCAAGGGCTTCAGCATATGCGAAGGTCAAACTGATCTGCTGAGACTAGTCACAGTCCAATTTCATAGAAGTTCTTGGGGTGGGGGAGAAGGGGTGGGGGGAAGCCTAGTCTAGGGATAAGAATCAGAATCAAGATTGCAAATAACACAAAAGGACAAGCTACCATAGAGAAGAGCTAAGAAATAACATAATGGTCTAAAAGTGATTTGAGGACAAGTTATTTGTGGACAACACAAACACGTACTTCTACAACTTCTACCCACACACTAGACTTCATTGAAAACTGTTACTAACAATAAACAATCCTTGGCCTATTTTATGCTTCAATCTTGTTTTGTGGATCGACTCAAATATCAAAATCACAAAGTGATTTTATACGCATCTGATAAATCTACCCAATCTTGGAAAATGCAGAGTTGGACAATGCCAAGCACTGAGAGAACTCACTTGTACTGATCCACCCGAGGCATAGGAGTGCCATTATAAGTCCTGAGGTCAAGACATTGGCCTGGTAATCAAGTCCGTGTGACTCTAAGTGGGTCTTCTCTCATAGAAATTCCTAGTTTTCACCTTAAAGGACATTGACTAAATATATTGGCAAGACAGTCCTAACTTTTATGAAATCTGCAGTCTTCATTCTGAAAAAAGTTTTGCACAAATTGGGCAGCCAACAAATATTTGTTGAATAAAACTGAAGACTGGAACAAATGAAATTGGACTCTTAAAGCCCAGGGCTTTCTACCATCTTCAAATTTAAATGATAATGAGATTTAATGATGAGAATTGTAATCTTAGTACTGGTAACTTTGTAATCTTAGTACTGGTCCTCGGAGAGACATCTTATGGTATATACATTTGAGGGGTTAGACACTGACAGGAGGGATAGGGACTGGGACCCTGGGAGACATAATAGGTGGGAAAAGCCAGTGACGGGGAAGAAAATCAAAACACTGTGTTTAAAAATCACCAGTTTGCCTATATTAGGATATCAGATCCAAACAACCAATCAAGAAACTGCAGGGCCACCACTGTTGTTCCCTTGGATTATCAGTAATTTCTGCTTCTCTTTAAGTCTTTCTACTTTTCACATCAAGACAGAATTAAAGTCTATCAGCATGCGAATTCCAGGAAGTAGATTTAGAGAAAAATATTCTCCAGAGTAGCCATTCTCAAAAGAGCATCAACTCAGTTTCTTGCATGAAAGCCGTATTCAATTACTTGTTCTGTCTCTCCACATCCTGTTTGTTTCTTTTCTACTAGTTGAATAATAATAGAAGGTAAGAACCTTCTTTTTCTTTGCCCCCCTCCCTGCCAAATAACAAGAATCCCAAATCATAGTATTGTAAGAACTCATATATTAAATCTGGCTCCTTCTGCACCTTCCCAAGAAGTAGATGCTTCCTGCAGGGTTAGGGATCCCAAAGAAAACCTGTGTGTCCTAGGGAATCTTCCAGGACAAAGTGAAATTATGCACAGAGATAGCTGGTATGTAGCAGCTATGTACTGCAACTCGGAACAAACATCCTTGCAGCCAGGGTGATAGAAAAGAAATGGCAGATGTGGGAGGAGGTGCAGAAGAGTAGGCAAAAGGAGATTAAGTTTGAACCTGACCTTCTCCCTGACTTGATAGGTTGAGAAGGCCCTAATGCTGCAAAGATTTATTTGCACTAACAAGCTCTATTTCAAAATGTAATTACCCATGAGATGATTAAGCCCATAGTACTAAAGATTGCATTAAACTCAATTAAGTTTTCTGGAATCAGAGTCATTATTTGGGGGCAGGGAAGGAAAAAAAAAGTTTTACACTCTAGTTAAAGAAGGATGAAGAAGAAAATGATCAAGGGCAGTGTTCCCCTAATCTGCTGCATAAGAATCATTAGAAGAGTTTGTCAAAGACACAGATTCCCTCTCCCTTCTTCCTATCACATGCCCTTTCTGAATCAGGAAAGACTGCTGCCAGTTCGGAGATGAGACCTGGAAAACTACAAGCCTTAGAGATTGGTTTGTTGTCCTGACCAACTTAAATCTTAATCCTCAGCTTGATAGACATTGAACTTGGTGTTTCGCCAGGGTTGATGGTGATTACAGAGTTCATAGGAAATTGATGTGTAAACCAAAATGCCAAGTCATTAATGATAAGGAGGGAGCCCTTCTGAGAGATCAAAATGCTCACATCTGCCATAGGGAACACCTGGACAGTCACACTTTTTTTTTTCCCATTATAATACTTTATTTATTTATTTATTTTTATTTCTCATTAGATTTATTTAATTGTATTTGACATCACTTGTAGTCCCCAGGGAGTTCCCACCACCATTTCACTGGTGCACCATCACCTCAGACCACAGTTACCTGCTATCCATCCATGAAATCAGATCAAAAGGATGCACCCAAAGGCATTTTCATTCAGGCTGCAGGGAAGTGCACCAGTAATCCTTATACAGCATGCCCCACACTGGACCGTCCCTTTAACCTTGTCCAGAGCTGAAGAAACTTTGTCAAATTCATGCCCTCAAGACAATTTTTTTCCTAGAGCCATGAAGATTATCATTCTTTTGTTTTTAATGTTTATTCTCTCGCTGGATAGGACTTTTCTTGCTTGAAATAACATTCCATCTGTGCATATCCAGCTAGTTACGTTATACTTTATATGTGTACATCACCAAGAGCTTGCTTGGTGATTCCTTAGAAGGGTAAATTTATTCTGTTTCCCATTGCTCTGATCTGATGCTCAACCTCCTAGAACTTACATTCCAGTGGAAGGAGACATGTAATAAATATATCTTAAGAACTTTTTAAAAGCACCAAAAATTAAAAATAAGAAAATCAGAGTAAGGGTAGAGAGTGACAGGCTGGGAACTGGTCAGGTTGCCATCTCTGAAGATATGGCATTTGGGTTGAAAGCTGGAACCTTGTAATCACACTCACAGGCCCTATTTATTTCCAAGGTCTCACAGAGCTTTACATCCCCATCATAAATACAGATATTGTTTAACTAAAGGAGCCAGTATATGTTTTGTGAGATTTGTTATGAAGAGCTAAATAGGGAAAATACTCATCCAGATAGTTTTAAAACTCTTCCACTACTAAACACAAGGGATGCTGGAAAGAAAATACAACTATTTATAAGTATCCTATTTTTAAGTGAAATATAATTTTTATGAAGAGATGAGCTCAAAAATAAGAAAACTCCCCAGTCACCGAAAATAATGAGGGGAAGGAAAACGAGTGAGGTCAACTTGAGACTTAAAACTTCAGCTGCTGCAGGGAAGGAGTTTGAATATTAATCCTATATAGGAACAGGAGATAAAGTCTTAAGCCCTAGGAAGTTAGAACTGGAACCGTGGCAGAAGGCCAAGATGAGGCAGTGCAGAATCAAAAACAAAATTCATTAGCTTGGGGTAGGGGTTCAAAAAAGAGAGAGATCCCTGAGAATTTATAACCATTTCACTACAACTTTAAAGTAGTGTTTTGTTTAGTTGGTGATGCTCCTAGCGTGTCTTTCAAAAGCAAGTGCTACCCTCTCTTGAACAACATTCCTCTTAATGTTCCTGCAATTCCCAGTAGGGACTTCTAAATATTAAATTCCAGTGAAGGTAAGTTAACAATTTAAAATTTTAAAACACATGAGGAAATGACTATAAAATGTAATGGAATGGTTAGTAACAGAAAGTCACAGAATAAATATAGAATGTGTTCAGCAACTCAATAGAAGGCAGAATTTGAACTTTAAATACTATGATTTATAACTACTAAAAAAAATTTAAAGAATCAAATATAAAAGACTCTTAAGGCAAAAGTATGAGTGTGAAAAAAAAGGCAGGCAGACTTTGAAAACAGAACCAAATGGAACTTCTAGAAATGAAAAATATGGCAATAAAGTTTAAAAATCACTGGAGGAGGAAATATTTGTATATCAAATATTTAACAGGGACTTATATCCAAAATACATAAAGAACTCTCTAAATTATTGATACACAATTTTATCTGGATGAATATTAAAGGCATTATACTGAATGAAAAAATCCAATCTCAAAGAGCTACAAGCTATGCAGTTAATTACATTTATATAAAATTCCAAAAAATGACAAAATTATAGAGATGGACAACAGATTTGTGGTTGTCCATGGTTAGGAGAAGGTAGAAAGAATGTATGAATACAAAAAGTTGGCAGGATAGAGTTCCTTTGTGGAAATGGAACAATTCTGTATGTTAATAGTGGTGGTGATATACTTGTGATAAAATGTCATCAAATTATACATAAAGGCATAAAAATGTGAGTACATGCAAAAACTTGGTGAAATCTGTTATCTAGTTGATAGTATCATGCCAATCAATTTCTCAACTTCAATAATATACTCCAGTTGCTCAATCTGCAAGCATGGGGGAGAAGACCAAGTGATGGTAATTATGAGCTTTCTACTATTTTTGCAACTTACTATGATTATTATAAAATGAAAATTAATTCATATTTTTAAAATGATGGGATATATAGGTATGTGTAGTATGTGTGTGTGTGTTTACAAATTCAATGGAATGGTTAACAACAGAGAGTGATAGAAAAAATACAGAATTAGCAAACTGGAAGACCAATCTGAGGAAATCATACAAAGCCAGTTAGCCTGGGAAGATGAAGATGAAAAATTTTAAAGCATTAAGAAACATGGCAGACCAAATGAGATAGCTCACATAAATCTAGTAGGAATGGCAGAAAAATGCTAAAAGCCTTTCCAAAATTACCTTTAAGTAGAAACAATGAGGAACTGGAAAATGATGGCCATACTCAGGCTAGAAATGACTGGAAATTCTGACACTATAGAATAAATACGCACGTTTTACCGTCACCATACCAGTAAACCATCATTCATCATACCAGTAAAACAAGCTGGCTAACATCACACCTGATTTTGAAAAGTGAAGAGTATGACAACAAATGTTTCCAGTTGTCCTGAAGGATTTTCATTTCTTAAATTTCCTCTTCAGATGGTATGTATCATCTGTGATATGGAGTTGGTTTTTTCAGTTGTTCCAAATATTAAATTATTCTACCAGGTTATAGTCTTCATTTACACAAAGCGCCAGGCTCTGTTCATTTCAATACTCCCTGCAGCTGTTACTTAGATTTTTGCTACATAATTACTGTTTATTCAAAATCTCTCACTTGTTAGGGGATTTACCCACAGAGCTCTCACATTCAGCTTTCAAAATGTAATGATTCTTAAGTTATGTTCTTTGTGCTAAATATTGGAGGCAGTGTTTAGTCCCAACCAAAATATTTGCACAATACTAATTATATTTCCATGGACCATCAAAATAATGTCTGTATAAGAATAAATGAAAAATGAATCTCTAATTTTACAATTGCAATCTCAAATATTTTAGAACAAAGCATCTTAAAATTGGAGGAAGCACAAATACAGGTATTGTCTTACTTATAAACAGTAACAGTAAAAACAGCTGAGAAATATGGAGCAACACCAATGGGCCTTACCTGCTTTGAGAGCCTTTCATTTGTAATCTGTAAACAACCATATATGGTAGGTAGTATCACCAACCCATTTTATAGATAAGAAAACTGAGGCACAGAGTCACCTGCTCAAGAGCCTTCAGCTAACAAGTAAAATGTAACCTGAATTTAAACCTAGACATTTTGACTCTAGAACCCACACTTGAACCACTACATCATACGCTCATGAAAGCTATTTCATATTAGTACCTATTTTTAAGAAGTTCACGTACTGGATATGAAATAAAGAAGAAAGGATGGAGTCTCCTTCCCTTGCACTGATCCTGGTTCCCCTTTCAACATATCAACCCCTCACCAGCCCCCAAATAAATGAGAAGCCCCCATAAGGTAAACTTCCAGTTCTATGACAGCTGCCTTTTCCATTAAAGGTTATTTAAAAGATCTATTCTCTGTCTTTAAAAAATTTATAATACAAACCCAGAACAATATAAAGAGGCATATCAAAAGACCATACAGGCAAGGGGGAGGGGCAGAAAGGAGGATATGAAAAACAAATGAGGACCTCCCTGGTGGCGCAGTGGGTTACGCAACGCACTATGAAGCAGATCACAGTCATTGCAGCACGAGTTGGATCCCTGCTGCCGGCCAAGGAGGGGACTCACATGGTGCGGCAGACCTCTCCTGCCTCGCCCGCTGCTCCCCCCCAGCAGTGTGTTTCAGTCCATCTGCCTGTTCTGCTCCCCACTCTGTCTGGTGAACCCTCTCACCAGCGACTCTGGCCTGTACCCCAGCTCTTGTATGCATAAATAAATAAATCTTTAAAAAAAAAATAAAAACAAATGAGATAAACTTTGTACGAAGTCTGAGAGTAAAGCAATGAGATATGAAGTGTGTAGGTAATGAGCAGCTTCTGAAAGCAACTCCAAAGTCAAATTCCAAAATTTTTTTTAAAGATTTATTTATGCATACAACCACTGGGGCACAGGCCAGAGGTGTGGGGGATGAGAAGATTCACTGGAGACAGAGTGGGGAACAAAACAGGCGGATAAGACTGATACACTTCTTAGGGAAGCAGTAGGCCAGGCAAGAGAGGTCACCATGTGGGTCACCTCCCTGACCGGGAATTGAACTTTTGTTGCAGTAGCTGTGGAATGCTTCAGAGTGCTGCGACTGAGCCCCTCGTGCCACCAGGGAGGCCCTCAAATTCCAGATTCTAACAAGGTTTCTGCCAGTTCATTGTAATAGCTATGAAATGGCAGTCCACACTTAGGATATCTGTGTAAAAGCATCTCATTATTTTACACACTGTGACTTGTTTATCAAATGGCTATCACCTCTCTTTTCACCTCTTCACCTTGCTCTTGTCTCCCTTTCTGCCTGTCTCCTCTGTCATTTACAGCTCCTAGGAGTGTTTGTCTTAAAAGACCTTGTTGTAGGCACTCTGAGGCTAAGAAAAGCAAAAAGCAAATCTCTTTTCAACAAGCTTACTTGATATAGGACCATGTTTTGAAAAAGCAAATCTGATCCCACCCATAACATTAAAAAGCATCCAAAAGTTTTCCATCACTCATCCGATAAAGAACAAAATCTACCACAGGGCCTTCTTAAAGTCCCAAGTGGACAGCCCTACATTCTCTCCAGCAGCATCCCCCACACTACCTCTCCATTCACATCTCTCCGACTTCAGCTTCTTGAATGTGCCCAAGAGATCTGTCAGTCTTATGATCTGATAGCATCTTCTCTTGTCATTTAGAGTCCTCGGTATGATTCACGATGTGGTTCCTATGATGACTGGCTCTCTCCTGCCAGACCATAAATTTCAGGGGTTTGGATAGGAGGCTAGAGGCCCCCAAAGAGATAAGACAAATGTCAGCTGAAGTCAGATTGTGAAGAACCACTGAAGTGCCACGCTGAGGGAATTGGACATTACTTTGGGGAGTAATTACTGATTTTTGTGCAAGGAAGCCAGGTGGTCAGGGGTGTGCTTTAGGAATAAGCTGAGTCTAACAGCAATAAAGGAAATAGAGGAAAACAGATCATAATCTACTTAGAGGCATAATGAGGAGAGAGAGAGAGGAAGATTTAGAACATTTGGCTAAATCAACAACATTGGATACTCATTTGGATGTGAGAACTTTAGGACAGGGAAAATTCAAAAAGATCCCAATGTTCCAGTGGGAGTGTCTGAAAGTGACTGCATGAAGAGAAATATAAAAGTAAGAGGAGGAGGAGGAGGAGGCCTTTTCAGGAGGAGATGACAAAATTAGTTCTAAAATTGTCCAACTGGAGGACCAGCTGAGTGCTGGACACAAGGACTAGAACACGGAAGGTAGGTCTTGGCCATGAAGATGTGGGTGCCATGTATACTGAGGTGGTCCTGTATTTACAGGGATAAAGAAGAGGAGAAGAGAAATGAGTTGGGACGTAGGAAAAGCACCCCCAGGGAGAAAGAACATAGAATTAAGGAAGCCAAGAGAGGGAGGGGTTCAAGGAGGCCATGATCAGTAGGAAAATTTCTCTGCCAAGAGATGTGGAAGAGAATGAGAGGAGCTGACTGAGACCGCCAGTTATGGGAAGTCTGAGAAAGTAGTTTCAGAAAGTGGAGTTTTGCTAATAAAAGGCAAATTGCAGGGATTTTGTTAGAGCTACAGAGGTCACCAGGGACTCTACTGCCCCCTGCTGCTGGACTCGATGTAATTAAAAAGGCAAACAACAGTATTTTCTTGACCACCTGCCCTGAACCAGGTGCTTTATGCTGTTTTAACTGTGGGGTTTTTGTTTGTTTGTTTGTTGCCAGAGTTCTCTAAAGAAGATATCTTCATTCATTTTGGCACATTAGTATCCTTTATTGCATACAGTTTAACATGGAGCTCCAGCAATTACTGTAATGTGACTGAGGACATGCAGGGAATAGTCACTAGTCTGTAAGGTCCACAGGGCAGTGTGATTCGCCATCATTCATGCCTAGAAAGCAATCCTTGGCACATAGGATAATTTCTTGGATGAGTGAATAAATGAATGAATGAATGAATGAAGTTCAGCATCAAAATTAAGTCTAATTCCAAAGTTCATAAGCCTTCCCACTGCCGTACATGCACATTTCTTCCAATAGAAAGGATTATCCTATTGCCAATTTCTTCAAAAGTTTCTTCAGAAATAAGAGGGAAAAGTTGACTTTGTGAGAAGTGTTTATAAGTAAAGTATGCAATCATAACTTTACTTTGCCAATTACCCCACTGATAAATCAATGAAACAATCAAGTCAATCAATGCTAAATTGATCTTCAAGGCAATTTTGTTTTCTAGATCATGTGTATGGAAAACTAGCAAGCAAGTAAATATGTATGAAAATTTAAGAAACAGATTTTAGGAAGGAAGCATTCATTTCTCATTCTAAGAAATTAAACATGGGCCAAACTGTTACAAGTTTAGGGGATAAACAATTATTTTCCTAAGGTGACATTTCTTCATATTTGTATCAGAAGATAAATTCATGGAAAATAATGACAATATATTTGAAACAAATTTTTGGAATATGAAAGGAAAGAGACAACTTTCATTTTTATGTATTTTTAATATTTTTAATTTTTAAGATATTTTTAATGAAAATATTTAGAAAAGGCATTTGCTAAGAAGGAAGGTTTGGCACATAGGATGATTTTTTAGATGAATGAGGAATGAATGAATGAATGAAGTTCAACTATCCGTTTCTGTTATTAGAGGCTGCTGGTTTCATGTTGATTTTCAGCTTCTTTCATTTAGTTCAAATTCAGCCTGGAAGCTGAAAGGCTGGATGGTCCATTAAAAAGTACTATATTTGGAAATAAGTTCTAAATCTTTCTCTAATTAAATGAAGGCCGGAAAATCAACTAGACCCCCTCGATCTCAGTTTCCCCATCTGTAAAATGAGATTAAAAGTGTCTGGTCTACCTAATTTACAGAGTTGTTTTATAGATAAAGCAGTTGATGAGAAAATTAAATTAGTAAGAAATATCAGAGCACTACATAAAGGCAATATCATTGCCACTTCCCTAAAAGATTCTTCTAATCATTTGCCATTCAAACAGAAGAAACAGTTTTAAGTAGAAGCATTAGTTGATAAATTTTCTTTGTGTCATTGTCTTATGAAACACAAAATGGAGTAGTTTTTCATTGATTCTCCAGGCAAGGCTACCCTTAAGAAAACCTGGAAAGTCATCATTCTCAGCCTTTTGGCTAATATCAGTTCTTATTAGTGTAAAATCTGATGTGTTCTCCATCAGGGACAATGCACTAAATAGATTTTTGATGGAGTACGAGCTTATTCTGTTCACTCCATGCACTGACCTGGTATTGCAGTGTTTCTGGAATGGGGCATGCACACAAAAAGAACCCAGGAAAGAAACTGTCTTTACTAACCTCACAAAGTTCTCAGAGTTCCAGGTATCTGTCTTTTGGGAGCTTTAAATGATCTTAAAGTCTTGAGCCTCCATGAAGTTTTCGGGATCATTCTTCCCCAGTAGATTTGAGTTTTTGATCCTCTAATCCTGAGGTGGAAATTCCCATTAGTGTCTTCCCCCAAAGTGAAATTCAAGGTAATGAGTCAGGATTAGCTTTGGGAGTATCTTTCAAACCAGGAAGCCCTCTGACACCTGGAGTTTGGTCTGTGGCTCCTCTCCAAGTGCTTAACTAAGTCTGCATTTTTCTTCTGGACTAAGGAGATGGCTGGAAACAGGCCGGGCCACTTGCTTCTTACTGATGGAGCACTAAGGCTGCCACCTCTCCTGTTGTTAGAAGCAAAGCTGGAGCGCCTTGGACTAAAGTGAATTATGATCTCCGAGCAGCACTTCCTCAATCAGGAAACCTCTTGAGAGGCTGTGAATGAAGACTTGGATGGTTAGAGGATGACTAGGAGAGGACAAACACAACATAGGTAGCCACTACAAAGTCCTGTGGAAGTCTGTGGGGTAAGGGCCCAAGTTCACATCTGAGGAGGACCTGAAGTATGGTAACAGAGAGCAGTGGCACACTTGCCGACAAAAATAATAGTTACCACACAGTTACTCAACACTTCTGTGCCAGAAACTTTATTTTATTTTTTTAAAGATTTATTTATTTATGCATACAAGCACGGGGGTATAGGCCAGAGGTGCGGGGGGGTGAGAGAATCCACCAGACAGAGTGGGGAACAGCACAGGCAGATCAACCAAAACACACTGCTGAGGGGAGCAGCGGGCGAGGCAGGAGAGGTCTGCTGCGCCATGTGGGTCACCTCCCCAGCTGGGGGCAGGGATCGAACTTGTGCTGCAGTGGCTGCAGTTTGCTTCATAGTGTGTTGCTTAACCCACCTCGCCACCAGGGAGGGGCCTGTGCCAGAAACTTTAGATACATTATCTCATTTAATCTTCATAACCGTTCAACCTACTAGGTAGATACTATACTAGCTCTTTTACAGATGGGTAAACTAAGGCATAGAGTCTCACCCAAAATAATTATTTTTCAGACATGAGAATATAGCAAGGACTATGGCACGGAACTTAAGACCAAGAAGAGGTCAAATAACGTGTCCATTACATTGTCATTGACAGGAATTAGAAGCTAAAATTTAAATGTAGATCTGTTCTGCTCACATTTTCCTATCTGGCTTTCTGTAAAGTGGCCTTTCTTCATTCATTTCTTCCTTTATTCAGACAATAGTAATGACAACCTACTCAGTGCCAGGCACTATGCCAAGGATAGAAAAGATAAAACAATGAATTAAATCTGGAGGAGTCAGTTCCTGCTCTCATGGAACCTAAACCCTGTCTTCCTGGCCTAGGGGCCTTCTGCCCAAGAAAACCAGCTGTCCCACCTCCCCCCAGGAGCAACAGCCCTGCTACGGATCTCAGGCTGGTTCTCCCAGCCTCACCACCAAGAGGACATTTCTATCTGATTTTTCTTCCTGTTTCTGAACAAAAACATTTTCTTTGTTTGAGATGATGACAATTCTGGAGAGAGAGCAGTATAGTTGAGTGGATTTGTAGGCAAATTTAAAAAGTAAAGGATTTCTTGTGTCTTCCACAGCAGGTACCCCATTAAGTCCCCCCCTCTGGTTCTCAGGACCCAGACCCTCCAGGATTGAGGAGAGAGGCTTTGTTCTGAGGCTGCGTCAGAGTCTTCAGAGGATTCACACACATCACTGTGCCGTCAGCAGCCACGCCTTGCTCCAGTTAGAAACGCAATTCTCTGACCATGGTTAACAGGACTGTGTATGGCGTGTGTGTATATATCTGACTAGCCTGTAACTGACGGCACTGATTACCTCACAGGCAGGAAACAGAGTTCTGCCAACGTCCAGCTCCCTGCTGAGAGCAAAGGGGTTAGCAGCCCCCCAGCTCCATCTGTTGACTGCTTTAGGCAACTGTCATCTCCTCCCAAGAGCCCTGTAGTCCCAGGCACTCTGATTCTCTTTGTTCCACTTCCGTTAGCTTTTTGGCTTCTGGATTAATTTTAGGACTAAATTGTATGTGACTAACCTGCACTCTGCAGACAGATTAATTTCACACTTGCCTTTAGTGTTGCGAAGACAACCTGTTGATGGCGTTATTTGCTGTTCCCATCAGAGAAGTGGACTAATGTTTGTGTGGGTCAGACTCCTGATGGGAAAATTGTTACTTTTGTCACCTGTTTCTCCTAGGGACTTGACCTGTTTGCAGACTTTACCCACCTTTCTGGAGTGCCAACAAAGCCTGACCAACCCCCTCCCACTCCAAAGTTTGGCTACATAGTCCCTTTTGTCCTGAGTTTGTCTCACCACAGCATTGAAATGTTCTATTTGCTGTTTACTCAGCTCTTTTTGTTAACTCTCCCACTTTTTGTTCTGCATGTAACATCTCAAGCCAATCAGATATTTTGAAGCATGGGTAAATGAATATCTGCTCACCTCAGCCACTACTGTTCCACAAAAACAGGTACCAATTATGAAGACTGAAATTTTCTTAAACCACTTTTGGAATAAATTTAGTATTGTTAGACTGAGTTATCAGATTTAGGCTTGATAACATAAAGGAAAATTCTTAAGTCTATTTCCTGGCACATAAAGAAATTAAATAAATGTGTATTTCCTTCCTCCTTTAGAAGTCATTCAACCAGGACTGTCTCAGCCTCTAAGTTAGGTCAGAACTGTACCCAAGGTCAGAGAAAACCGAGTCCAAGAAACTTCCACCTTTCCAAAGAGCAATTCTGATAATTCAATACAGCAGAATTTGTGAGATAATTGAATCCTGGAGCTGAAATGGCCCTTAGAGATCATCTCTATTGACTCTTAAACAATTTGACTGACTTTAAATAGATCAGGAAATTTTAAAATAAGCAGACAACGAGTCTGATTACTGGAAGACCTCATCTTGACTTTTTCTTGAATACAGTCTCCAGTATGCTGACAATATTGGCTCATTATGCTACTTCTCCCAGGAAATAATGCACTTCCCTTGGGTTTCGCTACTTTGATATATTTGTTGCTTTAAAAACATAAGCACTGACTTTTCAGGTGATCTTTAAAGAGACTCTGAAGGTGCCTATGAGAGTCTGTCACTTTACACTGGGATGACTTCCTTCAGAAATGACAGCCCGTCAAAACAAAACACAGACAGGCCAAAAGGAGTGGCTGGGCCTGGGGAAAGCGCACAAGCTTTGGAGTTAGACCTTCCTGAATTTAAGTCCAGAGTCTGGCCATTATTGGTTGTGGGATGCAATGTCAGAGAAGTCAGTAACTATTAAGTGCACTTGTAAGTACTTATTCAATGTACATCTGCATTCCCCTCTGCCCTCCTACCCCAGCTGTATGGGTAAAATCTACCAGTAGGGTAAAATCTAATCTCCAGTAAAATCTGTAGTATAGGAATCCTGTCTGTAATGTTCATTGCTAATTATAAATATGGAGTGAATGATGAATATACTACAGTATAGCATATCATACAAAGCTGTTATGACACATGTTATAAGTGTAGTTTTTCTCCCTGGGGATCATAAGCTTGACATCTAGCCATATGGCATTCCCTCTCCTATGGAAAAATTGACATGCATCTCAAGAGGATTGAAATTTGATGATCTCTAAGGACACACAAAAAAGCTTATAGTCCTTAAGAGTGGTTGGAAAATTCTGACTTCTTTAGAAGCAAAAGGCAGTGATTTTGTTGTCAACATCTTTCCTAAAGTTATTGTAAATCTTGGGGGTTTTTTGGTGCCTGGAAAGCTATTACTGCAATATTGGAATATCTTGCCTTATTGATGTTGGTCTAAAAGTGGCTGTTTTGCAAACAAATGGGAAAATCCCTTCCCCCTACTCCCATTTGTCTTTTGTTGTTGTTCTTTATAACAAAAACCAGAAGGGGATTTCAAGAACAGCAAAACCAAACATAGCTGTGCAGCATTCCTGGGAGTTTGTTTTACAACTCACATTTAAAATGCTAAATTAACTGCAGGCTTAGGAGAGTGAAAAAGAGAAACTTCTTAAGGGGTGGGGGTGCTGTTGGGGCAGGGAGAGTAAGACAGGGAAATCGATCAATATGCATTTCTTTTGATGTTCTTTTCCATGAAAACAGAACAGGATGTGAGGCACAAGGAAACTGGGAATTTTTCAGCCAAAGCAGGGCTTGAAAAATCTGATTTGAACCTATGAGTCATTTGATGAGCAGATGCCAAATGTGGGGCCTCGCTGAGTGCTACCCATTTCCCCAACCTTTATCTGTCTGAGCAGCTGAGCTGGGGCAAGTCAGAGCACAAGCAGAATCAGATTATCCTCCATCCTTGCATTATGTCTCTTGAACTCCTCTCTATAGTAAATACACAAAGGTGCCAGGAGTGTTTGCAAATGTTTCTAAGAGCAAATGAATATCTGTTGGCAGAACTGCTCATTGTGTTTTTTAAAAAAGTTTAGTAAGGAAGAACTCTGAGTTGTTTCAAATTCCTCTGTGTGTATGTGGGTGGGGGGATACACACATCTGTGTGTGTGTATAAATTTGTGTATATATATATATACACACACACATTTACAAACATATGTTACAAGTTATGTAGCTATACACACACACACACCTATATTACTTTTTTCTTCTACAGACTGAATGATCCTGAAATAGAAGAATGTAGGTAATTATGGCTTCTTAATTTCGTAAGTCAAACACGCGGTATCTCAGAGCTGAGAGTAGCATGTTTTTCATCTGGATTTCAAGGACTGAGTTCAGCATTTATTCTTTATAAAATACCTATAAACAAAGTATCCAGACAACCATCATGAAATAAAGGGAACTCATTCTAAAGAGCAGAATGACTTTCACTTTTTTCTTTTTGGCAACTCAGAAAATCTCTCAGAAAAGCTCTGTACCCACCAACAGCTCCACACACACTCCCCAATAAAACAGTAGTTGTTTATAGGTGTTTTCACCACCAAACAGGGGAAGTATTCCTGAGCCTTAAGTGATTTAAGCAAATGCCTTCATAAAATTCCATCAAATAACACCATAAGTTGGTGGGTCTTTCCCACTAAAACAAAGATCAAAGTACACAGGAGGCTTCCTGAACTCCAGCAGCATCTGCCTTTGCCTAGGATGCTTCTGTTGCTGTGCTGTTGCTTGGCAACCTGCCACAGTCAGTCTCACTCCTGCTCAGTGCATTGCACTGGTCCTCACAGACTCTCCCCTGTTTGTTTTCCCTGCAGTAGCAGTTGAATGCCCAGTACTTACAAGGGTGGTGAGAAGTTGCTTAGGATAATATCATATTCTTGAAGGCCAAGCTGTGTGGTCTCTCTCCCATTTGGGGAGGTGATAGGGAGTCACTGTCATTTTGAGGCAGTGCCAAGGTCCGAGCTTACTCTTGCTTAGAAGTTATGAGGTAACAGACCCTAATGATGACAATGGAATGGAAAAGAAGGTACAGAAAGGGCTAAGTGGCTACAGTGGAAGCAGCATCAGGCTCAGAGCCCTGGAAATATCAAAGGTGCAAGCAAGGCTTCAGGCCTGGGGATGGGACATCTACAGAAAGAGAGCCAGCAAGATATTTGGAGAGAAGTGTACATGTCATGCTGGACATAACGAAAAGAGGCCAAGATGCCTCTCTATTCCTCCTTAGTGGCATCTAGGAGGTGTGTCACCAAATGTACTATTCCAGGAGCTGGTGTTTTTACTAAACGTCTTCCTTCGAATCACATAGTTACTTGAAGAAGTAGACAGATTGGGAGAGTTCTTAGTAATTCCCTTTAAAGTTCCAGTGTGCTACCACCTAACTACAAAATTGTCCCATCACACTAGCTGAACCAAGCACACCACCTGCCCATGAATGGGCCAAGCTGGCCAGGGGTCCTTGGCTAAGGGAGAAAATTCCCTAGACATGTCTTTATGTTACATGTCCACCTATGAAGGGAGGTGCCTCCTCCTCATCCACATTTACATGCAGCTGGCTTGGATTACAGGTCTTAGTATGACCTGAACCACACTTCTGAGCGGGGAAGCTACTAGGAACTTGAGGTGGAACTGAATGGTCATGTGGTCCCTCATGATAGAGGAGAAAGGTGACCCTGCTCTTGCTTTTTTGACTCCTGACTTGCACCTAAGGACTTGAAGGAGACACATGGAGGAGACACAAAGAAGTACTTGGGAGAGACAATGGCAGCCATTATCTTGGTTTGCACTTTGATTTTTAATTTTGACTCTTTGCTTCTGCCTCAGCTATCTGAAACCTGCCTAACCCCTTTCTTGCCCTTCACTATCAGAAAGTACCTTAGGGGCAAGTTTTTGGGTCTCAGTGGTTCTGCTTCAGGCTGAGCCTGTTTGGCTGGCATTTGCCCACAAGAATATAGGAAACTTGTGTTTACTAGAAATATCCTTTCTTTTCTTCTCTATGCACACTAATTCTATTAAAGATCTTTCATACTGAGAGTATGCTTTTGTGCAGTGGATTGCTAGACCCCTTTTAGAGGGTCATACCACTTAATAATTTGAGGTTCCTGTGTGCCTTCAGTGACATACTAACATTGAATGGAAATGCAAATAACAAACCTATGTCTGCAAAGATCTTAGTCAAATACATATTCCCTACTACCAAATGCAGCACATATTTGGGAAAAAATAAAATCAATTTTCAGAGGTAAGCAAAGATCAGAACTTGACAGAAAGTCCTGATGGTGGTCTAGTCCCTGAATCCAGCTGGCTCAGAGGCTGTTTCCATGATTAGGTTTCATATACTTATAGAGCTTTTTTGTTTTTTGGATTAAACAAGTTAAGTTGGTTTTCTATCACTTGCAACTTAGGACTCCTAAGTGGTATACTGGGCTTTACAGACAAGAAAACTCATGTTCAGAGAATGTGACATGGTGATTTGTAGTAAGAAGCAGATTTTTAGTTTGTTTGTTTTTTTCTATCACCATAATCCTTTGTGCTCTTCCCCCCTCTGTTTTCACCCTATCCTAGCCTTTCTCCTCCTGGATATCTCATGTCTATGATCAGCTTTCAAGGTTTGTCTTTGTCTACCCCTTTTTTTCTTATATTCCACATATAAGTGAAACCATCTAATATTTATTCTTTTCCTCCTGACTTATTTTATTTAGCATCAATCCTTCCAGTTCCATCCAGGTTGCCATAAATGGCATGAGTTTATCTTTTTGATTGCTGAGTAGTATTCCATTATGTATATGTACCATAACTTCTTGATTCTTTCTTCTGTTTTGGGGAATTTAAATTGTTTCCATATCCTGGCTAGTCTAAACAGTGTTACAATAAACATAGGGTGATTTTACAATAAACATTAGTGATTTTAAGTTCTTTGGGTAGATTCCTAGGAGTAGAATAGCTGGGTCATATGGAAGATTCATTTCTAGAGTTCTGAGGAACCTTGATACAGCTTTCCATAGTGGCTGGACCAGTTTACAGTCCCACCAGCAGTGTTCCTTTTTCTCCATGTTCTCCAGCTGAGTAAACCAAGGATGGAGAGATTGAGCAACTTGCAAGGCTACATGCAGGACTTGAATCTAGACACTGACTCCAGAGGCCCTTGCCTTACCAGTATTTTATTCAGCAATGGGGATGGTGCATTTTGGATTATGCTCTCACGGAGACCCATTTGCTATCATATCAATCGATTATAGTCAAACCTGTAGAGTATTTAGTCTATGTTTTGTTGTTGTTTTACTACTTGGCAAAGCACATCCAAGGACTAGTTAAAAAAGAATTATTTAGAAATCCTTCACTGTGAAGACTGACTTATAGCCTTACATTTGAAACTGTCCATATCCTGGGGACTACAACAGCCTTTCTCTGTTATAAACTTATAATGATAATGTCAACTACGTCTCATAATTCACAATCGGTCTGTCCCACATAAGTGTGTTCAAATGTGTCCTTGTAACAGGGTGGTCCCCCAGGAAAGGGGGAAGTTTTAAAATTTTGGTTTTGCCCTAAGTGGGTAAAGCTGAGCAGGGATAAAAAAAAATGCTGGAGAGAGGAAATAAGAAGACAGAAGGAAGAGAGGACAGAAGGAAGCAGGATGGAGAGAAGCAAGGAGATATGGAGGAGGCACGTGGAGCAACGGAACATGTAAAGACAGTTGTCTTGAACTAGTTGGAACAGATGTGGGTGAAAGACCCATGGGGACGTTAACAATGGCAGTTTTCATCTTGATTTTAATTTTGCTCTTTTCCTCCGGATTTGTCTAACTCTTTCTGACCCTTTTCTATGGGTCTCTACTGAAAGGTCATTTAAACTTGTGGCAGGCTTTTGAGCCTTGCTTTAGGTCAATTCTATTTGGCTGGACTTTCATCCTCAAAGAGATGGGTAACTTTGAATGCTTAACTTAGTAACTATATTCTTTGTCCTTTCTGTATTGTACCCTAATTGTATTAAAGTTCCTTTCCATTAAAGGTCTTATGTATTTGTCTTAATGCAGCGGATGGCAGAACCCATTCAGAGAGGGCAGGTTTGGGGTTCTGAGGTGCCCCTCTCCCTGCCCTATAACATCATCTGGGGGTGGGGCTAGTCCAAAGGGCACCGAAGTGTGTATTCACATATCAGCCTGACCTCTACAGAGGATGGTGTGGTGCATACTTGTTGGGGTGGAGAGAGGGGAGCAGGTTGTGGTTATTAGAAGTTGCTGCTTTTGTTGCTTTGAGTTTTTCCTTTGGCATTCCTATGAGTTCAAATGTCATTTACTTTTGAGCTAGAAATTAAGTTATGTTCATGTATATCTGCTCAGGATAGTTCTAAGCCAACAAGTATGAATTTTTATGCATGCACCCAGAGTGAGGAATAGCAGCCTCCTGTGGCAGATGGGTCTTCAAGCATATCAACCACCAGAGGGAGCTATATTAGACCATCTTCAGGATGAAGCAATTCATTATATTAACAATTCCACATGATTCAATGAATAAAATTTTTATCCATGAAGGAACATGGTCTGAGGCAACATTTCTGTCATGTGGAAGATTTGCCATCTACTTCCTGCATATTTGCCTAATTATATTTTCTCAGCTCTCCTTAATTATACAAACCAGATGCTTTATGACTATAAATACACACAAAAAGAGAAAGAGCATCAAAGACAAATCGTCTTTGACGAAGAATCATAAAATGAAAGAAACTTAATTTGTAAGTTTTCTAGTAGTGTAAGTAAGTAGTCTGGTCACTGGCACACTTCACTTGCCACAGTCCAATTAGTTTTAGTACCAAGTGCAATAGTAAGCATTTTTAAAAATTAGTATTTTGGTTGTTTTCTTTTTTTGAATCCTCAGTAAAGGAAAACATCAATGCTAATTTCCAAATCTCTTAATGGAAAAGTTCATCATGTGGTACAGAAAATCCTTTGGTAGTGCTCACTTAAAAAAAATGTAACTATCCAAGTAACACGTAATACATTTTCTTTGTCAAACAACGAAAATTTCAAACCCCGTTTGAACAATAACCCCAGGCTCCCACTACCATCTATCTGCCCAAAGATAATCATGATTTCCAGACCATTCATTGTTTAGGAAAGTGATGATGATACTCCCACTGAAGGACATGTTTCTCTTTTACCCTTCCAAGTAGCCAAGCTTATGTCAGGTCTTACAGAATACTAGAAAGAGCACTGGACTTGCATTTAGTAGGCCTGCATTTGAATAACAACGCTGTCCCCTGTTGTGGGCTTGACTTTGGGCAAGGCACGAAAATGCTCTGCAAAAGGAGTTGCAAAGCCTACCTCAGACATTGGTTCATTCATTTATCCTACAGGTATTTACTGAATTCCTTCTAAGTGCTAGTCACCTGGCAAAGATGGCATACAAAAAAGCAAACAACTAGAATACAGCATGATAAATAAATACTACGTGCTCTGGGATCATAACACCCAGGAGTGAGGGAAGACTTCCTGGAGGAGATGATGACTAAGCTGGATTCTGAGTGGCAAAGAAACAAACTAATTGGGCAAATAGGGACTCGGGGTATGGGAGGTTTGTAGAGGTTGAAGTAGTTTTCCAGACAGAGAAAACATTATGTTCAAAGGTTCATTAGCTAAAGAAAATGAGTTATATTTTAGTTGGTTTCCTTATTTAAGTTCAGCTGAAATTTGGGTGAAATAGAGAAATTAAAGGGCACATGACTAGAGATGAGGTGAGAAGTCAGCACTGGACCCCACTGACAATAAACAGCTTGTCAATTTAACCGGGTACATGCTGTGTTCATATTTGCCCTGGAAATGATAAATGATAAAAACCTTATCCATTACTAACACCCTATTCCTTTAGTCAACAGCATCAGTACCATAATCAACAGTGATTGCTATCAAAAAGCAATTTCCAAGGGGAACAAATAAAGAGAAGGCTGGCTGGGGTAGGTGGTGGGCCAGTTGACAATGGTGATTGGAATCAATACTCCTTTACCCTCAACCAACCCTTTGTCCCTTTACAGTCTGAATGTGGCTCATCTTTTTTCTTCCCTAAAACCAAACACTTGAAAAGTGAAGGGGAATAAACAGGAAAATTCATGCAAAGTCACAGAATCCAGCAACTTGAGATTTGAGGTCATCACTGGCCCTGCCCAGCGGGTGAATTTCTGTTGTTTACCTGGACTCTTGCAGTCTGGTGCATGGGAGCATCAAGCTAGAGAGCCCAGACTCCCTCAAGCTCACACATGATGCCCAAAGCCTTAATGTTCTCAGGATGCACTTCAGCAAAGGAACAGGAAATGAGAAGTGAGCAAAGGCTTCCCATGTCTTAAATTTTCATCACTAAAGTTGAAGGCGGGTAGCAGGGCATGAAGAAAATGGTAGACATTATCACCTCGTCTAGCTCAAGCATTCACTGATTCCTACATTTGATGAACCTGTTCAAAAACAGCTCAGTAGGTGCCAGTTTCTCTTCAGTTCCCTCTGGGAAAATCACTACATTTGTATGGGTGGAGAGGGCACTGCTCCCATCCCAGCTGGATGTTTCATCCAGCAGGAGGGCAGAGATTAAGTGTCACAGGACCTTTTGAAATATAAATTAATCCTTTTTCCCTCTCATCATTAAAAACAGACAAGACTTACTAAGCCAGGAAAGCTGGTAAATTTTCTCTAAAAGTGCCAAATAATCCTGTCTCAACTATTCAACTCTGCCATTGTAGCAGACAGTTCATAGAGGATAAGTAAAAAAAATAAAAAAAATTAAAAATGAGTGGAACTATGTTCTAATACAACTTCATTTATAAATATAGGCTGTAGCCAGATCTGCCTCAAGAACTATAGCTTGCTAATTCTGCCTAGAGTGTATTTTGGGAAATTAGAGTGCAGGAAAGAATAAGATCGTTTGTGGTCTGGGGAAAATATTTTGAAAGGGTTTGGAAAAGGAAAGCAAGAAGATTTAAATGCCATTGTGCCATTCATCTCCTTGCCCTAATTTCAGTGCCAAGCCTGAGTGGAAGAGGAAGTTGCTAATAAAATCCTGGGAAGGTTTGGAAATTTGGGAACAGAGGACCTTGTACTCAGAACATTCTCCCTGAACACAGAAGGAGCCAGTCCCAAAGAAAACTGAGCTTTCCACACACCCAAGTGGTAGTGTGGAAGGTGGCTCTGGTGGCTTTATTCTCCTAGGCTGGTCTACAGAGGATAGTGAAGAATGAGGTGAGTAGATCCCAGGCAGAGCCAGAAGGTGGACAGCACAGAGGGAAATCTCCATTGGTGGGAGTCAAGTGGATGCTTGGTTGGCAGAAGAAGCCCGTCCAGTTCCCAGAACCATCACTAAGACTGGCCTCACCAGGAGACTGGACAAAGACATTGGTTGTGCATATGCAGGGAGAAGAGCTTGTGGATGATGACACCATCATATGTTTGATGAAACTTCTCAATGTTTGGATTCCTGCTGAGCAGGAGGAAAGAAGGGAAAAGAGAAATGTAGAGATTGTCTAAGAGAATCCAGAGAGACATATGATCTAAACCAGAAGTGACAGAATTACCTTGAACTGTAAAGGTTAGTTTTTCTGTCACAGCCAGAAAAGAAGGTACTTGAGAACTAAGCAAAGTTCAAGTACAGGAAAACAAAATTATATTTGGGAGCATCAGATTTTGTGATTGTGTATCTCAATCCAGCTACTTAGGATAAAAATGGAGAAATCAAACCATGAGTGTGAAGAAATTGGCAGTGTTTGGATCTCAGAGATGAACATCCAAGTCTGTCCTGGCTTGGTAGAGTTTGAAAAGGGTACAGCTTGGGTAGGCTATTCCTAAACCATGGGTGTGTCTTCCCTAAACTGACTGCTTAGCCTATGTAGGTGTCATAGTTCCAAAGCAAGTGTAGACATCTCAGGGCATCGGTGGGGAAGTCTTGGGCATCTGTGGTCTACTGTTTCCAACACATCTCCTTTCACAGCTTCTCATTACTTACAGGTTAAGTGATTACCCAGGATCTGGCACAGTGCTTGTATGCAGTTGTCTGAACTAAATAATCAGCTAATGAACTCCTCTACCATTTCCTCCCGGTTCAGTTACTTGCTTATCTCATCGTTGTCTCACAGCAATTATCATGCTGCGTTGTAATTATTTGTTGAGTTGTTTGTCTCCCGTGATGAACACAAGTGCAAGTACTATGTCTTCTTTATTTTTATCCCTTCAAATTTATGTAAAGAGATAAAATGGATTTCAAAGTACTTGATCAATGTTTCCCAAGAGAGATTGAAAAAGGAATTTGATTTTAAGGGAAAGAACGATAAGTTTTTGTGTTGTTGTTTTATTCCTGGCTCCTTAGATTGGGCTTAAAGCCAGAAACTGAACTAAGTTTTTTGAGACACTTCCTGGGCTCATGGCATGAGGTTATGCCTGGAGGTGAAAAAACAGAGAGATTATGGATGATCTGGACAAAGTATAAGCTATCAGGCTCAGGTAATAAAGTGGTAGGAATTCAGGAGGAGGCTGTTCTCCTTCATTGAACCAGTACTGTGCTAGTACTATTAAGAAATGGAAATTTTTAGGAAATCTATAGAGATAAAATTGACATAAATATTGGCACTTCTTGCGAGGAAGAGGAGCTTTCATTCGGGTGACTTTTGGGGGCTACAGACTTAGAACTAGGAGTCACAGGAAAAAAATGGGAGAATCCTGGATGGTTGCCACTGGAGATGATTTGATTGGAAATTCATAAAATCCCTGCCCTTTGGACTCCCAGATACCAATGTGATATACTTCAAAGACACTAATTTCTAGTTCTGCAGGGCTATAGAAAACCAGTACACTGGTTCTAAAATTCATATGGTAATTCAAAGGGTCAAGAATAGCAGAGGTAATCTTAAACAAAAAGAAGTCCAGAGACTTGACCTCCCTGACACCAAGACCTATTTTAAAGCTATTAAGACAGTGTGGTCTTTCTATAAGGTTACAAAGTAGAACAATGGAGTAGAAAATAGGTTTATACATGAACAGAAACTTCCCAATTTGTGACAAATGGGATAGTGTAACATCCTTTTCAGATGGAAAAAAAGATGATTTTTTCAATATATGGCACACTGAGTTAAAAAAGGATGGGAAAAAAAACAACTACCTCACATCATAAACAATAGTGAATTTCAGATGAATCACAAATCTAAGTGTGAAAGGTGAAATAACAAAGTTTCAAGAAGATAATATAGAATGACCTCAAGCCTGTAGACAAAAGTCTCATAAACAAGATACAAAAGACACCATAAAAAATTAAAATTGTATTATGTTAAAATAACTCTGCTCATCAAAAGATACCTCTAATATAGCAAAACAACCATAAAGTACTTGCAATGTACATATCTAACAAGGACTTATATCCAAATATGTAATACAAATCAATACAAAAATATAAATTACCCAATAAAAGAAAGCAGGCAAGATTTTAACTGAAAAATACAAAAGAGACTATTCAAATGCTCAATAAACATATGAAAAGGTGCTTACTTTCTTTAGACACAAAGGAAATGTACTTTAAAACTAAGGAGAGATGCTACTATACATGCATCAGAATGCAAAAATGAAAATATCAAGTATTAAGGAAGATGTGAAGTAAACAGATTTCTCAGACTATTGTTTGATGTATAAGTTAGAAGTATTGTGGATGGGGCCTCCCTGGTGGCGCAGTGCGTTAAGCAACACACTATGAAGCAAACCTCAGCCACTAAGGCACGAGTTCTATCCCTGCTGTCAGCCAGGGAGGGGACCCACATGGTACAGCAGACCTCTCCTGCTGCGTCCACTGCTCCTCTCAGCAGTGTGTTTCAGTTGATCTGCCTGTTCTGCTCCCCACTCTGTCTCTGGTGAATTCTCTCGCCCCCTGCACCTCTGGCCTGTACCCCAGTTCTTGTATGTATAAATAAAAGTAAATCTTTAAAAATAATAATAATAAAATAAGAAGCTCAGCAAAAATCCTATCTACTATATGGTTCCATTTATATATAATACAAAATGTTATTTAAATTAAGGCAATAGTAGCCCAAGAGGAGTGGCCAGTGACTGGACAGGAGCATGAGGGGCACCACTGGAGTGCTGGTATCTTCTGTTTCTTGATCTAGGTACTGGTTACATGGATGTGTTCAGTTTGTTAAAATTCACTTCTTCATATTTGATATGTGCACCATTCAGTATGTATACCTCAATAAATATTTTTAAAATAAAAATTTTGTGACTTTTTCTGTAGTTATAACCATATGACAGAGCTTGCTCAGTGTCACACAGACAGTACATAGTAGATATAGACTGGAACTGAAGTCAGTCAAAATCCAAATCCATGCTGGAAGACTAATCTAGCCTTTACTAAAGCTGTATTTGATCCTTCCCATTAACCTCTATAACTCTGTGTCCTTTCTCTGTTCTATGTAGGGTGTCCTTCACTTTTTATTTTACCAAGGAAATTCCTTGAAACTCAGTTTTCAAGGACCAGTTAAAGTTCTTCTTCTGTGAAGTCTTCCCTAGTACCTATGGCTCCTTCCCACCTCCAGCTGTTTGCAATAGGGATCCTAAACCCAGATGCTGACAAAGGTAGAACAGATATTGTAAATTAGGGAAGCAGCTGCTTATATTATAGGGAAAAATGCAGAGGGCCAAGTCCATCTAAAGGTAAGAGCAATGACTCTATTTCAACCGGTTTTGGCAACTAAGGAAGACAAGATGTACAAAATCTTCCTTTTGAGTATTATTAAAAATTCGTTAAAAAATTAAAAACAAAAGAGGGCTGACACACTGCAAGTCTGAAGGGCAGACTGAGTTTATGGGTCCCAAATTTGCAACCTCTGTTGAATTTAGCAGACAAACTCCAACTGATTAAAGACTGAGCAGCTCCTTCTGGGAAAGAGAGGTAGAGGGTTTGCCTTCTCCTTGCTGCAAATGCTCTTTAGATACGACAGATGAAGGTCACCTACTGAACTAGCAGGCTTTCATTCTTACTTCCATATATGCCTCCCCCAAACCTGGAAGGAATGGGTAGAAAAAACCATGTCTGGCAGTTTCACCGAAAGCATTTCTGCTGTAAACATTTCTGCTGCCTAAGTCATTGGCTGTAAAGCAATTTTGCCATAAAAGAAACTATCTAGAACCAAAAGAAACACCTGGGTCCCCCTAAAGCCCACCACTATCCCTTAATGTCCTCTGATGTACTCACTCAGAAGCTGTTCTTCATCTGTGAAGTGCTTTCTCAAGGAAGCACGCGAGAAAAAATGAGGCAGCATTTGAAGTAGAACAGAACCTGCCACATTGGGGCAGTATAACTACATCCTGCCACAATCCCCAACCTCCTGGGCTTCCAGGGGCCCAGCCCCATTCCCCAAGGAAGCGCCTTGCTGAGGCATAAAGCTGGCAAAGAGGGAGAGGGAGACAGAGGACAAAGGATACATTTATGAAATCATGGTCTCTAGCTTAAGATAAAAAATTGAACTTGAAAGACAGAGCCACATTTTAAGAAAGAATTATAAGGAAGGTTCATGAACAGAGGAAAATACATTAGCAATTGTTTTTCCTTTGGGATTTTAAAAATGGGTAATTTTCCTTTATGAGTTCACCAGGTAAACATTTTGTAATTAATTCTGTTGTGCTTTGGAAACAAATTGAAGTTTGTTATTAGCAACAAAAACCCAATTTCTTTTTTTTTTTTTTTTCACTTTAATAGAGGAAGAACTGAAAAAATAGATGTAAATCTACAAAAAGCTCATTTCCAAAAAGTGCACTATTAGGACAAGTTTTGGAAGTTAGAACGCATTATTTCCCAGAATCAAAATGATGCTGAGAATAACATTTTCATGAACATGTCAAAAGGACTTAGTTCATAAAGATACGAAAATATTATTTTTGCAATCAAGACTGGAAATAATGCTGTCTTTAGAATAATGAAGAAAACAAATTGAATTATTCAATAGTAATTATCAAGTATTTGCTTTGTACAAGACTATCAAAGTGAATTTGATGTTTAGAGGTCTGTGAAAGCAGGTTTAGTGGTGTGAGAAGAAAAGCCTGACGAAAGTATTGAAGAAAGAAGAGGCAAGAAAGAATAGTCAGTAAGATTATTTATTCTGGGCCTCCCTGGTGGCACAGTGGGTTAAGCAATGCACTAAGAGGCAAGCCGCAGCCACTGCAGCACAAGTTCGATCCCTGCTGCCGGCCAGGGAGGGGACCCACAGAGAGCAGCAGACCTCTCAGCTGCCTCCCCCGCTGTTGCCCTCGGCAGTGTGATTCAGTCAGTCTGCCTGTTCTGCTCCCCTCTCTGTCTTTGGTGAATCCTCTCACCTCCTGCGACTCTGGCCTGTACCCCAGCTCTTGTATGCATAAATAAATAAATCTGTAAAAAAAAGATTATTCTAGGGCCTTGTTTGAGGAAAAAGGAGAATGTTGTCATGACAGAGAAGGATTCAAGATCAAGGAGTTAAGCTAACGGAGCTTTTGTGTATGCTTTCAAGCTGTAAATAAGCCAAGACAGAGGAAGAGACAGCACAGTACATTAAGGGAAAATATCTATATTAGTCTCTGTCCCCAGGCCCTGATACAGAGCCCCCAAAGTCCTTCTTACTTCCTACGTAATAAGAGCTCAAGAAATATCTTTGCTAATATTTGGTCTTTGACTCTGGTTCCTGTACCAAGTTCCTAAACTTTTTAGAATTTCCTGGGTGATGGGAATGTATTCTGTTCTAATGAGGTGACTGTTGGTAGCTCCTATATAGGGAAAGGTCACCAGAAAGATCAGTCATGATTAGAAGCTTGGAATCTTCAGATCTGATTCTCCAGAAATGGTAGAGAGGTTGGAAACAGAGCTATAATAAATCATGTGTAAGTGTTGGAGCCTTCATAAAAATACCTAGAGTATGTGATTTGGAGAACTTTCGGGGTAGTAAACATTAGAAGTGCTGGGAGATGGTGTGCTCAGACAGGGCATGGAATCTCAGTGCACATTCCCAAAGACCTTATCTTAGACATCTCTTCCATTATATTGTTCATTTCTTTGTATTTTCTATCATATATTTTTATAATAAATTATTAAATGGTAAGTAAACTGTTTCCCTGTGTGCTATGAGCTGTTATAGAAAATTAACTGAACTGAGGGGGTCTACTGATAGCCCATTAGTCAAAAGCTCAGTTACCAGCCTGAACTCATGATTGGCATCTGAAGTCAGAGTTGGTGGGGGCAAGTCTTGTGGGACTGAGTCCTTAATATGTGGGATCTGATATTAATATACAATCAAAGTTGAGTTAAATTGTTAGGATACCATGTGGTTGTCACAAAATTGCTTGATGTGGGGGGAAAAATAAACCCACATATCTGATGTCAGAAGTGTGAGTATGGTAGTAGTATGAGAGTAAAGGAGAAACAGAGATGGCGTAGATTTCCTTTGATTAGTGTATCTGTGTTCTTGTGGCATAAACAGTTGTTCTGTGCTATTTGATCTCTGCCTATCTTAACAAGAGAGACCCAGTTTTAATCTGGGTAACAATGCACTTAGCTAAAGGACTACATTCTTGGGCCTTCCTTGCAGTTAAGTGTGACTTATGACTAAGTTCTGGCCAAGGAGATATGAGAAGAAAATTTAGGTGGGACATTTAGGGAGACTGCTGACTCAGCTGGTAAAGTCCTTTGTCCTTTGGATTGTCAAAACACATAAATGTTAAAAATGTAAATCTACCACATTATCTGAGCAAATGTCAAAGTGTAATTGATTCATTAATGAAGAGAACCAGCAAGATGACAAAGCTGTCTCAGTAAGGAAAAGAAGTTCTGAAATAAGACAGCTAAGTTAGATATGAAAGTGACTTGTAAAAAAAAACCATTTCTCCAGAGAAAAATTCGTTTGTATCTTACTGTTTTTTTTTTTTTTTACAAGTTGACATAATTTAAGAGTCTGAAAACTAATCAAGAGTAAGGAAAAAATCATTCTCCCAAGTGTGATAGCTCTTAGGGGGAACCTGACAAGACTCTTGTATGACAATGGTAGACTACACCATCTTCCTTGTGCTTTATTTTCTGAAAACCACCTTCTTTCTGCCTGCTCTCTGGATTGTGGATGCAGTGCCTGGAACTGAAGCAGTAATGAGAATGGAAGCCTGAAGTAGGCTGGCAGGGCATAAAGGGAGAGGGAGCCTAGTTTGTCTGATGAATAGTGAATCACCCAAACAGTCCAATGAAACCTACTTCTATATTTCATTAATGACAGAGGGAGTTGGGGGTGGGGGATAGAGAGAGAAGGAAACTTTTCTCTTTGAAATCATTGTATTTTGGATTATGTGACCAAGCTTAATGTTCTAATAGAAAGAAGAAGTAGACAGAGAAAGAAATGATTATTTAAATAATTCTGGAATACCAATGGATCACTGCACTTAATGAGGTAGGTAAATCTCTTAATGAAACCCTTCCAAGTAGGAATGGTTGACTTAGGGACCTCCAGATAAGCATACATAGCTTACAGTAACATACACTGTTCATAATGGTGGGTAGGGATGACATTAATGAAATCTTAAAGAGGAAACTGAAGAACTAACCAAAGACTAGAGAGAAACTGATAGTTTTCTAAAAAAATTTAGGATGGTGACACCAAGGGGAAGTCAGAAAATTTATACATTTGCTAAGTGTTCCAAAAAGCTTACTTAATTCATTTTCTCAATATAATCCCTCTTTGGAATACATGCTATATCTTACCATATACCTTAAACAACATGACCCTCAACAGTTGAAGGTGATTTCAGAAATCTATTGGACTAATTTTGACTCTGTGTGACTTCCCTATGCACTGACCTAAGACTCTATCCTCCACCTTAAGATATGATTCCACTACAGTAGTTGAAAGAGGATTTGATCTAGAAGGCTGGTGGAGATATAAGCCTTATAACCAGAGAAGGGAAGTGTAGAAACAGATAATTTTGTTAGCTAGGAATTAAGATTAAGCAACTTCTCACCTGATTACTTTAATGTTCTCTTTATGAGACAAGACATCTTCTGAGAGGAGATGAGGAATGGGAAAGGATGTTTTAAAAGTTTTATAAAGAAGTGGTAGAACAGTCCAATCAGCAGATAATATCTACCAAGTTGTTCAATTTGATTGCATTTAACTAAAATAAGTGTATTTTAGAATTAAATTCTTTTCATGGTACATAGCAGGCACTTAATAAATGTTGAATAATTGGCCAAATATATGTCATTGTTTTGTAGCTATCTAAATTACGTATAAGCCATTGTTTAAAAAAAAAATTCTTCAAGAAAAGAACTCCTTAAATTTCAAAGACTTTACCTGCTGCTGTTTCTCCTCTCTTCTGAAGGCATACCTTCTTCTTTCTTAAGCAATAAATACTTTCTTGTAAGTCAAAAAGAACCAGAGAAAGTCATCCTGAGAGAAAAGGATTGATCATGAATGTCAGACTATTAAGTAAAATATATTTCATATCATAATTTAAACCCAATACTGTGTTCTTTTAGTATCTATATGTTTATTCTTGAGTACCATATTTTAAAATTGCATGCTGTGCCAAAATGCATTCCACTGTCTGGCCTACCCTGGGAACTCTGGTAACACCCAAGTAGTTGGTTGTGTTTGTGTGTTTGGAGTTCACTAATGCGAATGAAACAATGTAGCATCTTTTGTGAAGAGACAGTAGGAAGTACCATTTACCTTCCCTAAGTTTCAGACAATAAATCACCTCTCATAAAGATGGAGCTCAATTCCTTGGTCACTGATGGAAGTCCAAGTCAGTTTCCCATAAGAAGGGAGTCATTTCTAGCTGCAGAAAGTGAACTCTGGGGCCTCCCTGGTGGCACAATGAGTTAGGCAATGTACTATGAAGCAAAGGGCAGCCACTTCAGCACGAGTTCAATCCCTTCCGCAGGCTGGGGAGGTGATCCACATGGTGCAGCAGACCTCTCCTGCCTCAACCTCTGCTCCCCTAGGCAGTGTGTTTCAGTTAATCTGCCTGTTCTGTTCTCCACTCTGTCTCTGGTGGATCCTCTCACCTCCCACAATTCTGGCCTGTACCCCAGCTCTTGTATGCATAAATAAATAAATCTTTAAAAAAAAGAAAAAAAAACATGTCCTTTCTAAAAAAAAAAAGAAAGTGAACTCTGCTAACTAAAGAAATTTAATTGGGCCAAGGCAGGGAACTATTTCTCTTCAAAATACACCCAAAGGTCACCTTGAACAGAGAATAGAGTGAATTTAGGACATAGATGCCAGACCCAATGAACTTAGTTTGAACTGTATCACAAAGTGACTAAATATGAACTTTGTGCCCAATTTGTGTGATGATGGTGGCCAGCTTTCACCAACACTACCTTCCCTGACATGTGAGAGAGCTGATGATGCAACGAAGAGATTGGCAATTTTGCTTTTTCAAATCCAAAATATCCTTCCTTGAAGTACAAGACAGGTACTTCAGTTTTGGTTTTTTGTTCATTTGTTAAAAAAAAACAACTAATTTGCATTTAGCATTTTTTTGTTAAAAAAACAAGTATTCAAGTCAGCATTTTTAGTATAGTCAATATGAATACTGAATATAATATATTCACCATCAATTTTAGACCATTTCCATTAACCCTTAGTCCTCCCCCAAAAGACCCATACCCATTAGCAGTCACATTGCAGTTCCCCCAAACCCTCTCTCCAGACCTAGCAATCATTAATTTACTTTCTGTTTATATAGATTTTCTTACTCTGGACATTTCCTATGAATAGAATTATATATAACTTTTTATACCTGGCTTTCTTTTTTTTTTATTTTTTTAATTCATACAAGAACTGGGGTACAGGCCAGAAGTGCGGGAGGTGAAAGGATCCACCAGAGACAAAGCGGGGAGCAGAACAGACTGACTGACTGAAGCACACTGCTGAAGGGAGCAGCAGGCGAGGCAGGAGAGGTTGGTCTGCCGCACCATGTGGATCACCTCCCTGGCCGGCGGCAAGGGATTGAACTCGTGCTGTGGTGGTTTAGGTTTTGCTTCATGTGTGTTGTTTAACCCACTGCGCCACCAAGGCGGGCCCTATACCTGGCTTCTTTCACTTAGCATATTTTCAAGGTTCATTTGTGTTGTAGTTTATGACAGTATTTCATTCTTTCTTATTGCATATACTGTATTTGATGTACCCATTCATCAGTTGATGAACATCTGGGTCATTTCTACTTTTTTGGTTACTATGAATGTTGCTATGAACATTTGTGAACAAGTTCCTGTGTGGATTTATATGTTCATTTTTCTTGGGTATGTATTTAGAGGTGGGTGATATAGTAACTTCATATTTTAAAATGAGGACGTTCCAGATGGTTTTCCAAAATGGCTGCTTCATCTTACCTTTACACCAACAATGTATAGAGGTTCCAGTTTCCCTGTCTTTTTATTATAAGCCACTGGGTTATGGTTCTCATTTAAACTCTCTGATATTAACCATGTTGATATTTTTTTTCATGTTCTTATTTACATGTCTTTCATCTGGAGAAGTATCAAAAATGGATGCGGGATCTTATCCAATTATTTTTCTCCATTTATAAAGATGATCATTTTACTTTTATCCTTTATTTTTTCATATGTTGTATCAAATCAATTGATTTGTGTATATTACATCCTTGGATAAATCCCAGTTTATCAGGGTGTTGAACCTTTCAGGATCTTTTGAGGTTCTGTATGATTTTGGGGAGTGTTTTTTCTGTTCTTTGAAAAATGTCATTGGAATTTTAATAGGAATTATGTTAATCTGTAAGTCTCTTTGGGTAGTATGGACATTTTTAACAATAATAATTCTTACAATCTATGAACATGGTATATCTAAAAAGGCACTTGTCATATTAAGTGAACTAATCAAATTACAAATCCATATTCACAATCTGATTTTGTTTTAAGCTCACATATGCATATCAAAGTATCTAGAAGGGTATTATTGAGTATTACTGCTAGCAATTTATATACATTAGTCTATACAATCCTTACGAAAAATCCTATCAAGAAAGTATCTCTTATTTCCATTTTAGAGATGAGGAATCGGAGTCACTAAGAGGTAAAATAATTTCTAGGAAGTGGTCTACTTGAGACACATATCTAAGTCAACCTGTTTCTAAGACTGTTTCCACTAAATTGTATACTACTTTGCCTTCTGATAAATACTGAATTGCTAATAATTGTTCTCACTAAATTGCAAGATAATGTTTGAACTAGATTATCTATTACATCCGCTTATGTGTATTTTCTAATTTTATATAGTGAACTCTTAATATCTATGATAAAAATGAAGTCTTAATTAGACTTAGAATCATCAAACATAAATTGTATTATACAACTTCATAATTTTACTCACTATATCTCAGAATAATACAGAATGCACTGTTTATCTGTATGTATATTTACACATATTAACACCAGATGACTTTTAAACATACGGCTTCTTTGATCATTGCAAATCTTATTTACCAGATAATATCAAACTGAAGACATCATCTGTTCAAGAAATATATGAATGACTGTCTGTGTGATCCAACAGTTAAGACTTTCAAGAATACAACACATTACTGCACACCTTAGTATCTAAAACAACAAATAATTATTTCTCACAATTCGTGAGGGTTTGGAACTTGGAAGCAAGTTTCCTAGTTCACAGTCTCTTATGAAGTGTTGAGATGCTGTTGGCCAGGACTGCAGCCATTGGGCACTTGACTGAGAATGCAAGACCTGCTTCCAAGTTCACTCATATGACTGTTTGCAGAAGGTTTCACTTATTTCCCATGTAACCATTTCATTAAGGCTGTTCACAACATGGCTCCTCCCAGAATAGGTGATCTTAGAGAGTGAGAACCACTAAGACAGCAGCTGTAACATCTAATAATCTAAACTCAGGGAAGACATACCATTAGATTCATGTTCTACTGAATGAGGAAGTTAGGAAATAAGTATAGGTAGGTAGGATCAGGATTTCCCAAGCCTCCAAGCCCATTCATCAAACTGAATAAGGAACAATCTGTGTGACTTACATGTTGGCATCAGGAGGGTGTCCCTAAGCCCAGGTGTTCCAAGCTCATCTATCAATCTGAATAAGAAACAATCAGTTGGATTATTTCAATCCAACAGAGTGGATTATGTCAGAACACTAACACATAACACAATGCTAAAGCAAGGGACCAATGCTGTTTTGGGAAAGTTGGCCAGGTAACCTGGGAGACTCAGTGGGCCTCAGTAACCTAGGAGATCCCATAGTCCTCAACCAATTAGCAAGGGATACAACTCCAAGATACCCAACAGAAGAACCCTGCCCCCACTCCTTGCCCACTATACCCATATAAATACCTACTTCTTCCCCTCTCAGCAGCAACCCATCTGAACTTAACTCTGCTGAAAGAGCTTTCCTGTCCTTTTTATTATTTGTCAATAAACTTCTTGCTTTTTTTTTTGCCTGACTCTGGCCTTGACATTGAATTCCTTCCTCATGGAAACAAGAACTGAATGCCCTTTAGGATCCAGGTCCAACTCCCAGACTCCCAAGCCTGATTCACTACTGTTTACAGAATCAATCCTGGGAGTAGACAACACAGGTTGTAAAACCAGGAGGCAGGGATCATTGGGAACCATTTTTGGCTAGGGATCACAAAGTCTACACACCTAAAACAAAGAGGAAGTCCAATAAACACCTGCAAGGCTGCAAAGAACAACCTGTTGGCTAGCAGTTCAATCCAGGTATAATGGTCCAAGTCCTTGAAGAACGGCTGCTTAGGTGACCCAAATTAAGTTGTCAAGTTGCCCTATATCCCAGAGAGTTCAGTGATCATGAACTATGGTAACAAAGAAATTGAGAGTAACAAAAATATGACTGTGATTGAACTAAATATACTAGGTTTACATACCAGGTAACTAAATGTGACTAAAGATATATGAATGACTAAAAGCTCCTCAGAAGAAGCAGCAAAGATTCAGGTAGCCCAGCAGTTAGTCTAGCACCTAGGGAATGGAACCATTTTAGTTAAGCAAATTTCTTTCCACCTTTCATCTCTCTCCTTAAGATTTCCAAAAAATTTCCTTGATTTTTCCAGTGTCTGCCCTAAAACTGTGGCAGAATTCATTTTTTTTTTAATTGTTGGAACTTGTTTCAATTTTTGAACCATTTTACTTAAGGGTTTTTTACATGCATAGTCCCAAACTAAGCACCTTAGAAGCAGACTCTACATTTTGCCCCCAATATCTATCCCTCATTGCTTAGATTATAATAAATTTCTCTAAATATTTCAACAAATAAGCTAGGGGACTAAGAAATCACATACCTAGGTAATGCAGTACATTGCTAATTTAGACTCCTCTGGTTCTTGCTCTAAAGCCACAATTCTTAGTATGTACTTAGCTGGTGCACTCTATCCATCTATGGGTGGCTCCATTCCCTAGGTGCTAGACTAACTGCTGGGCTACCTGAATCTTTGCTGCTTCTTCTGAGGAGCTTTGCCACTGTTTCTCAAGGGGTCACTTACCTATTGGCCATTTGACAGTTCCACAAAATGTCAGTTTTTAAGGGCTCATTCTGGTTACACAGAGATACTGAGTAGTGTGACACAGTGTATAAGCATGCAGGCTTTGGCATGTAGAGACTTGGGTCTATTGGATGTGTGATGTAGGAAAGTTACCTAGCCTCTCTGTGCTTGGTAAAAAGGAGGAAATAGTACTTGAATTTCTTCTGAGGGTTGTATTGGTCAGGTCCTGTAAGACCTGATTCCACCAACTCCTCAAATGAACTGCTTAGAGAGGTGTGAACAAAGATAAAGGAGTCACACAGACTAGTGACAGTAGGAAGCCATTATCATCCCTAAGTCTGAAAGGACAAAGGGAGGAATAGTGTTACCTGAGTCCACTGAAAACTGAATCCAAGGTAGAGGACAACAGGGGTGTCCCCAAGAGCACTGCAGAATGGACACCTAAGGCTGGAGATGCAACCCAGACCATGAAGGAAATGAGGATGGATGGATGTACCGGAGTGTTTCTCTTGTCCCATCCTCAAATTGCCTACTGCTGCTATCCATTGGTTGAACAGAAATGGCAATCAGGAGGCAAATAAGCCTGGAAGGTGAAGTCTGAAGGATTCCACTTCCTGGTACACAGATAAGGGTAGAGATGGTTTTAGAGAAAGGGTTGAGGGGCCTAAGAGCCTAGTAAGCACAAGGATTAAATGAGAAAAAGTAGTTTTTCTATGATGCCTGGCACAAGTGCTTCAGGAATAGTCACTATCACTCTGTATTGCTATGACTGTAAGGTCAGTGAGCTTTTGGCTAGACTTGATGCCACCTTAGCCCCTTTAAGCAAAAGCCACGGAATCTAACTTCAAGTCACTTTAGGAATGTGCCCTCTGTGGTCGTGCCCTCTGTGGTCGGCTCAGTCTCACAGCTGGGTTTCTCTTGATACTAGGGCTTTAATGATCCAGTCCGTTTTCACCAGGCTAAATTAGGTTGTTTAACCTGTTCCCAGCTGTGGAGCAAGTAAGTGAATTTCTAAGTCAAGTATTTTTGAGAAAAGTGTCCATCTGGCATCCCAGATCTTTTTCCATATAGTTAGTTTCCTTTCCCCTCTTATCTAAAGAGCTGAGACAAAAGAAGGTACTAATGGAAACCATCTTGCATTCTAACTGCTGCTGCCCTTAGCATAAAATACATGATTTCACAGAGGCTTAAAAATGTTTTCTAAAATCCTTTATGACACCAATATTCAGCTCACTGGGGTCTTTCCTCTGCTGTGCTTTCACCTGTCACTGTTCCAGAGTGCACAGGATCTTATGCTCCCTGTCCCTGTTACTGCCTGCAATCACTACTAAGATTGCTAGAACCATTCTCTTCCTGGCCTCCCCTCTTAGGTCTCTTGTCACCGTTCCCATTCTTCTCAGTTTTCAACCTGAAGGCTGACCTCTTAGTCAATACTGCCATCCAATCAAACTGTTCCTGTCCTTCAAGGAAACAGATTAATGACCGCAGGTGAGATATAATCACTGGTTCTTTGACTCTCCTTGGCTGTTTGTGGATTAGTGCCCAGGGTTTGAGGTTTCTGAAAGGCCAAATGTTATCAACTAACTTCCCTGTACTGTAGTAAACTTTGTGCAGTCTGGTGGAGAGCATGCTATAGGAAAAGTCAGTGAATTGGGTATGGCTTAGAAAAGCAGAGCAGTTTGACTCCAGGGCAGGGTCTTAGCTGGAAAACTCTCCCCCTACCACCCTTGGGGACAGTAAGGTGAACCAAAAAGAATGACTCAGTCCTTTTGGAGCTAGGTGTGAGATATTTCCAAATAGCAGTTAACAGTTCTTAGAAGGTCATCAAGGGAACAAGTCCCCTGTGCATAAGAAGCCTCCAGAGGTCAAGAGCTAGATGGGGACCATTTAGCAAAGTTCTGGGGGAATAAAACTGACTTATTGTATCCAACTGAATCGAGAATTGAATCTTTAAGTCTCTCCTAATGAATTTATCAAGTCATCTTCTTTAAAGGGCAAAACCTGTGCCAGGGTCAATTTGCAGACCAGCACTTTTAACTTTTCCTTGTAGTTTTTTACAATATGAAACTAGTTCAAGATCCAGAACTCATTTAATCTTTACTAAAAAATGAAACGATAGTTACATTAATTTTATGCATATGGATTGAGATTTTAACTTCTAACAGAGGGAGAGAATACATCTTTAAATTTCACGTTTTCTTTAAAGATTGTATATCTATAATGGAAAATAAAATGCTTAACATTTTTATTCAATAGTTGTTGGTTCAGAGATAGAAATGAAATCCATGTGCTCTACCCTCAAAAAACTGAACACCGAGATAAGATAAAGTTAAAAATTATACAAGTTAACATCAACATCTGCATACTTTATGAACCTAAAGATTGGCTAAATAGCCTAAATTATGCTGTCCCTTAAAATATGTAGATTAAATTATTAATGGCATATAAAATGCTTGAATTTTATCATTCCTAATATAATCACTTTGAAGAGTTGTAATTTGAGACCTATTCAGAAAACAATGCTGTACATTGTCAGGATTCAATCCAAAGTATAAATTTTGTCATGAGAACCAGGCAGACAGGATTTAATAGGATTAAGGTTGGCTTCCAAAGTAAATTCTGAAAGAAACACAGGAAATGACCTTCATACTGTAACAAGTCAATTCAAACACTATTAATGTTGTCACTTAACACAGCCTGTCCAAGACACTGAAAAATTCTATTACTTTTTTATGAAATAGGTCAGAGTTAGGTATGTTAATCTAAGGTGAGGAATGCACAGTCACTCAGGCCCTCTTGCTATACCCAAGGTCAAAGTTAAAAACCCATATTCACACATCAGTTTGATTAGTGAACAGGGAAGCTCATTCTAGGCAGTGTTAATATTGTTTAATAAAAACAGAAATACTCAAGTCAGGCAGCCATCCTATCCTACTTAAAAGTCAGTATTTAATCCACTTCCTTCTCATCTTTTAGCATGGCAGATGGAGTGATAAAATCAGGTTGTAGTCCATCTTTTTTTTCTTGTAAGATATTCAGTTGACCTAGTGATAGTAATTACTTAACAAGTCTCAGAGACATGCACAGCAAAAAACTACTCCATAACCTCTCCAAATTTTCACCATAAAAATTTTCATCACTTGTTTAAACAATTTCTACCATACAAAATAAATAAATCCTGTTAAGTCATAAAACATAAAACTCACCTTTAATTGTATTTGCAAAGTGAAAGCTACACTTCAAATAGTGTTCTTGAGAACTGCTAATCTAAAAAAGTTAGCATTAAAAGAGAAAGAGAGGGGGCTGATAACAATGCCCCCACCAACACCACATGACTTGTATATTCAAGGAATACTACTTGCTAATAACAGACTAAGGATATACTCAACACCACAAATGAAATCTCAGAAAGTTGAATAGTCAGACACAAAATGGGACATATTTTGCTTTCACATTCTTATGAATTTCTAGAAAAAGCAACACTAATGAATAGAGACAGAGTGAGACAAATTATGTGGAATGAGGGGAATTTTCTAAAGTAATGGAAATGTTCTGTATTTTTATTGGACTTGTATTTACCAAATTTTAAGTTAGACCAAAAATTCAAACTATACATTTAAAATCTATGCATTTTACTGAATGTATGTATATCTCTGCTTAAGAAAAAAAGAAAGTATACCTATCTACTGGAGCCTAAAGTTAAGTACATTTTATCACTACAGAAAGCATTTGTTGACTCTTAGCACTATTAAAAACCAACACAGGTCATTCAGAAAGCGGTATGAAGCTTTAATTCACTGTGGGTGTTTCTCTGACCATTCACTATATAATAAACTTTTCACGTTTTCACAGATTCATCTTTTATAAGACATGGTTTTCGTCCAAGAACTGTGTGCCATACTACTGTTCCATTAACCAGTTAATGGCATATTATAAATATCATGATCCACTGATTAAATATAAATACAGAGGTTGATTCATGTTAGAAATTTAAACATTTTAAAAAAGTTTAAGAAAGGCTAAATACCATAAAAGTTTACATATATTCTTTAATTCTAATATCACATTACAGTGACAACCAATTACATACAATAAAATCACAACTGCATTTAGATAATACATTCAAATTTCTAACATCCAATTATTTTTATTTCCACAATGTCAACTCCACACTAGATTTTCATTTCTACAAAGAATAAATCAGCTTTCAAACTGTAGACCAAGTTTTTGTGTAATAGTAAGAGTTACTACCTTGTTCATGATTATAGGAAACTACATATCGTACTACACAGATTTTATAAATATATAGAGTATGGAACTTTTCAGTGGTAGTGTTCAAGAGAAATTCAAATTGTAGCCTGAAAATGAGTTTTGTTATTGTGGTCTATATATATATATATATATATATATATATATATATATATTTCATTTAAAAATGAGGCCTCTGTCAAAACATTTATAAATAAATATTTAGTATATTCTTTCCCCCTCCAAAATACTGCCTGGAAGAAAGTTTCAAGCTGACTCAAGGAAAAAAATGAAAACAAAAAAACTAGACCTCTGAAAAAAATACTATATGATGCTCTGAGCTGCAATCTTTCTATTTTCAATTGAAACAGATTTTGCAACCAATTCTACAGTGCTTCTGTGTCCACAGTCCAGGGAGAGCCCTTGAATATCTAGTTCATACCCTACAGAAATCTGAAAGGATTCCTAAATAACCCTCAACTAACTACACAAAGGAAAGCTGATCATGTTTTGTATTAAAATCTATACGAATAGCAAACAGAGTCATTCTTTTAACAGTGATGCTAGAATAAGTGACAAGAAGATAAGCACAGCTGTACACAGATCACCATTAAACACAGGAAAAATGCCATTTGATGCATATCAAATAAGCTTTCAAAAAGCCAATTTGAATATATTTTCATTTACTTTAATACAGCATATAATTACGGAACTGCTGCAAACACGATGCTACTAAGTGTTCTATTAAGCATCAGGCATGCACCATAGTTACCTTTAAATTTTTCTCATATATATGTATCTTAACGTTCATATTTATAAACTACAAGACGTCTAAAGCACTTCATAATTTTTAAAACAAGTATTTTAACTGACCTATGTCTAAGTGGAGAAAAACAAAAACTTCCTCCTCTGTCTGAATACCCAAAGGTAATAATAAGCCTTATTTCCCAGTTTGATATTTAAACTTATTTTATGTATGTCATCCTTAAAATTTCAGGAGTGATGGAACACTTATCACTACTAAATTAGAAGTATGATATTCTGGCAGAAGTCTACTCACCACACACACTCAGCATGCGAACCTTTGGGTATTACTAAGAGTGATGTGCTGGTGGCTACAGATGGCAATAAGTGAATGTAAGTCTCTTCTTTTTATTCTGGGTTTTATTTCAAACTAAATAAAGCTTTTTACTAATAAAAGCTAAAAAAGTTCTTTTTTTACCCTCTATTTAGTATCACTATAAGAGTAAACTAAAAATCTTTATTGTCTTCAAGTGTGTGGCAAAAAAGGAAATGTTTCAATTATATTAGGTAGTCAGGAGTAGGGATGGGAATAGAGTTTGTTTTTCCACTTAACAACCATTCCAGTCAAATAAACACAAATACAAATTCAGATTGCTTGGTTCTCGGTCATTTATGGCTTAAAGTCTAGGATTTGAAAACCAATTCAAGTTAAAATAATTTTATATGAATAATGCATAGATTGTGTATCTAGGAAATCATGCAATAAAGGTCTCATGTACACTGGAATCTTGGTGATGAAAGGGCATGAACAGTAATATTCCTTCCCTTTTACCAAAAGATTATGCCCAGCAACATCCCTGCTTTTGGCTTAATCAAGATTCTGTTTGCCAGGTCATCCTGATTTTCTCAAAGTGATAACAGATGTTGATGTCATAAGACATCAGCAATAAGGAACTGACTTGCCTCAAGTGCAGGTGCTGTGCAGTCCTACTGAGGCAGAATGAGACTTTCAGGATCCTGCCATCCTACTGTAGTCAGTCTCAAGTACTTGACTAGCTAGAGTAGCAAATGGGTAAATGTTTAGAATGACCCTCTGACAATGTTTATTAAGTTACTATCTTTTAAAAATCAATATGCCCTTTAAATCTTTTGAGAATTGCTAGGGTAAGACCCACTCACTAGTCCTGGTTTTGATATGCTCCTACAACATGAGAATTGAACTGAACTACAATGATTGTAATGTCATCTCTGTACATCCGAGCAAGCTCTTCAGGAAGACTAAGCATTTTGGAGAGGCGTTCATGATCAACAGCCCCAAACTCATTGTTGCCCACAGCATGCCGAATAAGGTGGGTTGCTGCGTTTTGATCCTCGAATACTGAGGACATCTTGGCTCTCCTTTCTGTTAAGAGACCATGCATCTGTCCCAGAGTCACCTTGTAACCACCAACAGCTATTGGTTGTTGGTGATGCATGCCCGTTAGGTACTCACCCACAATCCTAACCACATCCTGCCTATGCATTGTCTCCCATAACCCATCAGTAGCCAACACCAGAAACTTATCCTGTGGTCTTAAACGGTGATAAGTTACCTCTGGCTCAGCAGTGAGATAAGGAGGTGTGTAATAATTAGGAGGAATAAATTTGGTGTATTCATTGTCATTTAACTGGTCTGGACCAGATTCTATCACCCTCTTTTGAAGGTCAATGCTCCATTTGAATTTAACGTCTCCAAAAGCCCTGAAAGGCATCAGCAGGCCAAGAAGCCGATCCTGTTTCACCACACTCTTGGCCTCATTCTTTGGGTGTTCCAATTTCAGCCGTTCAAGTTCTCTTTCATTCTGAGCATTGTGGTCATTAGAGAGAGTAAGTGCTGACCAAGAACCATCCTCTTCCTGTACACCAAGCATAGCTCTGCTATCACCAGTATTGGCTACATGAAGGTCAACACCATCCACATGGGCCACACAAGCAGTGGCCCCAGAAAATGCCACACGAAGCACCAGGTAGTTGAGGAAAGAATTGGGATCACCAACTTGAGCCTCCAAGGAGATGTCATTATCAAGCCTCTTGAAAGCATTAATTAAAGCCTCTTTAACATCAATATCAGTTGACTCCCCAGTGTTGAGGTCTATAAGCTCTTGCCAGTAAGTCCTCAAGCTGTTGAAGTACAGCTTGGATGCTTCCTTACTGAAGTAATCATTGGGGTGCTTGTGCCACTGGAGAATGGGCAGTAGTGCCCGGCCACTCTCCACAGCATTTTCAATCTCTAGCAAAGTCTCATGGGGTAACAAAGAAACAGCAATATAATAAAAGAGTCTTTCACTGACTGCCTGGGAACAAGCACAGCCTGCATGGCCGTCAAAAACTCCCAAAAGCATCCCTCTGGTCTGCAAGCAGGTTGCTGCACTTCGCCGGTCCTCGATGGGTGCATTTGCAGGTAGTTGATTGCTGTCAAATCCAAGGACAGAACTGACATTTTTGCCATCAAATTCTGGCACTTTGAAACTGTACTCATTAGCTTTCAGGATGCTGTTGACTTGTGGAGGTGTGAGGTAAAATTTCTGTGGTGTGGAAGCATATCGCCTTCCTTGGGTGTATTGCCACCAGTTCTCCTTTGGCCTGCAGAAGGTAGCATATGCCGGATGGGGTGTATATCTCAAGCGACTCTGGGAAATGTAAGGGGGTGAGCAGCAGAGATGTTTGTGGTGGCAGTAACATGCAGTGCCATAAATTCTGCTCAGTTCACAGTTACGGATCAGAGGGAAAAACAGTTGAGTTGGTGCTGGCATGGCATCAGAGAACAGCGGCAGGCTGGAACTTCTGACTGGGATTCCTAGACAGCAAATTACATAGATACATACACAATAAGAGTTACATTTCAGGTTTTTTAATCTATCTTTGCCTTTGTAACAAATATTCAGCAGATGAATCTACATGCTAAGTAAACTCTGTGCTGTGAGGTACTACATTTTATGTACATATCAAGTACTACTTCCATAGTGCATAGTCAATTACCAATCATCTATGGAACCTTTCTTCTTCTTCACATTTTTCTGTATAGCACATACTGCAGAATGTACAACAGATTTGGCTGGGGAAGCTGAGATGAAGAAGATTACATAACATAATGCAGTGGCAGTCTACCTGACCAATCATTCTTCCCTCACTATCCTTAAAAAGGATACTTTCCTCATTAATAAAGATCCTGTTTCTAGACCTGTGGTCAATTCTTAAGCACTTAATTATACATGGCTATCACCAAAAAAGTGTTATGATACAGCCCTAAAATATGTATATTCATGAATTATCAGTAAGTTATACATATATAACTACTGTATTAATACAACGTTCATTATAACATATACAGAAAGAAGTGATATAATAATAACTCCAGTATTCCCTTCTTGAACCCCAGTGGATGATCTTGTAAATAGTATTCCTCTAAACATTATGTAAATTTGGTGAGCTTAAAAATACAGGTCTAGCCACTAAGTTGCCAAATACTCTTGGAAAATTCAGTTTACCTCTTTGAACATCACTTTCCTAAGCTGTAAGTAAACACACTGGAGCAGATGCTATGTAAATTCTCTTCTAGGCTTTTGTGTTTATTGAAGTGAGGCCCTGAAATCAAATGCAGGTCTCACTTATTCACTGTTTAACTGTTTATTGTGCCCTTTATAATAAAGAAGTATCCTAGTAGCTTTAAAATGGTTAGTAGCATAAATGGTTTCAGTTCTGGAATTTAATTTACTTGCTAGCATTATCTCTGCTTATCAATCATAAGGGAGAGCTATAGAAATACTATCTACTCATGTATTATGGGTCCCAGGTAGAATTTACACCTAAAACATATTTTACATTTAAAAAAGTATCAACTTGTTCTTAGAAAGCAATAAAGAATAGTGAAATAACGGTTCAATAATCTAGGGTTTGGATAAAAATGATACATTATGATCATGAATAAAAGTCATTACCACTCACTATATTACACAGAAAATATTTTGCTGGGCATTTATTTAGAATATTTAATGAATGTGCATTATTTCTAAGATAATTTAGCCAAGAAAAATATTCCTCTTCTTCCCCAGTAAGATATATTTCCCATGAATCATCAGGTAGAGTAACAAGGCTGAGAAATAATTTAAATAAGAAAACAAATTTAGTAAACAAAAAAGGAGTAAGGAATTAAAACCTTAATAAAAGCTATTCCTTACTAAGGTTGAATCCACTAAAAAAAATTCACAAATATCAAATGTTAACTGTATTTTTACGTACTTCCTTTTGAAAAGAAATTTGAAAAGTGATAGCGGGATGTAAGGAGCAGAGAAAACCTAACCTAGAAGAGAATACCAGCTTCTTATTTGCTTCTGTAATAAGCACTGCATAAACCAATTATACAAAACCCCTTTTACAAATGACAGGAAGCACCAATATTTTAAATACAGTATTTAAGAAGGGACTTAATCACAAAATTGAAGACAAGATTAAACAACAGAATGATTTGAATTTTGGAAATAAGATCAATAACTGAATTAGTATTCTGAAATGCAGTAGTGAAAAGTAGAAATTCTAGAACAGGAATGTATCAAGACTAGCCACGTAAATAACTGCACTTCAAACTGAATACCTGAAAGTCATCCAAAGGTTAAGTGTACATGACTGAGCCAGGAGATGTGCTCAAATATTGGGTCACATGATGCTGGCTTCCAGACAAACCATCTCTCTAGTTAGTTTTGCATGTAACAAGCATATTACTCATTTCATGCTTATCAAGATTCTATTAAAAATGTAAAATGTCAATTTTAATGAAAAGAAATTTTTCCTGTTATTTGTACTTACTAAAACTTAGGCTCTTATGGGGGAAAAAAGCATTTCTGTATAGAACACAGATTGAATCAAAGTACTACTGTGTGTGTGTATGTGTGTGTGAGCGCATGTTTGAGAGGGTGATAGATGTATAGTCTGGTTTGGTTACATGATGTCTAATCAAGGAATAAACAAGCCTAGGAAATGTCCATTTTCCCTTCCAATCCTTTTGTTTGACTATCTTTCTGCTTTTGTCCTCGGCTGAAAAAAACAATAAAAATTTGTGGCAAAAGAACTAATAGACGCAGCAGACACTTGAAAAACAAATTCAAACAGGAAGCACTAAAATATTCATAACACTCTACACTTTTCTTCCAGGCAGGTTCTTGAGATTAAAAACAAAAATGTGAATAATGAATTTTATCAACAGTATCTTTTAGTTATTCAGGAGCTTAGTAAATGAACTGAGAACTTATCCCAATACCACAACACCCAACATGCCTTCAAAAGACAAATTCGAAGGAAGGTGAAATTTATGAAAACCTGTTCTATCATCACAAACAAATACACGTAATAAATTATGTTCATGGATCAGATACCCTTAGAAGTCCAAGTACTTTTCAAACACTTTCATTCAAATGCTTTCATTCAAATCACTTGTGGTGAGCATTCAAAAACTCTCCAGGATCTTTCTGAATGTTCTGTGATTCGACACCAAAACCCCACGTAATTAAAACTCTGTTAATAAGCTTGCTGAATTAATGACATAGAAAGCTCTTGATTAGACAGTAAGAACGGCAACAAGGCACAGTTATTGGAAAACTGGAGTAGTGTCAAATTTTCAAGTTATTTCTGGCCACAATATCACTCTAAGTTCCTATCCTATGATTCAGACCAATACGTTATATGCAGCATCTTACTCCTAAGCAGATTCTGCCGATTTTGCCAATGACTAATAAGGAAAGATGTCCTGCAACACGAAATAGGAGAGACCCATTCATTCTTAGTGAAGGGCTTGGTAGAGCCTGTGCCAAGAAATGATTCCATTTCAACAATAAGCCCACAAACAAATTAATTAAAAAATGCTGTTACTGCACTGATTAAAGAGATCTTCCGATTTGCAACGTTTTGGGTGAAAATGAAAAAAATGCTATACTGGTCATTAAATATGTAGAACCTCAGTTTATGTAATCCAGTTGCATTAAACACGCTGCATAAAGATTCTTTGCAATTTTTCAGCATTTTTCTGGAAATGCCTAACCATTTCACAGAAACAAAGCCCCAAGCCAGCACTTGTTTGAGCCTTTGTACCTGAAAATTGCACTCACTAAGGCATCAAAGCTATCCCAGTCCAAGACGCCTTTCTCCCCTTTTCCTACCTACCTCATCCCCTAATTCCACGCAGACCCACTTAAAACCATCCACACACAAAATCAATCATCATCATTCCTGGGTACCCAACGCAGGTAGTTAAGTGAATACCTACCAATTCGTCTGGGCCCGGGACACACACACATTCTCCTGTCATCACAACACGGAGCCGACAACATCCACAACCCGCGCGGGCAGCAGCAGCGACAGCAGCACCGGCCCATCGAAAGCAAGGCAGAGATGCTCATTAGAGGAGGCGGAGGCGGGGGAGGCGGTAGCGGAGGAGGGGCGAGGTCTCGCTCCAGCAGGGTGAATGGAGCTGGGAGGAGGGAAGAGGACGGAGAGAGAAAGCGGTGGGGAGGAGGAGGAAACCAAACAAACCCACCCCGCAGGAGAGACAGAGGCAGAGCCACAGTCCGAGGAGGCGGGGACCCAGACGCGAGCAGAGACGCGCCCCGGTACCAGCCCCTGTATCCAGCCCGGGCAAGGCGCCCACAGGCGCGCGGCATCCTCCGCCAGCAGCCCGCCCCGCCAGGCCCCACGCGGCGCGGGCTTCAGGTTCAAAAAACCGAGGGTGGGCGCACAGCGGGCTGCCTGTGGGGTGACTCCGGACCCCACGGTAGGGAAGGCAGAAGGCACAGACCCCGCGCCGCACCGCCCCACAGCTCACCCTCCCGCGGGTCCTCGCCGCGCCCGGGGTGCTGACAGCCCTCAGCACCCGCACACCGGCCCAGAGCCCCGACGCCCCAGCGCGCACCTGACGCTCCCGGGCTAGTCACTCGCCCGCCGCCGGCCCGCCCTCCGCTCGCCCGCGGTCGCCGTTCCCCACGCGCGCTGGGGCCCTCCCTCACAACTTTGGGCGGGCGGAGGAGGATTCCCGACTAGGCGGTTAGGAGCCGGGAGAAGGGAATACAAACCGGGCAGGGCAGGGTAGTAGCCGCTTCTTCCCGACGAGGAAGGCGGCGGCACCGCCCGGCGTTCCTTCCACGCAGCCCGGCGCAACTCCCGGGAGCGCGGCCCCTAGCTCGGGCCGGCCCACTCGGCTTCCCTGTCCCGCCCGGCCACCACCCAGCCCCGCCCGTAGATACGGGGCGGAGAGCTCCGCGTCTCCCGATTGGCTGCGCAAAGGCCAGTGGGCGGGGAGAAAGAAAGCGGGCTTTGGGGGCGGGGGCGGAAGAACTGTATGCTAGCCGCCAGTTTTGTGACGTCATAGGGGTCAGACAATCCCTTCCATTCGGTGCGTGTCGCCCATTGGTTCTTCGGTCCTACCTCACGTGACCGCGCCCAGTAGCGGGTGGAAGGTGGGGCTCCGCGGCACTAGGGAGCCGCGGCGGGCGGGACCGGCAGTTATTGACTGGGTTGGGGCAGGCTGGGGCGGCAGGAAGCGCCTGGACCCGCCCAGCGTCCCCACACAGTTGGGTGGGCGTCCGCGAATCCCTGGCACTTCGGCGTGATGCGCAGGTTCGTCCGGGTGGCGGAGCCTCCCCTCCACGCGCCTCTCTGGTGGGCCCAGGCTACGCGGCCCCGAGGCCAACGGAAAGCTAAAATTGCCTGCATTCTCTCCAACCTGGAGTAGAAGGTGCATAACAATCCCAAAGTGTCTGTGTCTCCTCCATTCACTTGATACTTTACAAACTTTATGAACACTGACTTGGGCAATGTTTCCTCTTGTTTCCTGGACACCTCTCAGGTCCCAAGGTGAGGAAGTTGTGTTGAAGGAATTGTTGCCACTGTAGATTAGTTGTGTTCACGTTCTCTGAGGCTTTGAAATCAGTGTTGTCTCCTTTGCCCTGAATGGAAAGTTGGAAGGAAGCAGCCTAGAGAAATAGGACGAGCACTGGACCTTCATCCTGGTCATATCCCCGGGGAGGGGAATCAGTTTGTGGTTTTCTGAGATGAGGTTAGGTTGGGGCGGCATTGGCATTTTAGGGTTAAACAGGGCTTGTCCCTTCTTCACAGAACTGAGTCGTTGATAGTGGGTTCTAAAAGCTCCTAGGAAATAATAGATAGATCATTGCATTTATCCTGCCTAGTGCCAGTGAGTTCACTTTTAGTCATAGGAATATGTACAAAGCTCAGAGAGTTGGATATAAAAACCCATGTAAACAGTATTGTGGAGTTTAGATGTGATTTATCTATAATAAAGGAAAAACTTTGTAGAAAATAAACAGTCCAGAAACTGTCTTCTTTACTCCTGGATCATTATTTTCTCAATAAGTTAGAGGAGAGGTTTTTTGTTTCTTTAATCCAACTCTAGGCTGTGTATTGTTGCCTTCATGGTAGCTTACACTGGGTCCAACACCTCCCACCTTTTTACTTCTTAAATAAGCTTCCCACAAAAGTGTAAATAAGCTTCATTGTCCTTTTTCCTGTTGAGTAACTAGTCTATGTATCTGGTTTTCTGTATAGGGTGGTACAGCAGTTGAAGAGCATAGCTGCTGGGGATTGACTGGATTCCAAAACCCCTGCTCCGCAGTTGACTAAGTGATCTTGGGCACTTTCAAATCAGTTCTGTCATATGTAAGAGGAATAGAAGTAGTCATAACTCAGGGTTGTATTGACTGAGTTGATGTATATAGGTAACGTGCATAGCACACTAACAACAATAAAGGCTATATAATAACTATTATCAATATTATAGATATCCAGGCCAGTGTGTCTGTTTTAGACTAAGGACTCCTAGAAATTAGGAGCCCCCCAACTATATGTTCTGCAATTAGATATGAGTAAGTTATTAGTAAACAGAGTGTTAAAACCTTAGGATATCAGTTTAATTTACATGAGGGATATAACTACTTCCAAGCCCTTCACAGAAATGAAGTTTATACTAGGCTTATGTGTTGTCTGCAAACTTTTTCCTAATGATTGTGCAAATAGAATTATACGACTCCAGATCATATACCACTTTATGGATGACCTCTTCCAAGTTGTCACCTTGGTGACATCTCTCCTCCCCCCAGCATCCATCCAGAGTACTTTTTAAATTGCTTTTTCAAATTGTTTTTGGATCTGCACAGGAAACTCCAACTTATAAACCAACACCTTGGTCTCTATACCAAAATAGTATTAATTCCCCCATCTTAGTTTTGAATGACCTGATTATAATAATAATATCTACTCTCAAAAAACTTATTTGCCATCACTAAATATAGTAAAAAGAACTTGTCTGGTAAGGCCATATCAGGGTATTTCTGGAATTGGTATAAAATCTCAAATAGTTTTGAAATAAACTACTTAGAGGTGTGCATTTTGTTTTTAGCTGCAAAGTTGTGTGATTGAGTGACATTCATTATTAAGTCATAGTAATTCTGAAGAGGAACCAACTGCTTGTACCAACTGCAGGGAAATGTTTTAGTATTTCAATCTTGACTCCCCTCTGGCCTCGTTCTTCCTATCTCTAGATGGGACTCCCATTTGGCCAATCAAAAGACCTGTTTCAGGACCTCCCTGGTGGCACAGTGGGTTGAGTGCCCCACTGTGGAGCAACCATGGCACCATCTCCAGGCAGGGAGGGGACCCACATGGTGCCGCAGACCTCTCCTGCCTTGCCCCCTGCTCCCCTCAGCAGTGTATTTCAGTTGATCTGCTTGTTCTGCTCCCCACTCTGTCTCTGGTGAATTCTCTCACCTCCTGTGACTCTGGCCAGTGCCCCAGCTCTTGTGTGCATGGATAAATAAATCTTTAAAAAAAAAAAAAAGACTTGTTTCAAATGTCCTATTTGTTATCACAAGGCCTTCTGGCCAGGGCAGGAATGGGTCCTTAATTTTGTTGCTCTGACCCCACAGACTGTTTTGAACACCAGAACACCTGTTGATACTTTGACATTAAAAGGTGTAGAAAAGTAGCACTGGACCAATGAAAGATTATTGTAGAGAAAGGAGTAAAGAGAGAAGAAGGGGCTTCAAAAATAGTAAATGTACAAAAAATTACTGTGAAAAATACCTATTTTGTATACACACTCATTTTCTGTGTTACCAAAATTGCAAAGGCAGTTCCTGAATGAGACCCTTAACACTTAGTTGATTCCTTGCCCTAGAATAAACCTGGAAAGGAGTAAGTGCTTAACCAGATTAGCCTAGTGTTCTTGTGGGTGGATGATAAACCCTTGGGGGTATTGACAGCAGAGTCTCAGTGGTGCAAGCCAGAAAGCTTAAAATAGACCTGGATGTGGGACTGAGATGCTGTGGGTCTGATGGTTAGTGACTTAGCGTGCCCTTTGCTAAAATCAGCAATCAGAGGGAATAGAGGCTGGCTCACAGTCCTCTTTAGCTCCTACTTCCCCCACAGGATAGGAAATAAAGTAGTCACATAGTTCCTAAGCAATAGGTACAGGTTTTGTTACCATTTCCCAGTATTGAGATTGCTTCTTTGAAATCAGTTAACTTGGAATTATGTAGTAGGATCAATAAATTATAAGAAAGAAATTGAACTGATATTGAGGCTCATCCCCTGTGGGTCAGAGATTTTAAAGGTGCTTTCACATTTGTCTCTTAAATATAATCCATTCTCATTAGAATTCATGAGCTTGTCCAAGGGATAAAGAAAATAAAACTTCATTCTTTTACAAAATTGAGTCTTCTGGTTAGAAGGCAACTAGTTTCTGTGCATTTAATTAACATGAAATTGTGCTTTTTGGGACAAAAAGCGGCCATGTGGATGGATGTTGAGGTGGCTATGTTAAGTGAAATAAGTCAGCAAGTGGAAGAAAATTATTGGATGATTTTACTCATGAAATATAAATAAACTAGTAAAACAGCAGAATAACTCTTAGACTCAAAAATACTGTGATTAGTAGAGGAGAGGAGGAAGGGTAGAGGGGCTGATAGTGTACTGGCACTAGAGCTTTGGTGGAATCCCAGGGAAACATGTACACACACTGAGGTATGAAACTGTGCTCCTGAAATTATGTAGTTGTAGCCAAAAGACAGTAAGAGCTGGTGAGAAAAATACATGTCAAAGAATATGAAAAGGAGATCTCCAAGGGTGCTTAGCAAGGAGTTCGTGACTCTCAGTAAGAGGACTGCAGGTCTGTGGATCTGTGACTAGCACGTTTTACTATTTCTTGTTAGTGGGGTCAACTTCCAGTAGTAATGATATGCATTGCATGCCATCAGACAATCTGGCAAAGTTAACTTTTTTTTCAGTGTGATTCTGTAGATAGATTCCTCAGAATACAGAGGGCAAAAGGTAAAAGAAGGGCTCCAGGGAATCGAGACTTTGAGGTACATTTAGAGAATATTTTATAATGGGTGTCAGGTTGGGGTGCCTCTGACACAGGTCCTGCCAATCTGTAGACTTCAGCAGGAGCCCCCACATGAGAAAATCAAAAATAGTAACTGCTGGTTTGCACAGTTCTTAAAAGCTACTCCACAAATGCTAGAGTTAAAGCTTCTTAAGAGAAGGGACCTTGTCTCTTTTATGCACTGATACAAACCCATTGCCTGACATAGTGAAATCTAACAGGGAGTGAGTGCAATCTTTATACCTCCCCCTGTTTTAGGTGCATGATCTTATTAGTTCCTCAGTGCACTCATGAGCTAGGTATTATCATTATATACATTTGATAGGAAACAGTCTCAAAGGAGGTAACGGGATCCTGGGTGTGAAGCTTGAACTCTAAAGTGCTATAGCACAGTGGCCACTATGCATAGTAGGTGCTCAGTAAAATGAGTCAGTGAACTCATTTCAAATGGATCAAATTGTTCCATGTTGCAACAAATGCTCAACTGTTTTGTGATCATTAAAGAACTGAAGAGACTTGCACATTTTTATAATGAACTTAAGGACAAACTATGTCCTCGTAATTGCAGAATTTCTATCCATACTTACTGTGTCCGTAACCAGCAATACATTCTGTAGTTAAGTACATCACACTTACCAGAACTGTGCATGGTTTGGTTATGGTATTTAAGAAAAAAACAAGTGTGGTTGTAAAAGCATATTTTCCTCAGAAACCAGATAAGTATTTTAGATGACTATATAATATATTCAATTAATATTGAATTAATTGGCCAAGTAATAAACTATAGTTGATCTCATTACATGAATAATCTAAGGAAAGCTCTAAATTATGTTCACTTTAAAATCTTAAATGGTATCAATTGGAGAGAGAAATATTCAGGAGAGAAAGAGAATTAATGCTAATACTAGGTATTGTATTTTGTATCTAGTTTCTTCTAGGAACACTAGACTCTGAATTCTAAAATTTAGAATTAGGGCCTCCCTGGTTGTGCAGTGGGTTAAGCAACGCACTAGGAAGCAAACCACAGCCACTGCAGCATGAGTTCTATCCCTGCCGCAGGCCAGGGGGTGATCCACATGGCACAGCAGACCTTTCCTGCCTCGCCCTTGCTCCACTCAGCAGTGTGTTTTAGTCAATCTGCCTGTTCTATTCCTCACTCTGTCTCTGATGAGTCCTCTCACCCCCCCACACCTCTAGTCTGTACCCCAGTGCTTGTATATATGAATAAATAAACCTTAAAAATTTTTTAGAATTACTTGGATATAGATAGTCTCTGGGTAGTGAGTTTACCCTTTCTTAAAGCATTATGGTTTTGTGAAACAAGTATAAATTGGAGTTAGACCTGATTCAAAATCCTAGCTCCGCTGCCTTCCAGCTGGATTATCTTTCCAAATTTACCCTATAATATCAACTCTTTAAAATCTAAACTGTGTTGTTAAGTGTTACTGGTCATACAAATGAAAATGCTACATAATGGTGACTTAAAACAGCACACATATCTTACAGTTCTGGAGTTCCCAAGTCTGAAATGGGTCTCAGTGGACTGAAAGGAAGGTGTCAGCAGAGCTGTCTTCCCTTTTTGAGACTCTGGGGAAAATCTGTCTTCTGGCTTTGATCCATCTTGAGACCCTTATGGCTCCTATTTCCTTTAAAGCTGGCAGAGTAGCATCTTCAGATCTCTGACTCTGATCTCTTCCATTTGCCCTTTGAAAGAAACCTTATGACAGCATTGGACACCCTGTGATAACCCTGGGTAATTTCTTTATTTTAAAGTCAGATTATTAGCAACCTTAATTCCACCTGCAACCTTAATTCCCCCCGGCCAGGTACCAAGGCATATTCATAGGGGGGTTGTTTGATGGAGACTTTTTTTTGGGAAGGGCACTATACAACAGCACTTTTTTCCCTTAACACTTCAACACTTAACACCTAACAATTCATTCACATACTTAGTAAAGAAAGTATGAATAATAAAAGTATGTTTAACTCCCAACAAATCTTCTTTTCATGTAGAAAACTTAGATTTATAGAAATTAACTGATAGCACAAGATGTATGCAATACACACTGACAGGAGCCATTCAAATTTGTGTTACAAGCTCTTGGAGGAGGGATTACTTAGGTGTGTGAGAAAGAAAAAAAGAATTTTTGGACGTTTTATTAAGAGTGCCCCCCTTCTCACCCCAAAGGTGAATATGATCTTAGGTTATGTTAAGACAAGAACAAAGAGAATGATATCCTCCCTCTAGAATCCTCACCAGACTTTGAAGGTCTAAAAAGCCTTTAATGGAATTCAGAGGGGGGCTCCAATTTTCTTTCTTACTGAGATGGGAGGAACATGGGGAAATAGTCTGAATATGTCAGTTTTCCAAAACTGTTTCTATTATGCTCATAGTTGAATATGGGCTACTTAGGAGGACGGAAAGTTAAGAATACTCATCTGTGAAGGGCAAACTTTTTTTAGAGGTGAGCTGTAGTAGTGGTGAGACATTACCCTAGGTGGCCATTACCCTAGGTGGCAGGCCCTGTTGGATGAGAGTCCTTTATATGCAGAGTATGAGCCCCACATATCACCCCGTTTTATTCTATCACCCCTGAGCAGGAAGGCCTTAGCTTGTACTCCACAAAGGGTCTGCTTTAGGGCAACACCCAAGAAAGTTCTTGCCCATGATAATAATAAGGATAATAATATGGTTAGTAAGTAATTGGATTCTTTTTATATTTTGGACCCTGAGCTGAATGAACACCTGATTCCGTCTCCCAGTGTGGGGTGGAGCAGGGGAGGAGGCTGGAGAACTCAGGCCAAGTGTCAGCCAGAATTTTGGCTCAGTTATAGGCTATTTGTTATAAATTATTTTTAAAGCCTCTTTCCTGTTTCTTTTTTCACAGCCTCCCTCTGCTTTTAATTTATTCTGTTTTGTACATTATAACCCTGAAAGTATTCCTAAATTCATTCTGGAACAAAGAAGAGTAAGTATAAATTATTTCTATTTGCATGAGTTTCCACTTCATAGCTAAAGCAGAGGTTCAATTAATGTCTCTGATTTAGCCAAAGATTAGTTATCTTTTGTTGGGTAACAAATGACTCCAAAAATTAACAGTGTGAAACAACAAACATCTTTGGAGGGTCAGGAATCTGGGATCTGACTGGGTGGTTGTGTTACAGGACAGGGAGAGGAGCACCCCAGAACTCCAAACCTGCCCTCTCTAAATAGGTACTGCCGTACACCACATCAAGACAAAACATGTAAGACCTTTAATGGAAAGGAACTTTAATACAATTAATGAACAATATAGAAAAGACAAAGAATATAGTTACTAAATCAAGCACCCAAAGTCACCCATCCCCTTGTGAGTCAAAATCCAGCCAAACAGGACTGACCCAAAGCAAGGCCCAAAAGCCCGCCACAAGTCTAAAGTACCTTCCTGTGGGGACCCATAGAAAAGTGTCAGAAAGAGACAAGCAAGTCTAGGAGTAAAAGAGCAAAATCAAAATCAAGGTAAAAGTTGTCATCGTTAACCTCCCAATGGGTCTCTCACCTGCATCTGTTCCAACTGTCTAGGACGAAGAAGCAAGTACAGTTTCTTCACATGTCTCTCGGCAACATGTGCCTCCTCCTGGTCGCCTTCTGGCTCTCCATCCTGCTTTCTTCCTTCTTTAGTCTCCTTCTCTAGCTTCTTCTCCTCCCTGCTCCACTCTCCTTTGGTTAGGGCAGGGAACCTGGAACGTCCCCTTTTCCTAGGGACCACCCTATTACAGTTGTGGCTCAGGGTTCACAGGAGGTTGAGTCAAATTGTCCCTGGGGGTGCAGTCACTTGAAGGTGTGACCGGAGCTGAAGAATCGGCTCCCAACTGCACACAGGCTGCTGGCAGGACATTTCAGTTCCCTGCCTCCTGAACCCCTCTATAGAGCTGCTCTCCACAAAGGGCTGGATCTGAGACACAGAGACACCAACACAGAAGTGTCTTTTGTAACTTAATCTCAGTGGTGACCTACAACTACTTTTGTATGCTCTATTGTTCATATCACCAACCTTGGTAAATTTGGAAGGGAACTCCACGAGGGTATGAATTTTAGGTCCCAAGACCACAGGGGCCATCATGGAAGTGGCCAGTGCATGATGCTGCTTTTGGAAATGCATTGGATCCAAACATGTGCAGATTTGGCTCTAAAGCTGCTTCCATTCCTTTCACCTTGAAATTAGGTGACTAAGTACCGGCAGCAGTGATAGTCCACGTTTCCAGTTTTTTTCTCACCCTGTTAACAACTACCACTGCTACCATGATTTCACACATAAAGCTTGGTGTGGCCTGATAACGTTACCTAATTACTACTAAAATCAAACCCCTCAAGACAACATTAAATGGTTTAACTTTTGGATGCTACTAAGGGTTAAAAAAATCACAACAAACCTAACACTATATATGCTTACATTCTTGGAATTGGGTAGTGCAAGGAATGGTTATAGTTTTAATTTCTTTCACTTTTTATGTTATTTGCTTCATGGGCGATATATGTGTATAAAGGATAAAAGTTTTTGGTGATTCCACCTCTCGTAAAGCAATTCCACCCCTCATTTGTCAATGTAATGAGAAAATCCATAAAGATATTTTTATGGAACATATTTTTACTGCATTGCTGAACTGTAGCCAGATTTTGTCAGGGAAATAAATTAGGACGTGTTGTTTTCCTGGATTCAGGGAACTACTGGTTCAATGTTCAGTATTCAGATCGCAGATGCATGACTGGCCAAGAAAACACCAAAATAAATGAACACAGATGATCTCATTTGCTGCTAGTTATTGCATACACTACCTTTTGATGAATCTTGCTCTGTTCTGCAATTGGAGATCCCATTTTCTTTTTAAGTATCTATAAATATCTGTCACTATCAATGTGTAAGCACAACCCCAAGCAAATTTCTTAGGCTCGATTGTTTTTCAGAACAATGGGGTTGACTAATTATTTGAACTTGAATTTAAATGTGTAAACCATTCCTGCATGCCAGTGGCTTTTAGGGTTCTTTCTTTACTTCTCTGGACCACTCTATTGGGGAATGCCAGTTGTAGATAAGATGATCAGTTTTGTCCAGATGTTACAGGGCAGGGAGAGGAGTACTTAGAACCCCCAAGCCTGCCCTCTCTCAATGGGTTCTGCCATTTGCTGCATTAAGACAAACATATAAAACTTTTAATGGAAAGGAACTTTAATACAACTAGGGTACAATAAAGAAAGAACAAAGAATATAGTTACTAAGTTAAGCATTTAAAGTTACCCATCTCCTTTGGGCCTAAAGCAAGGCCCAAAAACCTGGCACACATTTAAAGGACCTTTCAGTAGAGACCCATAGAAAAGGGTTAGAAAGAGTCAGATAAATTTGGGAGGAAAAGAGCAAAATTAAAATTAAGATGAAAGCTGCCATTGCTAACCTCCCCACGGGTCTCTTACCCACATCTGTTCCAACCAGTCCAAGACCAAAAAGCAAGCACAGTTTCTTCACATGTCCCTCTGCTCCACGTGCCCCCTCCAGGTCTCCTTGCTGTTTTTCATCTTTTTTTCTTCTTTTCTCTTCTCTCCAGAAATCTTCTTATCCTCAGCTCCACCCACTTAGGGCGGAACCAGGATTTTTGGGAACTTCCCCTTTTCCTGGGACCACCCTGTTACACAGAGAGAGAACTTTGTCTTTGTATTTGCCTTATATATAAATTAATTTGATTAATTCTTTTAGAATGCTCACTGTGATCTAGACTTTGCTGTGCTCTGTAGTGGATAAAAGGGTGAGACCATAATCCTTGTGCCTTTAAGAACTTCTGGTATAGTTCCAAGATAAACATTAACAGGAATAATGATGAAACCATGTGATATGACAGGAGAAGTCTTGAAATGCTTGAGGAGAAAAGAGAAGGGGTTAGTTCTGCCAGGTGGTGGAGGGAAGAGATATTAGAGGACATTTCCTCAGTGGTCCCCAGAGTGAAAAAAATGCAGTTATTATTTCTGTAAATAAATTCTTTAAGTTTATGGATTCCACAATTCCATAGATGTGTGATTTTAAAACATTCTTTAACCTCAAATTATGTACTTCTGTATGTTTTTTCCTGTTATATTCTCCTCTTTATGAAATCAGGATAACATATTAATATTTGTTTTCTTTAATTGCAAAATAAACCTTGGCAACCAGACACCAGTTCTATTTTCATGTATTCATTCATTTCTTGGTCTTTAAATTCCAAAAATTTAAGAGCCCTTGTTACAGTTGAGCTGTGTTGGAAGAGAAATATATTCCTACATAAAGAAGTTTCTGCTGTTTGCCTGCCAGCATTTTAATCGCATCTGCATTAAGGGGAAATTAATTTGCAGGAAAGAAAAAATAAATGCTTGCTTTTAAAAACTGGGGTGGGGGGTGGGAACAGGATGCAAGAGAGGAAACCTATGTGCAGAGTGGTGTAGAATTTGAACTGTAACATTGGAAAATCTCTGTTGCCAACATGAATGCTATAGATAGCTTTAGAAAGATTTCCCCTCGCCATAAAATTTTATGAAGTTTAGATAAAATTACGCTTGATGAATGTAAACCTAATTCTCTCTATGTATCAGCTTTAAAACTAAGAACCTTTATATGTAAGTACATATTTTTCCCCCTGATTTTCCACAGGGGAACTAAAGAAGAGTGAACCAATGATCTGTGCATAAGCAGGTCAATACTAACAGCGTCTTTAAGGTTACCTGTGCTCCGTGTCCACTGTCAACGCTCACATCTCATCTATTTGCAGAGGGATGCCTCTCAGTAATTGAGCTATAGCCATAGTTTTAGGGAATGTGTCATCTTTGAAGAGTGTTTCAAGGAGAATTGTAACAGGGTGGTTCCCAGGAAAGGGGGAAGTTATAAAATCCTGTCCCACCCTAAATAGGGTGGAGCTGAGCAGGGATAAAAAAATACTGAAAAAAAGAAGATAGTAGGACAGAAGGAAGGGAGAAAAAAGAAGACAGGATAAAGAGCAGTAAGAAAGCATGAAGGAGGCATGTGGAGCAAAGAGGCATGTGAAAAAACTGCACTTGCTTCTAAATCTTAAATTGGTTGAAACATATGGGTGAGAGACCCATGAGAAACTTAATAATGGCAGCTTTTACCTTAAATTTGACTTTGCTTTTTTCCTCCCGAATTTGTCTGACTCTTTCTGACCCTTTTCTATGGGTCTCCACTGAAAGGTCCTTTAGATGTGTGGCAGGCTTTTGGGCCTTGCTTTGGGCCAATCCTATTTGGCTGGACTTTTACCCTCAAGGAGATGGGTAACTTTAAATACTTAATAACTATATTCTTTGTCTTTTCTGTATTGTTCCCTAATTGTATTAAAATTCCTTTCCATTAAAAGCCTTAATATTTGTCTTTTTAAAAATTTTAATTAGATTTATTTAATTGTGTTTGATAACATTTGTAGTCCCCAGGGAGTTCCCACCATTTCACCTGTGCACCATCATCTCAGTCCCTTGTGTTATTTATGCCCTCCTCCCCGTCTTTGCCCTCCCCTCCCTATTCACCCCCCTCTTCACCCATGTTCCCTTTGGTCTATCTTTAACTTTTTGATCTTGTTGAATTTGGTTGTTTGTTTTTGGTTGTAATTGCCCATTTCCTTGAGTTTTTTCTCTTTTTTTCTGTTTTCTTATTTTTCTATTTTTTGTTGTAGTTGTTGTTCTTTCACATTCCTCCTAAAAGTGAAGGTATCTGATATTTTTCTCTTGCCTTCTGGCTTGTTTCACTGAGTATAATTCCTTCTAGCTCCATCCATGTTTCTATAAATGGCCCTAGTTTATCATTTTTGATTGCTGAATAGTATTCCATTGTGTATATGTACCACATCTTCTTGATCCAGTCCTCTACTTTTGGGCACTTGGGTTGTTTCTAGGTCTTACCAATTACAAATAGTTCTGCGATAAACATGGGGGTACAGGTACTCTTTTGGATCAGTGTTTTTGTGTCCTTTGGGTAGATCCCTATGAGTGGGATTGCCAGATCATATGGTAGTTCCATCCCTAGTAGACCGAGGAACCTCCGTAGGGCCTTCCATAGTGGTTGGATTAACTTGCATTTCCACCAGAACTGTAGTAGAGTTCCTTTTTCTCCTTGCCAACATTTATTGTTGGTTTTTTTGCTGTGTGTCATTCTTACCAGTGAAAGGTGGTACCTCATTGCAGTTTTAATTTGCATTTCCCTGATTATGAGTAGTTGAGCATTTTTTCATATGCCTGTTGATCATTTGTATGTCCTCTTTGGTGAAGTGTCTTTTAAGTTCTTCTGTCCATTTTTTGATTGGGTCATTTGAAAAGCCTTACATGTTTGTCTTAATGCGGCAAATAGCAAAACCCACTTAGAGAGAGCAGGTTTTGGGGTTCTAAAGTGCCCCTCTCCCTGCCCTGTAACACAATGACAAAGATGATAAAGGAATCAAATAATATCAAAAGATGTTTAAAAAGAAGTATAGGGATTCCTCTTGCTCAACTCTGGGGCCATGATCTTACAGGAGCTTGTCTTCTGAGTTCCTTCCAGTGTTAGCACTTTAAGGAATGATCAGAGATTTCCTTGAGAACTTGCCAGACAATACTTGTAAATAATAGGCTTCCACTCTGCCACTGGTCTTGGAAGCAATCCTGAGTATGATAAAGTTAGAGGGCTTGGAGGTGGGAGGTGGGATTCAAATCCTTCCCTACCCCTTATTGTTGTTAAGTCACAACCTTGGGAAGTCTCTATTTCTTCCTCTGTATAATGGGGATAACAGTTCCTATACCACAAAGCTGTTAAAAAACAGAACTGATGAGCATGAAATAAGCCTAAACAATTATTGTTCTTCTAGTTAAAATTTTATTATTGCTAATTTCCATCTGGGAGAAGAACCTCTCTTCTCTCCCCTCTCTCTTCTCTATTATACCTTATCTACAATTTCTGAGTTTGGAGTGTCCTGATTCAATTGAACAAGCATACTGGTTGATTCTTTCCGTTTCCTTAAATTGAAAGCATCTGCACATGAGAAAAAAACAAAACAAAACTTCAGTATTTATAGGGAAAATCACTTAATTTGGTGAACTGTCACATCTTTAAACAAATTAACCAAAGTTTAATTAAAGTATTTCTAAGCAAAATCATGTCAAGAAAAAAACTTTACGTATTTAAGCAAATTATACTTTCTGCTAGCAATTTTTAGACTTCTCTCTCCATGACCTGTGGTAACGTAAAATGGGACTATTAGAAGGGGATGAACACACCAGTGATGATGAGATAATGGACAATTTTATGTCCTACCTGATTCCTGCTTTGCAAAAAACAACAAAAACAAACAAACAAAACATAAAAGACCTACACGGCTGCAAAGGGGTAGAATCAAGATGTAATCTGACAGAAAGAGGTGGCCACAAAGCCTGTCTGCATTGCAATGACTAGTAAGGTGTTGGAGGCTGAGATAGAGAAGCTCCAAAAACCCTTTTTACTCACACACTCCCAAGAAACAAGTTTTGTAATTAAATTTAAATGGGGTAGAGAGGTTATGAGATTATATCTCTTGCTTAGAAATGTCGAATTAACCTAATCTTGAAGAACAGTATTTTGAGGTATTAATTCATGCACCCAGTAATTATTGGACACCCAATTTATGCCTGACACTGTTCTAAACACTAGAAGTCAAACAACAGCATGTCCTCATTCTCAGGGCACAGATCATATAATGTGGGAAACACCCAAAGGAACACCGAGGGTGAGCTGGGTATCTTCAGCCTCATAATCACCTTGCTTAATATTCATACCCAAGCAGAAAGTTCCAATTAAACAGCATGTATTTTGATCTCTCAAAAATGATTGACATGGCTTTGCAGATCTATTTTTATCCAGCTTTCTCAAGTTCATGTTCTTTGTGGTGACCAATGAGGCAAATAGGACCCTGCTCAAGTGTAATAGTATAAGCTCCATGTTATTTGTGATCTTGAGCTATCTGTGACAATGACGTGCTGAGAAGCAAATTCTTCGATTTACCTAATATAAATCTGTGCTTTAAGCATTGTGGCTATCATCTGTTTTACTCTTTGATATATTTAACTTTTGGGTTTGGGGGGGCATGTCTGTACATTTCAATGTAACTTTTAATAAAAGTCAGAAATCTTGGCTAAGGCCAAAAATTGGATACTATTATATATGCCGATAAAGCCATGAGAATCACCTTGATTTTTAAAGGCTGGTGGTTTGGTTTGAAAAGGAAAAGAGTTTTAACCTTGAGAAACCTCCTGCCCCTTATTAAAAAACATGTGTTATATCAAGCAGGGCATGTAAGGTGTGGCATTTCAGCTATGGAGTGCTATCCAGTATCAAGTCAACACTTGTTTATAACTCTGGATGTACTGTATTAAATATCTAAGAACAAGTCTTCTTGCAAAAATCCCCTACAGACAGATTATTCATTAATTACAGTAGGAAAAATGGCACCTTTACAATACGGAGTCTGGCAGACACCACCATCATGAATGAATTGAACCTCAACAATGGCGATGATTGACTGACATTATGTTCTCCCTGGTGAGATGCAATGAGAAATACACAGCATCAGCTTGGTACTATTCTTACCAAAGAATGCTTAACCTGAACGAGAATTGAATCATGAGTAAACAAGCAGACAATTCAAATGATGGGACATTCTGCAAGGCAATTGACTTGGACTCTTCAAAAATGTTGATGCTGGGAAAGACAAAAAAAGAAAAAGAAAGTGACTGAATGCTACAAATTAAAAGAGGCATGGCAACTGAGTGAGGGAATGCTGGATGCATAATTAAGGAAAGGAAGGGCGGAGGAAGCAAGAAAATATCTATAAAGAATATTGGGGGGGATTTAGAGAAATCTGAATTCATCTTTTTATTAATATTTTGAAGGAGGGAGGCAGGAAGGGAATAAGAAAAGGTGACAGTTCTATGTCTCTGTGTGGACTTCTGTGAGCACACAGGAAGATGCTGAGGAGTTCCAGGAGGTTGAAATGGTCTCTGCGAAATTCCTAGAATCTAAAGCTCATCTTGTTCACCATACACTTAGACCAACACATACATGTCCTCTTGGTTTTTTGACATAATATATTCTTTACAAGTATTTTTAGCAGGTAGTTGCTTTAAGACTTAATATTTTACTTAAGTCTTAAAAAAGACTAAAAAAAGACTTTATTTAAGACTATTAAAGTAAAAAGCTCTGGATAATTCTTTGTTTCAGTCATATGCTAAGCTTTGGTTTATGGCTCAGCCAGACAGGTTCTGCTATAGAACAGTTTTCAAATTTCATCTTTTTTTTTTTTAAAGATTTATTTATTTATGCATACAAGAGCTGGGGTACAGGCCAGAGGTGCGGGGAGGTGAGAGAATCCACCAGACAGAGCTGGGGACAGAACAGGCAGATGGACTGAAACACACTGCAGTGGGCCAGGCAGGAGAGGTCTGCCTGTGCCATGTGGGTCACCTCCCCAGCCAGCAGCAGGGATTGAACTCATGCTGGAGTGGCTGCAGTTTGCTTCATAGTGCGTTGCTTAACCCACTGCGCCAGCAGGGAGAGCCCTCAAATTTCATCTTATAAGCAGAGAGATAACTCCTGATTTGAAGGGCTTTGAAAGTTCAACCTTCAATAATAGTTTACTGAATATTCACTACGACTGTAAATATTTTGTAGCACTTAGCTTGTTATTTGAAGTGAATAAATAATGATTGAAGTATTTTTCAATAGACAAAATGGTAATTCTTTTGTAATGACATTCAATACCTTGAATCTGATTGTTATGAAGGAGAATGTCTTTGCTCTTAGAAAATAAAATTTAGGTGTGACATCGAACTTATCATGAGGTCTGCAATTTTCAAATGGTTCAAGAAAAAGTAAGTGTGGGTGCAGAGAGGGGGAGAAGTACTGCAAAGGTTAATTGGTGAATCTATGTGAAGGGAATGTGTGCTTTCTTTGCATTAGTCTTTTCATTTAGCTGTAGGTTTTGAAATTTTCAAAATAAAAAGGAGAAAGACAAGAAAAGTCTATTTGAAAGAAATTATTAAAATCCGAAATAAAAACAAGAAGATGTAAGCAAACCCACATGCATACAAATTAGGTGTGCTGGCTCTGAGGAACAAGGCACAGAATAATGGCAGCAGCTCTGGAGTGGGCCTCACAGGGTCATGTCCTCTGCCATCACCAGCTGTGAGAGAGAGAAAGAGAGAGTGAGAGCCTGCTTGCCTAAAACCTGTGTATTCATTCCCTAGGGCTGCTGTAGCAAAGAACTATGTGACTTAAAACAACAGAAATGTATTGTGTCACACTTCAAGAGGCCAAACGTCCAAGATGAAGATGTTGGCAGAACCATCCTCCTTCTGAAATTCGTAGGGGAGAATCCTTTCTTGCCTGTTCCTTGCTTCTGGTGGTTTGCCAGCAAACTTGGTGTTCCGCAGCTTGCAGCTGCAACACTTCATTCTCCTCCCTGTCTTCACGTGGTATTCTCCCCTCCCATGTCCCTCCTAGTGTCTCTCTCCTTTTCCAAGGACAACAGTTGTTTATCAGCTGAGGGTCCACCTTGATCTCATATAAAGCTTGATTATATCCACGAAGACCCTACTTCCAAGTAAGATTACGATCATAGGCACTGGTGTCTAGGGCTTCAATGTATTTCTTTCAGGGACATAATTCAACCCTAATACTCTCCAGCCTTGGTTCTCTATTGGTTTTCTATTATTAACTCTTACTTTCCAAAGAGGAATAGGGGAGATGGTGGAACTGGATGGAACTAAATGGAACCGCTCTGAGGGTCTGAGACGCTGGGCATCAGCCTTTTGTGTTGAGACATTAGTTAGCCTTGAGCAATTAAGCAGGCCAAGGCAGACTTTGAGAGGAGGAGGCTGTGATCATTACAAAATGGATAAGAAAAATGGCTCTGGGAAACAAATTCATGTACATTCTTGGCAGAGTGAGCTGCTTTATCTAATTTGTCATATCATCCTCTTTGTCCTCATTTTTATCTTCATGACCGTTGGTAGAAAGTTTTCTAAGCTGAGTTCCCATGTTAGTGTTTAAAAATATGTAATTGTCACATCACAAGTGATTTCAGATGTGTGTTGATTGCCAGCTGGAGCAGATTGACAAGGAAAATCAAGACTCCGCTCTCTGCCTTTGTCCTTCAAGCTAAAAAAAGGCAAGATAAGAAGAGAGGACATGCTGTAATGCATTAAGGGTGACTGCGCCTTCAATCCATCCCTGCTGCTTCTGCTGGGTCAGCTCTGGGTACCTGGGAGAGGAAGCCCTTTGAGGCCCTTGGGGGATTGCCAGGGAAGGAGGCAGGGAGCAGCATAAATGGAAATGAGCACTGTCCACACTCTTTATGTCCCTGAGCTTCAAAGAGAAAAGTGTGTCAAAGCCAGGGTAGCAGAAAGCACTGAACACCAAGTTGAAAGAGGACATTTTCCTAGAACGCCAAGCCCACAGTCCTCAGAGTGACATGTTGTGAACGAACACGTGCCTGCCTGCCACCTCCATCTCCTTGTGTGTGACCTCCAGTGAACACCAGGTGTGTAAACCAGGACAGGGAGGGTCCTATTGAGGAGAAGTCTCTGGTGGTGGTTAGGAAGTTAAAACTCAATGCAATTGAATCTGATCCAAAATTAAATAGTGCTTATTTTCCCCGACTTTCAGAAATTATTTAGATAAATGATTGGTAATCTAATTATAAGGTTGTCATAATGAAAGTCTGTTCTGTCGCTTTCTGCCAACGCTTGGTAAAAACACTGGGAACTCAAACTATGTCATTATTTTCATCTTTCTCTGCCATTCCGTCAGTAGTGGGAGTTATGGGTTTGCCAGCCTTTCTATTATTAACTCTTATTTGCAAGGCCTCTGTCTTAGTTGCTGAAAATTTCACTGTACTGGATGGAAACCTACAGGTAATTTTCTTTAGAGTTATAGCAGTTGCATTCTTTTATGGTTGTGTGTGACTTTGCAAGTAATTCCAGTATCTTTTGATTAAAAAATTAGGTCTCTAATTTTTTAGGGGGGTGTGTTAGTATTTATAGCTCTTTTTTTTTTAAAGATTTATTTATTTTTTTTTTAAAGATTTATTTATTTATGCATACAAGCACTGGGGTACAGGCCAGAGGTGTGGGGGGTGAGAGGATTCACCACAGACAGAGCGGGGAGCAGAACAGGCAGATCAACGGAAGTACACTGCTGAGGGGAGCAGCGGGCACAGCAGGAGAGGTCTGCTGCACCATGTCGGTCGGTCCACCCACCCCCCCGGCCGGCAGCAGGGATCGAACTCTTGCTGCAGTGGTTGCGGTTTGCTTCATAATGCGTTGCTTAACCCACTGCGCCACCAGGGAGGCCCAAAAGATTTATTTATTTATGCATACAAGAGCTGGGGTAGTACAGGCCAGAGGTGTGTGTGTGGGGGGGGGTGAGAGGATTCACCACAGAGAGCAGGGAGCAGAACAGGCAGATCAACAGAAGTACACTGCTGAGGGAAGCAGCGGGCACAGCAGGAGAGGTCTGCTGCGCCATGTGGATCCCCTCCCTGGCCGGTGGCAGGGATCGAACTCGTGCTGCAGTGGCTGAGGTTTGCTTCATAGTGTGTTGCTTAACCCACTGCGCCACCAGGGAGGCCAGTATTTATAGCTCTTATTCAAGACTGGGATATGAATTACAAAGTTCAAAATCACAAAATTCATCAACAGTACACAATTCAAGAAAGTTACCACCTTGACTTCCACAGAGCCAGGCATGGCTAAAAAGTAATGAGACTGATGTGATCATCAGTCATAATTCTATTTTTGTCCTTGTTAAAAATTTATTTATGAATTTTTTCATGAATTGGTTTTTTTACATATCTACATAATTTAAACATATACATAATTTGGGGGGTACATTTTCAAATGTGCCATATGTCACTCACCTTCCACCAAAACACCTGTGCCATGTTCCATGCCTTTCTTTCCCCACCTCCTCCTGTTCCCCCATTCAGTCATAATTCCTTTTGGCCATATATTATATATCTCTGGAATTTATAATATAAAACAAAGGGAAAGAGGGGATAAGACTTTAAATTATAATTTTAATTTTGACTTACGGGATTTTGTCACTGAATGATAGAATTTTAGAGCCTGAAGAAAACCTTAGTTCTTTTCTATCAATTATGGACACGTATCCTCTCCATCCCAGGTACCCTCTTCCACTATTCTAATAATGTTATCAATTATTTATTGCTGTGTAACAAAACCAAAACTTAGTGATACAAAAATAAAAAACATCATCACAGAAGTTCACAGTACTGAGTATTGGTCATTTGAACTAAACTCAGCCAGGAGGTTCTCTGCTACTACTGCATCCGGGGCGGGCTGGCAAGGCTGCAGTCCGCTGCATTCCCTGCAGGCCCTCCTGGAGCTGACCTAACGTGAATGGCACATGCACACATCTGGTGGTTGGCTGCATACAGAGGCAACTGAGTCTGCAGCATTTAGCACCCTTTTCGCTGGTCACTGGATGTCAAATGCAGCAAGAGCGCAGAGTCCAAGGCAAAAATGTTCTTCCAAACCTATTCTGCATATGTGCTAATATGTCAATGGTCAATCACATGACTAAGTGCAACATAAAAAGAAGCATGAATTTATTAGTTTTTCTCTGGAAGTCAGAATCCCATTCCAATAACTTTACCTGGGATCTCCCAAGTCTTCATTCTTGCCTGAAAAAAACAAATAAAATATAAATAAAAACAGAAGAGGAGCTAGCTACAGACCTATGTGTATGAAGTACCCAAAAGCCTCCTAACCGTAGTGAAAGAAGGAAAGTCAGACAGGAAGGTCAAAAGCCAGACAGGAAGGTCACACAGATTGAGGCAGTGATGGGGGTGGGTACCTGTCTGTGCTGTCAGCCACACAGATGACCCCAGCCCTGCGCTCAAGCTCTGCACCTAAGACCTGAAAATAAAAGAACAAAACAGGTGTGAGTGAAGCTTCTGGGGAAGCCCTGGGGATTTAGAGGGTGAAGGAAGCATTCTTCATTTGTGTCTCCTGGAGCAGGAGTGGGTGGTGGGGGGCTGGACCAGCCAGTCTCTGCACTAAACTGATGTGGGAGAGGAATTAACCTGAGGTAAACATCCAGGACTCTGGCCCAAGTGGCAAGAAAAGTGCAGGAAGATGTGCCTCACCAGAGGATTCCTTGCTCAGGACTCATCTTCCCAGATGAACTGAGGCACTAGGGGATCTGAGCAAGAAAAGCTGGAGCTAAAGAAACATTTTTAGGGGACTGTGACCTTGACCCTATTTCTAGTTGCTGGTGGTTGGGGCTCACAGGAGGCTGTTTCCTACTGAAGAGTGCAGATTTTTTAGCTTGACCCAGGCAAAACTCTACATTGTAATTTGTTTTGGACACATCAATGCTCCCACATAGTTTTCTTTGTTCTTTCTTGCCCTTATCCTCTATTTTATTCACGATAAAAAGAAAAGAAAAAAAAAGACTGGTTTTTCTTCCTTTGTTGTTTGACAAGTAGTTCCACTAGACTCTAAATCACTTCTCTGATCTGGAAATATTTGCATTTTGATTGAAGATTTCTGATGAATCAAACTCCCTCTGGATGGAAAGGAATAAATCTTTAATAGAGACACTCAGTTGTAACAGGAAGGAGGAGGAGGAGAGGAGATGTTGAGCAGAAAAGAAGGCCTTGTGGAGGTCCCCAAACTGCACCCACAAGTAGATGGAGTCAAAAGTCTCTGTGCCTCTAGGAACTGTGATGACCAAAGGAATTAGGGAAGATGTATCAGTTTTGAAGATGGGCAAAGCAAACTGGCTTTTATTCAGTATTTTATTATGAAAATTTTCAAGCATACAGAAAATTTGGGAGAATTTTATTCTATATGCTATGCTACATGATATCATAGCATGTTAATATACTTGCTTTTTTATGTATTTATCCATCTACCCTTCCTTATGTATTCATCAGTCCACCTACGTTTTTATTTCACTATATGTTGCAGACATCACTTCCTCCTAAACAGTTTAGCATGTGTTATTTCACTAATCAGAGCTAAATTGTATTTACAGTTGTTTATCATATGTACAAAGACATGCACAATTTTAAGTGAACATTATTTGATTTTGACAAATGTGTATGCTTATGTAACTGATGCTCTTCTCAAACTTCACCCCAATGTGTCGTACACCTCTTCTCAGTCAATCCCCATGCTTACTCCCACCCCCCCACCCCCAGACAACCACTGTTCAGGACTTTTTCCACCAGAGATTAGCTTTGCTTGTTCCAGAACTTCCTGTAACTGGAAGTCTTCCATTATGCAAGGCTTCTTTCACACACCATGTTTTCAAAGTGTCATCGATGTGGTTGTTTGTGTCACTAGTTTGTTCCTTTTTACTGTTGAATAATATTCTTTTTTTTTTTTTAAAGATTTATTTATTTATGCATACAAGCACTGGGGCACAGACCAGAGGTGTCGGGGGGCGAGAGGATTCACCACAGAGAGCGGGGAGCAGAACAGGCAGATAACAGAAGCACACTGCTGAGGGGAACAGTGGGCACAGCAGGAGAGGTCTGTCGCACCATGTGGGTCCCCCTCCCTGGCCGGCAGCAGGGATCGAACTCATGCTGCAGTGGCTGCGATTTGCTTCATAGTGCGCTGCTTAACCCACTGCGCCACCAGGGGAGGCCCTGTTGAATAATATTCTACTGGTTAAATTGGTCATACTTTGTGTATGCATTCTCTAATTGATGTATAACCTGAAATAAAGCTGTCATGAACACACTTACATGACTTTTGGTAGATATTTGTTTTTATTTTTCTTGAGTAAATACTTAGGTGTAGAATTACTGGATTATAGGGTAGGTATATGTTTAGTTTCATTAAAAAAAACTGCAACTTTTTTCTAACATATTTGTATCATTTTACAACCCCACAAACAAATGGAACTATGTTAATCTAAAAAGCTTCTGCATACTAAAGAAACTATTGTTAAACAAAAAGACACCTTCCTGAGTGGGAGAAAATTTTTTCACATACGTTTGACAAGGGGCTAATATCCAAGATCTACAAAGAGCTCATACTTAACAAAAAGACAACAAATAATCAAATCAAAAAATGAGCAGAAGAGCTAAATAGACACTTCTGCAAAGAAGACATAGAAATGGCCAACAAATACAATGAAAAATGCTTATCATCAGGGAAATGCAAATTAGAGCTATAATGAAATAACACCTCACACCTATGAGAATGACCATTATCAAAAAGAACAGAAATAAGTGCTGGTGAGGGGTATGTAGAGAAAAGAACCTAACTACATTGTTGGTTGGAGTCTTTATGTAAAACAGTAGGAAGTTTTCTCAAAATATTAAAAATATCCCTGCCATATGACTCAGCAATTCCACGCCTCAGTATCTAATTGAATAATACAATAACACGATAGCACTATTTATAATAGACAAATTATGGAAACAACCTAAGTGCATAATAGATAAATGAATAAAAAAAAAGATGTAGTATATACATACAATTTTAAAAAGATGAAATCATGTCATTTGCCACAACATAGAACGGGAGGAGATTGTGCTAAACAAAAAAATTCAGAAGAAGAAAGAAAAATCACTCATGTGGATTTTAAAGAAACAAAAGACAAACTAAACAGACCCTTGAAATCTGGTTGTAGAACTAAGATTACTAGAAGAAGAAGACAGGGTGTAGAAAGCCAACGCAGGGGCCTCCCTGGTGGTGCAGTGGGTCAAGCAAGTGGGTTATGCACTATGAAGCAAACCGCAGCCACTGCAGCACGAGTTCAATCCCTGCTGCCAGCCAGGGAGGGGACCCACATGGCACAGCAGACCTCTCCTGCCTCACCCGCTGCTCCCCTCAGCAGTGTACTTCTGTTGATCTGCCTGTTCTGCTCCCTGCTCTGTCTCTGGTGAATCCTCTCACCTCCCGCAACTCTGGCCTGTACCCCAGCTCTTGTATGCATAAGTAAATAAAATCTTTAAAAAAAAAAAAAGTCAAGGCAGGAAGAGGCCCATAAACCATAGTGGAGGGTTACTGGGGCCTTGGTGGTAGTCTTGGTATAAAATACATTTGCGGAGGTGTGAACCTATAACCATAAAATATATATAGTGTTGTAAACCAGTGTTACCTCAATGATTACAAAAAATTAATTAAAAAAGAAAATCATAAAGAAGAGAAAATACACTTACAGTACTTTACTGTATTTATCAGTACTATAAGTTTACGTCATCTACTTGGAAGATGAATTTTGTCTGTCAGCACCCACATCAATATTGTTTTATATGATATGAAATACTATAGATATTATATGTGTTACTAACACTAGACCTCAAAAATGAAAAGATAATGTGGAAAAGAAATTCACGTTCAATTACATGCATAATGATTCATGCATTGATAATGAAGTAGGAATATAATTATAATATGAGGTATATATTTATTGGGGAAAAAGCAGCATATATGTGGACCCACATAATTCAAACCTGTGTTGTTCAAGAATCAACTGTAAAAGTAATAGTACCTGTTCTTAAGCCAGTATGTGCGTACTTAATAACTGATATATTAGCAACTAGCCTAGAGAAGAACATCTGGTAGCCCTGGATTAGAGAAAGAGTTTAAGGAAGAAATCAAATTGAAGGTGGGTCTGGAATTAAGGAGGATATTCCAAAGACTCATCAAAGGAATAACCATGAATGTAGATTACTACTTTACTGAGAAATCTGCTCCTTTATCTTCCATCACTGTGGTGGAGACATGAGAGAAATGGTGTGATCAGAGGAATTTAGGAAGGACCCAGATGCCCAAGAATCTCAATATTCAGAATAACTAGATCCTTGATCAAGTGATATTAAAAATCACTAAATCAAGTTACTTTGACATTTACATTGCTGAACTATCACTAGAGAATAAATGAGTAGTGTGGTTTGTGCTTGTCTAAAATGAGGACAAGAAGAAGCAGAAAGACACAGAAGTTTCACATAAAATGATTGATGATTTATCAATATGTATTTATACACTGTCACCATGGTTCTCAGCTTTCTATGCCCAGAAACTCAATCTTATTAGTTCTATAGACAGTTCCAGAAAGAACATCCTGGAAAACTGGTTCATACTTAACATTCTCATGAGAGACTCATGTACAAATCATGGGACCACCATCTATCAGTTTTTAATGGGATCTATAATAATAACAGCTATGACTTATTGAGCACTTAGTATATGCAAGGGCTGTTCTAGGCATATCTATGGGCATTATGTCATCTAGTCCTTATCATGACCCTTTGAGATAGTATTATTATCATTCCCATTTTACAGATAGGGAAACTGAACTGCAGAGCTTTGAAATGTGCCCAACGTCACAAAGCTGGAAATTTTCTAACTCAGTAACCATGCTCTTAAATTCTACCTCTACTGCCTCTTGCCAAACGTACTGGATGTTCATGTTGGCAACTTGGTGGTTTCTATTCCTCTGTAGGAGGAGCCTCATGCAAAATAGAACTATAATCAGGAGATGGCTCTGTGAGTATCAAATCAGACCAAGGAGTATCGGTGATATAAATGGAAAGACTAATGGCATCGAGACCCACAATAATGTCAAAATGTGTCCAGTGCAGTGAGGGAGCAATTGAATTGGAGGATCCTGGGCACTGCCAATTGCTGGTTCTCTGTGCTTGTGTTTATTTTCTTTTTAATTGTTTCTGAATGGCAGTTCCTGATCCATCTACATTTTTTTTTTTTTTTCTGACCGAGAGAAATACCCACAGTCACATTCTTGCTCTTCCTGTTTTGAGTCTAGGAAATATTTGGGTTCAAGTTGACTGATCTATGGTACCCCTCCACTGGCAGCAGACTTGACTGATTAAATAATTGCAGAATCAGAGATCTGTCTGACCACACTCAATTCCCTTCCCTTCTCATATCTAATCCAAGTCCTGAGATTTTAAACCACCACCACCACCACGTCTCTCATAGACTTCAATGTAAACTGACCTGGGGGGCCTCCCTGGTGGCACAGTGGGTTAAGCAACGCACTATTAAGCAAACCTCAGCCACTGCAGCACGAGTTCAATCCCTGCAGCCGGCCGGGGGGGACCCACATGGCGCAGCGGACCTCTCCTGCTGTGCCCGCTGCTCCCCTCTGCAGTGTGCTTCTGTTGATCTGCCTGTTCTGTTCCCCACTCTCTGTGGTAAATCCTCTCACCCCCCCACACCTCTGGCCTGTACCCCAGCTCTTGTATGCATAAATAAATAAATCTTTAAAAAAAAAATAAACTGACCTGGATGAAAACAAAGGAATTGCTTGGTCGTCCTGCTGGCAGTGTCCAGCCTCCATGACTTCAAAATAGACTCCTTATTTTATAAGTTAGGTCTTAATCTTCTCAGCCACCCATCCTCTGCCCCGGTTAGCCCTGACATCTGGAAAGCCTCTTCCCCTCCCTATATTCATAGCTGTTCGTCCAGGACTACCCACTCTTATAGGGCCGCCGACACTCCTCCCTCCCCATCAGAATTGTTCTCTCACCTCCAGTGTATCCGAAGTGCCAGAGCAGGACACAGTCTCTCTGGTGTATGTTTAGTTCCCTGGTGATGGAAAAACCATGAATTTGGAGTCCTGTCACCTCAGGTGCCCCTCAGAACCCTGACTGCCTGTTAGATATCCTTATCCCACTATTCATATCCCACTATTTATACCTCTTGTTCACTGTTTTCTTCCCATCTGACTTTGCCCCACCCTCAGGCTTGTGTTTGAGCGCCCTGGTATCCTCAGCAGCTAGAGAGGTTGATGGTGCCAGAAGCACCCAGTAAATGTTTGCTGTAGGAGTCAGGGAAGGGACTAATTATCCCAGTTGTTTTTCTTCCAAATGGAACTTGGAATATATGTTATGTATTTGGGGAAGTTATATAATCTGTCTGTGACTTTGCTTCCTTGTAATAACACCTGTTTGTGAATACAGATATATATGTAAACTGTAAGTGGGGGCCAGGGAGAAAGTGAATCTGAGTGGTAAGGAATAAACCACATAATAAAGTAATATTGTCAGTGTTTTAGACCATTCTTTGAGAGAGCGATTTTGTACCCAGCACACAGATAACAAAACTGAGACTCAGGAAGGGAAGCACCAGCCAGGTGGTGGAGCTTAGAACCAGAGCAGGAACAGAGACTAAGCAATGAGCATTTCAGTGCACTGCAGGGAAGAGCTGGTAGCCGGCTTCAGGAAGGCCTCTGCAAGAGACCTGGTCTAGGCTGTCCTCATTTAACCTCTATTCTTCATAAGATGGAAGGGAGCAGGCACATCCTGAGCATATCAAAGAACAGAAGAGGAGGAGAGTAAAGCAGACATCCAAGAGAACTGGTGCCCAGCAGGGGAGAGGATATGGGATTTGAGGATGGAGGAAGTACAAACCAAACTAGCCACAGGGAGTTAGTCCAGAGAGGGTAGAAGGGCAGGAGAGAAAGGAAGGAGAGCCAAACAACTGAAAAGCCGTGAGGCCAGTGAGGGACAGTAACTGAGAGGGTGCTCTGTAATGCAGTGAGGCTACACTGAGGCCAAGGCTATTCTGGGCAGTGCTCACGGAGAGACTGAAGTACAGAGAGGGTCAGCCTGCTTCTGCGGGTTCACAGAGGTGAGTCCATAGCACAGGCCCATAAGCAACCCCCAAACACAATTGATATGGAGCCCTGTTTCTCAATCTCTCTCTCTCTCTCTCTCTCTCTCTCTCTCTCTCTCTCTCTCTCTCTCACACACACACACACAGANACACACAATTGATATGGAGCCCTGTTTCTCAATCTCTCTCTCTCTCTCTCTCTCTCTCTCTCTCTCTCTCTCTCTCTCTCTCACACACACACACACAGATACCAAATCCCATTGACACCCTATGAATATTTTAACATTCTTCCTTCTAAGCGTTGCCTGTATACTTCTTACTGTCTCTAGAAGAAGCTATGGGGTCATCACCCTCATGGAATACAGGCTTTGGATCAGAGTGTGTGAGAAGGCAGCGAGTAAGGAACTAAATAAAGTAGCACTCAGCCATGCTGAGCTAAGCCCCATGCTCCAGAAGCTGTCTCTTTAGTGGGTTGTTCTGTTTCTTCTAGTCCTTCTAGAAGCAATGGTTAAGGGCAGGAACCTGGTCACATATGTCTCCATCTTTAACTACTTACATAAACTCTATTATTTTACTGTATCTATGTCTATTTCCTCAAGTGGAAAATGGGAATGATAACATCATTTCCCTCAGAGGTTGTGGAGAAGGTTAAATGCAAAAGGATGGCTTCTATGTAAAGTCAGTCTTTGGTAAATGGACGCTATTATTCTCTTTAAACCTATTCAGGGGTTAATAGTGGTGTGTTCACACTTTGTCTGTAGGCTTCTTCTTCAGGTGCCTTCAGATTTTGATGGGCTATGCTTTGCCAGATTGAAGCCCACCGAAATCTAATAGTCCATTTGAAGCCTTTCTTCTTGAACCGAAAGTGCTCCCAGTCTCTCGGAAGCTGGTTAAGTGGGCTCAGGGTTAGATCAGATGTTGGAGCCTACTGTGGGCACTTCTAAACCTGGTACTTCATAGAACAAGCCTGTTCTACAAGGGTACCTTGGCAAACAATGTCATTCCCAAACCTCCTGCCTGCTGTGCCTCCTTGACTTGGGCTGCAGTTCAAACATCACATAGTGCTCTCTCCCAGCATACATATCAAGGCATGGGCCTGCCTATGACGAGCTAAGGGGGAAATTGGGTGAGGGTGTCTAGAGTTTCACCCTTCTGTCCCTTTACTTGGGAGACTAATACAATACCTGCTAGAAGCCAAAGGACTATCTGAGCATACTCCACTGACTGATTCCCAGGAGGGGGAAAGGGCATCTCTGACCTTCCATCTGGAAGTGATCCAGTCCAGCCTTCAAAGGCTCAAAACCCAACATTGCTTGTGTGCAACCCCTTAGATGTGATAGACAGGCCCACATAACACCCTTAAGACCCCCCACCCAGCTCTCCACCACAAAACCCTGAGTGAACATGGTACATCTAGGGATGAGACAGCAGTCATCGGGCATCCTTTCTTTTTCAAACCCAAGCAAGTTTTATACCCTTTTTGAGCATGGAGACAGGCAAGCTCAAAGAAGGACTTCAGGCAAACTGGCTGAGAGAGGCAAGTTATATGCCATTATCTTCTATCTGCAGAACTAACTAAACAAAACTATGAACAGACCCAGCTTCATCGTTCCCTGGATTCATGAATCTAAATGTGTTCTATATGCTGAATTTCCTTTATATTAAATACATTTCTCCATAAAATGTTCTAAATGGCTGTGCTTTTGAATTGTATAATTTTCATGGGTCATTTTTTTGTGTGTATTAGAATATGAATAGTTTGTCAGCCCTTTTCAAAGTGTTTGTTGGTAAGGATTATAATGGTACTTTTCAACAAAGATTGAGAGTAAAGTGTCCTCTCCTCTTGCCCCATACATTTACCCAGAAAGTCTGCTTGAGAAGCTGACTTTGTAGATGCTTTCAAAACTTCTTTGCTTCGTTTTATCTGATGGAAATGCTGAAATTTTTTTGGCAGTTTCCAAGGAAACCAGTGAGGAAGAAAAAATTGCTCAACTCAGATGCAATGTGAGGTGTTGAAATTCCCAGCTAACCAATGAGCCTGGATTCTTTGGGGTAACACATGGCCTGTCTCGTGTAATACCAGGCAAGTCATACAACTCTCTAGAAACATGTTTCCTTATTTCAGCAATGAGAACATTAATAACTGCCCTACTCACCTCATGTGGCTACTGTGGGGGTGAAATGACATAATACAAATGGCTTTGAGATGGCAATGAACCCTCTGAATACAGGGTGACTATGATACTGTTGTGGCTGCCTCCCTTAGCTGCAGTCAGTCTGAGAGTTGTAGTTCCCCAAGCTCTGTGTCCAAGCTCAAAATGCTGAGATTCCATTGTGGACTGTGGAATAAAGCATCGATCTTCTATTCTTACTGACAATGGAACAGTATCTCTGGCAGACAAAACTGAATGTTATTTGTGTACCCACTAGCACTAAAATATTTTTTAGACATTATGTCCTTGGATTTTTAGATCACTACTCAAAAAAGTCTTTTCTTCTGCAATCTGCATTGCTATTCTGCACCCACAGAGTTGGCCGTCATGGGTGTAGTCACAAGAATTCTGTGGAACTCCAGACACAAGAATTGCTTGTGGTTGAAAAATATTTCAGGAAAAGTGCAGAGACTCTAGGGGATGGAGCTGGGAGGACCTTACTATACTGAACAGTTTATTCAAAGAATCATAAGTACTAAAGATAGAAAGTTATCTAGGCCAAATCCTCACTTTAAACCAAGGGGAAAAAACCCCCACAAAACCATGGCTCAAAATAGGTTAAGGAAGTAAATTAGGTGCAGAAATTATAGATCAACTAGTTATTTTTGGAAAACTGACTTTTTCTGATTCCCAGGCCACGGTTCTTCCAACTACATCATTACGACATGAGCAACATAAACAACCACTAAAGTTTAATGAACAACGAGTATGGGATAGGCATTGTGCCAAGCTATTGAATTATATTCACTCACTTCATTCCTGCAACAAAGTGAAACATACTGTTCCCATTTTACAGATGAGGAAAATGAAGCTCAGAAATACTGATTACTTGCCCAAGGCCAGGGTGTGATACATCTATTCACAGCAGAGAGAGCAAGAAAAGCCATGTGGGTTGTACTCACTGCTGTTGTCTACATATATTATGTCCCCATTATTTTAAATTTAGAGATGAAAGATAACTCCTTCCCCAAATATCAAAGACCCTAGAAAACATACTCTGAATTGAATTGTCACACAAAACTCACCTTGAAGGGCAGCTGGACTTTATGTTGACAGGATTAATTGGGAGTGAGGGCATGGGGCATCCACATCTTCCGTAGAAATTGTAGAAATCAGGCATCAGATGAGTCATAAGCGAAATAGGCAGGCTTTTAGCCACAATGAAAGTACTCATTTCCTCAGTTGTTCAGAAGCAAAACCTTAAGGCCAACTGTTTTTACATAGTAGGAATGTTAAAAGCATTGATCAGTTTTCCAGTTGCTTAAAATAATTAAACCAACTTCTGCTGTGGTTTCATTCTAAAGATCCCACACACAAGGTTTTTTCCTCCTGCTTGAGTTATATCAGAAATTCACTAGGTCAACAATCTTCAGTTGCCACAATAAATTTGCTCCTTATTCTTGACATTGTATTTTTCCAACTCCCTTTAATATGCATAACTCCTCTATGAAGTTTTCCCACACTCTGGCACACATTACAGAGTTTGAATTCTAAAACTCTGAATATGTATTTAATTATAACACAAAGAACATTTTTCAGAAATTATATTTTTCCTAAAATGTTAACTTTAAATGAAACAATACTGAACAAATGTCCTTAAAGCACCAGACTACACTCTTGAAATTTTTTCAATAAAAGTGAGATATAGGGGCTTCCCTGGTGGCGCAGTGGGTTAAGCAACGCACTATGAAGCAAACCACAGTCACTGCAGCACGAGTTTGATCCCTGCTGCCAGCCTGGGAGGGGACCCACATGGGGTAGCAGACCTCTCCTGCCTCATCTGCTGCTCCCCTCAGCAGTGTGTTTCAGTCAGTCTGCCTTTTCTTCTCCCCACTCTGTCTCTGGTGGATCCTCTCCCCTCCCTGGACTCTGGCCTGTACCCCAGCTCTTGTATGCATAAATAAATAAATCTTTTTTAAAAGTTGAGATATAATAAGAGAGGCAGAACTGTAAATCAGCCAAGGTTCTTCATATCCAAACAAAAATAGGATGAAACTTGACAAAAATAAAAGAAAAAAAATCATATGAAAACAACCCTAGAATTGATTATTGGCAGTTATTGGAATGTAGTTGTTAACACTGATGGGAAGAAGGATCAGGATGTTCATTTAACAAAGAGGAGAACAGGCTGTGATAACTGGGGGGGTCTACACTGCTGCTTTCTTTGTATTGTCCATCGACTTATTCATGTGTTTGTGTATCTGCCCAGGCCCCACATTTCAGCAGCTAAGGACTTGAGCCCTACTGCATATAGGCCCTTACGATCTAAAACTTAAACTGTCATGGTCTATGCCTTTGCGAGACCCTCTTTCAATTAGTGTTTAGAACTCGACACTACATAAACCACTAGGATGAGATAGACTACCTGCCATGAAGGAGACAGGTATGAAATGGAGTGGGGCTTGAGATGCTTACTTAGGGAGAGTCAGGTTAAGCTAGACCTTCAATGTTAGCTAGTGGTTAGCCAGCCAGGGGAGACTGCAGTCAATGAAAACAGCAGGTGAAAGAGGTGCAAACTCAGGGAAGATTATGAGTTTATGATGGTGATACTTATACTGGGGCAAGAAAGGAAGGCAGGCTGAATCAAGAGGCTGAGGCCAGCTTTGATGGACTTTATACACCAGAGTAGGAATTGGGAATTATAGGTAACCGGGAACTAGAAAAAAATACCTAGGAGGAGCCTGGCCTGCTTAGATATATGTTAGAAAAGTTAACTTCACTAGAAATATCATGGATAAGTAGAAAGGAGGAAAACCAAGAAGCAGAGAAATACCCCATAGGGTGTGTATGTGTAAAAACATTTATTACAAAAAATTGGCTCATGTGGTTATGAAGGTTGAGAAGTTCAAACCCAGAAGAACTGATGGTCCAAGTCCAAAGGTTGAGGAACCAGGCGAGGTGATGATGTCAGCTCCTACCCAAGTCCCAACTAAAAGCAAAGGTGGGAAGGCCCCATGGTCTAAGATGGAAGACTATGGGTGACGGATGTGGTCTAGTAACATGTATACCGCTAATGATATCCAGTGCTATAAACCAGAGTTCCTTCTATTTTATATATATACACACACACACCTATGTATATATAAAATGTATGTAATATATACATTATACATACTTATGTATATATACCTATATATATACCTATGTATATATACCTATGTATATATAATATGTATAATGTATATATTACATACATTTTATATATACGTGTGTGTATACATATATACACAGGAAAAGATAACAATAAGAGAAGACCAACCTCCCAGCTCAGTCAGAAAGAGAGAATTCTTTTTTATTTAGTTTTTATTCTGTCAGCCTTCAACAGATATGATAAGACCCATTTATATTAGGAAAGACAATCTGCTTTCCCAACTCAAATGTTAATCTCATATAGACATTCCCTTAGACACATTTAGAAAATATGTCCAACAAAATATTTGGACACCCTGTGACCCAAACTATTTGGCACATAAGATTTACCTTCACACTCAGTCACCATCTCCCTTCACTGGTTTCCTGGGCCCTCCACAACCTGCCCCTGCTACCTTCCAGAGTGATCTTCCCTATGAGCCAATCTGAGCCAGCACTGCTCTGTGAAGTTTTCCACAAACTCCTGCAGTTTCAGAGTGCAAGGCAATCTCTCTGATAGGGTCAGGCCCTCGCTGTTAAGGATCCTGTCTTTCTAGACCCCACAGGCCCATTTCCCTTTCACCCTACACCCTAGTCACACCACACAGATTACTCACTTTCCACTTCTTCTCCCTCCCCTGTCTAACTCCTAATTAATCTTAAGACTTGTTTTACACCTTTCTTCTGTTCTAGAAAGTCTTCATTGATGTGACTCCCTCCCTGGTCTAGGTCAAGAATTAATTACGTATCCCAAAGCTTCCTTTCGCATGCACATATTTGGCTCTTCTGCAGCTGTAAAGTCAGAGTAACAGAACGCTCACCATTACTGAATATTCATCACTCTCTGTATTACCTCTTAGAGTCCTTGCATCAGCATTTAGCAGTAGATGCTGTGATGAATCTCTATTACTAGCAGAGGTCAAGTGACCTGCCCAAAGCCACACCTGCTAAGTAGGAGAGACAGAATTCAAAGCCAGCTAGCTGGACTCCTAAACCTGTGCTCTTAACAGCTGGGCTATCCAACTTGAGCTTCTAGCACCTAGACCAAGTACATTTTAAGGAAAGGAATGTACCTTGTCTTTGTACTCATAGAACCTCGCACACTGCTGGATCTATATCTTCTTTTAAGGTTGTTGAATAAATGCCATGGGATGAGTGAGTGGTGGAGACAAGGGGCAAAAAAATGGTCACGGACAGTTCAGAGATAAAGCCATATTCATAGGAACATGGATGGAGCTGGAAGGGATTATGCTCAGCGAAATAAGTCAGAAGGCAAAAGAAAACTACCAGATGGTTCCTCCCCTAGGAGGAATATAAGGGAACCAAATAAGGATCAAGGAAAGGAATAAGAACAATAAAGACACAACAAAAACCAAAAATGAAAAGACAAGGACAAATTGGGGACACTTGATGGGGAGGGGGAGGGTCGAGGGCAGACAGGAGCATGGGGGACTGAGGTGATGGTGCACTGGTGATATGGTGATGGGGAATGCATGGGGATTACAATTGATGTCAAATATATATAAATTTTTTAAAATCTGTGAAAAAAATCTGTTTAAAAAAAAAAAAACCTTTGTGGATTTTAGCTATATATATATAGAGAAAGAACTGACAGGCAGTAGCTAGAGGGTCATACAAAACTGAGGTAGGTTTGTGATGTGTGTGTTATGTGTGGGGTCTGATGGTTGTGTGATGTGTGTATAAATATGTGTGCATTTGTAGCTGGAAGGGACTTAATCATACCTCTAAGCTGAAGAAAAGGAGCTGGTGAAAACAGAAAGACTGAAGATAGAAGAGAGAGGGATCTCACGTTGGAGCAGGTTCCCACAAAGCTCACACAAAGGGGATGGGATCGCACGAAAAGCTTGGATAATGTGGGAACTGAATGCATATTCTAAGTTGTAATTTTACCTTATACTTGAAGGATAGATTTCCTTAAGACTTCCACTTCAAAAGTGTTTAAAACATCATTGATGATTGCACAAATGAAATAAAATCACATTAATCTAATTAACCTGTTACACCCACCTTTGGAGCCGCTGTAAAGTTTAAGCCTCAAACCTCTAAGTAACAAGACCTAGCAGGGCACAGAACATTAGAAAATAAGGAGACCGTGGAGAATGGATAGTCCAAAACAATATGCAAAGGAGGAAACAGGCCCAGAGAGAATGGGGAGGTGACCTGGACTAAGCTCCTGAGTGGCTGCAGTGTTGTACCTGGAGCCTGGGTCCCGGGCCTCTTAGTAGCCCCTCCCCCTACCCCGTGCTAGTGTAGTCTCCTGCTTCTAGCTGTCCTTGGGGCTAAACTCAAGGTTCGTGGCTTCTACTACTCAGACTGGGTCATCTGTAGATTAGAGCCAGGATCTGCTATCTGTGAAAGCAAACCTCAAAGAGAAAGTTAGGTACTTTCTTTTTTTTATTTTTATTTTTTATTTTATTTTATTTAAAATTTTATTTTAGCTAAAATTCCCCTATTTTGTGCTCTAGGGTCCAAAAGCAATTTAACCATTTAACCTCAGTTATAATAATTCACACATTGTTGTATGCTTCTTCTCTGCTTCTTTCCCACACCCATGCCAGTGGTTCCTGTATTGCCTAAATAATCTGTGTATACCTAAAAAATTGAAGAGGAAGTTAAAAAAAAAAAAAAAAACCCACAAGTGTGTTTATTTGGTACCAAAGGATTGCAATTCAGGGTACATAAATTGTGGCAGAGAACATAAAATGTGCCCCAATGAGGGATAAAGTTGGGATTTCATGAGAAGAAAAGAGAAAGATAGGTACGTGGTTAAAGAGCTGATTAGTGTTAACAAGCTTAAGCTATTCTGACTATAGATAAATGGTTATTGATTCTCCAGAAAAGATGTAAAGAGAACAGACTCCATTCAGGCTAAAAGTCCATAATCATAAGTTCTTTTGGTCCAGATGACTTATCAAACAATTGTTTGTTTGATGATTTCTTAGAACAATAGTTTTGACCAGTCCAAAGTTATCTAATCCAGTTCAAAGGTCTATTTCCAGTTCAAATGAGACAGGTAATGCAACTTCTCCATAATGGCTCTCCAGACGCATTTTTAAAAACGGCTTCAATTTTCACAACTACTGATATTCAAATCTCTGTCTCAATGCCAGCTTCTTGGGGAATCCCAAAGAGGAGAGTTTTGAATTTCTTCCTTGGTAGAAACTGAGAATCAGATCTAACTAGAAAGCAGGGCAATGACAGTGCAGCTTTTAAGCGGGTGCTTACTTGCAAGTTCTAGAAGTGGTGACCCTGGACCCCAATGATGCCGAATGCCTCTTCCCCTGTGAGCCCCAGGAAACTTACTGGCCTTGCATGGGGAGTGGCGTCTGTGGGAACTATCTCCTATTATTTACAGTAGTCTCTCCAGATGCTAGAGTTGCTTCGTCATTTCACAACCCTATATTTGTTAATTTATCGAAGTATCTTCTATTTTTAAATGTTAACTCTGAGAGGACCTGGGCAGATTGGAATTGCTTTTAGATTACACTTAAAAATGTAACACTATTACATTCATTTATTTTCATAAATATTTATGGAAAGATATAATGATCATCTGAGAAACATAAAAACAAGTTTCCCAGTCTCATTCAAGGTCTATGCCATTATCATTATTATTTAATTGCTTTAAATAATATTATTCATTGTTTTAAATAATATCATGGTTTCACGATTTGCCTTTCCTTTGGAAAGCATCAGTGCTGATGGGCTCTGGCTCTTGGTCCCTTTCCAGATTCTTCACTCCCCTCTATTTACTGTGTGTTCTAGCCACATAGGACAACTGGTGACTCTTTAATTTGTGATTTTACTTAGGCTGGAAATCTTGCTTATTTGCCCAGATTCAGTGTAGATGCCACTACTTCCATGAAACATTTTAGACTCTTCCCAGCAGTATTAATTGCTCTCTTGTCCTGATAACACATTTCCACCTGTCATAGTATATACCATATCTCACAGTCTAACTTTTACACACCTATTTCCACATCTAGACCCTTGGTCCCTCCATAGCAGGTCTTATTCTTCTTTAATACCTTCCTAGCATGTAGTACAGAGACCTTCTCAGGGTAGGCACTAAATAAATGTGAAGGGATGAATGATTTCTTTGGGAACATGAAGCCTATTAGGATAAGTCACCCACAAAATCATTTCTTCAGTCAGGCAACCATCATTCATTTTTTAAATAAATATTTTAAGACAAGCATGACAAAGGCCCAAGAAGCCACCTTGGGGTCCAGTTCTTGGACCCCAGACCCGAATCAGTGCATACATTAATAAAGGACTTTGTGGAAACAACCTCTTGGTTTAGCATCTGACTTCCTGAGCATGAACAATATGACCCGGTTAGGTTTGTAACAAATTTAGGGGGCTCATCTGGGATCCCCTTTTGTTCAGAGTTCAGGAACCATCTTTTAGGACTGGGAGGGACCAGGCTAGTACTGGCAGATGCCTGAGTACTTTTCTCAGGGACTTTAGCCTGCATCTCCTCTCCTCCTGGGTGTCTGTTAGCTATAACCACAGCTTTCAGTTTTCACAAAGGAATTAAGTAAGTGCCAGCTAAGGCCTGCACAAAAACCCGGATTGATAAATAACTGAAAGTTGGGGGCATCATTTCTTCCAGGGTGGTCTTTAGAGACCACCATCTGTTCACAGATAATCTGCTTTTTGTTGCGTCCCCTTGGGGATAAACAACAGATAAGGAATCTTTGGAGATGCTCTGGTTCTTGACTGATCAATCTGTTTTCCCTGAGCTCACTCAAGTTAGATACTTTTGCAGATCGACTTGCTCTATCAATTTAGTAGAATGAACAACACCATACTGGCTGAAAGTTCCCTAGGATGCATCCTGAAGAACAAGACAAATACAGTTATAAGCCTATGAAATGGAAGAAAATGATTTTCCTCTATAACATCACAGGACCACCAGCAAACAGCTCTCACAAGATTCCAATTCCAATTTTCACTTTGATTAACTCATAAACTTTGTCTAACTATCATTGAGACTTAGTTTTCAGCTAACAATGTTCATTAGGAATAAGTTTAAGAAGACAGAAATAGTCCAGAGGCAGGATCCAAGGCTGATGTGACCAAATGGTGATTCCCCAAGGACCCTGCCTCTTTCTCCCTTGCTTTCTGGGGTCATTTGACGAGGCCATCATGTCTGTCTTCCAGCTACCTCGAAGGAGGAAGAGTCAAAACGGGCATACATGCTGCTCCCTCATCCTCACAGTGTGAAAGTGGTGTACAACACCTTCACTTGTATTTCTTAGGTCAGAACTTAGTCACAGGACCATATATAGTTACAAAGGAAGTCAGGAAAATGTAGCCATTATTCTTGGGTGGCCAGAATGCCCAATACCAGAATATTAAGTGTCCCATTGATAAGAGAAGGGAAGAAACGGATTTGAGACAGACAACTGGTAATCTTTGCTTAGTCAACTTACAAAATGCCCAGGCCTTGTTTGCATAGGTAAATAAATACTACTATGCAGTATAGCATATCCCATGCCATTTGTGTGGCCAGTTCAGCAAAACAATAAATTTCATGAGAACATGAGCTTGATATTTGGTCCTCTAGAGTGAACATAGCACTTAATAAGTAAGAGAAAGAACACTTCAAATTGCTTTGGACACTGTATATTCCTGATGAACCTTGAAGTGTTCTCCATAAAGATCAGTTTTATCATTCAGGAGGAAAAATTTGAGACACATTTTCCACTAACATGAAATGCCTGCAGTTATCTTACCACTGAGTCTGTTATTCTCATAAGTGGCAAGGACCAGCATTTTAGTGGAAAACAGCAATGCATCAAACAGCGATGCAACAAGCTAGTAACCTCAGGCTAGGTGGGAGATATCAATCCCAGTGTGTTCTCTTTTATAAATTGTGAAGAAACCATACCTTTCTCCCAGAGAGTTTATGAGGATGAAATTAAATGTGTGTGTGTTGGAGGGAGGGGATGAAGGAACTTTCAATTTATAAAACATAGCTTACATACACTTACAAAAAAGTGTAAGGCTTTTAGGCAATAAGCAGCTATCCAACCATTTAATATAAATGGTAAAGTAAAACACAGAGCACATGTGCTCCAGCTAACAGAGAAAGAGCTTTAGAAATAGAAGGGCCTCGGGCCTCCCTGGTGGTGCAGGGGTTGAGCCGCACTGTGAAGCATCTGTGGCACAGCAGTGCAAGTTCGATCCTGGGCCAGGGAGGAGACCCACATGGTGCAGCAGACCTCTCCTGCCTCGCCCGCTGCTCCCCTCAGCAGTGTATTTCAGTCCATCTGTCTGTTCTGCTCCCAGTCTGTCTCTGGTGAATCCTCTCACCTCCCGCGACTCTGGCCTGTACCCCAGCTCTTGTATGCATAAGTAAATAAAATCTTTAAAAAAAAAATAGAAGGACCTCTCACCCATTGTTTGATATGTGAGATTGGACAACCTTCTCAGAGCAGCACATTTCTTGCATACCAGGCCATGGGTCAGTTTCTGGAAGTTCTATACCACCCTGTTACTTTGAGACAACCTGTGGTCACCTCCCACACTTGAAGGGAAGAGAGGGGAAGGCAGAGATGGCAGGGGCTGGGTGGGCCAGCTTCTGTGCCCCTCAGTGCCCCTGGACTGGGTTTGGGCTGTAGAAGCTGAGGCTGGGATTGACTACCTCGCCAAACCATTGTATTCACAGAGAATCGAAGCAAAAGGAGAACAAGAACTGGGAAGTTAAGAGGTCGAAGCCAGTTCTGGGAAATCTCCTCCAATAGCCATAGGGGTACAGAGTACCCAGGAGTGGGTTGGCCCACAAAGTCCTATGGACAATGCATAAAAAAAAAAAAAACCCTCTAAAAATTGTCAAATCTTGCTAGGAGTGGCTAAACACAGGTGAAATTATCTCCAAAAAGGACTACTTAAAAAATGAATTTACATTCACTATCATGAATAAATCAAGCTGTAAGGGAATAGTACGGAGATATTAGTCTGTGCTAGTGTTAAGCCATCACGACTATCAAGAAATTTAAAAACTAAGCATTCAGAGCATTACTCACAATAATAATAATTAGAACAAAGGGGTGGATAACAATGAAATAAAATGTAAGATCATTTAAAAAGCATTCTATATTTCATCTATGTCTCATCATTTTTATTTCAGGCTTTGTGCTTATTTTAGCGGTCCATATACAGAATTATATATATGTATAGAAACACACCTCATATAACTCATTACTGATAGGTGTACCCAGTGCTATACCCTAGTAATCAAACGTGTGATTTCATGCACATCCACTAGTAAGAGAAAAAAGTTTACTTAGCATAAAGCCAGGCATCTGGGAGATGAGTTCCTCTCACTAGAGCTGTTCAAACATGAACCAAAGACATGATTATTTGTAGAGGGGATTCAAATAGCATTTGGAGAATTAGACCAGAATGATAGTTTTTAAAGACTTAAAACCCCAGATTCTATATTCCCATGCTTGTTCTGTTTCCAATGTATTTTAGTTCAATCTCTTTCCTGGAGGTTATCTCATTCTGCTTTTTATTATATTGATTTATGCATGTGTTTGTTCTGGTAGATTAAATTCTTCAAGAGTATAGATTATGTTGTATTTCTCTTTGTATCCCCAAGTTACATGAAACTATGTCTTGCTCATTGGAGGCACTCAATACATGCTTAAATAGTAATTTCAATAATTCACATGAAATAGTAGCACTATTAAAGCAAAAAAAAGTATTTATTTGGGGAACAAAATAAACCAACTACTAAAAAAAGCAGTGGAAGAAGTTGTTCAGAGGCCTCAGATCATGTTTGGTATTGAGAACAGATCATTCTAATACTGACTACATCACCACTGATTAAAACATTGACTTTGTGCAGAGAAGGTCAGGCTACTTCTTCACAAACAGGTCACGGCACTGCATAGGGTTGGGGTCTTCCAGTAATGACCCACCCACATGAATCTGTTGAGCATGTGTGAATCAGTTGGTCCTGTGTGAAGTGCTGTGCATTTGACAGTTACACACTGTGAAGGCCACAAATAATTCTTAATATGGTGTCTGTTACTAAGGAGGCCAGAATACAATTCAGGGGACAAAGAAGGCATGTTCAGGAAGCAGGGAATCCTGACATACCAGAAACTGCCTCATTATACACTGGTCTCACTGAATGTTCTAGGGGCCTGGACACAGGAGGGCCCCTGTGGGCTGCAGCGGCTGGGCAAGGTTTCTTAGGAGAATGGCTTTGAGCAGTGAAATGGCTTTTGAGCTGTGAAAGCACCTCCTGCACCAGTACTGGTGAGAACCACATCCCATGTCAGGAATCGGCCCCTCTTGGCGATCAGTCCCAGACATTTGCACTTGGGAATCAGAGTAATGTCAGAGAGCTTCTTTGTAATCACCACGATGACACTAACAATACCCTTTGTCTACTGCCATCATAAAGCCCCCAACTCAGTAAGTTGAATTGTGTTTGAAAAAATGTTGAAAATTACTTTCAATTATAAAGAAAAAAATCCATAATTGTAGGGCCTCTCTGGTGGCACAAAGGGTTAAGTTGCAGCACTATGAAGCAATATGTAGTCGCTACAATTCAATTTCGATCTTTGGCCAAGGAGCTGACCCACATGGCGCAGCAGACCTCTCCTGTCTCGCCTGCTGCTCCCCTCAGCAGTGCATTTCAGTCAATCTGCCTGCTCTGATCCCCCACTCTGTCTCTGTTGAATCTTCTCACCCCCCCACACCTCTGGCCTGCACCCCAGTTCTTGTATGCATAATAAATAAATCTTTAAAAAGAACTCTATAATTATATAAGAAAAGATAATTTATGGAGGGACACACGGATCTAGGGAAGTTGGCCTTGCCAGATGGTCTATCTAGGCATGGTCTGAAGGAAGGAGCACAGCGTTGGGGCTATGTGGCAGACACAGCTCGGTAAGGAAGCAAAAATGCTACACATGGTCTTTACTGGTGAGCTGAGCTACCAAGTGACTGTAGACCCCTGGTTCTCCCCTGACCCTGCCTCCTGACCTCGTGGAGACACTCTCCAGCATGGTATCCCTGCTGAGGTTTGTCTTCACTAACCCGGCCAGGTTGTCACTGAGCCCCCCAACCCCATGCAGTGCCATGACCCGTTAGTGAAGAGGTAGCCTGACCTTCTCTGCACAAGGGCAATGCTTTAATCAGTGGTGATGTAGTCAGTACTAGACATGATCTGTGCTCAATACCAAACATGATCTGAGGCCTCTGAACAACTTCCTCCACTGCTTTTTTAGGCTTGAATCTGCTGTGTTGGGATAAAGGGCAGTTCTCCTCAACTGCATTCCATGGTTTGCAGAAATAAGATCTCAAACTGGGAGAGACACTTTAGCTGATGTGGGCAAAATCAACCTGAAGATAAGTTGGAAGATGGAGGTTCGAAGAAGGACCTACAGCGATCTGGAGGCTGAGCTCTGATGACAGAAATGACACAAGTCCTGCATTGATGACTCCTGAAGCTGCCTCAGCACCACCTGACAACATGCTGAAGATGCCATTTCTCAGCCCCACCCCAGACCTACTGAATCAGAAACTATAGGGTGGGGTCCACCCTATACACAGGCATGTTTTAACAAACCCTGCATGTGATTTCTGTGCTCCTAAAAGCCTGAGACCCAATAACTCTAGAGCAGTTACCTAAGCCAAAAAATGGCTTATTATTTTTAGTCGGGGGAGTTGGGACTTTTGCAGCTTGCGTCACCTGCACTTTGAAGCAGCAGGACTCAGGTCATGTAAAGACAAATGTGACTTCATTTGTGTCTCTTACTGCCCCTGGGAACCTGCTCAGTGTGGGCAGTCCTCTTGCCAGTGGGTAAGAAATACAAAGACCCCATAACATTCATCCTTTCTTTTTCCCCACTCTTTTTTTTTATTGTGGTAAAATATACATAATATAAAGGTAACAGAAAATGTACCTTTTTAACTGTTTCTAAGTATGATCTGTGACATTACCTTGCTACATTGTTATAAACCTTCACCACCACCATCTACTGCCAAAGCTTTCCCGTCTTCCTGAACTGGAACTCTATGCCTATTAAACATTCCCTGCGCATTTCTCCTACCTCAGTCCTAATGACCTTGAATTGACTTTCTTTTTTTTTTTTTTTAAAGATTTATTTATTTATGCATACAAGCACAGGGTACAGGCCAGAGGTGTGGGGCTGGTGAGAGAATCCACCAGACAGAGCAAGATGCAGAACAGGCAGATTGACAGAAACACACTGCTGAGGGGAGCAGCGGGCGAGGCAGGAGAGGTCTGCTACGCCATGTGGGTCTCCTCCCTGGCCGGTGGCAGGGATCGAACTTGTGCTGCAGTGTCTGCGGTTTTGCTTCATAGTGCATCGCTCAACCCACTGTGCCACCAGGGCGGCCCCCTTGAATTGACTTTCTGTCTCATGAACTTGTCTATTCTCGATCCTGCAGATAAGTGCCATCACATCATATTTGTCTTCTCATGCCTGGGTTATTTCATTTAGCACGATATCTTTAAGGCACATCCACGTTGTAGCCTAACTTAGAATAGTGTAGGCTTCTACTTCCTCTAGGCTGAGTAAGTTCCACAGCATGTATAGACCACATTAAAAAGATTCATGTATGGGTCAACTGACACTTGGGTTGCTTTCACCTTTGGGTTACTGTGGGTTTATAAATAGCTTCTTGATTCCTTGCTTTCATTTCAGAGACCTTTCTTATCACAAACTCTCTGTCCTTTCTTGACCTTTGGGATGAAGGGATATAGTGTTCTGAAATGGTTCTGGATATTTGGAATATTTTCTCTTGCATCTCAAAGTCTTGTTATACAACTGAAAACACACACAAGGTTGTTAATCACTTGTGATCATTCTTCAAGTATGAGTCATAGCCCTGCCCTCAAAGAGAAAGAGAAGCTCACAAGTACTTAGAGATTACCAAGAGCTGGGCCTCAGAAAAGTTTTCGCATTGTTAGGTCATTTAACCTGTGTAATGAACCTACCAGATGAGGTTCTTCTGTTCTTTCCAGCTGAGGAGACTCGGCAGGAGTGAAGACAATGGCCCATCTGTGGTCCCACACTCAGAAAAAAAGAATCCAGACATGGGTCTATTGCTCTGCTAAGACCTTCCACCACCTTTTCACCTTCTCTTTACATCTAAAATGTAAAAGCAAGAATGTGACAAAGTAAATTATAAAGTACTGATGTCATGACAAATCTCAAAAAAGGGAAATAGCAGTATGGACTACACTGATAAGAGTAAGCTATGTTGAAGATCAAATTTGATCAGGGACTGGCGAACGAGTGCTATTAAGATGAACAGGAGCTGGACGGGCAGGCACTCCTGGGGTGAGGGTTGTAGTAGGCAGTAGGAAGGAACAAGGCGTTAGTGTGGAATGTGTGAGAGGCATAGGCTAGACCTTCCTGGTGGAGCAGTATCACAAACACTACATGTATAATGGACGTGGTAGCAGTTGTTACTACCATCGCCCTGTCAGCGTGTTCACCAGTAGAGATGCAGCTGGGGTTCCTCAACAGAGTACGTGAGCAGAGAGGCTGTTTTTAGTCTACACACGTAGCCAACAGGACACAGTGTAGATTGCTGAGGATAACAGTGGAGGCCAAGCAGCTAGACAGGGTTCCTCAGGTTGCTGAGATGTGAAACCAAGGGCTAGAGCCCAGTAAAGGAACTAGAATGGAGAGGGAAGAGCAAACCAGAGCTTCTTTGAAGGAAGAGATGGCAGATCTTAGGGAAGCATGGAAAGAAAGCACCAAGGAGAGAAAGTCAAAAACAACACCAAGTTTTCCAGCAAACGAGATGAGGAGGGGGCTTGGAATACTGGTGTCGCTGATGAAAAACTGGGGAGTAGAAATGCCACAGGGAAGCTGCTGTGTTCATTTCTGGGCACTTAAGAGTCTGCAGTGATAGCAAGTCACTAAAATAAAAGCAAACCATTTGTTTCAACAAAATGGAATTGGTATCAGAGAAAGTGGGGCGAAAACAGTGCCTGAGAGAGCAAAGTAAGAGTAGAGTTGGGTTGAATGAACTGGCAACAGTCCTCATTATACAAAGCATTCTCATGTAAAGCTGGTAACAGAAAACTGCACTTTTTTTTTTTTTTTTACTGCGGAGGCTGCCACACAGACCCAGGACCTCAAGACACACATGGATGTCCTGTGCTTACTTAGCCCATAGGTGCCACCATGCTGGGCAAAGAGCCAGTAGTGAGCGCTATGGCTAGAGGAGGAAAGGCAATGGCGTGGAAAGTTGCACTTTTCCACTGCTGGGGAACTCTGATCCTTTGTCCACATATAGCTCGTATGCTGGTAATAAGTAATAAAATAATAAAATAATAAAGGGCGTGTGCCAGGTTTGACCTTAATGTTAGCATACTGACACTCAGCATATCCCACTGGATTTTCCCTTCATACTCCTAGGTTGCTGGGATACCATTTGGAACCACTCCTGCATAGGTTTCTTGAAAGTGATGAAATTTGGATTCCCCCAATATTTTAACTGAGTCATTATCTTAAAAAACTAAAATAAAATACATTTGATTTAGCAGTGGTTGCGGGGGTGTAGCCTTCTTCAGCTTTTTAAAAAAATCTTATTTGGTAATCTTTTGGTAATCAAAAATTACCAAATCCAAGTGCTATTCTCAGAATGATGAGTTTCTCTTGATTTTGAATCACCTGATTATTTCTATGTAAATCACAGTGTCCATCATTTCTTCAAGGAACCAAGGTATCAGAAGTATGTACATTTGTTATTTGGAAGAAATGGCATGAGTCATTAGCTGAATCTTTAATATGATATGGGTTCCGTCTTATTATTATTCTGAATCCAAGCAGGTAGTAAATGATAGTCTCTAAAATTTACATAAGCAATGCAATGTCCTTAAAAGTACCCATAGGGTAGAAAAGAGGTTGGGAGAAGATTTTATTCTTGCTTTTGCTGCAGGGCCAGACAGCTGCCCAAAACGAATTTGAGAGCTTATATGTACAGATGGCAAACCTCAAACTTGAAATTTTCTCATCACTAGCTTTTCTGTTTGGCACATGTTAACATGAGCGGGTAGCCCTGGCAAAACCAACAGCCAACCATATGGAGATTGTTTCGATGAACTCCCCTCCTATAATTCTCTCCTCCTATAATACTCCTATTTTCCCAACATTCTCTAACGTAAAAAGACTGTGGTGTATTTTGTTCACTCCTTTTCCCTGAATTGTGGGGTCTATGTGAAAAAGGCCTCATCTGCCTTATTCACTCATCTGTAGTTCCTGAGCCAAATTGTAATTGCATGCAGTACATATTTGGAATATGTAAATCCATGAATGACAGCATTAATCTGTTTCATTCAACCGATTATGTGAGATGTGAAGAGGAATTTCTCGATTGTGTCAATACAATCTTTTAGGTCGCCTATTGTTTTATCTAAGAATCATAGACACTTGGAGTTACAAGGCCTTGTAAGTCATTTAGTGCAGAGCTTTTCCACTCTAGATACACACTGGCATCGTCTGCAAAAGCCTGATCTCCCTAGGTCACAGCTGCAGAAATGCTCACGCGTTGGTCTGGGGTGTGCCCCAAGCGCTGGAAGTCTTGAAAACACCCCAGGTAATCCTAATGTGCAGCTAAAGCTGAAAAGCCCTGGTTTACTGCAACTTTTACAGGTAAGCAAGTTGAGGCCTAGAGGTTTATTGACATGCTATATGGAACAGGCAGTGGCAAAGAACACTCTAATGTTCTGGCTCTCAGACCAGCGCTCTTCCCAGCATCTGGGTGTTCAGTCCTTACTCATAAACCACTTACTCTATCAGTCAATGATACTCTCAGTATCAACTGTCTTCAAAATTTAGCATATCTACTTCAAAATTAAAGTTTGTCTCATTTGATAGCTGGAAAAATCTTTCACCTGTTATCCAGAGGTGAGAACTAAAAATTAAAATCAGGAAAATAAAATGTTACTAAGTTAGATCTAGATAAAACTGCCTGCTGGAGACTTCCAGCCTGAAATTCATTCTCTTGCTAAAAAGAAAGACAGGTGATAGGGGTGTACGGACACACAACTATAATTATACTGAGGTTTTCTCAGAGACTTGAGAACTGAAGTGGAATGATGTTTTCATTATATGATGCAAATAAGAAATTTCAGAAGAATTAAATACTGCTTTTATTAATGAACATTCTGTGTCCATACAGCTTCTCTAATTATCTGGAATGCCAGGGTGCCCACAGCTGACTCTTTGTAAAATGCTCCTCTACCTACACAATTGAAGGTATGACTATTTCACCAGTGTCTGCGCAATGGCCATTTAATCAAAATGATTAAAGGTCAAAATATACTAAGTATAATTCTGGCCTAGAAAAAACTGGACATAATGAGGAAGAGAATAAAAAACAGAACTTTCTTTTGATATACCAAAAAGAGGAGAAATGCACCATGAACATCTTTTCTGAAGCTTATTAAAGCTCTTGACAAATTCTGTAATCAAGTTCTGCTGCCGGTTATAAACCAATACATATTCAGAGTGCTTTCTCCAAGCAGAAAAGGCAAAAACACTGAGAGGAATGAAAATAGAAGGTAAGAAGGGAAGGAAGACCCTGCTGAGACTATTAGCAAAATCAAAGTCAACTAGACCACATTTTCTAATGTAAATTTCTATTTTCTGAGGCAAAATTTTTCTTATCAGTGACATGGACCGGTGGTTTAAGGGGCCACTTTTTATATCACCCCCAATAATGAGAAAACCAATATGATGTGTTTCCTCAAGCATTATTCCCTAATGAGAAAACATTAGCTAGGACAATCTTTATAGTACTTACCATAAAATGCAGACTTATTGGCACTCAATTTTTTTTGAGGCTGAAAATGTCTTTGTCTATTTTGTACTGTTTAAAGTTTGCCTAATCAATGTCGGTCTAGTGCTCTGTCCTTCCGGGAAAAAAAATGCCAGCTGGGATCTTTGGTTCTAACAGAGGGCAAGTCATGATACATTCCTTTTTCTTTCAACACATTGACTAGGAAGTTTCCCCTGCCAGGAGCTAAAAGGCTTTAATTTTATGATCCATCAAAGCTTTTTCTTATATGGGATGTTGAATAACCTTTTCTTTTTAGAAGGTCTAATCCAATAGCATCCCAGACCTCAGGATGTCACCCAATGGCAGGTGCGTGATGTGGAAGAACAAGAGAGAAAACTATTCAAAGCTGAGCTGCATGTTGCATAACACCCTGTGTTAGAAAATCTCGATCCATAAAACGCTTACCTACTTTGTGGAGTTTAAAGCAGAATGGTGTTCCTTTTTAAAGAATTGCTTTAGAGTTATCTTCCTGTCAGCATTCCAATTATTCTATGACTCAGTGGGTGTATGTCTCGCTTTTTAAAAATTCTTTTTTTGGGTAAGAATGTTGAAGAAGTTTTTATGAGAAGTTTGTAAAGGAAAAGTTTATATAATAATGCTGAGCTACATTGAATACATTTCAGGATTTGAGATAAAATGTTTAAAAAATAATATTTTGAGAATGGAGCCTTAACTATAAAACATTTTCTTTGGTGCGCCTGAACACATGCTAATCCTCCCCTGCGTGGGAATTAACTATCTCAGGTTTGGGATTGGGACTTTCATAGAAGAGGAAGCAGGGTCAGTTTACATTTTTATACACAAAGAATTTATCTTCCTAATTTTTGCAGAACCCGAGCATAGGTTTTTTCTGTTTCATCTCTAATGGAGACTGGCTTGCTACTCACCATACCCACTTCCACCTTCTCCTGAGGGCCACACATCAATCATAAACATCCCAAAAGTTAACTTTGTTGTTGTTTTTAAAGATTTATTTATTCAAGCATACAAGAAATGGGGTGCAGGCCAGAGGTGTGGGGGGTGAGAAGATTCACCAGAGACAGAGCAGGGCACAGAACAGGCAGATTGACTGAAACACACTGCTGAGGGGAGCAGCAGGCGAGGAAGGAGAGGTCTGCTGTGCCATGTGGGTCCCCTCCCTGGCCAGAGCGGCTGTGTATGCTTCACAGTGCATTGCTTAACCTGCTGCACCACCAGGGAGACCCCCCCAACACTGAACTTTGAAGAGGTGTGAAGTAAAAATTCACTGTCTTATATCACTAAGATGTTATAGCTGTTTCCATTTTGGTGATTTTTAACAATAGCTACTAATACATCATGTTATACAACTTATATAACATAACATACCATACAGTAACTACTAATAAGCCTAGTGCTTTCTTCTCTCTTTTGGTTTCCTGACTTCTCTTTTCCTTGCTACTATTGTCTTTATCATGTGATTAAGTCTCTCTAATTACCAAACCAAATGCTCTTATTGGATTTGGTATTAAGGCCTTAATAGGGTTGAAATGATAAGCTGACCCAATTAATTTAATTAGGAGAAAAAGTACAATCAGTTCTTTTTTAAAAGTTCACAAGTTAAATATCTAAAGATTTTTATTAAACATCTTAGTAAACTGGTAGCATTTATCTACAAGAGTCTCCTGCTAACTATTAAAGTGAGGTTATTTCAGTGCTAATGACTCAGCAGCTGTGTACACAAGTCTTCTTGTGATGAAGAAAACCAAGTGCACAGGGCCTCCCTGGTGGCACAGCGGGTTGAGCACTGCTCTGTGAAGCATCTGTGGCACGAGTTCAATCCCCAGCCAGGGAGGGGACCCACATGATGCTGCAGACCTCTCCTGCCTCGCCCGCTGCTCCCCTCAGCAGTGTGTTTCGGTCGATCTGACTGTTCTGCTCCCCACTCTGTCTCTGGTGACTCCTCTCACCTCCCGCACCTCTGGCCTGTACCCCAGCTTTTGTGTGCATAAATAAGTAAATCCTTAAAAAAGAAAAGAAAACCAAGTGCACAGACTTGAAACTAGACCATAGCCTAAACTCTCCACCACCTATCTCTAAGTGACCAGCACTGTGGTTTCCAGGGGGTGGCTGCTTACATAGTGTTAGGCACTTCTAGGAGCAGGCAGAAAAAGTGTCCTCAGTGCATGTGACTGGGGAAGGCTTCCAAAGACTTAAGTTTCAAAGCACTTTCAAATGTCTGAAACTAATATTTTGGTCTGATCTGTATGAGTTGTTTTCTTGAGACTAAGCATTCTCTTTTTGCTCCAAGTTAGTGGTTATCAAACTGGGCTCAGTGAAGTGCCCTCAGAGACTGTCTGAAGAAGTATACTCCAAGCAACTCACCCCAAAATTGACCAGGAAAGCTTCCTTTTCTTCTATTTTGCAAATTGGGTTTTTGCATAAGCATCTATTTTTGCATGGAGAAGGTTCCTTGGTGTTAAAGGTATAGAAACCATTGCTTTATGTGATCTACCTGGACGTCAAATCTATTCTCATAGCTTTCTTTACACAAATAGCCAAATATGTCCTCTTTCCTGAGGCCCCCATTCACAGTCCCACTCATATTTCACCATCTCTGCTTGCTGGCTCCCTCAGAGCCACCTCTTCACCATATTCCTGAAATAGAAGGCATTACCCTGCCTACCCTCTTCCCTCAGAAATGATATCACCATCCACCTGATGACTCAGCAGAAAATGGAAACATCCTGATCCTGTTCCTTTCTCTCCCCAAGTCCTAACAGTTACTTAATCCTGCCTCCCAACCTCATTTCTGCTACCTTTGACTAGTGTGGGCCCTTGTCACCTTTCTTCATTCTCATTATATCATATCATATCATTCTGGCCAGGTCTGCCATGTTTTTCTAAAACACAGAAGAAATCATCAGAACTTCCTATGACATCTTGCTGCTGTGTACACTAAGTCTCATAGCATTCCAGAGCAAGAAGTTATTATTATTTTAATTCAGAACAGGAGTTTGAGGCTTCAGAAAAAATTACCTTGCTCAGGCATCCTTAAAGTCATGAGCTAGTGCTTGAACCCCAAGACGCTGAAATTTATGCTGATAAATTACCACATTATCACACACATGTCTTTGATTTTAAGTTGTTCAATTCCTCAATATTGCCAACAGGAGAAAGTTGCGATATTTTAGCATGTCAAAAGTCTTCTTATAGTTGTGCTCGAGGGGACTTTAGCAGTTAATAGTAACAGCTAATTTAGTAGTTAATAGCCCAGCTCTGAAGTTTGGAGCCATATTCTAGTGTAAACTTGGATAACTTACCTGGGACATGTTACTTCTCTAAACTTCCTATTCTTCATACTCAAAATGAAGATAGTGATAAAATCCATCTCACAAAGTTGTGGTGGGGCTTAAATAAGCTGTATATATGAAGGGCTTCAGCCACTGCTGGCCCCACAGGAAGGGCTCAATGAATGTTGACCCTTAGCATCAAATCACTATTTGCTTTCTGCACTGTTTGCTTTCTTACTTCCACCTTTCAAGCAGTCACACTCCCTGCTATTTTCCCTCTAAAATCCAGTTGAAGATGGCCCTCACCACTGAGGGTAGGCTTCCACAGTTAGATACTTGGTTGGGTAACAGCCCTAAGACCGCAGTGGAATGCCTCTGGGGTTGGTCATTAGGTCTTGGAGAAAGCCACACTGCAACTACAAGCCCTTCCCACGACTCCTTCCTTAGGATTCTCTTTCCCTTGATTAGTCTCTCCCTTCACTCTTGCCACTTCAGGCGTCAGATTTGTCCTCCAGGTTTGTCCTTGCCCCAACTGCCAGCCTTATGCCCAAATCCAGCCATTTGACGACTGTCTCACTTCAGCTCCATGCCAGCACTGTATTCTTTTACTGCAAGGCTCTGGCATCTGGGCCATGCTTTCTCTGCCATCTGACCTCAGTCCGTCTCTAGTTCTCTTTTCTAAGGCTGACAGCTCTTAGGCCAACAGTGTTTTAGAAAGGACAATTATGGACCTTATCAAACTGCATTGTATTATTTGTTTGTCTTTCTTGTCCATTTGAGTGAACTCTTTCAGGACATAAAGATTTTGGCTTTGATCTTGGTCAATCCTCCACAGCACCTGGTTTAGAATAAAACCTTAATGAATACTTGGGAATTGAATAGACTATATTTTCCCAAACAAGTAACTATATTCCTTAGGGGACCTTTTGTATAATAACTTCTTTTTTTTTTTTAAAGATTTGTTTATTTATGCATATAAGCACTGGGGTACAGGCCAGAGGTGTGTGGGGGTGGTGAGAGGATTCACCACAGAGAGCAGGGAGCAGAACAGGCAGATCAATGGAAGTACACTGCTGAGGGGAGCAGCGGGCACAGCAGGAGAGGTCTGCTGCGCCATGTGGGTCCCCTCCCTGGCCAGCGGCAGGGATCGAACTCGTGCTGCAGCGGCTGCGGTTTGCCTCATGGTGCGTTGCTTAACCCACTGCGCCACCAGGGAGGCCCTTGTATAATAATTTCTTAAATCACACAGAAACATCTAGTAGTCTACCAAGTCTTCTGAAACTTCTCTTATACAGCCATATTCACGGAGACTATGAAAGCATTCTACTTATAGTGTTTTTTTCCCTTTGATTTTGTGATGGTGGGGTTCTAAAAATTTGACTGTGTCACCAACAATCTATTCATTTATCTTCATTCTATGCATTTTTAAGGTTCTCTTTGCTATTTAGCAAAAAGTTTGTTGACAGTGACTCCTCACTACTGTAAATAACTTGAAAGAAGTCTCATTTTAATTTTTTGATGGTTTTATTGTTTTGGTGGCAACTTGAAGAAATTTATATAACATGTATGTGATAAAACTTGCTTAAATTGAAATAGATAACAACTTTCCAAGTTTTACAGCTGTAAAATAATATTTTGTGTTTGAATCAACAATCATGGCTTTCATTTGGAGACAGTGGGGTTATATATATATTAATCTGCAAAACTTGTTAGTTTGCCTCATTGATCACTGTTTCTTTTCAGTTCTGAGTATCTGTAGTGTATGGTTCTGAGATAGTGAAAATTCTGCTGTCTCTGTGTCTCAGAGTTAAAATTCTGGTTATCTGTGTCTTAAGATTAATAGACAAAAATTCTAAAATTCTACTTTGTAACTAAAAAGAAAATTACACTTTGAAATAATTAAAATTTTATACATATGCTTTCGAGAAACGCTAATTAATGAAACCAGGAGACACCACTTTTTACCTACTAACAAGTGATTACCACTGGTGCTGAAAGTACTGGACATTCTGGTGAAAACATAATATGGTACTTTTAAGGAGAATGACAGTATGTATCACCTGACTTAAAAGTAAGTATTTTAAAAATGCATGTAATCTTTGAACCTATAATTATTCTCCTAGAAGATTCTCCTAAAGAAATAATAGAAGGTATATTCAACTTTAGTTAAATGGTGATTCTTTGCAGCATTTAGATTAGAAAAGAAGAAACTCGTTACATATTTCTAATTAAATGAGGGCCACTCCCAAATAAGTCAGATGAATCTTTAGGACTACAGCACTGTAAAAACTGTAAGCTGGGGACACCAAAGGAAAGCAACCCCATTTCAGTCCTTTCTGGGGCTCCTTTTGCGGCTGAATCATTCTTCTGTTAAGCCCAGCAGGGCCACTTGTTTTTATCCCCTCCCCAGCTTCATTAAGGAATTGAGTTGAGCTTCATTAGATAATTGAGACAATTCCAAATACAAGACAAAGGTAGGAAGGGAGAGAACCTGGATGGGATAAAAGTGCTGAGAAGAGTCTAAATACATACATGCACACACATGTACATACATACCCACACACATGCACATACATACATAAGGTAAAAAGCTTCAAGAGACAAAAGAGGAGGCTAGAATGGAGCTACTACTCTCCAAGTAGCTGTTGGGTCAGGGAACACGGATGACGTGGTTAGGAAAGGAAAGCGCTCTCCTGCGCCACCTTCTGATATCAACGTGTATGTGCACCAGGCAGAACGTGCTGCTGGACAGCTTGTCGCTCTCCTGAATGGTTAGGTCATAGGTAAGGGTTTACAATAGGAAATAGTCTAAAAGTCCAACAGTGGAAGATGGGTTGAGAAAATTTTTATAGAAAACTAATGTAAGGGAAGAAAAATGATTTTCCTTCTACTCTTCTAAATTCTTAGCTGAGATCCCTGCATCTGAAAGACAAATTAGAAGAAGGAAAAAAAAAAAAGCAGAATTTTAGGAACATGTATAACTTAGGTGCACATGGCAGATCCCCAGACAAGATTAAGTAACTCTTCCAGGTGGCTTAGAATTCAGGAGTAAATGCCATCTTAAAAGAGAAAGGAGACAGAAAACATAGATTCCTTAGAGAAGCGTAAATGATTTTTAGGAAAGGTAAATGAACACTTAAAAGAATAAATGTGAGGTGTGATAGTTTGTGACAAAGTCTGTCTGGATGTGGCATCTAGTCTAACTCCTATAATAAGAGTCAATCTTCTGGAACTGATAAAACTCCCAAGATCAATAATAATTGAGTCTGGTTTTAAAGGCCTGTCTTTAGGTGGATAAGGGGAGTTAAGAAAAAACCTCTCCCTGCATTTGCTCTTCTTTAAGTGCCTACAGTTGACAATAATGGATACACTAAAGTGGCGTGTTTGGGAGTGCCATATTCTGCTAACTTTCATTATTTATAATGTGAAACAATATTCACATTATAGATAGTATATCCCATTAACAGTCAGTATGTTTTTGGAAACTGTGACTCCAAATGAAACAATTTATAATAAAATCAGATTCTCAAATAATGTTGATCACTTCAACATCAGCCAGGATTTTTTTTCCTCACCAATATTATAATGAAATGACATTATTTGAAGATTTGTTGTAATTGAGTGAAAAAGCCAGACTACCTGAAAGGTATGCAGTCATCTTATTTCTTTTAAGGGAAAATTACCTGTGTCATATACTGTATATATATATATATATATATATATATAGCCACAAACAAAACAGTGTATGGGATGGTACACTCTAAAATGTTAACAGGTGTCTAGATACTAGGATGAGATATAGAAGCAAATAAGACAGAGAAGGCCTCTGTCTATGGAACTTTCATTCTATGGGGAAATATAGAACATAAAAAATAAGCTAATGAATATAAAATACAGGTTTCTTCTACTACCTGATATAAGAGTGTTCCTCTGAAACCTTTTACAAGTCGATATGGTGTATAGCAAAGAAGCAATGACCATTCATTTGGAAAAATTTTTGAGCATTTTCAGATTCCAAAAATAACCTGCCAGATCATACCAAATAACACATAAAAGCTAAAGTGACACATTTATTAAAAGCAGGAATATAATAAGTGCACGGGCTGTATAAAGTAGTTTCCTAGAAGAAACTTGGAGGAGCCACTGTCACTGCTCTGGGTGCCTCTATGTCTATCTAGCGTGGCTGCTGCAAAGAAACATTGAACACTTTTCACATTTGTCATAACAGCGAAGATTCACTTTGGATTTTTTTCAGTAAGCAAACATGGGGATTAATGTAGGTCTTCTGTAAAAACAAAGTGGCATAACACTTTCAAAAGTCAGGGATACCTGTATGTTTTCACACTACATATTGTTATCAGTGCTGATGATGCAGTTTTGTGGACAAGATAGATATATCCTGTCCTGACAGAAGTCTCAGTCCTTCTATGGAGGCAGACAAGAAAACAGGTTAAGTCAATGCCATGACTGACCCTAGGAAAGGGGAAGTGAGGATGCAGTACTGTCTAGTAAAGGGACACCTGGGCTGACCGTGGAGGGCCAGAGCAGGCTTCCTGAGGAGGGAAGTCCAAGCTGACAGTTGAAAGATGACTTAGGCGTTAGCCGAGGTGAGGGAGAGCTTTGCCCAGAGACCATGGCATGTTTGGAAGCCGCAAGGGGAGGTGGGAGAAGATACAGACATACTGACTGAATGAAAACAAATTCATTCAAAGAATTTAGTCTGGAGTCATTGGTACTTCAAAGCTGAGTTTGGACGGAGCAAGAAGTTGGAGAAGCAAACAAGAGTAGACGATGCAATCTTGTTAAGAAGTATTTGGACTTGATCTTGAATGATCTCTCAAAGGTCATCATGTGACATTCATGATGTATATCTCTTTAGGAAGAAATAATTTTTAAAATTAATGTCTGAGGAGTACTTAGTCACAAGAGAATATGTTAATTTTGTGTATTTTTTTAAAAATCAGGCTACAAAACAATTTATATTATACCATTATGGAAACACGTTTAACTATAGTATATACTATTTAAAATGTTAAAAAAAATGGAGAAATAACGTAATGTTAAAATACAATGGGATTATCTCTAGTGATAGAATTACAGATAGTTTTCATTTTCCTTATACTAGCTGTATTTTCCAGAATTTCTATAAGGAATATGTATTATTTTCATGGTTAGAAAAAAGTCAAATGCAGAAGAAATGTGTATTAGAGACAGGGAGCTGTGTTCCAAGGGTCAGAAGTCACCAAGCATCCCACTGATGTAAAAAATATAGACAGCTATTTGGTGGGGAAAAAAACCAGACTCAATGCTGAGGCCTTTTGGAACTCAAGGGCTGATGACATTGCATTTTCTTTCTTCTACAGTATTTGAATTGTGATCTGAGCAACACCAAAGGACACTCTGTTTATCTTTTGACATACAACATAAATTTCCTTATTGGCAGATAAGTTTCACCTGTGCAGCTAATATATGCACATATTTTTGCATGTTTAATCATGCAATTTGCATAAGATTTCAATCCATAAGTCATGGTTATATGACTTCTAAGCCATAGTGCTTGCACTTGACAAGCAAGATGAACAACCAAAATCATACCTTGTCTCGATATAACTATTTTCAGAGCAGCAGTGGGTGTCCTGAGGAAGATTTAATCTCCATTAAATTCACCATTGAGGACTTTGCTAGAACGCTTCTGGCCTCAGCTTTCTGATCCACGGGCATGAGAGGGAAGCTACTGTTGCTAAGGGCAATAATTTGGGATTTCTTTTTTCCCATGGAAAATTGGGCAACATCCTAAAAATACAATCAAGACTGAACTTTCTTTTAATATTAGTAATCCTTATTCTACAAATTTTACACAAAAAGGAACAAATTGCTATTTTAAAACAAAATGTCTGAAGCTGCTTTTGCATTCTGGAAGGTGGAAGAGATAAGGGTGGTATTTAAGAAATACCTGCAGAGGGCTTTTGGTTATACAAGGAGTGTTCTGCAAGGCATATTCTAGAAAGAAGTAATTTGACAGAGAACCAAACTGTTCTGTAGGTAAAGCAGAGTGTGGATTTTCAGTGTCAAAATAAGGAGTGACTAGATCAGTAATGTGTGGTCTTATAATATAAGTTCTTCCTTATAATCTCTGAAGACATCCCCTGATCCATTCCAAGTAACACACAATGTAAATAAAAGCCTTTGGTGCAGCCCATGCTACTCATATTATGTGACAAAAGTCCAGTATGAGGGATACTCCTGAAAAATCAGGGGGTCCATAGCTGGCCCCTGCTAGATTCCTTTTGTTCTGGCTAACTTTATAATTGCAGTTCTGTGAGTCTCTTAATGTGTGCTCACTGAAACATAATTCACAGGGGTAGTTATAAATTTGGCTGTTAAACAAAATAGTTGGATGTAATGCATTTACTGATTGACAGATACTCCAACACAAACCTTTACAATTGATAAATACTGCCACTAACTTAAAAAAGC
>JAGFMF010011568.1:16958722-16976070 GCA_019455555.1 Galemys pyrenaicus | reverse complement strand
TGCGCTCGGCTTCAGTGGGTCTTCCCTCCTCTCGCCTTGCCCCTGTCTTTGTTCAACCCGACGTGGGCAGATGTTTCTCTGGTCATCCAATTGCCCCACACCTAGGCTCCTACTTCCCTGTTTTACTCCGTACTGGTAATGGTTTTTGTATGGCAGCGGTGCAGTGGTGTTGCTGGTGGGGGCGCCGCAGCTGCTGAAGCCGGCAAAGGCCAAGGCTTCGAGTCCAGTGACTCTGGGGCACTGCAGAGGAGACTGGTTCGGTTGGTTTGTCGTCACACAGCTCCCTGCAGAGATCTCAGAGACTGCAGGGGTGCCAGCTCTGGGATCGGGTTGCAGGTGGGGTGCAGCACTTACGCCAAAGTTGCTGCTAGCTTAAGTTGTTGGTTTTGTGGGGGGAGGAGGGAGCGTAGCTCCAGGGCTTGCGCACCTAGGCTCGGTGGAGGTTCTGCACTTCCCAGTGCTCTAGAGTACCGAAGGTTATGTTTGGGGCTTGGGGAACCCATTTTATATTAGGGTTGCCCTGTAACAATTCCAATAGTCCTTTGTTTATCCTTGGGCTACAGACATATATATATATATATATTTTGGTCGTAATAATTATAATACAAAATTAATGTTTACGTAACTATAGCCTGTAGATTGCTTTGTGCTGCTTCTGGCACTCCCCACAATCTATCAGTGTCTTAATGCTGGCCCCAGTAGAACTAAATTGGGTCTCTTTCAGAATTAAGTATTAAGACGACTCACTTACACTACAACTACATAGCTAACACTCCAGTAGCATTTACTTCACGTGAAGTACTCTTCTAAGCACTGTAAAAACAAACCCACTTAATTTTCCCATTAACTCTGAAGTAGGTACTATTACTCCCTTTTACAGATGAGGAAATTTAGTCGGGAGGAGGTATGTGACGTGTCCCAAATCACTCAGCTAGCAAGTTGTGCAGCCTGAACTTGAATACAGACTGTGCCCATTCTGGGCTCTCAATTGCTGCTCTGTGCAGCCTCTCACACAGCACTCACTGTATTTCCTTGTGAACCACGACATGCAGCCAGTAACAGAGAGCAAGTGTGGAAGCACCCTTCCCCTTAGCCTGTGCATCTTCAAATACTCCAGAGCAATTGACTGTAGAAGATGCCTGCTTAGTCTACTGTCCATTCACTCACTCTTTCAAGTATTGAAGAATTCATCAGAAGGTGGACGGAGTAAACTTAGCTTAGTTAAACTCTCCATATGCTGTAGCTTAATGTAAAAACCTTTAATGATATGGCTCCTGTTCTCTTTTCCAACATCATCTTCTTCCACATCTCCATATGAAATATTCTGTGTTCTCTTATGTGATGATCAGTAGGGAGTAGTCACAAAAGACAACACTAGGGAAGCCTGTTATACTCACAGGTCCTAGAAACAGGAAGCACAGCACATAGAGCAGATAACACCATGCCATCCCACCCTGCACAGGGCTACATGGAGAAGTACCCGTGTTGGTCAGAAGGCCTAGGCCACACCCTTCATTAGTTTCTGCAAGAAAGGCAAGCAGGGTAAAGTTTAGACTGTAAAGTATACGAAGGGTTCCTAGTTGCCTGGTACCTGGTTCTGGGATAATTAAGGTAGAAGGATTTTGCCTATTATTTGTAGAGGTCAGATAGAGGCGTGGCTCTGGACTGCTTAGTTTGAACGTGCCAATCCTATTGGGCCCTTTGCTATCTCTAAGAATTGGCTAATTGGCTAGTTCCAATCTTAGTATCTCCCAGCTAGAAAAAAAAAATCATGTCAAAACATCATCATATACAGAAAATTAAAAATCACACTTATCCTCAGTATTTAAACTACTTGTACTATCCCAACTGCCATCTGCTTCATGTCAGAGTACAAGCTGTTCCTTGCTTTGATTGCTCATCTTGTTTATCTTTAAATCTTAGATCAAAAACCACATTTCTCAGGTGAAAGCACTGATGCTCACAGATGCAGTTAAGAACTTTCCCCACATCACATGCTGATGGCTGTAGCATTGTTCAGATCACTGTAATTATTGGCTCATACACGGTTCCTTCTACTAATTGTAAGACCCTCTTAAGGGGTGGGTGGGGGAAGAGGTAAAAATTTGAATTATAGATGAATGAGTCAATGAAAGGAACTCTCTCCTCCAGAGACAGTACCCTACTTTCTTCCCTCTATTTTCTCATTTATTCCAGGAGCTAAATCTACATCACAATGTGATGACAGCTCCTTCTTGCCTCCTTTCAGATGCTTGTGACTACCAGAGCCTCTTCTATGCAGACTGGGGTGGGTGAGGTAGAAGGATGGTTCAGAACTTCCCTTGGTCAGTTACTGACATCAGTAATTTGAGTTTTAATATCATGGAATTAATTATTAACAAGACAGAAAATACATACGGAGGCAGATACTTTAACTGAAAATTATAAAAATGTCAGTGTTCATAGCTTATTCACTTTGATGTCTGTCTTAATGAGCTAATCTGCAAGCAATAAGCAAGTTATTTGCATCGTGGAGATGCAGAATGATGCTCAAAGGTGCCAGATGACTTGTTTAAGGTCCCAAAGCCAGTAACAGCAGCAAAATTTAAATTCAAATCCATTGAGTTTCTCTAGTTTCTCAATCTAGAGAACCAACAGTCTTTTAAAAAGGCAGATGCTAGGACAGCAATGCCAGTGAATTAATATAAATATCTCAACAGGGAGACTGAACTGTGTAATATTTTAATAGTCTATACATTTGTGAAAAGGCTACAAAGCACATAGCAGCTTGTAAATAACCTCTAGATGAGCCTAGAGTTTGCTTAATTATAAAATGAAGAGACTTATCAAGTGTTTCCAGGCAATCAGTAAAATTAGGACTATAAAACACAGAAAACAATGACTTAGTGCTATAGCAACAAACAAAAGATAATGGATCTACTGGAAAATTATACCTGTGATCATACAATTTCAATTGTTACCACGTGAACAATGACATCCAGTGTATTAAAACCTGACCATATCACTAGGGATCTAACCAAAAAAAAAAAGCAGTGTATAAAAATAACTTAAAATGATTAAAAAATTTTTTTTCCTCTGTTCTAATTTATCAGCAGGTGAGTCAAGAGATTCCCCCCCCCTTTTTTTTTTTTTTTTTCAAATTTCCCCTTAAAAGCATTCACACTAATATGAACTTTTATGTAGAAAGCGCTGAGTTTCTTTCATTTGCTTGAGTGGGTGGTTAAAAAAAAACCATCTGGCACATTTAATTATGTCTGAGAGTTTTATAAAGGCATTCATGTACCGTGACCCATAAGACTGAAGTTTCAAATACTTATTAGCTCTCCCCTTTCTCCTCAGTCATACTCAAGATCTAGGGAAAAGCAAAAGATTTGATTCTGGTAGTGATTTATATTCCTAAAAGCTATTTCATGAAATATACAATAACACCAAATATTTTATTCTTTATTTTCAGTTCAGAAATACATACATATTTACACAGTATTATACATAGGTTTTACACAGCATTAAAAAGAAGGCAGTAAGAACCGTTAGTTTTAGGGTAAAGTATACAAATTATACTTGAAATGCAAGGTGTCTTTCAAGTACCTTATATACAATGAAAGGGATCATTAAAGAATATACTGAAGGAAAAAAACACATGGAAAAGAGTCATGTTGCTCAAAATTTACATTCATTATATTTTCAATTCTAATTTTTTTCTTCTTAAAAAACAAAATAACCTGATGACTTACAAAGCCTGAAAGTTTCCTTAGGCAAAATCATCTTGTCAATGTAACATGATAATTTTACAGTTTATTTTGTTATTTATAATCTTTAAACTTTATAAAGGGAAAAACTTTGGGAGTGCTCTTAAAATGTTAACTGAAAATGTATTAAAAAAATGATACTGGGGGAAATGTCATATAGTATAGTGTAAAAAGTATAAGTGACATCAGAGCTGTAAATATAATCAATGAACAACTGCTCTAGTAATAGAGACACATAAAGGAATCAATTTACACCATTTCATGTGAATTGTCCACTACAAAACAGGGTGAGCAATTAAAACAAGGCAAAATAAGTCAGTAATAATAAACTTTAAAGTTTCTAAGTAAATTTTGAAAATATTTTTCAATATTTTTAACCATAAAATATTTAAATAAGAAGATACTGAACTAAAATCTAGGTTTCTACTTGAAGTCATATAATTTTGTAAAAATGATCTATAAATTACAAGGACATGTGTTCTGATTATCATTATAAAAAGTGCTGACAATAAAAGTCAGGATTTTGTTTTGCTTCACTTGTTTTGCTTCTTAATTATGAGCTGGTGAATTAAACACCATACATAATAAGAAAATATAGGTCATTAAATCACATTAAATTCACAAAGTTATGTACCCACAGTCATAAAAAAATAACTCTCTCTGTATATAAAAAAAAAAAAGATTTCAAAAAATAATGCAAACTAACCTGCTAATCATGACGTTTCTTTTGCCATGATTATATGGCATCTTTTAAGTTACTCAACAAATTAAATCAGAAATCTTTGATCCACCAATGTTTTGGAAGCCAAATTCTTCTGCCCTACTGTATTACGGATAAATCTAAAAATCTAGAAAAAAAATTAAGCAATTCAGAATAAAAGAAATGTATAAAAGGAAAATTAAATATGCATCTAAATTAAAATATCTAAATTAAACTAGCTAATTCTCTCAACTATTTACTTTCCTCTACCAGACATCTGAATACCATGGTGATACAAAGAATTATTTCAAGTCTACTATCATCTTAAATAATATCAAAGCAGAGTATGTTCCTATTTAGACTATATTTTTTCAATAGTACAAATCCTCCCTGGTAGTTAAATCTCAGCACAATCACTGGTACAGCTTAAGTTTAATCTCTGGCCAGGGAGCTAACCTACATATGGAGCAGCAGACCTCTCCTGGCTCACTTGCTGCTCCCCTTAGCAGTGCATTTCAGTAAATCTGTCTTTTCTGCTCCCCACTCTATCTCTGGTGAATCCTCTCATCCCCCGCACCTCTGGCCTACACCTCAGTTCGTCTGCTTACACACACACACACACACACCCTCTCAAGTTTATAGTAATACACTTAAATATTTGGCAAGGCAGCTTCCTTGGGTTCTAAAAGCTACAGATTAGGGATAGAATTTGTTCATAATTCTAATCTCTATCAAAGACTAATAAATTATAGCTTATGAACTCATATACTTCCTCGACATAGTGAGGAATATTTGGGTAATATTAACAACAGCACTTTAAAAACAAAGCTGTCATTTCTTGAAATTGCCATTTCAGCCTGTAAACCCAACCACACAGATGCTCTTTGTCTACAAAGGTGATTAATGTATGAGTTATAGATGAAAGAGGCTTTCTGGTGGTTGATTCCTGAGCTAGATATCTAGGACTTTTCTGTTGCTGTGTTAACATCTGGTGCAGAACGTTGAACAGGACTCTGACACTTCTGGCACTTAGGAGAAGAACAAATTAATTGTCTTCCTACTAGAGTCTTTTCACATTTGCTCAAATGATTTAGACCCTCCCTTGATATATTTTCCTGATCTGAAAGAGTTTAGAATGAGGCTGGCTGAAATGTTCCTTTTTGGTAGGGTTAATCATATGATAAATCTTTATAAACTCCCTGTGAAAGCGTGAAAGCAAACATTGTTACTCTCTGCTAAGCGAATAAGTATCTACTCCAACAACTCCTTTAAAAGAAACAAACAAAAATTTAAAACTTACCTCTTGTTGGAGGTATGTAAGGCAGGCTGCTAAAATAAAACTTTGGCAAGCCAAATCCACAACACAGAAGAATAGCAGGTCAAAAATAAGAAGAGTGGCTTCATTTCCATAATACAGAACACTACTGAAAGAATAACTTTCATCTATTAAAAAAAAAAATTTAAGATATAAATTAGAAGTTAAAAAACAGAATAAACTTGTGACAAATTTCTGGTCATAAAATTTGGATATTTAAAAACAACAATATAACTTAGTTACTACTTGTAATACTTTACAAGTTACCAAAAAAATAAAGAGCTTTGAAATTAGCTAGTCTACAGGATAAGGAACTTTGCTCCTTAAAAGCAAATTTAACACTTGCACCAATGGTTGGCAATTGCTAGCTAGTATTGTGAGTATACAGTTAATATAATACCTTTCAAAGACCAGGTAATATTCTTTTCCTATTTGTTTAGAAATCTAAAGGCTAAATTGAGTTTTAAGATTCTCTCAGGTAAGGTAAGTTAAAAAACAAAACAAACTCAGCAAGGACTACAATACTGTATTAAGTTCTAAGACCTCTTCTCACTCCATGAAGGGCAAGGAGGGTATGCATTCTTTTGGGGATGTGACCATGTTTTTAAAATTTTGATTCAAGCTAGAGCCCTTCACCAGAATAAAAAATCATGCACACAATTTCAGGAGATCTACAGAGCCACTGGCTGCTATGGGTGCCCAGGTGAGAACTCCTCTTTTAGACAGGGGAGAATGATAATATTCACTTTTGATCAGGGTGCAAGATACAGGGTTATATTTTGTTTGTAAAAATTCACTGACATATAAGCTATAGCCTTACACAACATGCTCTACTGTATATATATATATATATATATACTGTACTTATATGGACATTAAAAAATATTAACGGGGTTACTCTACATGCATCCTCTGGGTGATCCTGTATCATTGCTCCAGCAGTAACTTCAGGTGAGACTCAGCTTATTGCATGTTTTAACTGTCTCCTAAAATCTAGTCCCTTACAATGAATGCCTTACTGGACATTTCTTCCTAGATGTCCCTAAGATACCTCAAGACAACAACATAGTCCAAAACCAAATTCTTTCTCTTTCCCTTACAATCTAGTCTTCCAGGACCTAGGACCACCACTCACCACCAAGTCAAACAAGCTGGAAACCTAGACAAGTTTGACCATCCTTTCTCTCCTGCCTCTTTTTTCCTTAACATCATTGGTAATCTCTTCTTTGTCTTTATTTCCCATCACTATACTCAGTGCAACCTGTGCCTGCAGAGAATTCTAGCCTAGCATTACTCCACTCACCCATTCAAAGACCAATATTCCATCATCTACTCAACAAGGTGCCCAAAGGAAGGACCACTGGTCTGGGTACCCCAGGACTGGCACAACAGTGGTGATAAGTAATGTGCTGGCCAGGGCATTGGTTACACTAGTTCTATTCTGATCAAGCCACACACAAGGCTGTCATATTAAAAGTGATACATAAGTAATACACTATCTTTTTAATCCCAAGAAACCAGGTTTAGTTCACTATTCCTGCTGCAGATTATATGTAATTTTTAAGAATTTGGATAAAATGAAGCATTAAAGATTAATCACAAATGTTATTCTTCTTTATGTATGTCAAATTTGCTACTAAATGAACATTTAAAAAAATTAAGTATCTGGTATGTTTGTTTTACACTCTCTTCTCCTTGCACCACTGAATTTGGAATTCAGTCGTTTTACTGACTTGTAGAATGATTATTCATATAGAATGTCTATCTTTTCATTTGTTTTCTTACTACATGCCATGGTAAAATGGAACAAAGAAAACTATAATTTTGTGACATTAACTAACTTAATTATATTTCCTGTTTTTATGTGAAGATATAACAAAAGAAAAGCAATAAGCTCTTCTTGTTCAATATTTGAAAATAGTAATAAAGCTCAGCAAAAGTGTTTGAAGGGTACCATTGTAAAAGATGCTTTTTTCCATTGGTTCCATAAACTCCATGCCCAGAATTCTTTCAAGAAGCAACTTATCTTTTATAAAGTAGTCCATTTCCTTATGAACCTAATATAAAAAGACAGTCATTTCAAAAATAGCAGTGAAATAAATGTTTCCTAAATTAATGTAAAATCTGGAGTGAAACGAAATTGCCTGGTGGAGCAGTGGGTTAGCAGTGCACTACGAGGCAAACCGCAGCCACTGTAGCACAAGTTTGGTCCCTGCTGCCAGCCAGGGGGGTGACCCACATGGTGCAGCAGACCTCTCCTGTTTGCTCATTGCTCCCCTCAATAGTGCGTTTCAGTCACTCTGCCTGTTCTATTCCCCAATCTGTCTCTGGTGAATCCTCTCATCCCCGCACCTCTGGCCTGTACCCCAGCTCTTGTATGCATAAATAAAATAAATCTTTTAAAAAAAGAAAATTGAATAGCATGCCAAGAAAATATGGCTTTTTAAAAAAATGAATTTTCTATATCAGGTTTTATAACCAAAGAATTTCCTAAAACATTTGGGAAATGTTTTAAATTTTGAAATATCCTTAGAATAAATATTTAGGGCTAGATATAATGAAAATTCATTTATAACAAGCTTTTCAAGTGTACAACCATAGCATATTTCTACAATGAATAACACTAATATTTTGGTGACTGGCTAACAAAATTCTAGTACAGACATGTTTTAAAATAATCATCATTATGCCAGTAGACATATAAAGTCCCATCTTATTTTTATCTAACTTGACTCAAGCCTTACATCAAAATATTAACCTCAACAGCAAAAAAAAAAGAGGTGGGGGGGTGGTTTCCTAAGTTCGCTGACTTAATTGTTTGAAGAAGTAACTGACATTCTTGGTTACCTTTTTTAAAATTGCATTTTGATTCTGACTTAAATAGAATTGTTAACATACATACGTGGTCGATGAAAGATCCAAGAAATTTATTCATTGTATGATATGCTTTTACGCTCTGCTCAAAAGTACTTGCTGATGAACTCAATAGTCTAGCAGGGCCGTTTTTCTAATGTCCGAAGGAGACAAGAATAAATGCAACATGTCTTACAGTTGTGGTATTTAAATAACATGAAATATTGGCAAAATATATCTGAATTGTACTTTATACAAACCCTTGTGAGTGTTTCATGAATTCTGTCATAGTGTTGTCTCATCTGGCTAGAAATCGCAATCTGAAAAGTCTGGCCATCTGTGTTGGGTACCAAACCTCTCTGGCTACACAAGTTTTCCTAAAAAGTTAAAGGATTTAAATTAAAAATCAAGATTGTGAAAGTTTGGTATATCACAAAAATAAAATGTAATTTTTAGTTAGTATCACATATGCCAGATTTGGAAGTCAATTGAAATTTTACTAAAACTGTATCTGAGACAAAGATTCTGTTACCCAAGGTTCCCACTTCCCTCTAAGTTTGACTAATTTCTATTTTGTAATACCCTCTTGAAGGTTTTTATATCATCTCTTCTCCTCTGCCCTACTTAAAAACAAATCTTTTTCTAAGTTTGCTATATGCTGAAATTCTCAACATTTTTTATGAATTGCTTTATCACTCTGTAAAGCACATCTAGTCTTAGAATTAACTACAATTACAACTGCAAATGGTCTCCTTTTCTAAGCTTTCTAACTTTTTGTAAGTCTTCTAACATTTATAAAATGCTTGCTGAATTAACTACAACAAAAAATATAGTGATACATGAAGAGTTAATGTTAGGGGCTAAATACCCTTATCAGATCCTTGACAGAACTTGAATATTGACAATAATTAACATGTAAAATTTTGCTCCTTCCCAGACAATTTCCACTGTTGTTTCAAAGGCAGTGCAAGTCCTCTTGCCTCTATTCTCTAGCTTTTATTTGCCTACTCCAGAGTTTCTCTTCTGTTTAAACCGAATCACAAACAATATAACATGTGGTTTTTCCATGGACCTAATGGTAATATACATGTAGTGAATCTTTCTATCTAAAAAAGGGAGGGTGGGGGAAGGGAAGACAGGGATATTTTCCTCATCAAAAAAAAAGCACATACTATTGCAGAGAATTTATAAACTATGGAAAAGTACCCCAAAAAGGGGAAAAAAATAATATAATCTCAACACCAAAAGATACAGGCATTTTTTGTCCAGGATATTCCAAGATGGCATAAAATGGAAGCATACCAATCTCTTTTTCACTTAACATTCTATCCTGAGCAGCTCTCTACCTCATTTGATATTCTATAAAACATGATTTTTAATGTGTACCTAAGTATAGGTTTATTTATTTATTTATTTAATAAATTTATTTAATAGTCTCATTTTTACATGTTTCTGTCCTTATTAAAAAGATATTGAAATGAATTAGCTATTCACATTTTTATTTCCTAAGTTACATTTATAGAATAATGAGTAAAAAAAAAATGAACTCTTAAAAAACTCTTACTATATATTGCCAAGTGCCTTCTAGAAGATCTGTAAAATTTTATCTTGAGGCCAGTAGTTTTATGAATACCTACTTTTCCATGTTCTTGAGGCAATTATCTTTTTAAAAAAGTTTTCTAATTCGAAGAAGGCAAAAATTTTATTTTTATATTCATTTCTTTATAAGTCAAACATTTTTAAGATCTATAAGATTGTTGGGCATGTGAAGGATTCTATACTAATAAAATAAAATCTGTCCTATTTTGATGCTTTCATTCTCCATGCTTTAGAATGTCATCTCCCAAGTGGAAACAGTCCTTCCTAGGTTTTTAAATTTTACATTACCCTTTCAACCAGTGTAATTTCTAATAATTAACCAACTTATCTAGTTTAATGGATTTAATAAATTGTGCTTCTAAGAGCATACAATTTTTATGTATTAAAACTCCTATAAGATGAAGTATAGTACCTTAATTAATACTATTAAGTTAATATTTTTCTTTCAGATTTTATTAGGGACGTTTTCTAATGTACATTCCAGAGAGATGGGTATACCATTCATCATCCAATTTCTAACATGTTACAGATTTCCACCACCCTACGTATCAAAATCTATTCACTCAACTTTTTTCTCTTAAAGCAATCCTAGATAGGGGCCTCCCTGGTGGCACAATGGGTTAAGCAACATACTATGAAGCAAACTACAGCCACTGTAGCACGAGTTCAATCCCTACTACCAGGGGAGGTGACCCACATGGTGTGGCAGACATCTCTGCCTCACCTGCTGCTCCCCTCAGCAATGCATTTCAGTTGATCTGCCTGTTCTGCTCCCCACTCTATCTCTGGTGAGTTCTCTCACCCCCCCACACCTCTTGCCTGTACCCCAGTACTTGTATGCATAAATAAATAAATCTTTGAAAAAAAAATAAAGCAATCCTAGATACCATGTTATTTCATTTGTAGATATTTCTGTAGTTTCTCTAGTAGTCTTTTAAAAAGTATAATTTTTACACCTATCGAATTAACTATTCTTTAATATTATTTAATATTTAGCCTACTTAATCTCCAAGATTTTCCCCAAAGATTCTTTTTAAAGTTGATTTGTCTGACTTGGATCCGAGCAATGTCTACCCATTACATTTGATTATTTTGTTTCTTAATCTCTCTTATTACCTCAATTTCTTATTCCACCACTATCATCACCAACCCTCTTTTTCATTTCATACCACTGACTGTTTGGAGACACAGGGTGACCTGACCTATATTCAAGATTTGGCTAATTAGTTCCTGTGGTATGATCCAATTTATTCCTTTACACACTAAATTATAGTTTTGGCTAGCTTAGAGGTTTGACCATACTGAGTTTCAATTTTCTTAGGCAAGATTATATTTTGGGTGATGTTATGTTACTTCCTATTACATCATAACCACAAGTTTATAATTTCAGTTTTCCTAATTTTTACTTGAAATAAGATTGAGCCAGTGTATAAATTATGTTAGCCTGATTCTTTATTATAGCAAGTTTTCTGTCAGCCTTCACCTAATTGTTTTAGCACCCCCTGATGATTACAGCTTAGATGTATTAATCCATTAGTCATTATAAAATAATGATCTAATTTAGAATTCCCTTTACTTTTTCTTAAGGAAGAACTTTTCCTCATGATTCATTTGGTTACTCTGAACTAAAATTCATTTAGGAACTGCAGGATTTAATTTGCTTCTTTCTCTGTATCAATGTTCAGGGTAATGAGCTGTTACTCTAGAAACTTTCGAAAGTAATCAATGATGATTTCTTTAAAATATAATTACAAATCCTATATTGAGCAAAGGGAACTCATCTCTTAAAAATAAAGAAGATATAAAATAAATTCATACCGCTTCTCTTTTAAGATTCATATTCATTTCTTCCATGTTAGTATCTGCATGCCCATGTACTGATCTACCATGAATATAGTACCCAAAGCATTTGTGGGATAACAGAAACACTGATATCTAAAAAAACAGGAGGAAAAGGAGCAATTAGCAACTCAGCTGTAATACCACAAAATTAAGTTTTTCTTAAAATTGCTTCCGTTCTCTAAAACTAATGATGGTTGGGGATAATAAAGTAGTAAAGGATAATGAGGTTATTTTATGAAAGTGTATAGTAAAGAGATTGAAAACATTTTCCAAGAAAGGAACACATAGTGTTGATATATGAAAACTTTTCAGATACTCTTGGCTGAGTAAACTATTTGGTGGCATAAAAAATTCATAACTGAAAATAAAGAAGAAAAAACTAAGGCAGTAAATATTAACTGTGGCTCATTGCAACTATCTCTGGAATTAACAACCATAGAAAATTAGACTAAAAATCCAATTATACCAAATCACATTTAAAATCTCTTTTAATGTGCACATGACCTTAAAAAAGGGAAAAGAATAGTTGCAAGATAGTCAGGAAGTACTTACATTGCTCATACAGCATAAATCAACAAATTGCCGAATTTTATCTTCTATAAATCTCTCATAAAACACAGCAAAGAACATGATCTGAAACATTAAACCAAGTACACACTCATTAGCTTTTAGGATTTAATTTTCCTTTATAGCCACAGTGTAGAATCTTAAGGAAAAAAAAGTCGCAAATAAGAACACAGTGACCTCTAATGGTTCCTGTGGAATAAAATTCTGCTTGTCATTCCTAACTCTTCTGTAAAAGGAAGATGGTTTTAGAATTCTGTTAAGATTCATTGAGGGATCCTATTTTGAATTAAAACCTTTTTTTGTGTCATTAAAACAAGAAAGGGGCCTCCCTGGTGGCGCAAGGGGTTGAGCGCTGCACTGTGAGGCTTCTGCAACCACTGCAGCAAGAATCTCCAGCCCACATGGCGGTGACCGACATGGCGCAGCAGACTTCTGTCTGGCCTGCTGCTCCCCTAAGCAGTATATTTCAGTCCACCTGCCTGTCCTGCTCCCCACTCTTGTCTCTGGTGAACCCTCTCACTGTCCCCCTCACCACCTGTGCCTCTGGACTGTACCCCAGCTCTTGTATGCATAAATTAAAAAAAAAACTTTGAAAAAAAATAATAAAACAAGAAAGGATAAACATGGGGAGAAAAAAGTGACTTTAAACGATTTATGTCTAGTTCTAGAGCGCTGGCCCTTTCATAAAATCTAAAGCCATACCTTTCAAACCTGGTTTTCCTTGACAGGCAGTACATAAAAACAAATTAAGTATTCTATTCCAACTAGAGATAATGTGTTAAGTATTTAAAGGTTAGAGTTTCATATGTTTTCTTAGATTTAATAACAATACTAATAAAAGGAAATCTTATAAATCACAAAAGAAAAGTTTACTTTGTAGATCTTTTTAGCTATGCTTCAGAAAAAGGTAACATTTCCTAACCAACCACTCTAAGGCTGTCCCCACATTCTTGCTGTTCCCTATTCCTAACTTCTACTCCTCTCACCTCCACTTACTATCTTAACTCTCTATGGATGCCCTTCACAGCAGCTATCACAATTTGTATGTAAGTTATTACAGCGTATCCTTCCTCTCAGCACAGTACAGAGTATACAAAATGTACTCAAATATGTAAATGAATAAATGAAGCAACAGCAGTTCATTATTTACAAGGTACTTCTTCTATCTGATGACCTAAACATATTAATATTGATCAGTCTACAAAAGCCTTTATTTTGGTCAACTATCAATACGATATTTTCTAATAAAAACATAAGGAAGGAAAGCCAGTTTAGCTTTGGGATCTCTTTCCTTCCCCCCTCCCTACTCCCCCTTTTCTAATTTTTTATCTTTATTGCGGTAACATGCAGATGTGCATGTTACCACACCTCATGTTACCACACCTCTCCCACCATCAAAGCACCTACAGTTCTTAACCAAAGACCACTGGGCCAAGCCTTCTCCCTGTGATCTTACTACTGTAACAGCAACTGACTATTAAAAACACTTTCCTAAACACTCTATAAACATATTTTTTAAACCCTCTTAAAGGGTATAAAAAGAGAAACATTCAAATTTTAAAAATTAAAGGATACCACTTCAAAGCTGAAAAGGATAAACAATTAAAGGTGTAAACAATAAATTCTAACATTATGAGAAACAAGTGGAATTTTTATAAACAAATTTTATGGAACTACAACAGGTTGTTAAAGGGACCCTTAAAGGTACTTGAGGAATAAACACTAATAACTTCAGAATATTTCCATGGAGAGAAATACCTCTGGTCAGAATGAAAGCAGAGAGAGAAACCAAGGAATTTAGGTGGTGGTGCTGGAGAGGGCCAGCTGTTGCTCCAGAAATCCTTTCTCATTGTAACAGACCCCTCCTTTGAGTGGGCACAAGGCTGTTCAGCTAAAAGATGTCATTACTGTGAGGTCTGGCCATGTGGCTAAGTTCCAGCCAAGGAGATTCTGAGCAGTGCTTCTTCAAGAAGTGCTCTTCAAGAGCTTTTTCAGCCATTATGGAGCAGGAGGAGACCTTAGCATGGAAGTGTGGAGCACTTCCTTAGCAAGGAGTGGAAGAGCAGAACAGGCTTCTGGGTCATTCCAACCATGCACTGCTGACCTTTATTTTACTGTTTCATAGGAGGAATAAAGGTCACTTTTATTTGACCACTGCTATTTTGGAGTTATTGCTGTACACAACCAAATATGAAAGACTTTAGGCAGAATTCCCTTAAATTCTCTACACAGAGGTGAATATGACCCATTCACAAAAACTTACACTGGCAAATGTAGAAAATAAAATATCCTTTGACCATTATATTGATGACAAACAGCAAACTCCATAGTCTTTTGAGTCTATCTTATTTCACATTCTAATTTTTGTCTTTCTTTTCTGATTGCCAAATTATCTCTCATTAAATCCATTTCTATAGTTTTAGTTTGAACAAGTCTCACTAATTAAAATAAATATAAGTGTAAATAGTCTAAATTCAGGTTATAGAAATGCTACCTGGTTCCAATACTATAGGAATTTGGGGATTTTAATACACAAAGTTCTATTAAAATAAGTTGTTTTAGGGAGGTTTTTTTTTAACCAGGTTATAGGAAGATTTTAACTCAGTATTTCTAGAGGTTCAATCTTCATTTGTTGACTTAAAGGGATTTCTAATCAAATAGAAAGGCTCTTTCCAGCCATGGGAGTATTTGGAAGCAAGAAAAAAACCTGCAGATATTAGAATTAAGTGCTTTGGCTGCTTCTTTCTTTTCTTCCTTTCATTTATTTTTTTCCCCTTAAGTTAACATATGAAGGAACAGTATATACAGATGTCAAAATATAAAGCCATACACCTAAAACAAAATATAAAGCCATACACAATAAAAAAAAAAGTATATTATATATCCTAATCTTACACAATGTTCTATGTTAATCACAGCACAATAAAGCTAGAAAAAAGTAAACTACAAAATAAATAAATAAAAGATAAGGGAAGTAAGCACAGAAAGGAGCCTCTACTGGAGTCAAAGGACATGAGACTAAGTGGATTTATTTCAATAAATACTAAGAAAATTTCACAAGGGGTACTACTTGCAATCTGAGTGAGATTTAATGGCATCTAAATAAATATAAACAGAAGAAGAATATTAAGAGTAGCTTAGCTATCCCTGTAGTTGTGTGTGTGTGTAAGGAGCCCATTACATGACTAGAATGCTGAAGACTGTAACACCCGTTAGAGTCCCATGACTGATAAGATAAACCCTGAAATGAAATTGCCTGTGTTCAAATTCCAGTTCTGTCAATCACTAACTGTATGAGTTTAGGTAATTATTTAATTATTCTGTGCCTCAGTGTCCTCATCTGTAAAATGAGTATACTAATAGAACCTAACTCTGATGGCTACTATAAGAATGAAGTTAATATGTGAAATGCAATTAACCGTTTCTGGATTCTACCACTACACAAGAATTAGTTATTGTTGTTCTTGTCACCTTTGTTCTGCAACAGAGATCTGGGTGTGGTCAGTAACTGAGGATAATTAGTTGTAAACAGTTATAAATATCAAGAGGCAATGTTGTTTAAAAGTAAAATTTCTTGTTACCTGTATAATTCCAATGCCTAACCAAAGAGCAGCAGACACTGCATATCTTAGGATGCGGCTATATGGAGCTATATAGCTTGCTGGGCTTCTGGAAAGACTGCCTGATGAGTCCATTAATGCTAAGTTCTTGAAACCTACAACCTGGAGTAAAAGGAAAATGGTGACTTAAGTAGAAATACATAAAGAAGATTCTTAAAAAAGATTAACCTTCCTCTAGTCTGAAAATGAGAGACTTCTCTACTTTTCACCTTGAAAAAAATAAATATTCATCAACTATTTATTTTTTTCAAGGTGAAAAGTAGAGAAGTCTCTCATTGACTTCCAAAATGTCTTCTGAGGAAGAGACCTTCTTTGATAAAAAGATGTCATGATTAAGTTTGGTGTGACCAGTATACTTACCTCCATACCTTCCACCCTCTAGAATAAATTCTGAAAAGTTTTACAGAAAATCTACATGACTTTATCAAATGTAGTGTTTTCCCAATTTTCTGATTTGACTATGAAACTTCTTTTGTGTAATACATTTTAAGGCTCTCTGAAATATTTATACGCCTTTTTCTAGCTTTAAAAATCAGAGGAAAAGAAGGAAGTAAAGAAAGAAAAAGGAGGGCAGACAAAAATAATTCATATGTAACTTATTTAAGCAATTAATTCCTGAGAACACATGATTCATATAAAGTTTCCACAGTTGTCTCATATTCAGTGCTAAACACTTCCTCTTAAATAATTTCAACCGGCTCCATGAAATATCTGTAACGTGATCATGAGCATGTACCCAGAGTCTTGTTCGGTTGTAGCTCTACCTCTCAGCACAAAACAGAGCCCATAGTGGTGTTCAATGATAATTTGTTGGAAATTTTAACATAGTAATAGTGGTTTTAATATAGGAGTGAGAAGATGATAGAGGGAGGAGACTTTAAAAAAAAATTACTGGGCTTATCTCAGAGCTACTAAATTAAACAAAATCTCTAGGGTTGAGGTAAGGCACAGATGGTTTACACGTTTCCCAAGGGACTGTTACAAATCTGTGGTTTATTTATTTATTTTTTTTTAAAGATCTATTTATTTATGCATACAAGCACTGGGGCACAGACCAGATGTGTCGGGGGGCGAGAGGATTCACCACAGAGAGCGGGGAGCAG
>JAGFMF010011568.1:16876462-16958672 GCA_019455555.1 Galemys pyrenaicus | reverse complement strand
CTCCCTGGCCGGCAGCAGGGATCGAACTCATGCTGCAAGTGGCTGCGGTTTGCTTCATAGTGCGCTGCTTAACCCACTGCGCCACCAGGGGAGGCCCACAAATCTGTGGTTTAAAAGCTATCCCTTATCTACTGTAGTCCTACAATTCAAAGAGACAAAAAAATAGAAAGATGGTTGCTAGGGGCTAGGGTGGCAGGGGAGTGAGAATTGTTTAATGGATGCAGGTTTTGGTTTTACAAGATAGAATTGTAAATACTGGTTAATAATGTGAATGTACTTGACACAACTGAACAGTATAATGAAAAATGGTTAAAATGGTAAATTTCATGTTATGTATACTTTATCAAAATTTTTAAAGAACTCATTCCTTTTTAGTGATTTGATAACATTATTTTACCTATAGACAACTTTTCACTGACACAAAAACGTAGCTGCAATATTTATATTAACATTTATTAGGTACCCCCAAATTTCATACAATTATGTCAAATAGTTCATACCTCCAAGAGGAAGAGGACAGCAAGTACTTGCAAGAGTGGATTAATTTTTCTCACAGTCTGAATTTCATTCCACTCATTTGCTACAAAATAAGTTCTCCATATGCTTACAGGAACAGTAGCACTTCGAACACCACCTTCACCTGGTCAGAGAAATAAAACGAGCAAAAGGATTCTACTTTCTTTGCTCCCCAAGAACAGCAAAAGAATTTTGGTATAAATGGATATTTCAGTTACCTTCAACAGCTTTAAGAACCTTTCCTTTAGGTCGTTCCCAGTCAATAAAGAATATATCTATGGTCATTTGGGATATGAGTTTATGCAAAAATTGCAAAGCCTGAAAATGACAAACATCAAAAAGTATCCACTTGAACTCTGCTTGTGAAACCAAACAAACATCTTGCGTATATAATCTTCACAAGTGACAAATGAAGTTACAGTATTGGAAGTTATCATATAACCTGGAATCACCAAATTCACAAAATTCTCATACACATACTCATTTACTTTCCCTTCTTTCATCTTTCTTTGAAATAGGGATACAAAAAAGGAGACATACTCCTCTTCAAATAGGAATCTAGCATAATCAACTCTTTCCCAAAGTTGTTAAAAGTGTACTTTGGTTTCTAGATTACCTGGTTTCTTTATAAGTAAAGATGCTTTTCAACTGTAATTAAAAAAATGTTGCCGAAATATATCTTTTTTGTTTACAGAAGTATTGATAATATAGTCAAAATAAGGCACTCTTCCTGATAGATGCATATTGATGAAGGTATAAAAATCTAATATGGACTGAATCCTCTCCTCAAAAAGCTCACAGGTCAGTGATATAATGGGACTATAATCATAATACAGTGGGGATGAGATCTACACAATGACATGTAAAGAGCTTCACATACATTGACAGAACCAGGAGGGAAAGGGATTTCCATAAAAAAAAAGAAATATGAAGATCAAAAAGACCTCTTCTAAAATTTCAGACATTATCCAGAATGGTGCCTTTAACTTAAATTAATAAAGGCAAAATTCAGAATTCATGCCTGAAGGTAGTTTGTCATATTATGAGTAAGTCATCAGAAGAAGAAATGTTTATCATTTCAGAAGAAATGTTTATCAAATAACCTATATTTTAGGCTAATCCAAACATATTTTCTTAAATAAAAATTTAAGTAGATTTTCCCAATGAGCTCTATTATAATAAAAGTAGACGTTCTATGTAAAACAGAATAATTCAACCTTTCCTGCTAAATTATACACCAAAGATTGTGAAAGCATTTTAAAGATATAACAAGTTTATTAACATGTCTTTTAAATTCAGTAACCTGTCCTCTGAAACTTACCTTGAGAGCAAAAGCACATCCCACATAAGTAACAAAACGTTCTTCCTGAACTGGCATTGGTAGAAAAACAGAGACAGACTTCTGTGCCTATAATAAAAATTATATCATTAAAAATGATCACAGAAGGCTTCTATTAACACAATTTATAAACCAAAGAAAACAAAAGAGGGAAGCTGGTGATGCATTGAATAAACATAGCACACTGGAGAATGGTGAGTTTAGTACCCACCTCTTGAAGAGAAATACCCCCAAATCAAGAGTTCCTTTATAAAGAGAGCTTACCAGATATTCAGATATTGCCATTTAGATTATGGTCAGAAACTCACTTTGAAGAAAATCAGCCAATATAGCCCTGTTCCCACTGTGATGATGAAGAAAACATTGGCCAGATCGCCGGCATAATATACCAAGAATTTCAGAACTGCCTGCAATTTAAAAGAGAATTACAGCTATTACAGATGCAATGGAATTATAATATCACTTTTAATAATATATTGTCTACCAGGTTTCTCGGGCTTGAAGCCTTGTTTCATGCATGCATCAGGTAGAAAGACTGTGGCCACTTCCTAGATCAGCTTTTGGGTTCCTACTTTTTGGCCCATTTCCAGTAACTTTATCAACCCTTCTCATCTTTCTCCATCTAAGGAAGTTAGACTGCTTCCTAATTTTCTCCTAGTTTGGAACTCTTCACCCCTATCTAGTCTCTGTAATACCAGCAGTTAGCTTTCTATAATGCAAATAAGATTGAGTTGCATCCTTTCTTAAAAACATATGGAGAATCCTCACAAAACATAAACTTTCACAACCTAGACCAAAAGTGGCTTTTATCCTCATTTGCCAGTTCTAACCACTTATCCAATAACCAGTTCACAGTTTCATTTCAATTATTTTGTGGAACAAAATGGATATTGTTTCATCAAATGTTTTTCCCTTTTCCCTAACAAACCCTGCTGAGCTCAGAGAGCAGAAAACATGTCTGTCTTTGTTCACTACCATACCCCCAGCATCCCATAGATGCTGGCACTAGGATAGAGGGCCCTCAGTGACTATCTGTGGAATGCACTGATAAACCAACATAAAGTCACTTCTCAGTAAGCATTTCTTGACTATCCCAGACAGTAAGTAAAGGCCCCCTCCTCTGATTCTTTAGCACATAGGCTTTGGAATTCGGAAGTTATCTAGGAACAACCAAGTCACTTGGTGGCCCTCCGCGTGCTCTTCAAGAGCAAAGTGAAGATGCCATGTCTGTTACTGATTAAATAAGTAGAGGATTAAAAAAATTATACAAGTAAAGCTTTAAATAAAGTGCCTGGGACATTGCAAATATTCAATAAATATTAGATAAAAGTATACATTTAAAGATTAAATGAGAAGTAAAGCTATAAAGTTAATAAAGTGTTAAATATAAAAATTGAAATTTCCTGTTCAAGAAAAGAACATGCAGGTAAAATAACAGATAGGTCATACCCTAAGATATTTCAACATTGAAAACTCAAAGGATATGTACATTTAGAAAAAGCCAAATAAGTCCTTGAATAAGCAAGAGAAACTAGGAACCAACGAGAAATAAAGCAAGGAATAGACACAGAATTCACAGGAAACACAGATGATTATTAAAGCATATGAAATGTTTTCAGAAAAAAAAAAAAAATCAACAAATACGTATTACTTGTACCACAAGCCAGGCAGAAAACAGAAAGACTGGGAAAGTCCGATGTGTGAAATGAATCCTGCTGGCGGGGGCTGTGTCTGGCCCTCACAACAGTGTGTGAGGGAAATGGGCATCGCATGCACCTTTCCCAGTTACATACATCGGAAAAAGTCAAGGAAACTTTTTACTCCTCCTCTAGTTGTGTCTTGTTAGAAGGATGTAAAATAGTCAAATATAACATTATACTTTAAAAACTCCTGAGAGCATACCTGTAAATCAATCAAAGGACTCCCAATGCGCCTCTTCCACCCCGCTGTTCTCAAGAGAGATGACAAAACAGCTAGCCCACCCAGCACACCCAAAGCAATCTAAGGAGAGAAAAAGAGAGCATTTTGAATTTATGTACCTTCCCTCATTCATGTTAAAAAATTACTGTAAATAAAAAGAAAATTCTCAAAAGATGGCTGTTTAAAGCACAGACGAGCCAAGCTAAAGGAACTTCCAGTGGCCAAATGAGACAACTTGAGTAAGAAAACAAATACTAGAGAATTATAATTGCTGAATAAAATAAATATCTACAAGTTCATACTGATTTTAAAAAATAATTGAATAAATTTAAAAAATAATTGGGCAAAAGGACAGCTCCTCTTTGTTAATGACAAATACAAAAGAAATGATGGAAATGGAAAATCATCAACAAATATTACAGTAATCATTTTTACAGGCAAGAATCATTAATGCATGTTAAAAATTAGAGGACAAAAGAGAAATGTGGAGGATAGCTGCATAATCTTAAAATGTCTCCTTACAACATATTTATTAATTAAAAATGGAAAATATAATGGCAAACTCTGCAGACACCATCTTAGCTACATGACCAGTATGTCACCGGAAATGAGACATATTGCCATCAAGTACCTTCTGATATGCTTCACTGAGAAGGGGGCTCAGTGCCATTTTTGTGGTCTCTGCACTAAAATTATATCTAGTCTCAGGAATAGATCACATAAATGCAACTGAGGACCAAATTAATTGACTGGCACTCTTCAAAATTATTAGGTCATGAAAGACTAAAAATAATATGCAACCCTGGACTGGACCCTGAAATAGAAAAAGGATAGTTAAAACACTTGTGAAGTTCAAAAGAGAACCCAGATAATAGGACTACATCAATATTAATTTCCTGACTATGATTACTGTCCTTTGGTTATGTAAGAAGTTAACAACAGGGAAGGCTGTTTTGACAACTTTCCTGTACATTTAATAAAAACACTTTAATTAAAAAATATACCATAAAAATGTAACAGGTTAAACTCACATCTGTCTGGACAAACGCTTCTCCTTGGTTCATTTCATATTTGACTGAGAAGGAAACCTGATAGTTAAAAGAAAGCAAATTAGCCATAATGAAATTAAGTCACACAAACCAACTTTTCTATAAAAAAGGTACAGTAAGGTAAAGATAAGAATTGAACTTTTAATAACGATCTTAAAATTGTGTGTAGATACTGATTTATAATAATAAACGTGAAATTTATATAATGTTATAATGTCCTATTAGTTCAATAACAAATTTTGGAAAAAATACATTTGTAGCTGGTTTTGATCATAAATGTCATATTTTTAACTATCAATACTACTGATATTTTACTATAGTTGAAACTTATTTACACAAGTTTAATTGCGCTGGGAAGCAGTACAAAGTCTACCTGGCAGCAGATTCAAACTGCATTCTCCAGTTCACTTTAGCACTACTAGTAAATGAAGCTAATAAATCGAGTATCTTTTTGCCTGTTGAAGTGTGTCTCTATCAAGCAGGCAGGCTGATGAGATGAAAATACACATGCCTACGCAAAATTAGAGCTCCTAGCTCAATCAGGCAGGAAGACAAAAATCCAAACAGAAGCAAGGTGGCCAAAGAGAGAAGAACTTAGAAGGTGTATATCTCAGTACACCCCAGAATCCTGAACAGAGATGCCCAACTGCAATGGGTGCTGTCACTGAAAAACTTATTGCTTGCTTTTTTACACTTAAGATCTCTAAGAGCTAACTTCTTACCCGTATTGATTAAAGAATAGTCCAGATTTGATTATATAAAGAGGAGGGTTTACTTTAAATTTGAAAAAGGACTGTATTTGACCTTAATATAATTTGCATCAGTCTTATAGTAACATACAGGGCCCCTGATTAGAAAAGAACTCACCTTCACTGACTGGCTGTCAGGATCCTTAATATTAATATCACTATAGGCAACAGTTATTAAAGGAGGGTAGATGTTCCCACTTTTTGTGTTTGGTACAAGGTGGATGCTGTTTAGAAGAAAACACATTTCTAGTTATGAAGATATCTAGGTCCTTAAAAATACTCTTATTATTTTGAATTTAAATGTCTTGGTAATTTCAGAAGCAACTAGTTAATAAAGACATCTGTTAGAGAAGTTCATGGTCCCAATGCAAACTATCTTAAAAGGTCAAAATTTTAAATTTCAAATACATTCTCTGAGAGAAATCAGAAACTCCTTGATCTAGGAGTATTTACATATGAAATCACTAAAGTACTATAAGCCATCTTTAAGGAATAGTCAAAGGCAAGTGTTATATGAAGCCTAGAGAAAGGCTTCAAGAGAAAGATGAATTCTTAACAAATAATATGTGTCAGAATCTAGTACTATTTATGGCATACGGTGGGGGTACATTTTGCTGACTTCAATGCATTAGTAATGCATGGGTTGTAAACTCAAAAACGAAAGTGCCAAACATGGTTTCATCAAGATCAAGTGTGGTCCAACTAGGCTGTATCTCGATTTTACCACAGATACTATATTAGCAGATTGAGGAAATGATAAAACACAGAACTTTAGGATTTCAACAAGCTATAAGACAAAACTTCTGTACTTCCTACTTGTGAAAATTGATCAAAACAAAAGATTGTTGTGAAAATCAAAGTGAAATAACAGTGAAAAATTAACTCATAATGAATTATCGGACCAATGGAAAGATGATGGTGTTAGGTCAGTGTACTCAAGGTACACATCATAAAGTAATGGAGTAGAAGAGTCGATTAAGGTTTTAGAGATAGGCGTTTCATACTGGAAAAGAAATAAGAGATACATAGTACTACCCCATGAAGGGTCATCATTAAAAAATCCTAAGAAGGAGAGGTTGATAATTAACCAGGATTAAGCGGGAACAGTAGCTATTAAAGATAATGAAGACTGAAGAGGCCTGTCTATTGCAATCATAAGGAGGGAGGGCTCTTTCTAACACATCCATTCGGGCCACTCAGAACTCCCCCTCCCTCTACCTCTCAACCCACTCTAATTCAGCCAGACTAAAGTGAGACCTAGAAAGTGAACTTTGACAAAATTACTCAAGCTCTTCTGATATAAATTTCCATTTGGCTCCCCATCTCTTTTGGTATATTCCATATCTCTGGTATTTAATCTAGAAAAATTTATGGCTGTTCCAATTCAGATGTCCTTACTATTTTCATCTGATAACTACCAGCAAAACTTTCTTTATGACATGGTCTCACAGTCAAACTTAGTGCATTTTAGAAGCTTGTTTACCTCAGTGATATTTGGGTCGCAACTCTAATAACTCTTGGCCGACTTCCTAAGTCATTTTCTCGTCCACTTAATGCATCCACTAAGAAAATGCGCCGAGTCAGAAGCCACTTGTCAGAGCTGCTATCTTTTACATTAAAGGAAAAAAAAAAAATGGCATTAACAAAATCTTCAAATTGTTCATGATGGCTCTCAAGAACTTTACTGAAAAAATTTGAAACAAAGCTAATATATCTGTTTTAATATGATTGCAAAAATAGCTATAGCTGTAAGAAAAGCCTTCTCCACTTTAATGTCTTCTGATTTTGGGGGCTTTTCATCAGTTTAAAAGAATTTTCCCTACAAGTTTCCTTGAAAAAGTAGGGTTTTAAAGTATGGGAAACAAAAAAATAAGCTAATTTTTCTAAAAAGTGGTTCAAGGACAGTTTGAAGAAAACTTAATTTGTAGTTGTCTTAGTATTTCTCATGATACTTTTAACAATAATATAATTCTTAGCAATAAGTTCTACACATTCAGTAAAAATGTTAAATTCTATATCAGTAATCTTATTATTTTGTTTTTTGGCATGATACAAAAAAAACAACAAAAGAGAGAGCACATGACCTTCCTTGAAATTATTAAATAGTCATGATTGACTTATTTATTGGTTTGAGCTCAGAGAAAGGTGGTATGTATGGATGGCTTACCTTGGTTTACAAATATGTTATTGCGTTGAAGCTTTAGGTTTAACACAGGCACAGCCCAAATATATTGGTGTTGATTTTCATTAGTGTATTCAAAGTACACATCATAAAATACAGGAGTGGGAAAATCAGTTAAGATCTTAGAGACAGAAATCTCACACTGAAAAATAAAATTAAAAAGAAAAGCAAGCCAGTTGAAAATATGAAAGTGTATTGTCTTCAAAGGAGTGTTTTTAAAATTCTATAGACAAAATACCTTTAAACTTATTTATATGCATTTTCACATGGCTTCTAAAATACTGCTACTGTGATATTACATGGTTCTTGTACAACCCAGTTGGAGAGAGTATGCCTTCACCCCTAAATTAAGGGTACAATGGAATAGTTTAAAATCTCCCTGTCCTAAGGAGGTCCTAATTGCTTCTCCTGAGGTGCAAAACTATCTATGATATGGTTATCCCTGGAGCCAGATTTATCTCCCACTCCCCTCTACCAATCTATAGTCCATTCATACTAATCTACTTGTAGTACCTAACAATGATATACTAATCTGTTTCTCTGATATAACAAATGTTGTCACTGCCTGCCATTCTCTTTCCCTCTGTGTTCTCCTGGCAAACTTGTTCTCATTCTAGAAGTCCAAGTCGCACTCTTCTTGTGAAACCTTACTATATTTCAACCCACCAAAAACTGCTGATGGTCTGTCCTTTGTGCCAGTATATACCTAAAGATTATATTCTTTGCAGTTTATGTCTATATAACTGTTTTATCTACTAAACTGTGACATACTTGAGAGACAACCAGGTTCATTGCAAAAATTAGAAAGCCAGGAGAACACTGGCTTGAGTAAATAATTTCAATGAGATAATATATATCTCACATAGATATTTCATGGATCAGATATGGCAATAGTGACAGAAATATCACTATTTGATATTAGAATAGTGATAGAAATATCACTGTGTGCTGAGCACACAGCAGCAGGCATTTAACAAGTGTTGATTCTCCTTAGATAAACACATTTTAAAAAAAATACTAAGTTGTTTGTTATAAAACTTATGTTCATGATAGAAAATTTGGAAAATATAAGGGAAAAAAAAATCACCTATAATTTCACCACCCAGAGATAATCACTGTCACATGTTTCTTTTCTTCCAATCTGTTTTCCATGACGCCATTTTTCATTGTGATTTTAACAAAACTGAAACCACAGTTTTGTTCTCTGGTGTCTATATGTATTTTATCAAGAAGCATTTTTGAAAGGTTGTAAATGTCTTTCAAACATTTAATGGCTCATACTATTCCTTTGTACCATACTATGATTTCAAAATTAGATGTTCAGGAAAAGAAAGGAAGAGGAAAGTATGGAGGCAGATAGGAAAGCACAGAGGGAGAGAAAAGGAAGGATTTTTATTTGTTACTGGGAAGAGGAAGGAGTAACATTTTTATTAGTTACTAAAAGTAAATATTTTTATTTTATTACAAAATGTGTAGAAGCAGATACTATTTTTTAGACTATATTTAGAAGCAAATAAATGATTATGGAAATCTAACATTATATGATGTTTTAGACTCTAAAGATGACAAAGTCCTCTCTTGTTGATTAAATTATGGCTTTCTATGCCCAGATTAAAAAACTGTCAGTAAAATTAATTATGCATTATTGTAAAAAATTTTCAATTTTGAAAACAGAATGATTATACTAATTATTGCTGATATGAAAATTGAAGCTAAAATGTAGACTGTCTTAAAGCAGTTCAAACTTACATTTTGTTGATAGGTTGTTCCAAACGAATAAGCAGCATTTAGTCTTGTCTCTGTGTCTGGACAAAGCTACAGCAAAAGAATACAACTTTTATAAACAGTAAATGTCTCTTTTATAAAGGTTTTCTTTGTTAGAGTCAAGATTTCTCAAGTTCCAACAGGAACACATGCTTTATATATAATACTTATTTAATGTATGAAGGGTATAAAAGGAGACCTTTGCTATAAAGGCGTAACTTCAAGTAGCTTTAAGAAATTTCAATTCAAAACACAAGAAAAAAGATCAACTGTAGCACAAAATCGATGCTCTATTTAAACAATAATTTGGTCTTCCTCATCCTGCCTCATCATTGCCCTTAATCAGGCAAAAATAGAAAAATTATTAATTTTTTAACTAGAATCATACTCACCTGTAAAACACCTCCTTCTAAAGTTTGCCACTTAAGAAAATGTCCTCTTACATCATAGGAAGCAGCGACAAACTTCAGTTTTGTGTTCTGATTAAAGACAACCAAAAATAAGATTTCATATACTTTGAAAGCAATAAACTATTGAATGATCGTTACTTTTCCAGAGATCAAATATTAAATTCAACTATTTTACTGGTATTTTTCCACAAAACGAGCTTTTAGTTCAGAATTGAGGGAGCACTACTGCCAGGTTAACTTCTTTCCAAACCTATTAAATATAGAGGTTGGGGACTAGGAGCAGGAATAATAGATTCATTCTAGAAGGTCAAAACCTTGGCAGTGAGAATTTCCTGGAGAAATGGTTTAGAGCCCCAACTGATCTTATGAAGCACTTCTTAAAAATGCAGAGATACAGAAAGACAGAGGTAGTTTTGCATTTGGTGATGAAAACCACCCTTCCCAACCCCACAAGTACTACCTGCTGCCATAACTGCATAATGCGAAGGTATTCATATATTCAAGATAGAGAAATTCTATATTGCTAGTTCCTATAGCAGCTGATAATCAGAGCTAGTTTGGCAGTATCATTTTTAAAAACCAAAAGAAGCAAGAATTACAAATAGTAACATTCTTGTTACCTTTGTAAAGGATAATTCAAAATGTAGTTATCCTTTAATAGTAATTTGTACCTGGTTTTCCCCTTTAAAACTGAAATTTGTTGGAAGAGGTGTAGTACTGAGTACTTGAGGTGCTAATCCTAATTGGTCTCCATAGGACAGCCATGGAAGTGTCTGTCTCCTATAAATAATTACAGTTATTTTAATAATGGGGAGACAAAATTTTTTAATTATTAACTCTTGTGAAATATTTCGTCCAAATTGTGATTCATCAGTCAAAATGTCCTTACCAAAATGAAATAGAATAGACAGTATGTAACCCAGCAGTATTTTCAAAGATATAGTGAAATAGCTGACATGCATCAAAAGTGTTAGGGTCAAAAGAATTCATATTCATCACACACATATTTCCAAGAGCTTGGCAAGATGTTAGATTGGCATACACCTATAAGAGAACAATGACAAAGAAATGTAATATGGACTTGATATTTTAAGCCAAAGTTTATATAATAAAGTTTGTTTTTAATTTTACCTAGTAGACAAATTCTTCTTCCGTGTACTCTTTTATTTTTAAAATGCCTTTTCTCTATGTAGAACTTTCACCATGACAGATAATGTGTACATTTTACTTGTAAATTTTAAGCAAAAACATAATGACAAGCTATTGAAAGAACTGACTAGAAACTTAAAGTGTGACATTTAAAATAACTATGAAGGGCCTCCCTGGTGGCGCAGTGGGTTAAGCAACGCACTGTGAAGCAGACCGCAGCCACTGTAGCACGAGTTTGATCCCTGCCTCTGGCCAGGCAGGGGACCCACATGGTGCGGCAGACCTCTCCTGCCTTGCCCGCTGCTCCCCTCAGCAGTGTACTTCTGTTGATCTGCCTGTTCTGCTCCCCGCGCTCTCTGTGGTGAATCCTCTCACCCCCCACACCTCTGGCCTGTACCCCAGTGCTTGTATGCATAAATAAACAAATCTTTAAAAAAAATAAAATAACTATGAAGAACAATTGTATTTGAAAGAATGTTTGTGTAAGAGCTTATGCATATCAATCTAACACATTTTGTAATAGTTAAGTAACTGTTTTATGAATAGCAAAATAAGATCATTCGTTGAGATTGCTCTACAAACTTCTTTCTCAGTTTTCCCCCTTAAGAAAAGGCAACTTCACTTTAACAGTAATTCCAATCAAAAACACTGTAGTGATCTTTTCTTGTTTTTTGAATATCCAACTCATCAGTAAATCTTGTTAAAGACCATCCAGAAGATAAACACTTCTCCCATTTCCATGGTATCACCCCTGTGCATGGGTCCACTATCTCTCACTGAGACTACTGGAGTACTCTCCTCTCCTAACTGGTCTTCTTGTTTCTGTCCTTGTCCCAATAACATCTATTTTTCATGCCAGCCAGCAATCCTATCAAAATGTTAAGTTTGATTTTATCTTCCTGTGCACAAAAGCCTTCTATTTCCTCACATTAAACTCCAAATTCTCATGGAGCCACTCCTTTATCCTGAATTCATCTTTCCACTTTCCCTGCTCAGTCTGCTCCAACTACCCCACTACCCCTTCCTGTTTCCTAATCATGAGCATGCCAGAAAACTCCTGCATTTACTGCGGTCTCTGCTTACAACACTCTTCCCTAGATATTTACATGGCTCACTCTTACTTCCTTCAGGTCTTTGCTAAAATACCTTCTCCTCAGAGAAGCCTGTCCTGACCATCCTATGTAACTAGCAACCCCTCTGACTCCTTATACTCTTCACCCTGATTTGTTGTCATAGCACTTAGTACCACTTGACTTTTACTTAGAATATAGTGCCATGAGGGACTTATTTTCTCTTTCTGAAACATACAGCATGATTTGATGTTATTGATGGGCCCACAGTAGCCCATCAATAAACTTAATACAAATCAGTTTCTCTTTCCACTCAATTTGAGTTGAATCAACTTAGACATATTTGAGAACTGAATTAAATAACATTTTCTTAAGGTATTTTCTCTTTTAGTCCACTAGAAAGGATTATTTATTTCCTTATAGAATGCGACCAAGGAGATATATTTATTTAGAGAGAAAACTTTTATCATCTAGAGAGAAACAGTACCACAATTCTTCAAAATGAAATAAAATTATTTCCCAAAATTTCAAACTTACCCAACAAGCAGTTGCTGATGATTGCAAATACTTTGTGAACCATTCTGAAGTAAAAGACATGCCCTAGAAACAAAAAGATGAATTTTAGTTTTATGTCCCCTACACTATTAGAAAGACATTAGTACATATATTGTTGAATAGAAAACGACAATACTTCCTCAACATCACAAAAACAGATTCTAAAGGGAATGTAAAAAATTAATTCTCACCAATGTCAGTTACGGCAAATAACATTGCATTACAAAATCATGTCTCTTAGGCAAAAGACATAGGGGGACAAAGTATGGATATAATCCAAAAAACCATCATGCCCATTTCAAAGATATGAAAAACAAAGTGGGGATTCAGCAGGATAGAGGCAGAGTAAAGACACTGGGCTTGTTTCTTCTACATAATCACAACCAAGCACAAATCCTAAAGGATAAACAGATGACTAGTGCATACAACAGGAGCAAAAGCATGGCAGAAAGGGGTAGGAAAACTGATTCAACTGTATTACAAGTGAAATCAGTACAGTAGGACCATGATAGGGAGCCCCTCTGCTATTAACACAAGAGCATATCTACGCCCACTGTAGGGACTTTAAAAAGAGTACCAAATAAAATAATACCGGACCAGTATACATTAAAATTAACCAGTAAAAGTCAGTAACAAGGAGAGGACTATTACAAGCATTTGTAGGATCTATAAAGACCTTTCAGCCTAAACAATCTGAGATTCACTGAAAAAGAATGAAGTAAGGTAGGAAAGAAAGTAACTGTATTATAATGCTTAATTATTTGTGAATCTATTGTTTTTAGATTGTTAATTTCTACTTTAGTGACTTACACACTAACATTTCTCATCTTACTCTCAAATTAATTAGCAACAACAGAATGCAAAAAGATTGTTAAGAATGGAACAAATATATGAAATCATACTTACAAGCTCTCCATAACGGGCAGTTGAAATCATACGTGGAGGAAAATTCACTGTGCTGCTGAAACATAATCCCCCTGTCTTCATAAATAAAAAGGAAAAATAAAGTTTATGGAAAGCTCTAAGCAATTCAATTTAAATATATGCTTTAACAATTTGATTAGGCTTACTAAAATGTTAGGTTTTAGACATGCACAGGACCTGCTGGTATTAATGAATGTTGATTCACATCGGACACACCTGTCAAAAAAACAAAAATAATTTAAAATGTTAATGAATCTTACAAAAACTAATTTACCTAATCTTATCTTCCTAAATGCTGGGTTAGAAAGATTCATTCAGTTAAGTAAAAACAGACAAACAAAACATATCAATAATGATTTGAATAGTTTTTTACCACCCTCTGTATTATAAGGCAAGGTGTAAATACATCATATAAATCAGTAATAAGAGAGCATTCTTTTAAAACTACATAAAATGTATAAGTAATAATGACTAGCAAAAACGGTTAAGTTACTCAATTAAAAGTTCAGCAAACTCATAAATGAAACCCAGTATTTTTATAAGTAATAATATCACATATACTTTTATGACATCTGCCACAAAGTAAAAGGGTAACATAAACTAGAAGATAAATACATCTATCCCATTGACCAACACTTTTAAAGTGAATTAATCACCTTTGTTTATTTTAGGAAAACACAAGTTTCACTAATGAAAGTGATGGGGATGGGGGGACACTGGACCAGTGGAAACATGGGTTTACAGGAGAATTTATTACTTATCAGATACAGCTGGTAAGAGGAGGGGCTGGGACATGGTACAGAACTCAAACTAGATGTGGGGAGAGGAAGACTTGGGGATCAGCTCAGAAGTCAGTATTTATATGCAAAAACCAAGTCAGCTTAAGAGAAAAAAATGAGTGCTAAATATCCTCAGGAGGAGCTGCTCAAGTATTTTCTATCTTAAATCTGGGAATTGAAGAGAAAATAACATTTGGAAGGAAGTTATCATTTGAACTGAAGAAACTGAAATAGGGATAATGTGGTTGAGTTAGAGATATATAGATGTGTGCTATGTGTCCATATGTGTGTACATACAGGGGGAATGAGAAGTAATAGAGAACAGGGATAGATATCAGGTTTCCTGGGTTATTGCTTTTTTTTTTATTTTTTTTTTTAAAGATTTATTTATTTATGCATACAAGCACTGGGGTACAGGCCAGAGGTGTGGGGGGGTGAGAGGATTCACCACAGAGAGCAGGGAGCAGAACAGGCAGATCAATGGAAGTACACTGCTGAGGGGAGCAGCGGGCACAGCAGGAGAGGTCTGCTGCGCCATGTGGGTCCCATCCCTGGCCGGCAGCAGGGATCGAACTCGTGCTGCAGTAACTGCGGTTTGCTTCACAGTGCGTTGCTTAACCCACTGCGCCACCAGGGAGGCCCTGGGTTATTGCTTTTTAATATAATAACATATAAAGTCCAGTACCTGGCATATAGTAAGTATGTTGCAAATAGAACTTACTATTATATACTATATATTACATTATAGATTTGTACAAATTACACAATAACAAAAATAGCTACATTTCATTGAGCACTTACTCTGGATTATACTAAGAATTTTATTGCTATGTAATAAAATGTGAAGTAAGATGGATGGTATATCCCCATTCTAAAGACAATGAGACTGTATTTACTGGGGTAATATTGGGTGCTAATCACCATCAAACAACTGATAAAGGCTGAGATAAGAATTGAACCCTATTCTGCCTCTATCTCTGGGTCTCAACTTTATGTTAATGTTCAATTTTATCCTTCCTTTGCAGACTAGCAAATGATATGATAGGAAAGTACTTTAAAAAGGTACAGATTCTGCATAATTAGAAGATGATATTCATGAAGACAGGACTCAGCACACTGCTTACCTGTTTTCTGAAGTATGTGCTATCGTAAATGAATTTTCAGCACACATCATACAAGTTGCTTGAGAGAACAATGTTCCATTAGTATCTCTTTCCACTAAACAATTTAAAAACAAAATTGAATAGTCAACACATAAGCTTCTAAATATTTAGTAATTTTTACTTTAAGAACAGAACATCTTTTTCATAAAAGGCCTGTCAAACATCTCCATAGTGTAGAAAAGTAAAGACCTCCCCATTCCTAAATAAAAAAAGACAGACATTAATTACCAGATCTTTATGATAGCAAAGTGATATTTTTCCTCAAAAATTTTATCTTACCTGCCTGTTCCATTTATAGCAGGTATGGGGAAACAATTACGTTCATGGACTACAGATAAGTTGCTGTAACTGAAGAGGGTTTTGGTAGCATTTGTTAGAATTTTAAATTTATGAAACTGCAATTTCATTTTTAGATAACTAACCTACAGGAACACTTGTACATGTGTAAAAGAATAGTTACAGAAGCATATGTTATTAAACAACCTAAATATTTAAAATAGCAAAATGGTGGTGTAAGCATACTATAAAATACTCTGGAGTGGGTTAAAAGAATGAGGTAATCTAACAGGTTATATTGTAACTGAAAAAAGTCTGATGTAGGACAACATCTTTGGTATGAAACATATATATATATGTTAATACCACAGTATTTTCTGTGGCTACAAAGTATATTTGTACATTAAAAACAGAGAAAAAGAGCCTCCCTGGTGGCACAGTGGGTTAAGCAATGTACTATGAAGCAAACCACAGCCACTGCAGCACAAGTTTGATCCCTGTCACTGGCCAGGGAGAGGACCCACATGGCTTAGCAGACCTCTCCTGCCTCGCCCGCTGCTCCCCTCAGCCATGTGTTTCAGTAGATCTGCCTGTTCTGCTCCCATTCTGTCTCTGGTGAATCCTCTTACCTCCCTGGACTCTGGCCTGTACCCCAGCTCTTGTATGCATAAATAAATAAATCTTAAAAAAAACAAACAGGAAAAAAAGAGGAAATTCTAGAAGGACAGTCACACATCAAAATGATAATTACTTGGTGGCTGAAGGAATAATAGAAGATCAGCACTGGGGAAAACAAAGACCATTAGTTCCAAGCCATAATGTTTCCATGTTTTATCCTTAACATTTTAAGTTTTTGCAAGGTGTAAAAAATAATCTTAATGAAAGCAAAGGTGAAAAGTTGCTTCCTCCTATAGTGATCATCTGTCTCAGTAAATGGCAGCATTATCTGACCATATACTCAGGTCTCAATACTTAGTCTCCTTTTCTTCCCATCCTCCACATTTAAAACATAAATGCAAATCTGGAAAGCTCTCCTTTTAATACACACCCAGAAAATGAGCTGTTTTCTAAAGCAGTTGCTATGAAATAAAAATGAAAATTCAACATTACTATTTCATAAAGAATTTACTTACCTAAAATATGGCCAGTGGGACAACGGCATTTTCCTTCTCCAGTTAAACCATGAGGGCAAGTAATACAGTTCCATCCATCTTCAGTAACACCATTCTAAATTAAGAAAAAAATCATTTCATTCTTCTTACTTTTTCCTTTCAAAATTAATCATGTAAACAAAAAATGTCAAGACACTATCATTCACAGTTGATATTCAGATAAATCGTACACATGAGTTACATAAAAATTTCTTGGATGATGACTTGTGTTTATATTCCAAAAATTAAGCTGTACATTAATTTATATAGTGTCTACTATTAACTCTGGGCACTAATTCTTTTTTCATGATTTTCATTTCAAGTCCTTATTTTCATAATTAGCATTGCCATCTAATTTTTCTTTACAAAGACAAAACACAGCAAAACACAACAGGATTTAACCCGTAGCCAACTAAGAGTTTAGTCTTATCTTTTCTAAAATAATTACTGTAACTTAAAAGTATTCAAATACACTACCTTTAAAAAATTAAGTTATGTTTCAAATGAGTTTTTATGATATATATAAATTACGTGTAAATAGCTATTAAAATCAAATTATAAGGATATTTCACTAGCCACTAATAGTTTATAATAAGGTTTCCATAAAATATGACAATCATTCAAAACTGGGCTTTTTACATTCTGTGGTTTAGGAAAAACCTGAAACATAAATACAGCAACTACATTCCAAACATGGATGTAACCAAAAGTAATAGAGAACAATAGTAGTAAGACAATGCAGCAAATTATTTTAAAATTTGGTTGAAAAGACTATTAAGAAATGCTCCTATATGTGACAGTTTATTTCTATAAGATTATTTTAAGGGCCTCTCTGGTGGCACATGGGGTTAAGTTGCAGCACTATGAAGCTCTCAATCCCTGACCAGGGAGGTGACCCAGATGGAACAGCAGATCTCTCCTGTCTCACCTTCTGCACCCTCAGCAGTTTATTTCAGCTAATCTGCCTGTTCTATTTCCTGCTCTGTTTCTGGTGAATCCTCTCACCCCCACCCCACACCTCTGGCCTGTACCCCAGTTCTTGTATGCATAAATAAACAAAACTTTTTAAAAAAAGATTATTTTAAAATTATGATTATTTAATTACATCACTAATAAATAAACCTGCTTTGATACATTTCATATTAACTGTTCTTTATCACAGGTAATTCCAATAGTCAATTCCAAGAGTCAATAGTTCCAAAAACATAAAAGGAGTATCATCAAACCCTTATGTCCTAGCCAAAAGTAAGGATAACTGGTAACTTTATATTAAACTTTCAGATACATTTTCTTTCCCTAAGATTATGAGAAGAAACATTACTGTAAAAAAAAAAAATCAAAACTGCCATACTGAGACTCTTACTTATTCAAAGTGACTGGAAAATGTATTATTGTCCATTAAGAATCATCACATAGAGTAACAATTTACCAAAATTTATGATATAATGAAATAATTAGTAAAACAGCAACAGATATTTTTTAACCTTTTTTTTTTTAAAACAATTTATTTATTTATGCATACAGGAGCTGGGGTACAGGCCAGAGTCCAGGGAGGTGGGAGGATTCACCAGAGACAGAGTGAGGAGCAGAACAGGCAGATCTACTGAAATACACTGCTGAGGGGAGCAGTGGGCGAAGCAGGAAAGGTCTGCTGCGCCATGTGGGGCCCCTCCCTGGCCAGGGATCCAACTCGCACTGCTGTGCCACAGATGCTTCACAGTGCGGCACTCAACCTGCTGTGCCACTAGGAAGGCCCCTAACCTATTTTATAATGCAAGTGATAGTTCATGACCTAATTACAGCCCAGATGTCATTATGAACATGAATTTTTATTTTTTATTTTTTTAAAGATTCATTCATTCATTCATTTATTCATACAAGAACTGGGGTACAGGCCAGAGTCGCGGGAGATGAGAGGATTCACCAGAAACAGAGTGGGGAGCAGAGTAGGCAGATTGACTGAAATACCTGCTGAGGGGAGCAGCGGGCGAGGCAGGAGAAGTGTGCTGCTCCATGTGGGTTCCCTCTCTGGCTGGTGATAGAACTCACACTACTGTGCAGCGAATGTGAATGCTTCACAGAGTGGCGCTCAACCCGCTGCACCACCAGGGAACCCCTGTACATGAATTTTTATATAAAACTTATACAGTAAGTCCAAGACACTTAACCTATACCAAACAATTTACACATCCAAAGTTGACCTATAGATATTCACCTATTTTTTCTTTATAATTGAGTTACTGTAAGAGGAAAAATAGGGCCTCCCTGGTGGCGCAGCGGGTTTCGCTATGCACTGTGAAGCATCCGAGGCATAGCAGCGCGAGTTCAATCCCCGGCCAGGGAGGGGACCCACATGATGTGGCAGGCCTCTCGAGAGCTGCCTTGCCCGCTGCTCTCCTCGGNGGTGTATTTCAGTTGATCTGCCTGTTCTGCTCCCCCCTCTGTCTCTGGTGAATCCTCTCACTTCCCACACCTCTGGCCTGTACCACAGTTCTAAATGCATAAATAAATAAATCTTTAAAAAAAAAAAGAGGAAAGATAAAGATATACAAATTTTCATAGTTTTGAGCTTTTTGGATTTCAAAGTAAAACAATACATTTGGGCTTTCTCTAAGTTTGTATAAAATTTGACCAGTCTCCCAGAATTTACTCTAGTAAAATCAAAATTAGCATAGTAAATTTAAAGACTGTGGGAAAACATTAGAGTGTGGCATTAAATGGTAGTTTAAAAAATAAAGATATTTAGGGCCTCCCTGGTGGCGCAGTGGGTTAAGCAACGCACTATGAAGCAAACCGCAGCCAATGCAGCTTGAGTTTGATCCCTGCCGCTGGCCAGGGAGGGGACCCACATGGCACAGCAGACCTCTCCTGCCTTGCCCGCTGCTCCCCTCAGCTGTGTGTTTCAGTCAGTCTGCCTGTTCTGCTCCCCACTCTGTCTCTGGTGAATCCTCTCACCTCCCTGGACTCTGACCTGTACCCCAGCTCTTGTATGCATAAATAAATAAATCTTAAAAAAAAATAAAAATAAAGATATTTAATTAACAAATTTTACAGTGACTACTGTAAAACTAAAGTAAATATTCCATACCATGGTTTCTGGGCACTTTTTACAAGTAATACTAGGCCCTCCATTATTAGATATCATCTGGAATCCTGGTAGACACACACAAGAAGTTCCTAAAAAAGAAAAGAGCCAATTTTAATCTTGATAAATAAAAATAAAACTCCAAGATAGGGAAAGTTTTGGTAATTCTTAAGATCTTGAGAGATAGTATAGTAGTTAAGAGCAAGATGCTGTCACCAGTGCAGCTTGCTTTCAAGTTCATATATATATTCTTTGGGTTCTAATTTCAGTTCTGCTACTTAGCTGTGTGTCCTTCAAAAAGTTACTGAACTTTTCCCGCCATTCGCTTCCTCTTCTGTAAATGGGCACAACACCACCTATTTCACAGGGTTAATACAAGTATACGTAAAAGTCTTAAAATGTATCTGGCAGAGTAGATGTTGTGTTTGCTACTATTTTAAGTGCAAGCATAATTAAAATAGTAAATTATTATACTATTAAAATAATAGTCTATTGATTAGCTGTTATGGGAAATTTTACATTTCTATTTCACCCAACCATAAGCACTTATTCAATGAATTCAAATTTACTTTATCAAAACAAAACTTTACAAAGAATGTTACCTAAATCACTGTTTATAAAATATGTTTGGATAGTTAATACTGTAAGGTAATCACTATTTAACACTCTGGAAAAGTAAGGACAGTATTCTCTAAAGAGGTATAATAAATGGAAGCAGTACAGTGCGTGGGATATCTGGGTTCCTAATTCTCAAACTAACAGCTTAAACTTTAGAGTTTGTGAAATGCTTTCTCATTCATTGTTCTTTATTTAAAGAGCCTGGCCTGTACTACATGATGACCTAAATGAAGATATCAAATTTGGAGATGGCTGATAGTACTATGTGTCACTAAACTGAGATTGAAAACATCTTAGACTTTGGGAAAAGTTTTATTCTGAGCAGTTTCCCAAATCCTAACGAAATCTGTAATATTATGGACACACTCTATAGCAAAATACACAGGTTAAGTCTAAGGGCAAAGTGACATCAGTTCTTCAAGTTCCCAATTTCGGTGACAAAGACATTACCTCATCTAGGCTTCAAATTCCATATCTGTAAAATGTGAAGATGGACTTGATGGTCCCTTCCAGCTCAATGTTTCTAGGATTTGCAAAGCAAATAAAGTGCCAGCTAACATCCTCCCCGTCCGGTCATGTGCTCCTCTGAATCTCAGATTACTTCCAATTTCTGTTATACCTTGATAGTGGCTTTCCAGATGCCTCCCTAACGACTCTTCCTCAGCTGAGGTGTGGAGGACTAGGGCCGAGAAATTAATTATGAACATTTCAAGGAGTACCGGATTGGGGGTTTCCCAGCCTCACGAGTGTGCAAACTGCTATTCTCCAGGAAACCCTCTCAGGCGTTGGCAGTTAACTGTGATGAAACATTCTTCACACAGACGAAAAGGTGTTTCAACGACTCCAAGGACTGGACGCAGCACCAAGGCGGGAGTGTTACTTTAACCAGGGCCCAGCCCAAACCGCCTCACCTCGGGTGTCCCGCTTCTGGTTGGCTCCACAGGGGACACAGGAAAGCGCGGAGATGTCGAAGTACTCGTTGTGACCGCACATCTCGGGCTGCCGGAAAGGAAAGGAAAAGATCTGGGCCTGCGACACGCGAAGGAACACCAACAAGAGTAATGCAGTCTTTGCAGCCAGGGATAAGATGCACCAAGCCGCCATTGCTACCCAGCCTCCGCGCCGTCCGTCACCATGGTGCAGAAGCCAGCAGCCTCGCAGACTCCGGCATCCCACCAGCCTCTGCGGCAATTCTACTGAGCCGATTGGACAACTCCGACCTGGAGTTCGGAAGTCCGCCCGCGCTGCCTGGTTGCTAGGTTACCAAAGCCGCGGGAAGCTGGCTAGCGCGCAACGGGCGCGGCCGACAGTTTAAAACTCAGGGACGCGACCCATTTGTGGAAGTTGAAATCAATTTAGGGGATCGGGAAATAGAAAATCATAGCAAAGGAAATATCTGATTGTGTCACATAAATTAAATGTAAGTATTGTTTCATTTAAACCGTTACATGTTATTTTACATCATAATTTATCCAGGTTGATAATTTTCGTATTCAAGATTTCCTATAAAATACATGTCAATAAAGCATGAAAAATCAACTTTATATATACAATACTGGAATATTACTAGGTTTCAGGGACTAAAAAAGTCATTGAAAATTAAATATAAGAATAGCAATAATTGATTTTTTCTTGAGCAGGAAGAGATCAGTATGGGACGAGAACCATTTCAAGGGAAGACGGTCATTTTCTCTCAGACTGGAGATAAAGAGGAGACATGAGTAAAACCATAATGAAGTCCTGGAGTGGGGTACAGAGAGATTGAGCAATATCACTTTCCTGAGTAAAGGAAAAGACAGAGTAATTGGAAGGAATATCAGTTAGAGATGAAAATTGGCATCAGGTCTAGTATTGCCTGGAGTAGATCATATTGGAGTGGGAGCAATTAAGAGGATGGGCTAGGAAAGATGTGGGGAAGAAGAATATAGTTCTGTTATGGTGAACATAAGTTGCTGACTCAGGTAGAGAGGAATAGCAGAAATGAATGGGCAGGTCCAGTGACTGAGGAAGAGTTTGAACTAGAAATGGGAAACATCAAGAGTGTTCCAAAGTCTGTTATGTCTGGGACTCATTCGGTGACACATATACTAAAATTGGAATGATTTGAAGAGGGCTAGCATGTCCCCTGCACAAGAATGAAACACCAATTTATGAAGGGTCCATATTTTTTTACTCTTGTGGTACTCTTCCTTGGCGGGACGTTAAATCATTTTCCAAACACATATCGGAGCATTTCTATGAGTAGACCTTTGTCAGGGACAAGGGCTGTCTGTGGTGCTTTCCTTCAGAGTGTACATAGTTTATTAGAAAAACTTATCCTTAAAATGTATTGGAATTACTTTTCTAATTAAGGATGTGAAACTGGAAGATAGGATTAACTCTGCTTGGAGGGCTGGGGGTAGGAAGGAGCTCAGCAAAAAAGTCACAAAGGAAGAGAGATGTAGGACAGGTCAGACTGAGGGACCAGCAAGAATGGACCCAGAGGCTTGTGAAAGCAGGCATATCATGGAAGGCATGTATCTCAGTTTCCCTGGTGCAGGTTGCGTATGGTTAGTAACAAGAGGTGAGGTTGGACAGCTTGAAAGGAATATGAATGTAGGCATTTGAATGCTTTTATTTGCCTACCACGGTTTCAAGCTTAAGACTTAACGCTAAACATGATAAGATGTACAGTTTAGAAAATATCCTGGACATATATGGAAACCTTCTATAAGTAGAGGTGACTTGTGAGGCTAACACTGAAATCCAGTGTCTAAATTAGGGCAACTGAAGAAGGAACAGGCATGAGAGGGCAAATGAAAGAGTCATTTAGGAGGAAGAATTCTAGGAATTTTTATGATTTGGACAGAGGGAGTGAAACTAAGGATCATCTCCAGGTTTCTGATTTGGGGATAGATAGAAAGTACCTGGGGCTGATAAAACTTTCTAAATGAGCCTTATTGTATAGATTAAATAAAGACATTTAAAGCAAAAGTGAAAATTATAGGGATTATTTAATATGTTGAGGGCAACTAAGGTCATGGATAATTGAAATAATTTTATTAATTTCTTGCTTTCCATGTGTCAGGCACTGCAATATCTCATTTTATCCTAAATTGAGATCATCATACTTTGCAGATGATAAAGACAAGGTTCAAAAAGCATATGTCACTTCCTAACGGCACACTTAGATCATCATTTTAACTGGGCGGTCTGACATCAGATTTCACACTCAACCTTGATCCTTTTTTCACAGTATCAAATGCATTTATAAAAAAATAAGTAAATGTGAAAATAACTGTGCTTTAATTTTTGGACATGGGAAGGTTATTGTAATGCAATATTACTTTATTTCAGTGCTACTATATGGCTCTGCTGTTGCTGAGATAACACAGTGCCAAAGTACTCAGCAGTACAAACTCCAGGCCAGGGGATAGGGATGAGGGAGGCGTGCCTTACTCTATAGAACAAGGCAGGGCTTCTTCACCTTAGGGTGTACAGATATGTGTGTTACTGCTGCTCTTGAATCCCTAGATATACTTTCCTGGGCATTAATAAAGAAAAGCAAAAGGCAATGAGACCATGAAGGAATTAATCAGTTGAAAGACTTCAAAGAGGGTAAAAAGAAGATTCAAATTGCAGAAGCGAGGTTGTGGTCAGAAAGGGAAATAAGTGAGTTTAAGGTCTTAAAGTTGGGGCACTTTGTGTGGTGAGCCCTGCACTTTCCCAATCTCTCGATTCTTTGTGCCAATGGCGTCTATATGTAAGCACCTGCAGTGTCATATTCAATATGTTCCAAACTGAACTTAGCTTCCTTGATGAAACACTCCTGGTTTTCCTCTAGGTTAGTTCTAGAATAAGCTTTCTGGTTACTCCTACTCTGTGCCCTTTGTAAGCTCAGTCTCCTTTACTTGCTATAAATGTCTTTGAGCACTTGGTCCTAGACTTTTGCCTCTTCACATTCCTTGGTTCCCCTTTGTCAGTTATGTCTGTGGCTTTTATGACCACTTTTTGCAGATGACTCACATCTTTCCCATCTCTGTATGTCCAAATCTGAACCAGTATTTTCAATTGCTGGCTTGAAAGCTCCATTTGGGTAGAATGAAGCATTTTTTTAAGGATATCTAAGAGCAATCTTCATCTTTCCCCTTCCTCTTTTTTTTTTTAAGATTTTATTTTATTTATGCATACAAGTTTTGTGGTATAGGTCAGAGGCACGAGGGGTGAGATGATTCACCAGAGACAGAGTGGGGAACAGAACAGGCAGACTGACTGAAGTACCCTGCTGAGGGGAGCAGGTGCCACGTGAGCCACCTCCCAGGCTGGGGCTCGAACTCCCTTCTGCAGTGACTGCGGATGCTTCACAGCGCAGTGCTCAACCCACTGCGCCACTGGGGAGGCTCTTATTCCCAATTTTTAGATGAGGAAATTAAGATACAGAGAGAAAGTCAGTAAGAACTGGAATTAAGATTCAGGCATCTATGTTCTTGGTTACAATGTTATGAGGTCTCTTATCATGGAATTAAAGCAAGAATGATGAGAATATGTGATCTATTAAGTTGGAAGAGGCAAAGAGGGTGATGTTAAAGAAAGATACCCAGTTTAGTAGACTGCACATCCTCTAATTTTATAATTTATTTCCTGGTTTGATAGAGCACATATTTCAGCAGCTTCATGAGAGAGGATGCATATGATGTTGTACACATGAAAATGTGTTTATTTACCCAAACACTTAGTAGATTTACTTGGGTATAGAATTCAGTTGGGCAAACTTTTCTCAGAATTTTAAATTTATTGCTTTTTTTTCTTTTGGTTTTTATATACTGTTGAAAAATCTGCTGCCATTTTGACTCGTGTGTACAATTTGTCTTCTGCTCTCAGGAAGTTTTTAGAGTGTTCCCTTTGTCCTCCTTTCTCTTGATTTTTACACCGATATGTCATAGGATGTTTCACTGTCTTCTTGTTGAGCACTTGTTAGATCATAATTATTCCTTTTAAATAATCCCTTTTTCCTGTTTTTTTTTTTTTCCTTCTGGATACCTTACCTTTTAGATTTTAGACTGCTTGGACTATTCCTCTGATTTTTTTATACTGTTTTCTCCATTTTATTTTGTTTTACTCATACTTTCTGGAAGATTTTATAAGCTTTACCTGTGAAACATTCCAGTGAACTTTTCATTTTCACTGTCATTAATTTCTAAGAGCCCCTTTAAACTTTCTAGCAATTTTATTTATAACATCCTAGTATTCTTTCATGGATGCAAGCTTCTTAAAGATATTACTGTTTTAAAGTATTCTTAAAGATTCTGCCTGCATCACCTGTTTCATCAAAGTTATGCTTTGGGGGGCCTCCCTGGTCACACAGGCGTTAAAATCTCAGTGCTGTCAAGCTGCTGCCAGCCACTGTGGCATTAGTTTGTTCCCGGGCCAGGGAGCTAACCCACATGGTGCAGCAGACCTCTCCTGTCCCACCTTCTGCTCCCCTCAGCAGTGAATTTCAGTTAATCTGCCTGTTCTGTTCCCCATACTGTCTCTGGTAGATCTTCTCACCCCCTGCACCTCTGGCCTGCACCCCAGTTCTTGTATGTATAAATAAAATTATAAAAAAAACTTTATCAAGTTATGTTTTTGTATTAAGGCTTTTTTCATTAATCTGATGCATCTTTGCTCTTTATGTATATGTATATTTTGCCTTGTACTGTATGTATATGGGAGTGGAGCACACTGCAAAAGCTAATTGGAAGGTGGAACTTTTTGGCATGGTTTCGATGTCCAGGGTGATCAGTCTGGGCAGTTCATAGGGCTTTCCCCCATGTCTGTACATTTTATCCCCACTCCTTACCCCTTGTTGGGTTGATACCTTTCCAGAAAGACTCTTCTCTCTTGAGAATTTAAGCCTGGCTACCAGGTTTAATGAGAAAAGGTATTAGTTTCATCATTCTGTTTCATCATTCACATAATGCCCTTCTTTTATATATAGAACCCCTAATCTCATCTGTACTAGTTGTTCCCTAGTCATATTCCATCCAGAGAATAAACCTCCAATTTTCTGCTGTAATGAGAGAGAGACAGGTTTCTTGGTACTGGAGGGAAGGAGTCTTAAATTCGTGTTTTTAGTGCCTTATAAATTGATGTTCAATTAACTTTTTCCCAACACAAGCTTGATGCTTCCTTCTACGTCTGATGACTTCTCAGGTTGTTACTGAGCTTTCCTCACCAATTTAGGATTGAGACTTCTTGGATTCACAAAAGAAATGATCACCTATCCATCTACTTCCTGCTTGGAAAGTTTTATTGCTGCTACCTCATTCATGCCTTATTATCTTCATTCTTGTCAGCTTTTCCTTCTTTGTGAACTTCTTTTCTGTTACTTTATTAAGGTTTCTAGTAGGAGTTGAAGTTAAACGTCTGTGCACAGTCACCTTAAACTGGAAACCAAAGTAACTTGCTAACCTGTCTTCATACACATACTCTTCCCACCTTCTGATCCATTTTCCATACCTCAGTAGAACTAATCTTTTGAAGTGCAAATCCAATGCCACATCTGTGCTTAAAATAACTCATTGATTTTCCAGTTCAAAGTTCAAAGTCTTTAACATGACCCACAGGACATGACTTCTCACTGCACACCGGTGTACTATGGCGACACTGGTCTTCTTTCAGATTGCCGAATGCTGCTGTCTGTCCATTCTCTGCCTGGACAAGCTCTCCACTCCTAGTCATTTCCCTGTACCTTGCTAACTCCTCCCTTCCTTTCACTTAATCTATCAATTCCTTCAGGAACACCCCCTGCCTTTTGTGACCAGGCAAGTTTATTCTATGAAACAGTCACAGAACCACATATTTTTCCTTTATAGCTCTTCTCCCCATTGTAAAATTACATCTAGTTGAAGAACTCGTTCATTAGGTTTTCTCTCCTCTCTGAAACTGTGAGCTTTTTAAGAGCAAGGCTATGCATATTTTTTTCCCTCACTATTGTCTCCTTAGTACCTGGAGTTGTGCATAGCCCACTGCAAGTATTATTTAACACATATTTATTGCAATAGAAAAGCCTCAAACCTTGCTTTATTCTCCTGATCCAAACTAAGTGGGGCTGTATGCTTTCTCCCCTCATTTTAACGTTGAGAATGGGCAGAGGGCCAATGTGAGTCCTTTTAGCACTAAAGACAGCATTCTCTGTGTCCACATGACATGGTGTCAAGCAGAGTATCATGTACCAGTTATAAATTCTAGGGGAGGATTCTGAACACTTGTATCCCTTGCACCTTGAATCAGAGTCACCAAGTCAATGCAGTCAAATTGTGGGTGGGACAAACACTTTATATACACAGCAAAGAGACAGAGCACTATTAGTTTCAAACTTGGTGTTGGTGTCATGGCAAATGGGTCTCTTCTGGTCAGTGACATAAGGCAATTGGCCTGTACATGACACACTTTTCATGTTGCAGTGGGAGAAACTCAGTCTCCTACTGTGGGAGGACAGATTTAATAGTAGGGTTGGCCAAGAGCCATACAATCCACACAGTTATTGAAAGACAAAAGAGTACTCATTGAACCAGAAATAAGGAAAGATATTCCCATTCATAGGTGATAAGATGGGCACACTCTATATGGGCTCTTTAACTCTTGGTAAAGGAGTGTTCCATTCTCCAAGGATCATTCTCACATGGCTGAGTGAGGGCTGAAAGGCTAGTATATGAGATTGTCTTTTTCAACACGTGATCTTTTGGAGTCTCTTTTTCTCTTACATCCTCTTTAGATTCTTATTTCTTCCTCTAGCTTCTTCTGTTTATATACTTGGGACTGGATAGAATCCAGAGAAAGGAAGTCTAAGCAGGAGACATTCTATTTCTAACGGGGTCCTGCCCACTTACTAGGAATGGGTTGTACACTGAGATTTGGGAGCCAAAGTTTCAGCAGTAAACCATGAGGATTTTACCTAATACCTTTTCTGCATGCCTCCTTTCTTGACCACTAATGGTGATAAAAGTGTTCAGCATCTGAATCTTCTCCAATTTTCTGCCGTGCAGACAGGCAGAAACTTCTTACCTCAGCCGAGAAGTTGTCCAAGTTGGAATGTTTGGAGTCCTGTTTGATTCTTATTTACCATGTGCTCTCATTTGTTGATTCTATTAAGTTCCTAGAATCTGAGTTCTGTCATACATAATGGATCAAGCCCTTTTTTTAATTCAGTGTCTAAACAGTACTCCAACCATCCCTAGGTGTTTGTTGTGCCTAGTTGTGCCTCTGAGGATCACTAGAGGGGAAAATTGTCAAGGAACATGCATGTCACCAGAGTACATGCGAGATTTCATGTTACATGCTTTTATTGGCCTTTTACTATGTTCCTTTAATGTTTTAATATGTAATTAGCTCAACAATCATATTATCATCTTCAATTAATAGGTGAAGAAATTGAGGTGGAGGTTCAGTCACAAAAGTGATACAGCTAGCAAATGTCAGTTAGGCTTAGATCTATGGTATTCTGATTTTTGAGCCAGCATTCTTAATTTCTAAGTTACACTGGAGTTTATTGTGAGCTAGGGATTATACTAAGTACTATATAAGCATTATTTTTTTTAGTCTTCATAATGTACTTATATGGTGGGTACTGTTATCTTCACTCTACAAATGGAGAAGTCTAATGATAAGGAATTCATCCATAAACATAATATAGCAGAGCTGGAACCTATACTTGATCTGCCTGCCCCAAGAGCCTCGTTCTAACCCTAAGCTCTACACATCCCTGTGTGCTGACTGGCTGCACGTGTGCGCTGTCTTCTCTGCTAGAGTACAATATGAGCTAGTGTGAGGAAGGAGAACTGCCAGGAGCCTTAGCAAGGTGCCTGCACAGTCCATGATCAATGTTAGCTGAAGTAAATAGAATCAAGCTGTACAAGAAGGGTGAAGGTCCTTGGAGTTCAGAAGACTGAGGAATTCAGACCAAGTGATGAAAGGCTGTTCTTGAAGGATGCTGAAGAGCAAGGAAGGGCAGCAGAAAGTGATAATAAAATCATTCAGGAGGGCAGGTAGTGCTACACTTGTGACAAAGCCCCTGGGAAGCTCAAGCTTCAGATACAACCTTAGGAAGCTAGACTTATTAACTAGTTAGCATTTAGTTGGGTTAGTCACGACAGTCCAGGGGTTCATCCTGGCCTGGTATCTCACGAACTTTATTTTAAAAGCTAACATTTATTGGGCCTCCCTGGTGGCTCAATAGATAATCGTGTAATTAAATCAACTACCTTAACTGATACTTTCTCTCTTTTTTCCCTAATTGTAATGGTATAGCCATTTGAGAAAGGCAGATAGCATAGGAAAGACAGGCTTTCACTAGAATGTCCCATTTGGAGAAAATATGTGTGAATAGAAGGCCTGGACATTCCAAAACAATGAAGGAGTCTGGGAATACCTGTCAAAACCTGCCCAAAGGAAAGAGTCTGATCTAAGCACATTTTTTCAGACAAGCTTTATAATAAGTACTCATTAAATGATAGCTGTATTTTTATTTAGATGGATGAGAATGTTTCCAGATACCCTTCCTGAGAAACACTTTTTGACATTAGTTTACTCCTCATGTTCTATTTCCATGTTTAGCAAACAACTCTATGGTCATTTGACTTCATTTAGAGAGTATATAAGCTAAGAAAATGCTGGTTAGCCTGAGTTGATCTCAGTTGTACTTCTTGTGAATTAATATTGAGAATATGATAGCATTGCTTCTGTGTGCTTGGTTAAAGGGAGTCTGCCTCAGAAGATAGAATCTTCTCCCTGTGTGTACAGAGATTCAGTTTCTGAAAGCAAATAACCAGGGTTCAACTCTTGGTTTATATTACTTATGTAACCTTGGGCAAAATTACCTAGCAACTTAGTATGCAATCCTTTATGCCTGTTTTCATTGTTTGTAACATAGAAAAATAGTATAAAAATATTTGTATCATAGAAAATAGTACCTTCCTATGAAAGTAGTTGTTAGAAATAGATAATGTACAGGGCCTGGTACAAAATAACCCCTTAATAAATGTTAGCTCTTTTTTAAAAAAAGATTATTTATGCATACAAGAACTGGGGTACAGGTCAGAGGTGTGGGGGATGAGAGGAGTCACCACAGACAGAGTGGGGAGCAGAGCAGGTGGACCTACTGAAATACACTGCTGAGGGGAGCAGCAGGCAGACAGGAGAGGTGTGAGGTGCCATATGGGTCACCTCCCTGGTCAATTGAACTTGTGCTTGTGCTGCAGTGGCTGTGGACAGCGTCATAGTGCTGTGCCTTAACCCACTGCACCACCAGGGAAGCCCAATAAATGGTAGATTTTAAAATAAAGTTCTTGAGATGCCAGGCCTGGATGAAACCCTGGACTTTGGTGAGAACCGAGCTAAATGCTTAGGTAATAAGTCTAGCTTCCTAAAGTGGTATCTAATGCTTGTCAATGGATCATCTTGACATTTGAAACAAAATACTAATACACAGTTGCAGCTATTTACATTTATTAACTTATTCAACACTTTCTTCAAACCTAAGAGGTAGGTACTTAACTATACCTATTTTACAGATGTGGAAATGAGGCATAGGGAAATTAATTTCCCCAAGTGAGTAAATATGGGCTTCCACCCCAGGAATCTGCTTTTATGACTTGTTAAATAAAATACCTCTTCTCAATTATTATAATTAAGTTAATGAAGGAGTATTTTACAATGAAGGATTCAAATCTCATTTTCCTCATCTGTAACATGCAGTTTTTGCTTTCTTAGTGAGCTTTGAATTCACCCATAAACGGTCGTTATAAAACGTGATGGGTTGCTTTATTATTTGCCAAAAAAAAAAAAATCACACCAAATGTTCATCAGCTATTTTGTAGGAGGGATCACAAAACATGACTGTAATTGACTTTCCCCCACTTTCAAGACTGGCTTATGTGTTCTCATATTCAAAAAACCAGAAGGTAGAACAACAACTGTATAATGGCACTTCCTCACAAAGTTATTAATGTATGTAAAATGGAATAAGCATGCATTTATTGAGCCCGGGTTGCTGGTACCGTTACAGGGCAGGGAGCACCACCCTGTACTGTACCTAGCGAACATGTAAGGCAATAAACGAACGTTTCTGTGGCCTTTTACAGAGTTTTTCAGAAGACGCTTACACCACACAGTAATTGCACCGCTGAAATGACAAAAGAAGTCTCTACTTTTGCAGCTTTTACCTTAATACCTGGAAATCGCGAACGCGTGCGCACAGCACTTACTGCAGCCTGATTGCAACAAACCTGTGGACTCGGAACTTTGTTTCCGAAGCTCTAGGTTCCGGCGGGTGGAGTGCCCGAGTAGACTAGAATGTGAGCGTGCGCAGAAGCGCCGCACTCCCCGGGAGGGCAGGCGCGCCGACTGGCCCCGCCTTTCTTCGCCTGACAACGGGAAGCGAACGAGCGTCCGGGCGCGTGCGCAGACAAGGCCGGGTGCCGGGGTGGTGGGTTACGCCTGCAGAGCGCATGGGCAGACAAACTGTACGTCCGTTTGTCCGGAGCCGAGGGGAGAGTGGGCGCCATCTTCTTCTAGGCTCACTGAGGGCTCTGCCTGCTCTGCGGAGGCTGACGCGACGGAGTGTCCCCCGTCCCCGGCCTTGTGTGTCCGACTCGGCAGCAGTGGTGTGTGTTATTGCCAAGTGCGAAGCAGTTACCCTTGGGGCGTCGGGGCTGGGGAATGGTTGGCGTTGGGAGCGGAAGAACAGGGAAAGGCGGGGCCGGCGGCCGTGCCAGGAGTTAGCGTAGATTCTGCCGTTAGGGCACCCCCTTGCCTAGCTAAACACCTACTCGCCCGTCTGTCTCCATGTGGTGTTATGTGTACGCTTCCCAGTCGTCTTGACAGTGAAGCGCTCCAAGGGTTTCATAGGTATTTTTTTTCTTTGCTATGTCATCGTAGTCAGGCGTAGTAGAAGAGCACTGAAGGCCGGGCTCGAGAGATTTGCGAAGGGCCAGATTGTTAAGTTAGGTTTGGGAGTACCTCACCCGTGGCGATAGAGGGTGGAATGTTTGCCCTTGGGACGGCGTAACAGAAAGGCTCGGAGGTTGGGCGGTCCAGGTTAATTTGAAGGCTGCTTTGACTGAAAGTCTGGAGACAGCATCGGATCCCACATAGCAACTTTGGCCTGGCGCGAAAGAAGGAAGCTCTGATCCCTGGGAGTATGGACAAAAGCTTTGGGCAATAGAGACGATATCTTCGGATGCTCCCCGTTTGAGGATGATGGATGTTATGGGAAACCCTGTGCCTTGTGGATTCGTCTTCATTTGCAGTTCCTGTGGGAGACTGGCTCTCTGTCGTCATGCCTTTGGTTTTTATTTTAATCATCTACATTATAAAATGATAAAAGGCAGATCATCATAAAAGATAATTGTGTCCGAACTGGGGTAGATTACTTTCTGCAGGGGAAGCGAATGCGTTTAGAATCTGTACTTCATCATAACTTGAGTTTTTAAGACATAGTCGCAGTTTTCTCTTCCTCACTAATTCTGGAAAATGATTTGTTATTCTCTAGTTAAAATCAAACAGATCTGAGATGAAACCTATTTAAATTCAGCGGTCTTCCCGTTTTCCGCTCACTCTCTGCCTTTGCGTAATCCTTACTGATTAATGGTGATCAAGTGGGATGAATGATTAGATAAAATCAGTTATTTAACGTGAGCTTATTAAGTGCCTTGTCCTTAAATAAGCCTGTAAAGACCTCCTTCCTTTTTTTCATAGGTTGGAAGATAACTCTAAAGTCATCAACACAGTCACGAAAACTTGAATTCATAAGTAGAAAAATTTTAAGTTAGTACTTTAGGGTATTTGTGTGTTTTTGTGTAATCTTCTAGAGTGGATTTTCTGAGGAATTTGCTTAAGGATATAACAGGGAGCCATAGAAAGGCAATCATTTTGAGAGCTGGTCTCTTATGTAGATGATTAACAAGGTGTGTTATAGAAGAAGGATACATGGTACATTATGGTACTTTCTTAAAGGCAAAGGAAGTTTAAGCATTAGTTGTATTTAACTGTCACAAATAGAGATTTTTTTTTTTAAACATTGGTCTGCTTGAATTGGAATTCATGAGATTTGTGCTCATGTACTGTGAGATTTGTACCACTTAGTTAAAATACTGTTTTTAAATGTGGTTAGGGAGGAAAATTTACTTGAAATTTAAAAAAATTGACATATTTCTTGAAACAGTTCCTAACTTTTCTTGTAGACACATTTATAGTCTTAGGACAAATTCCTCTACATTTATAAAAAAATGTATAGTAGAGACAAATTATGGGTATCTTACACTACTTTCTAAAATACTTTAAAAAGCCAAAAAGGAGCAAAGCAGTTTGCATAGGAAAGAGTACTGGAATTTAAATGTGAATAATTATTCAGAAGTCATTAATAGTTTTTGTTACAATGTAACTGGGGATACTGATTTGTTGAAGAAATAGGCTTATACTCATGTTTTTTTTTTTAATTAAAAATTTTTAATAGACTTTTTTAGAACTCCTTTTTAGGTTTAAAACAACATGAGCAAAAAAAAACTATTTTTGTTATCAACACAGCATTAATAATAATGCAGATGTAGAATATGTCAAATAATGTATATATATGCTATTTTAGTTTGTAGTTTGAAAAGTATAATTTATGAACATTTTTCAAGGGAAAATAAACCTTGCTGACCTCAAAAGATTATGTGGAGGAGTTTTACTTATATGTAAGTACTGATTTGAAACATTTATTTGCACATGAAGAACATAAAATTTTATAATTATTAATTTAGCATATAATTTTTAAAGAATTATATGGTAAGACTACATTAAAATTGGTTATTGTGGGTATCTCTGAAAGTGTTAGATATATATTTCTTAAATATTAAGTTGATATTTTTCAATAGTTAACATGATAATCCCCCAATATTCCAATTTAATATATTTTTACTTTTCTACATTATCACTTGTATTTCCTCAATAGAATGTAGACAGTTGTTTGAGATGGATTAAAGTTAGTGACATTAAAAATTTTATATCGGAACATGTTTTGTTTGGTTTGAGACAGTTTAATAGTAACTTTTAGGAATTTATGATAAAGAATAGTAGTAGCTGAGATTTTTGAATTTAGGGTTATTGTAGTATGTGCCTTATGGAGTCAGGAAATTTGGTTTGATGTTTGGAAATGTGAGCTGTATGTGTAGAACATAAAGTTAAATCTAAATGGTAGCCATGGGTTTTGGATTTATTGCTTTAAAAATGGTTTTTGAATTTGAAGCATTAGTTTTTTTAAATTGTATTAATTAGATTTGGTCCTGTGTTTGAAAGGGAGAATGGCAAGTGAGCTATCGATAGATGTTTGGTCTTTTCGGTGGTGGAAATGATAGGATTTTGGCAATTTTTGGTGCTTTCAAATTATGATTTTACTTTTTGAAGTGTTTTTTTTTAAGTAGATATAACATTTGTATATGGAAGAATACTTAGAACTAAAGCATGGAATTTACTTAGCTTTGATAAAATTTTTAAACCCATGTAACTTCTACTCCAGTCAAAATATTTAATATTTCCATCACCCCTTTCTTCATACCACTTCCAATCAAGGAATTTACAATTTTAGGTAGGTTTTTTCTTTTTAAAAAAAATTGCAGATGTCTGCTTTGGAATATATACCTCTTTCTCGCTAAAGGTTGATTAATTTCCCTTGGAACCAAGGAAACCATCTGCTAATGCTCATAGTTGTGATTTTTGTATTGTTTCACTTTTAATAGATAATTCTGAAGTGAATATCATAATCTGGCGTTGTTTAAGCTCAATTACAGAGTCCAAGGATTAATTATATTTCGTTTTCTTTCCACAGTTAAGTTGCTTTTACAGAATTAACAGGTCTCCAAGAAATTAAAAAAAAAAAAAAGGTAAGATATTCAGAGCTTAAGGCTTTTCACAGAGACTTGGAAAAAAAAAGTAAAGTAGAATAGTACATCTAGGTACACATGGATTCTGTATTCTATGTCTGGTCAGTGATGTATTAGTGGGAAGCAATTTATTATGAGCAGAAATTATATACTGACCGTAGATGGCTTTTCTAAATTCGTAAAATCTATTGTGGTTGGTAAAAATCTTTAATACAGAAAGCTATCTTTAAGTTTCAGTAGAAGATATGTTTCTGAGTCTGAAAATAGCTTGGTCTTGTTGTGAAGCAGCACTTGGCAGACTTACAAAGATTTGCTATTTTTGATGCTTATTCTGTATGGAATAGGTGATATGAAATGTTTCTTCAAAGTAGTTGGTTTATTTGTATGTTTAGATGGGAGTTTTTTAAAAGAATTTTAAAAAGTCAGTATTTTTGAGCTTATAACTTGCTTTCATTTATAAAACCTGAAGGTAGGAATCAAGTAATTTTAAGCTAAGTTTGGGATAAGGTACTTCAAAAATAAGACTTGCTATTATGTGTACCTTTTTGTCTACAGGTCATTATTGCTGTGGTTTGAGCTCAGCATGGCTGTAGTCATCCGTTTACTGGGGCTTCCTTTTATTGCGGGGCCTGTGGATATTCGCCACTTCTTCACGGGATTGACTATTCCTGATGGAGGAGTGCATATAATTGGAGGGGAGAAAGGGGAGGCTTTTATTATTTTTGCAACAGATGAAGATGCAAGACGTGCCATAAGTCGTTCAGGAAGGTTTATCAAGGATTCATCTGTAGAACTCTTTCTTAGTAGTAAGGCAGAAATGCAGAAGACTATAGAAATGAAAAGAACTGATCGCATAGGAAGAAAGCGACCAGGATCTGGGGCATCGGGGGCTGGCAGCTTATCTAATTTTGTTGAGGATATTAAGAAAGAAACAAGTAATTCTGGATATGACTCTTCAGTTAATCAAGATGATGGGTTTCATACCAATGGTACAGGACATGGTGATTTAAGGCCAAGAAAGACACGGCCATTGAAGGCTGAGAATCCTTATTTGTTCCTACGAGGTTTGCCTTACTTAGTAAATGAAGATGATGTACGGGTTTTTTTCTCTGGTTTGTGTGTGGATGGAGTAATTTTCTTAAAACATCATGATGGCCGAAATAATGGTGATGCCATAGTAAAATTTGCTTCGTGTATTGATGCTTCGGGAGGTCTTAAATGTCATAGAAGTTTTATGGGTTCAAGATTTATAGAAGTAATGCAAGGCTCAGAACAACAGTGGATTGAGTTTGGTGGTAATGGAATTAAGGAGGGTGACATTCCTATGAGAACTGAAGAACATTCTCCACCCAGAGGAGTTAATGATAGGCATTTTGGAAAACAATCTCATTCAAAATCTCCCAGAAGAACACGTTCTCGTTCTCCTTTTGGATTTTATGTTCATTTAAAAAATCTGTCCCTAGGTATTAACAAAAGAGATTTAAAAAATTTCTTTAGAGATACTGATCTGTCCAGTGAACAGATTAAGTTTTTATATAAAGATGAAAGAAGAACAAGATATGCCTTTGTGATGTTCAAGACTCAAAAAGACTATAATACTGCTCTGGGTTTGCATAAGACTGTTTTACAGTATCGTCCAGTTCATATTGATCCGGTTTCTAGAAAACAAGTGCTGAAGCTCATTGCATGCTATGAAAAGAAAAGACCGCCATCAATAGGGAAAGAGAGGCTTGGACATATTTCTCAAAAATACTCTCAAGAAGGCCACTCTGGCCAGAAGCTGTGCATCTATATAAGAAATTTCCCATTTGATGTTACAAAAATTGAAGTGCAGAAGTTCTTTGCAGAATTTTCTCTTGCTGATGATGACATTTACCTGCTTTATGATGACAAAGGAGTTGGTCTGGGAGAAGCACTGGTGAAATTCAGAACAGAAGAACAGGCCATGAAAGCTGAACGGTTAAACCGACGAAGATTCTTAGGGACAGAGGTTTTATTGAGACTTATATCTGAGGCACAAATGCAGGAGTTTGGTGTAAATTTTCCTTTGATGTCCAGTGACAGGATGCAAGGTCATTCACAGTCATGTGATAGAGAGGACCATTTTCATTCATTTGACTCAAGTGATCCACCAGTATACTCAGATGGTCTTTCTGAAAACTTTCGACATCAGCAAGAAGACTTGAGACACCTGGATAATTTCAAGCATCCTCAGCCTGATAGGCGTCCTCCAGAAGACTTTAGACATTCCCCAGAGGACTTTAGGTGCCCCTGGGAGGAGGACTTCAGGCGCCCTCGGGAAGAGGACTTCAGGCGCTTTCGGGAGGAGGACTTCAGGCGCCCTCGGGAGGAGGATTTCAGGCGCCCGCGGGAAGAGGATTTCAGGCACCCTCGGGAGGAGGACTTCAGGCACTCTTGGGAGGAGGATTTCAGGTACTCACCGGAGGACTTCAGGCACTCACCGGAGGAGGATTTAAGGCACCCTCGGGAGGAGAACTGGAGGCGACCACCTGAAGAGGATTTCAGGCGGCCTTCCAAGGAGGACTTCAGGAGACCCCCGGAGGATTGGAGGCGGCCTGCTGAGGGAGACTTCAGGCGGTTACATGAGGAAGACTGGAGGCGACCATTTGAGGAGGACTTCAGGCGTCTTCCCCAGGGGGAATGGAGGAGACCACCCGAGGAAGACTTCAGGCGGCCCCCTGAGGAAGACTTCAGGCGTTCCCCCGAGGAAGAGTTCAGGCGGCCACCTCAGGAACACTTCAGGCGTCCACCCCCAGAACACTTCAGGAGGCCGCCACAGGAGCACTTCCGGAGGCCTCCCCAAGAGCACTTTCGGCGGCCGTGTCCGGAGCATTTTAGGCGACCACCTCAGGAGCATTTCAGGCGGCCACCGCAGGAGCATTTCAGGCGACCCCGAGAGGAAGATTTCAGGCACCCACCAGATGAAGATTTCAGGGGTCCTGATGAAGACTTTAGGCACCCTCCTAATGAGGACTTCAGGAGCCCCCAGGAGGAAGATTTTAGATGCAATTCTGATGAGGACTTCAGGAGACTCCCTGAGGAAGACCTCAGGGAAACATCAGAGGAAGACCCTAGACTTCCTGACACTATTAGACCCCCTGGAGAGGCGTTTCGGAGCCCTCCTGAGGATTTTAGAAGTCATCGCCCTGTTGTGAGTTTTGGTCACCCAGAAGGTGGCAAGTTTGATTTTGGAAAGCGTAACATGGGAAGTTTTCCTGAGGGGAGATTTATGCCTGATCCAAAATTAAATAGTTCAAGTAGAGTAACTCCTATTAAGATAATGAATCTTCCATTTAAAGCTAATGTTAATGAAATTCTAGACTTTTTCCATGGTTATAGAATCATACCTGATTCTATTTCAATACAATATAATGAGCAAGGATTACCTACAGGGGAAGCCATTGTTGCTATGATAAACTATAATGAAGCTATGGCTGCTATTAAAGATCTAAATGACAGGCCAGTTGGCCCTCGCAAAGTTAAGTTAATTTTGCTCTAGAGCATTTCTAAGTTGAGAATTAACCTCCTCACAGTATTGATGCAGTAAAATGCATTTATGTTCTTAAAAGGTGTTTTTTTTTTTTTTTCATTAATGAAGAAACCATTTTATTTGGATCTGTGAGTAGAACAAATGTAAATAGTAGAATGTGAATCTGGTTTTCTTTTGCCTGCAAATTGCCATTCACTTTTTCTAATTTAAAATTATATATATGTATTTTTTTTTCCTGAGGGTGGGGAGAGAATTCCATGAGTTAATTTTTGTTGATGCCTCAAGACTTGTGTAAAGTAGAGCTGTATTTGGGGAGGATAAATTTTATATTTGCTTTTGTTTCCATTCTGTGGTTTACATCTTTTACTCAAACTATATAAGGAAATGGTCAGTGACTATTGTTCAGGTTTAGCATTTTTATTGCTATTGCCTGCAAACTAATGCCCTCTTCCTTGTCTTGAAATATTACTGTGTTAAGCCTCCTGTTAACTATATATAGTTCAAAATGGATAGACTGTGAACTTAAAGTTTACGTATGTAAAAAGCTGAGGAGATTCTTAAAGTTTCCATGTTCATAACTTTGCAAAGTTTTATAAAAATAAAAAAAATTGCAACTGAATAGACCAACTAAGTAACTGTACTTGTATTTATATAAAAAGAATTGCAGCTTTTATGAAGATTTTCAACAACGACATTAAACAATATGATAGGTGGGACCAAATATCCTATAATAATAGTACAGAGCACTGTATATACTTCCCTTCCATGATTTTCTTCAACATCTCATCCAGATTTGTAAGATTAACTTAAAATATTTAAGTTAAAAAATAAGAATGTTATAGGTACAAGGACACTTACAGGGCTTGTGCTGGGAAGACTATGACAGATGGATATAGTTTATATAGCGAGGAATAATTTACTGATAATTCATATATTTAATTAGGCTTTAATTTTTTAAAATTTGAAATTTTGTACCCATTTAGTATTTTTTTTTTTACCCAGTAACTAAATATAATACTTTCGTTGTTGAATTTTGACTTCAACATTAATGTAGACATTTTGTAAATACTAGATTTAATATTCTGTAGGGATACAGTAATACTGGGTACTTACATGCCAAGACATTTATAAGCACTTTACATGCATAATCTCAACCTTAATATTTCCCAAAAAGCATAGAGTATTATTTCCCTCTATTCCACAAATGAGATAATGAAGTTTAGATTGGTTAGGTAATTTGCATAAAGTCATAGTTTCAACCCATAGCCAGTTTCAACCCAGACAGACCACTGACTTCCTTTCATGCTCCTGATTTTGTGTTACTAATTTTAGTAAGACCATGCTGAAAATATTTTAAGAATAAATAATACCTTCTTACCTCCACTGTTTCAAAAGTAGCATTAAAAAAGATAAATTTATTATACTCTAGCATTGTTAGTAAAAGACAAAGTAACTTTAAAAGTTTTTACATATCCAGGTTTCTCTTGCATACTAACATTGTGTGTGTGTATATACATATATGTATATACGTCTAATTGAAAATTGTTTATTTTATTAAACATAATTTGACTTTGGTATTTTATAATTTACCTAAAACAAAGTTAATTTTCCTCAATGTTGTTATCCAGAAATTTCCCAAATTCAGCAAGTAAGAATAAAATTTGAATTTATATATGGTAGTTAAGTCATTTGATAATAGGATTTTGCAGAAGTAGGATACTTTGTCAGTACTTAGACAAAGTCAGTAATGTAAGTATTTTGGATTGTTTTTCAGTGATTTAAAAGAAACCTAAGAGAAGTCAACCAAAGTTTCTGTGTTTTTTGTAACATACTGCTTCCTAGTATAATGAATAAACTGGTAAACTTGGTTCAAAAAGGCACTTTAATATGGTTCTTTAAACTAGTAAGCTTACAGATAACCAGGAAAATAATACTCAAACCAGCAAAATGAATAAAATAGGAATATTCTAAATGCTTAATTATTATATAGATGGTTCATTTGATCAGCCCTTTTAAGGGATATGTAGATTTATAAGTTCTTTTCACATAATCTGTCAAGCTGATAGGAAGGTTAACAAAGTGAAATACCACAATGTGGAAATGTTGCTCAAAACTAGGCTGGTGTGGGATGATGGTATATAAAAGACCAACAGTAGTGAACACTGGCTTTGTATTTTGTTTATAAAATTAGTGGGTTGATAGAACTATTTTCATAATCTGTTTAAGATACTTTCTAACTTTTAAAAATAGCTTATTATAGGAAGTAGGATTCTGCTGATTGGGAGCCTTTTTCCAACTATGCCTTCAGTATAATGTTAACTAAAATTGGCCACGGTAGGAGTATTTATTCCACGTAAATTGGCAACTGCAGCACATCAGCACATTTTCCACCCTAGAGAACCAGTTTGCCAGTACACTATCAATTTCAAACACATAAGAGAATATTGCATATATACCCAGATTTAATAATTATCTTTTCATAGCCAGTTTGGTTTCGTACTCCCACATATATCAGGGATACCAGGAGTATCTTGGGTATGTAATTTAATACTCGGTGGCATTTTAATTATCTTAGAGACAAACTTTTTATCTAGAAGGTAACTGAAAAGCATAAATCATGCTTAAAAAAGAATTCTGTAACCAAGAAATAGGTAAGAATCATTGCATGATGAGTGCTCTTTTATCATGTACTGAGGTTAAGAACAGTGGCTTTTGTTCCATCTATGCCTATAAAGCAGTGGACCCCATCTTTGTATTACCTGTAAGCTATCACTGAACTGAATTAGGGAGGATATATTTGTGTCTGTAATTATATTTGAATTGACTCATTTTTTTCTCAATAACCGTAAATATTTAGAGATTAGGAATGGCGCCCTATAGGCTAAATAACTAGTAAGGTTGGTTCCTTTTTCTTTTTACAAGGAAACTTTTTTTTTACATTTTCAAATGTGTTTACATCTTACATGGTTATGTAAGTACTTATGTATTAGCCTTCATTTTTTTTTTTCCTTGACTCACACAGTGAAAAAAATACCATCTAGCTTTTTAAGAAAAGTTTGCCAGCCTATCTATATCTGGTCTACAAGAAACTTAAGTTTACATTGTTAAAAGTATTATCATGGGTAGTATTCTTTTTGTCTTAGAATATTTCTCTGAGATTGGGAGGGCATACATTTAATGTCAGAATTATTTGCTGTTTGCTTTATATTTCAGGCACTGTCTGTTTTAACTTTACAGATTGGGCAACTGGTGCTTAAAAGGAGTGAATTGCTATAAGGAGCAAGAGAAATACTGTAACATTTTCCCCTGCCTAACACTAACATCAAATTTAAATACTGAGAAGATAAATGCAGTGTCAGTTTTTTAAGAGAATCCACATTTATGGTTTTAAAGTGTTTTGAACATTAAGAGTACTGAAATAATTTTATGTCTATTCTCAGGAAGGAATGCTTTGTTAAGAATAGAATGATGAGTGACAGTTAAAAAAGCTTTCTACAAAGTCTTTATTTTTCTGGTATAATTGCTTTTTGTGGTTATCCCAAAAAGTTTTATAAATTTCATTATTTTTATATGCCTGACTGGAATCCATGAAGTAACAGAAGTATAATTCCCCATCCAAAGAAACAAAAAAATCAGATATAATGAAATCAGATATAATGATTGAACTATTTTATATTTTCAGGAATAAAATATACTCAACAGGATGGCAGTTAAAATGTTAGTGAATTTTTAATGATTAATGATTATTTAATGTTTTATTAATATTCCACCAAATTACAACTTTCCAAGAATTGAAGAACCATTTATAATGCTTTAGTGTGATAGCAATTTAAAACCATAATCAGGCAGAATGTGGCTTTCTTTTTGAAACTAAAATTTATGCTTTGTATATTTATGAAACTTATATCCTAGTGTCCCATTACCCTAAAGAATGATTATTATTATGCTTTTGATGCAAAGTAAATTTAGGTATATTAGTGTTGAAACTTTAGGCTTTCATAAAAGTGGAAACATTAAAAGAAAACTTGTCTTTTTGCTTAAACCTTTTATAGAATTAAATTTGTATTTAACCAAAAGGACTATCTAGAATCCTTTTCTGGTGATAAAAGCAGGGTATTTTAACTTAAAAAAAGCAAGTGAAATTATAAGATTTGGGGGTGTCTGTTACCTACTACTTCAAGTAGGTATAGTGCATTAGTATTAAATACTTTTAAAATACATAATTAAAAAAATGGAACATTACAAAAATTCTTAGGTAGGATATTTAAATGAATGACTGGAATGACAGATAATATTTTTTAAAACTTTCATTTTTGGTTGGCATGAATTTCCTTTATTTTTCCATTTCCGGTAGAAATTTAATGTATCAGATCAGTATAAAGTTTTACAGTTTAGTAATCCTGGACTCCAAGTCATTCAAGATGAAAATGGAAATGCAAGTTTACATAAGAAAATCAGTTTTCTTCTTCTGTAACGTCTAAGTCGTCTTCATCCTCTTCATCATCATCTGCTTGTTGATCCTTTCTTAGTAGACTGGTGGATACCTATTAAAATTAACACATTAAAAAATACTTGAAAATATTTTTACATGCTTTGTATCTACTTGTATGCTGTTACAGGAAAAAACAAATATTTCAGAAAAGTGTCCATATGTAACAATTTTTAGTAATGTAAAATTCCCTATGAATTACTGTATTTAAGGTTGAAAACAACCATAAAGTTTTTCATTCATCATGTTATTTTTTGAATAAAAATTTGAAATTAACCATTTGATTCCAGTTGGATACTAGTACTTCAATGACATAAAAGACTTTCAGTGCAAAGTATAGTTTCAGTTTATTATTAGTGTGAAAATAGCTTAAGTTAAAGAACTATCACAAAAAGGTATTTGAGAATCATCAAAGTAATGGCAAAAATAAAAGAATATTTCAACTTGTGTAGCTGAAATACTAAACTTTAAATATAGTGTGATTTAAATGGAATGAATTAAGAAACTTAGGCTTTAGTTGTGATACTATCACTTGGCTCACCTTGCTTCCATACCATTCTGAGGGTGAATTATCGAACTCCACAGGGCATTTAGCAATGTCTAAAGACATTTTTGATTGTCAAAACTGGGCATGTGTGCTATTGACATCTTTTGGGTAGAGGCTAGACATCTGTACAACATCTATACAGTGCACAAGACTGTTGAACAGTACTTATATCCCTCCCTTGTCAAGCTGTCTGGCCCAGAGTCAATAGTGTTGAGGTTAAGAAACCTTGGGATAATGCATAACCTGTAAATAAACTGCTACAAAAATGTTAACTAACTTAGGGTAACATTATTCTAAATATTAAAACTTTGTACTATGATAGATTGGGATTTATGTGTTAGGCACTTCATGCTGGAATAAAAAAAAATATTTGGTTGAGGGGAGCAGTAAATAAATGGCTAGAGATAACCAAAAGAGGTTTTGGGTCAGTTTTATCTAAAAGTTGCATTTTGAAAATATTTGGCTCAAGTTTAAATGCTGATGGCTAGATGAGAGAAAGGGCATACCTGATCATGAGTTGGCTTCCTGTTTTTACAAAGCTTTATTATAATAACCTTGCTGACTTGTTAATATATTTATTACTGCTCTTAGACCACAAAGCTGGTATTTTCTCTTTGACTATATAGGAAAAGGTTATTGACCCCTCATTTTTCATATCAGGTAACTCAAAACTTCTGGATGTAGAAAATAAAAACTGGGTCATTACCTAAGGATTTCGACTTCTTAGGTATAATTTCCAATAACTCTTAATAGTGGGACTTAAACCCTAAGCAGTTTGATTTCAAAATTTGTGTTCTTCATATTATACAAGAGAATTATACTAGTATTCTCCTATCCTTTCCAACCTCTGCTCCTAAGTGCTCTGCTCTAGAGGGTAATAGGTATTATACAAAGCGGTATAAAAAGTTACAGCTGCATCTAATGCAACCTGTCAAATAAGAGGGTAAATTAAGTGAGGTCATACGATAGAGGGGAAATGAACAATTCCAAAGGAGCAGCTCACATTCCTTTGATGTATGGTTTCTAGCTCACCTGTCCTGTTCCAGATACACACTTAGCTGACAGTGATCTCTGAAGAGGTGACTTTGAATTTGCTCTTACAATATCTAAACGAGATGAGTAATCCGGTGGATACAAAGAATTTCGGAATACCTGTTACAAGGATAAAACATCAAGTATATACTAAAAAGTCAAAAAGTAGAAAGTCATGCTCAGTTCATCTCTATTAACACTTCTAAAACACCCCATAAACAAAACTTGTTATTATAAATTTAAAACAAAAGTTAAAAGGTTCTAATTAGAAAGAACAAAATTAAAATACTGTATTGGAACCATGTAAGATGACGGTGAGCCCTGAAACAATCACTTGAGAGCTTCTGCTGGGGAAATACAAAAATTCTTAACCTCAAAGGGACTGTAGGTCAATAAGGAGGCTTTATATGATACCTTTGATTATTTCTGGTCTGCCTATGCTGAAGTTTTACCAATTCAACTATACTCAAGGACTTTATATTATAGACTAATCACATAATAAATTAGAACCACTATTGTTTATGGATTCTAATCTCCATAGTGATCTGGAATGCTATTACTTGTCAGTTCTTTTTCCTTAATATAGTAGTGCTAAAAATCACCAGTCATCCTTGTCTTCACTGACGTTGTCCTGAAACTTCTTTTCCATATATGCTATTTTTAAACTCTTTTCATGTGCTGGGATGCTGTTTATTCACAGCTCTGTTGTGCTTAACACCTTAAATATTTTTAAAGAGTTTCACTTGAACTCTTTTCCTTTTTTTTATACATTTCTCTGAAAGTTCTTATCCCACCTTCAAACAGTTCTCTATACTCTTTTGATAGCCATATATATGATCCCAACTACTTTATGTTTTCCTAGACCTAGTGGCTACTATATTAAACGGTGTAACTCTAGATTCACCTTTACAGTGTAAGGCATCCCCTTACACCTAGTAGATGATCAAGCTAGAAGCCTGGGTATTCTCCCTAACTTCGTCACCTGATGTACCTCTATTTTAATTTACACATCTCTATTTGTAGCTTATTTAGAATGTCTTTAATTAAGGTCAAAACATAATGTTTATAAAACAAAAACAAAAACTGTGGCTCCTGACTACCCAGAATCCAAATGCCTTCAGTAAGGTCAAAGCTTAAGATCACCCATATTTACTCACCACTCTTTACTTAGAATAATACTTGTAGCTTGTATACCTATATGCAAACTGTATTACATGTGGTTATTCAGCATGGAATCACAGTAAATTTACTTATCCTTTAAGAAGTCAAATGCTACCACTGTTCTTCTATCTCCTTTTCTTCAGTCAATAGTTCCTACTGTTCATACCCTCAGTTCAGTTTTCATCTCACTGGTTTGTAACCACACCTGTTTCCATAACTAGTTTTAAGAGTCTTTAGAGCTAAGAGCTCTGTTTCATCTTCAAACTCATAGCTTAAGACAATAAGCTGTTCTAAATTCAGTTTTTGCCAAATGAGTAATGTTACCCAAACAAAGGGATGTCTTTTAAGTCTTAAGGAATTGCAGAACATAAAAGGAATCGGGATTAAAATGCAAAAAGTGCAGCTTGTATTTAAGGACAATTAAATCATTAACATTAAGAGGTTACTCAAGACCCAGTTATATTTTCATGTGCAACATGGACATCCTGGTGATATATAAAAACTGGATGACTCATGAACTGATAATTTGGAAGGGATATTTTTGTTAGAACAACGTTCATTTTTAAATTTTTCTAGCAAGGATGAGATTAAAAGAAAGAAATGGAAGATAATATACAACCTTAGAGATAAAAGTCTAAACTGCTTAAAAATTACAGTAAAACAGATTTACAGAAATATTAATTTGTGAGCAATAGTGCATGTCCCAGTATGGTCCAAGATCTCTAGGAATGAGTCTCAGATCTAAATAAGCTCTGAAGGGATTGAATAGACATATTTAAAGCTGAAAATGATACTTTTTATGTGAAGAACAAGTAAGATGGTTTGTAATATACCTATAAAGACCTAATTGTAAAAAGTTACCTAATACTTTGAACAGTTCTCATAGGTTACCTAGAAGACTCTCAAGTTACTTATTTCTCTGTCCTTTCTACACATTTTCTCTACTTGTTTTCTAAGAAATTTGGTATTTAAAAGATCCTTTCTCTTCTTGGTACCTGTTTGATATCTTACTCCCTTGGTCCCACAAGTCTTCCCAAATGCCTCCCCTTTTCTATCCACAATTTCTGTCTGGCCTAATAATAACAGCTTATACCTATAGTTCATTACATTTCTGCCTCAGGATCTCTGTATATCTATCTGTGCCCTCTGCCTAAAAATTGTTGCCAGGCATCCTCCTAATCTCTCAAGCTTCTAATTAAGAAAATCATTCCTTGGTACTCCACACTATTTAGAATTATGTCAAATGTCTACAGTACACCTTATTTTTTCTTTATGGGGTTAGCTGCATTATAAAACTTGGAACAGTTTGATATCTAAACTCCCTGGTAGATTTTTAAAGTTTCAGCCTTGACAACTTGGACCATTTCTAACTATAATCCTAAATTCTCAGTACTTAGAATGGTACCTGACATACAATAGATGCACAATAAACAGTCGTTGAATGAATATGTTTTAAGTACCAAAAAATCTTTCATAGATAAGGAAACTGAAGAGTGAGGAAGTTAACTGCTCAATGTTGCCTCATGAGAGTTTGGGGGAAGTGGATACTCAACACATTTATCACACAGCCCTGAGATCTTCAGCTTTTCATGAAATCTCACCTCTTAACAAACTACTTAGTGAGCTGATTAGGATTGGTCATAACAGTTGTGTTCTCCCCAAGAATATTAAAAAAAAAAACAAACCCAAAAATAGTGTGACAAAAAGATGTTGATGGTCTCTGGAATGAAAAAGAAAATCTTGGAGACCAAAGGTCTTGAAGGAACTTTAGTATCAGTTAATTAACAAATGGCATGTCGAGGATATTAGAAAATAGACATTATTACACCTGTAAAGGGAGTTCCAGTCTTAGAGGAAGAGTGCAGAATCAGTTTTGAACCTACTATTCTGAATGCAGCGTTGCTTCTTACAGGAAACGTCACCGAAGGCCATTCTTCTGGTAATACAGTGTTCAGAGGATAAAAATACAGCATCTATACTCACATTTTTGGGTTTGGGTTCCAGCTATGTTACTAGCACTGAGAACTTCTGGGAAATTTCTTAATCTCATCGTGCCTCTGTTTTCTCATCCAGAGAAATGAGGCATAGGTATTTTTATCAAAGTTGATGGGAGGATTACACTAACAAAATGCATAGTTCAGTAGCTGACCCAAAGCAATTACTATTATAATCATTTCTTCTTCTTTTACAAAAGACAGATTAAAGCTTGACAATGTTTTTCCAAAGTGTAGAACATGAAAAGAAATAAAAATTAAGAAATTTTAAAATTTGGAAGGAATGGACATGTAAGAAGAGAATTCTACTGGCAAAGAGTAAATAGAAATACCATGTATGCATAACTGATGTAGCTGTGAAATCAGATTTTGGGATTGGGAAACTCATACAACATGTGTACCTTCCTGAATATGTACCCTTCTTCATATTGTACCCTTCTTTAGTCAAGCTATAATCAGGTTTTACTCAAATAAATTTCCTGGAACCAGCTGAAGAGCTGAAGCTGAAGGCCGAGGACGTCACTTTATGAATAGATTAGTAAAAAAATTTGGGGAAATCTTCAACTTGTCAAAAGCAGACACTTTTGAGTTACATCTCTTAAAATAGAGAATTCTGGTTACATCATGAGATATATGGAAACTATAGCCTTTTCCAGTCATAAAGGTAACACTATTTCAAGTTACAGCTTTATTTAGATTCTATTTTACTAACTATTAATAAATTAACTCTTGGAACATTACCATGGTTAATGTGAAAAGTTAAACAAAAAATCACAAAATTAAGATATTTGGGAGCGCACATAGTTAGATGTAAACCATTTTATTGCTCTAATTTAAGGTATTTACCCACACAAACTAATGATCTCAGAAGCATTCCCATATTAATAGAACTACTCTTAGACATAGTCCTACCTCTAAATCTTCTTCTTCATCAATCTTCTGTATATTTTGGAAGGCAGCAGTATAGACTTCCAAAGCTTTGCCATGAAATAACATTTCAATGGTGATAAATTCTGAAAATATAGTCTGAAAAAGGGAGATATGAATTTAAACAATCATATAATTTGCTTTGTGAAGTTAGTAATTATCCCTTACTCTAATATTGACATTTTGTAAAATACAGAAATATCTTTTTTCCACAGTGCAAATAAAGTACAAATGATAGAATAAAAATAGTTACAAAGAAATTTTGCAGCATGTCACCATTCACTTTCCTTCCCCATTTTATAATCAGTTCTATTTATACCTTGTAATTCACATTTGTGATAAAAACAAGTTTGACTAAAATGTGTGCCATTAAGTTACCATTTGCTTGTATTAGATAGAACAATTTAGTTCTGAAACAGTTATTTTAGTAACTCCAACAGATATTTTATTTAAAAGATAGAATGTTCTTTAAATAAGAATTCTATCAGCTTATTTCTGATTGTATGTTACTTGTATTCTCTATCCACAAAGGAATTACATGGTAAGAATGATATTCCTACAGCTGATAATGGCACTTTTGCATAGAGCTTTCTTGTTTATATGACTTGCCAGCGCTATGTGATAGAATGTTGACACTTGGATAGATTCCTCAAAGGTTATAGCTCTTACTGCACTATGAAGTACTTATTGGAATCAACATTTCTTTCAAAAAAATTGTAGGTAGACACTAAGTATGATGGAAACTTGACGAAGATCATGAATGAAGAGAATGAAGATGTTTAAGTAGGGGGTGAGATAGTTTAGATAGGGAAAGGATGCATATCACACAAATTTCCAATAAAATAGGATCCTGTTCTTTTAATTTTCTTGTCCCTTAGCAAATAAAAAAATCAGAGTATCAATGCTGAAAGAAATGGGCAGAATAAGAACTGGATAGGCAAGATGGAAAGTACAGGTTAGCTAATAAGGCAACAGTCACATGCCCTCTTCCTTTCATTCCTGCTCTGCTATAGTAACCGCCCAGATAGGAATGACCCTGCACTCTGTAGATAGCAGACTGATATTCATCAGTGTCCTATGATTTTTTTTTCCTCCCTCCATCTCCATTCTTAAGGATTAGAAAACTATTTAAGGGAGTATTAAAACAGGGTTTCACCCAATGGAAACATCTGTAATTGAAGATGTATGCTAAACACATGTCAGTTTGTCTGTAAAGAGTAAGCTCTAGTATAAAACAGTTAAAACTGACTAATAATGACCCTTCATATAGGTCACAGAAGGCTCTGGTATGTTGGAATAGCAGCTGACTAGTAAACAGTGTTGTACAGATCCAGAATAGCCAAAACAATCTTAAAAGGGAACAAAGCAGAGAACTCACATGCCTTGATTTTAAAACTTATTACAGAGCAGATACTAATCAGAATAGTGTGGTACCAGGATAAGGACAGACCTGTAGATCAATGAAAAAGAATGAGATCCCAGAAACAAAATCATGTCAACTGGGGTACCAAGACAATTAAATGGGAAAGAACAGTTTCTTACACAGATGGTGCTGAAAGAACTGGATTCTGATGCAAAAGAATGAGGTCTAACCTTTAGCTCACACCATATATAAAAATTAACTGGACCAGAGACTTATATGTAATGATGAAAACTATAAAACAGGACAAAAGAGGGATAAACCTTTATGATTATGGATATGACACTAAAAGCATGTAACAAATGGAACTATACATTGGACTTCATCAAAATTCAGTGCTTTTGGCTTCAAAGGAGACATCAAGAAAGTGAAAAGAGTACTCACAGAATGGGAGAAAATAACTGCAAATCAGATCTGGTAAGGTACATGTACTAGAATATATATAGAACTCTTACTATTCAATAATAAAAAGACAACCCAATTGTAATACTGGCAAAGGAAATAGACATTTCCTTAAGTATATGTATATATCTAGAAAGCATCAGCAGGGAAAGGCAGATGAAAACTACAATGACTTCACACCTACAAGGTTAGAGTGAAAAAGTCTGATGAACAGTGAGGGTTGGTGCGAATGCAGAGAAACTGGGACCCTTGTATACTTTTAAGTGACAAATGTTGCTTATTTTATTGATAGTATAACTTCTGAAAGCAGGATTTTTGGGTTAATAGTTGTAAAAACACAAATATTTTTCTTTAAAATTTGCTTCAGGAAAATTTGCAGTGAGCCAAAAGCATCTTTAGATAAGCTGTTATAAATATGTATGGTCATAATAAATTTTTTACATCTTTCAAAGATGCTTAAGAAAAAGTCACTGAAGACCTTCTGAGGTCCATGGGTCTGAAAGTTTCAGAGCCAATGAAGTGCTACAAAAAATAAAGGTGACTCTTAGAGTGAAACCACATCACAGTGGATGCAAGCTTATATGATTGGCTACCATTATCCTATTTATTTATTTATATTACAACAGAAAACACAAAATTTTAATATAGAGTTGTTTTACAGCTCCACTTTTGGCTATGATACTCAGGGTAAGTTACTTTATGTTTCTGCATAATTTTTATGTAAAATATGGGTAACATTATTTCATTCTTATGAAGTTGCCATAAAGTTTAAAAGATAATTTGTATCAAGGATCTGGATAAATGTGAAATACATAAAAAAAACAGTAATTGTTAGTGCCCTTTGATTATATATTATATGTGTGAAAAGTTGGTTATGTGGGCTTTGTTTGGGAATGTAGCCCCTGTATACATCATTGTTTCCATAAGAAAATGATGTTTTATATATATTTTTACTTGTATTATCGTTTTTACATGATCTATATATGGGCTAAAAAAATCAGATTATTTTAAATTTTTTTAATTATTAAAGCAAAAAAATAAGGTTAAGAAACATGCTTTGAACCTAAGAGTTACTTTATTACCTTTATATCCTTTATTTTCTGCTTTTCAAAATTGTCGATAGTTTCCTCCAGATGTCGAGTTGTTCGGGTAGCGTCTATTGTAGCTCTTTGTAATTCGGTTTCTGCCTACAAAAATGTTTTCCCAACCAAAGATATAAAAAAACATCAAGTTAGAATTTATTTAGTTGAGTCATCTATAAATGCTACCTCAGCACTATTGGGTTTTTGGCATAAGTATAAATTATTCAATATATTTTACTGCATAAAATAAAAATGATCTACATAATAAAAACATGCAGCAAAAAAATTTTAAACCTAGTGACATGATTATGTTCTCAAGCAAAAGAATTCTTTCCTTTCTCTTCATAAAATAAATTTTTCAGTATCACCTTTGGACAATTTATTATAAAACAATATTCTATATTTCTGTTTTCACCTACCACTATCTGTACCATTTATTATAATATTCTTTTTATTCTCTCTTTTACCCTTTCTCCCCACAAAAGAAAAGACTTGTTACATATTTTCATTAAATATTTTTGATTTTCTAGTTCTCCAAGTTTACTAAATATTTCTAATTCTGTAATACCCTCATCAGGTAGCTAAAATACACTACAAATTTATTTCAGTATGAAAGTTCTATTTGAATGTTCCTATAAGCTAACAATATTACTATAGTTATATATTATAGCTTATAATTACTTATAACTAAATAATATAAGCTATTTTATAACTATTATTTAATTGTAATTATAAGCTAACAATGTTACTGTTTAATTTATGCCTATTACAAAATATATATATAAGAAACTAATAAATTAGATGGCAAGTCTAATGCTTTGCTTAATACATGCTGATGACAAGACTCATGCTGTCTAGGTTTGTGTTATATGATCTGTTTGGTGGTCACTAGGCACATGTGGCTACTGAAATTTAAATCAATTAAAATTATATGGAAACTTAAAAACTGGTTATTCAGTTATTCTAGCTACATTTCAAGAGTTCAAAAGCCATATATAGTGGCTACAGTATAACAATTCCAATCTAATCATGTATTTCTATTTAAAAAAGCACCTGTTCTTTAGAACAGTAGTTACTCAAAAATATTTAATATTGTTGTTAAGCAGTAACAGAGATTAAAAAAGACATATTCCAATTTTCTGGTTAAGTTCTTTCTAATAAAGATTTTTTCCTATGCCAATAGTTTATCACATATTATCATTTAAAAGTTAATTCATAGGAAAAAATCTTATATTTGCCATCAAAGTTTTGTGACATATAATATTCTGACTTGTTAGACCTCAGTTTCTTTTCCAAGAAAATGTTTAAAATGAAATAAGTAAAAGGGTTTACTATAAGGGTCCATCTCGTGACACACCACTTTATTACCCACCTGTGACTGAAATTTTTCATAAAGGAAAAAATACATTTCAAAGAACAATTTTTTAAAATAAATTAAAATCATATACTCTTATAGAATTCTATGTTCTGCAACTAGATCATTAATTAGAACTTTATATTAAACTGTATACTCTTAAGATTAATTCAAATACACAATTTCAACATAGTAAGCATTTAAAAATAAATTCACTTCTACTCAAAGGTCTCAAAGTGTGTGTTCGTGTGTGAATACATTTGTCATATAGGGTATAAAATTTTAAAACCCATACAAACTTAAATTTTATAATCAGTCATAATCTTATTTTATAATCAGTTATAATCAAGTCATAATCAGCAATCAAAAACAATTGTGTTATTGGGGTTGGCATTTTTAATAATATAAACTTACCATGGAAAAATCAAAGTGAAAGAGATTTCCTTTGAAAATTAGTATGAAAAAACTTCTAAGTTACTTGATGCATTTTAACCTTTTACTAATGAGAATAGTCAAGCAGAATAATTTCCTAGTACTGTTTATTACATATGACTGCTGTAACTCTTGTAACTACTTTGGCTTATGTATTTCTCCTCCATTTGAAAATTCTATTAAAATTTTTATAGGCGCATAGAAGCAAAACTCATGGCTGAGATAGCTCCTAATCTTTCACCCTTAAAGTTCTCATATTCTTTTATTTCAGCATGACAACTCACCTACACACAGCTATTTTTGCAAAGAGGATATAGATGTCTGTTATTGAAAATTCTTCAAAAATCCTATAATATACCAATGTGAATAGGAAACGTTTTGATTAAAATATTACTCTAGGACTCTAAGCATGTCAGTATATTTAATGGAGTAAGTTATGAGTGCACAATGGTTTTAAATAGGGTAAGTTAGGTCAGTGTTATCCAAAAGGTATAACAGGATTTGTTCAGAAATCACCTGGGGCTTGTCAGTGAACAGGTAGAGTAGCCCCAGGACTCTTTACCCCATCCTCCTCTATCAGAGCTATTCCATTTTATTTTATATACTGACATTAATGTGCTTCTTTTTAAGAGTTAGATGAGTTTTCAGGGTTTATCTAGGTAAATATTTTATGATGCTATGATTCAATATTTTTATATTTGTATTGAACACACTTATATGTGTGTATACAGTTTTATTTTTTAGTTTCTGGTTGTCAAAATCAACTGGAGTCAGATCTTTCCCAGTGAATCAAGCAATTCACCTACAGAAATAATCTACTTAGATTATTTCTCTCCATATGAATACATAGACCTGATTCTAGGTATAAGACTACCTCCTCTACAGTAATATTTACAGAAGAGTATCTGAGATAGCCAGATTCTTTGCCTTACAAGCAGATTTATTTCTGTGTTGAATGTCTATCCCAATACCCCTGATTCAATCTTGCCAATTGCTTGGGATTCTACATTAGATTCTAGGTTTTATCCTTCAGGTACTCTCCTCCAAACAAAATAACAACATATTAACCTCTGGCTTAATTCTTAAAACTGGTGACATTCCCTGGCCTCATCTTATTCTCTAGTTGACAGTTACACATTTTGTAGTATTCCTTGGTATGTATGACTTGCTTATAGAGTATGTCCACACTCTATAATCTCCAATTTGCATCCCAGCCTCCAGTGGGCAGCCCCAGCCCTTTGGTTGTCCACTTTGATTACAGGGTTGGGCTTATGTACCTTTGGTCCAAAGGAAGGAGGACCAGACAACTGTCATAGAACCAATTCACTACTCTCAGGAATGGAGGTGTTCTGGAACCTCTAATGCCCCCAAAGAGCCACTCCTCAAATGGTTTCTGGCTGTGCTGGGCAGTAAAAACCTTAAGGAAGCAGGAAGGAGACATAGAAAAAAGAATAGGAAAAAGGCAGTGGGAAAAATTAGTACTTTCTACACAATTATACCTCTCCCAGTCGCTGGCAATTAGTCAGGCATTATTTTCCATTGTTCCATTTTGTCATGAACAAGGCAAGAAGTTAAGAAATAGTCATTCTTAACAGAAGAAACTTGTAACAGTAGATACTCCTGAATCTAGATTTATATCTAGCTGTGGAATCTCAACTATACTCCTAAATCACTGATAGTCTTTGGCTGGAAGCCACACAGTTTCACACAGTTGTTTTTAAGATGAAGGGAATTATAACGGGAAAAAATATTTTTCTTTCCTTTCTCAAAAGTAGGGCAGAACAATCACTGATATATTAAGATTAAAGCTATATCTTTGTACATTAATCTTATAATTAATCATGTTAAAAAACAGCTCCAAATTTTGAATTTACTCTCTACAAAGCATCTACATTTATGAGTGCTTTATTTTTTGAACATCTATTGTGAAAACAAGAAAGGGGATTGAGTTAGGTGGTATATTTTCTTTAAAATGAGCTAATTTCTAGATTCATTTTTATTTATTTATGCATATAAGAACTGGGGTGTAGGCCAGAGGTGCAGGGGGTGAGCGGTTTCACGAGAGACAGAGTGGGGAGCAAAACAGCAGATCTACTAATACACACTGCTGAGGGGAGCAGTGGGTAAGACAGGAACAGTCTGCTGTGCCATGTGGGTCAGTTCCCTGGCTGGGGATAGAGCTCAGAACTCATGCATGCTGCAGTGACTGGCAATAGCCTGATAGCACTGAAACTTTGAACACCTGCACCACTAATTTCTGTAGTGAGAATTCCTAAATACATGTATTTCAGTTAATCTTTATATTCAAATATCTGCCCATTTAAAAGTAGAAATGCAAAATTTCAGTACATATTTACTTGTGTATGCATACCTTACAAAACATTATTTTAAAGACCCAAATCAAAGGATACAATAACATGTCGATCAGATGGGTTGCGCTGGCGTGTTCTTTCTAATTGAGTTAACTGTTTAGCTTCTCGATTCCTTGCTGTTAATGTTGCTTTGAGGTCCTCCTGCAACAAGCATTTTTTGTTAATAAAAATCTCTGATTTAAGAAATGAAATCTACACGTTTTAAGACTAGAATAATCCTTTCTTTGATACAGGTACCATCATCACAGGAATTGTTACTGTTACATAACCAATGTGTGTCTCTGTGGTTGAGAGTGTGCACGTGTGTGTAATATCCTCTCAAAATAATGAGAGGACAAGATTATTTCGGTGCAAACATAACTATATCAACTATTGTATGTACTTATATACCATTTGGATTGTTATGGCTGTTACATGTGTATATGCATTTGTCAAAGCTCAAGGAACATTTAAAAGGTGAGAATTTTACTGCATGTAAAAAATACCTTAATTATTAAAACGGGTTTTTTTATTTTAAAAAATAGAGTTCGTCACACTCATTTTTAGCCTGCATGTTACTGCAACTTTAAAACAGAAATATAAACATACTCATTTAGAAAAATAATTTGTCATGACCAAAAATATTAAATATTTTAAAGTTTCCACAATAAATAATGCTTCATGTTGCTACATAATACACTTAGTAAGTTCACTAAAAATATTCTATTAAATTCTAAGAAATAATGCTCCAGAGTGTGCAGAAAGAATGACTCAATACTATTTTGTATATTTTATTAGAAAAATATTTAATGGAAGCCTCATACTTTTTGCCAGAACACTTGCTAATAGTAAAAAAAAAAAAATGAATTTACTTACTCGTTTCATTTTTACAATGGTTCCATAAGCTTTCAAAGGTTCAACTACTTTGGCTTCAAGTCTTTCAACCTATTAAAAATTATTATAAAATATAACTGAAAAGAAATGTAAACAGATCAAAATTTAAACTCTGAAATAAAAACTGTGTTATAACAAGAACATAATTATTAGATTGTTTTACAAATTTTAATTAAAATGTCACAGTTTAACTTGTCTTTATAAATAATTGCCAGAAATTCATAAGACTGAGCTAAATTCAAACACATTAAAAACTATTAAAAAATACAGTAAAAACAAATGCAGAAAAACACCTGGTATGCAATATGATAAGAAATGTCTCAGGTTACCAAGGAGTTTATTCTTGTCACACCATTATTCCTGCATTATTACTTTTCTCCCTTAAAGTAGTAGCTCTTAAGTAAGCTTTGAAGACATCTCAAATTTAACAGCTATGACTTTCAGTGGGCAGTATGATTATCTCTGAAATGTAACAGTCAACTTACCAGATAAGAAAATCAAAGCTGAAAGATATATGTATTGGAACTATTTAGAGCAACACAATCCTTAAAGGCATCAAAGCTTAGAGACCACTGTATTCACTACATATTTTTCCTGAGAAGTCATTTGTAGATTATCAGAGTTACAGAATATGATAAATGGTCTCAGTGTTGCTGTGCTGTCAAACTCTAAGGCTGATCTCTCTTTTATTTTAGAACTAAACCATTTTTTTTTAAACATTACAATTTTTTTTTAAAGATTTATTAATTTATGCACACAAGCACTGGGGTACAGGCCAGAGGTGCGGGGAGGTGAGAGAATCCACTAGACAGAGCAGGGGGCAGAACAGGCAGATGGACTGAAACACACTGCTGAGGGGAGCAGTGGGCCAGGCAGGAGAGGTCTGCCTGCACCATGTGGGTCACCTCCCCAGCCGGGGGCAGGGATCGAACTTGTGCTGTAGTGGCTGCAGTTTGCTCCACAGTGCGCCGCCCAACCCACTGTGCCACCAGGGAGGGCCCTAAACATTACAATTTTTACCACACTTTGAGTAATGACTTCTTTTACTAACAGTACTGAAGGAGGCATTGAAGGAACATTATAATAAAGGTAAGCATATAACTACAGCATAAGAAAAGTAACTCTTGGATATTAAAATTTTATTTTTCAGAATAGGCAATACAAGATGACCTATATTTAATAAAATAAGCATGTTATTTTTATAGCAGGAAAAACTTTTTTAATGATACATGCTAATCTAATCAGTGAATACATTTAATTTCATATTGATTTTTCTTTAGTTTCTATAAGCAAAATGTATATGAATATTTCATTTTGAAAGATTTTAGGAAAATGAAGAAAATTAACTTCTCATTGAACAATTTAAATATTAGGAAGCTTAAAATAAAAATGATGAATATTCAGGATAGTTTAGTTTATACCAATTCTAATAATCCATACACTGACTAGTCAGTGTATGGATTATTCAAGTCTTTTATCTGTTCTCCTTTCTGTTGCCTACCTTTTGTTCATTGTTCATTAGCACCTCCACCATTTGGTAAGCAAGGGAAATAAAAAGGAGAACAAATGTAAATCAATTCACTTTGATCTTTGATAATGGCATAAAAGTTTTCTAGAAAGGGGCACTGGAATTATTGTTTAACATGGGGTTTTAGAATTATCTCTAGGTATAAATTAATTTTGAAACATTAAGTTCCAGTTATATATAACTGAGAGCTGTTTATTAATTACAGATGAAATGTCAATTGATAAGAATTCAACATTTTCCCAAAAAGTATCCCCAAATGAAATTACTCCTCAACTTTCTATATGAATATCAATTATAAGTTCAAAGATCTTTATCCTCTCTTTTTGATAATTGAAATTTGTTTTAGGCTTTAAAAAGGACTAAAAACACCCATGAGTAAAGTACTAAAAAAGCAATGCAGCTCTAACTGGGCAACTTCTGACACCTTAACCTTTTTTAAACCTAAAATAAATACAAGACTATAAGGGAAAGTGCTTATGAGGTGTTAAAGGAACAAGGGAGCTCTTAGATTAAAAACAAAACAGCACCTTCCTCCTTTCCTCTTCCCTGCAGAAAACAAACAAACAAACAAAAAACTCTGCAAATCCTCACTACTGGTTTGCATCCATGATATAGAATTAGAGCTACTTTTTTGGGTCATCTTTCCAGAGCAAAGACCTCTTGTCCATTTATTACTAGTTCACCCACAGTACAGTTCCCAACATCTTCCATTTCCAGAGATAACGTTAAAGTATACTTACCTGCACATAAGACACACATCATGCTTCTTTCTTCCCTATGGGTACTGTGTACACTACCCCTAAATAGCTACCCTTGGCCAAAAGTTGGGAAGTGGGGAATTCAAGAGTTCAAGAAACCCTAAAGTTTAGCTTGAAAAATGGTAAAATCGCTGAAAACTGCCCATTAATAGACTCACACAATGTTACAGACATGAAAATGTGTGTTGGCCACAGAAGTTAGGCAGATTACACGTGAAAAGTCTTCAAGGGTCCTTCATCCACTACTTCAGGGTTCATTCATAACCACGACGCTGAGACCTCACGCCATACCTCTGCCTGTCGATAATCCTGAAGTTTGGCAAACTCGTCAGCAAAGTTTTTCAGGCCCTGCTTTAAATGTGGGGTCTCTGTAGAGGCATACATGTTGATTTCATTCACCAGGAGGTCTGCTTTGTCTCGCAGTCTGGCGGTTTTCCGCACGTAAGCAGCAAATATTTGGCACAGCTCTCCGAAATGCTTCTCCACATTGGTGACAGCATCTTGCAGTTGTCTGGTTTGAGCGTCCCTAGAGAAAAAGTGACACAAACATCATTCTTATTAGACACGAGACGGTTTCATCTTCACGTTCATTTGACAGGCGACATTCTGCAGCTTCCAAAGCAAACACCATCAACGATCTCAACATCACCGGTCCTCTTGGTCTCCCTAACAGGCCTGGCCTCGTATCAGAGAGGCCGATCCAGCCGGCCTGGCGGTTGCCCGAGTGGCGGTGGTCTGGGCCGCGGGGCGCTGCACTGTATGGGCGCTGGCCTGCTCGGCCGAATCTGCACGGTCCGCAACAGCCCGGGCGCCGAAGCCCGGGAGCACAAGGAGAGGTAGCCCGCCCGGCCCGAGGCTTCCCCCGACTTCCGAGGCCCTCTGCAGCCAAGGAGCTAGGCCCCAGAGGGCAACGGGGACGGTCCAGCCAGGACCCAAGGTAGAAATTCTGCGCGCAGGCCCCACGGAAGAGGCGGCACTTCCCCCACCCGAGTCCTCGCGTGTAGGGGCGTTGGGCAGCTAGGGCCCCGGGACTGTTACCGGTTTTCCAAGCTGCGCCTCAGCATCTTGCCCCGCAGACGCCAGGAGACCCGGGGCTGGGGCCCAACGACTGGGGCTCCGAGGCGCCGGGGCTCGAGCTGCGGCCCGAGCAGCCGCCGCCGCCGGGAGCCAGAGAGCCCGCCCCGCGCGCTGCCGCGCCGGCCCGGCGTTTCTACGGCAACGCGGCGCGCGCCCCCGCGGTCAGCGCGGGAGTTGGCGCGAGCGCGGCGAGGGCGCGGGAAGGGCACAGCCTCGCAGGACAGCCCTGGGCGGGCAGCGCACACTGCTGGGGGCCTGCTCGCCCAGAAGTCCTAAGTCATCGCGGTGGCGGGGGCCGGCTCCTAAACCTCTCTTTCATCATCTGGCAGACCCGCGCCCACCAAGCGCACGTCTCCAACTTTCCCAGGCTGAACTGTGAACACTGGAGGTAAAAAGTCCACCCACCAGTCCAACTGGGAGGGAACCAGAAAGCTAAGGTCACTGGGGCCCAGTCTCTACTTTTAGGACATCTAGCCTCAGCTTCTCCATGTTGCCTCTGAAAATGTGGGTAATGCGAAATTGTGTTTGGAAGAGCAGTGCTTACCTTGTCATCCTTAATTTTTCAATTATTCAGTATTTAGTCCACCCCCCCCCCTTTTTTTTTTGGACAAGATTGTGTTAAGATACTGGGAATACAAGATAAGGACGCATCTCCCTTGTCCCTACCTCACCCCAAACGACTTAGAGCTTGATCAGGAGAGACACAAGCCCTAACAGTACCCGGACATAAGCCAGAGGGACTCATGTGCTTTTGCTCTGCTTGTGCAGTTGTCTGTGATCCTTGAAACTCCCACACTTCCCTCTTTCAGAGGGCTGGCCATAGGACTCCCTTTTCTGTAGTACGCTCTGTTGATTCTGCACCATCTCTTGTAGTCTAGACTTTGAGCTCTTGGAGTCTGAGGAAATGTTATGTGACGTTGAGTGGTGAGTGCTATTTGTATGGAGGCATCAAAAGTTTATTTTGGACAATTGGACATCTGTGGTCTTTGGTTAGCTCTCTTACTGTCTCCTATTATGATGCGTACCTCTCATCTTCCTTCACATTCATTTGGCAAGTTACCTGTTGACTGCCCGGTGTGGTCTAGGCAAGTTGGACTCTCAGAGGAAAGTGATAACCTAAAATCAGCTGTTTTTGCTCTTGCAGTGCTCACTGTCTTGTGGCAACCATAGACAATGAGCAAAGGGACACACGTAGCAGTGCCACTGAGGTACTGTGCTATCCTTTTTCCCCTTTCTTTTAAAGATATATTTATGCATACAAGAACTGGGGTACAGGCCAGTGGTGTGGGGAGGGGTGAGAGGATTCACTAGGGACAGAGTGGGGAGCAGAATAGGCAAATTGACTGAAATACACTGCTGAGGGGAGCAGGAGCCGAGGCAGGAGAGGTCTGCTGCACCATGTGGGTCCCCTCCCTGGCCAGAGATGGAATGGCCGCTGCAGATAGCTTCATAATGCTGAGAGTTTAACCCTTGTGCCACCAGGGAGGCGCCTATGTATCAGCTTTTGCTGTGTAACGAACACGGAAACATAGTGGCCTAAGGCATTTCTTTAGCTAACTCAGCATTCTGTGAATAGGCTGGATGGTTCTTCTGTTTTGGGCTCTTTCATACCTTTCTGGTCAGCTGCGGGGTGTGCTGGTAACTGGGTGACCTAGCATAGCCTTAGTCTTAAGTCTGGGGGTGGGCCAGCTATCAGCAGGGATAAGTGTGTGTACAACATATTTTTCGCTCTTCAACAGGCCAGCCAGAATTCTTTGCGTGATTACAGGATTATCAAACAGCAAGACTGGATGTGTCCACAAGTGCTTTTAGAATCCCTGCCTGTGTCACATTTGCTGCTGTCCTCTGGTCAAAGCAAGTCTGATGGCCTAGCCCAGAGTCAGAGTGGGATATTCAAATTATTATGGGTGGGGTGGTTGGTAGAGGGATGGATGAATTAGTGGCCACTTTGGTGATGGAGCACAGGTACTAAGGACTCTGAACCATGTGGTTCCACAAAGAAAGCTTTTTGTTAGTGAGTGGTGCCATTTCGGAGAAGGACAGTTAGTACTTAAAAAAAAAAAATCTCTCCAAGGAGAGTGAAGGAAGACTATATAGAAAAGAAAGGAATGAGGAGATATGTGCCGTGTGGGTGTGGAGGAGGGCTCTTTGGAGGAGTGTGCTGGGCCCTCCAGGGATCATCTGTTGGTTGCCGATGGCATTTCTGGAATACTGGCCGTCGTCTGTATCATCGATTTAAAGTGGTCCATGAGTGTTCATCAGGCATTCATGTTATCGGCATCCTCAGAAGGAACAGAAATATTTCGCTAAGCATTGAACAACCCATTTCCATGGCCCTGGGGAATGTGGTTCCTAGGTCAGGTCATGCCATGGTCCTTCACTCAGGCGCCAGAATGTAGAATCTCTGGGAATTATCGTTCCAGTGGAATGAAGGGTCCCATGGAGGCGAAGAACTACATTAACATCATTCACTTATTTAATCAGCACCACTGACTGAGAACTTGTACTGTACAGGTCCTGAATTTACTATTCCTCAACTCAAGAACTCTTAGTAAGGTAGAGACAGCTGTACACAACTGGATTAGTTTTTGAACTTTTTTTTCTAGTCTCATTTCTTTGCAACTTTAGAGAAAGTGGTGCAATTAAAATTAGACTATTTTACTTAAATTACATTATTATTTTGCTAACCTAAGCTTTCCCCTCTCCTCTCCACTTGTCCTATTTAAGAAATGAAAGAAAAGGAAAGATGTTAAGTGACCAACTATGAATTTTTTTTTTTTTTTTTTGCTAATAGCAGGTTTATGCCTAAGCAATAAAATGCAGCTGCTCTGTGTTAGGTAACTTAGGTCAGTTGTTGTAATGCTAACACATAAATTAAAACTTCCCTCTGGAAATAGATGTAGTTTTTTTGGTTTTTATTTTGTGGCTCTGAAAGGATCATTATTTTGCTGGAGTTATAGTGACTCCCTCTAGTGGTGGATTTAACACCAAAAAATAGGTCAAGCACTAAGAAGCCAAGGAGATAGACAAGACTCATCTTTTATGAGCAGTTTTTAAGTAGAAATCACCTATAACTGGTTTTATTCATGGTATATTAAGAGGGGTGTATGAAAAAATGAAAGCACATGGGCTCTGAGGGTTGCTGAGACTTTACCCTAGGACTTAAAGGTAGACTTCATTGCTCTCTCAAGGATTAACATGTATCAGTAAGTCTTAACCCAGAGGGCATATTAAAACACAGGATTAGAGACTCCAGCCCCAGAGTTTCTGATTCTGGAGGTCTGGAGTGAGAACCAAGCATATGCTAATGTAACACATTTTCAGATAAAACCTATGCTGCTACTGCAGAAACCACACAAGGGGAACCACGCTTTGAGACACACAGAGTGATGAAACGAAGCCTTCTTTTCCTCAAAGTTTAGCCACTTGTGGGTGATTTGAGGAGCAATAGTGCATTTGTGGTACCTGACATGGTGAACACTTTATGAAGCTTAGCTCTTATTAATATCATAGATAAGTCAGTGTTTTCTCCTTTGGAAAATTGAGGCAGTATTTTTAAACAATGTTGTGGAGCTAATATTGTTATATATAACAGTACATGTAGCTGTGCATTAGGTCTTTGTGCTTGACATTGTACTAAACACTATCAATATACTTATTAGCATTTTTATGATTACTAAAATACATTAATTTTTTTACATATTGCTTTGAAAAGTTAATGCAAACAGAACAAACCAAAAAATGCACGTGGGGGTACATCAAAAGGAAACAGGAGCCAGTGGAAAGATTGGCCCAAAATAGAACAATTAGAGCAATAAAATAAAGTAATAATTGATTGTAACCTAAAAGAAAAAAACCCCTGCGGTTATACTGAGATAAATCAATGATTGTCTGATTAAATGGAGAAGAAAAATCTTCTTCTGTGTAGAAGATTTCCAAACAACTTATCTAGATATTTTGCATTCAAAAAATTGGAGCATAACTACTCACTCCTTAATGGGGGACTGTGCATAATGACTTCCTTTCAAGGAAATGGGAGGAACTTTACTGTGAGAAGTATGATAAACATGATCTCAGCCACTTAACCAAGGTCAAAGTTAGCATGATATGTCATATTATTATTATGTATCCTTTATGTGATGTAATGAAAATGGCACCTCATGCTTGTGGTTTTCCTGCTCCAAAAGCCACAATCCCAGTGTAATCCTGAGAAAAATACCAGATAAATTCTAGTATAGAGACATTTTACAAAACATCTGACTAGTACTTCTCAAAACCTTTTTTTTTTTAAGATTTTATTTATTTATTCATACAAGAACTGGGGCACAGGCCAGAGGTATGAGGGGTAAGAGGACCCACCAGAGACAAAGTAGGGAACAGAACAGGCAGATGAACTGAAATACACTGCTGAGGGGAGCAGCGGGCAAGGCAGGAGAGGTCTGCTGCTCCATATGGGTCACCTTCCTGGCCGGAGGCAGGGATCGAACTTGAGCTGCAATGGCTGTGGTTTGCTTCATAGTATGTTGCGTAACCCATTGCGCCACCAGGGAGGCCCGTTTTCAAAACATTTAAGGTCTTCAAAAGTAAGGAAAGTCAGAAACTATGGAAATCAAGAGGAGCTTAAGGAGATATGAAGACTAATGGTGGTGTCCTCAGTGGGACAACCTATAACTGTGGCTAATAATGTTGAATCTCTTCATATTCTTATACGTCTTTGATATATCTTCTGTGGAGAAAAAGCATTTAGATATTTACCCTCTCATAAAATGGGTTATATTTTTTATTTCTGATGTATAAGAGTTCTTCACATATTTAGATAAAAGTCCCTTATCAGATACATAATTTGCAAATATTTTCTCCCATTCTATGAATTGTCTTTTCCATTTCTTTTTTGGTATCTTTTGAAGCACAAAGGTATTAATATTGAGGGAGTCCAGTTTATCTGATTTTTGTTGTTGCTTGGGCTTTTCATGTTGTATCAGAGAAGGTTTTGTCTAACCTAAAGTTATGAGGAACCACGTCTATATTTTCTCCTAAGAGTTTTATAGTTTAGGCATTTACATTTATGTATATGATCCACTTTAAGTAAATTTTTGTCTGTGGTGTAAAGAAGGGCCCCAATTTCATTCTTCTGCATGTGGATCTTCATTTTTACCAGATCATTCATTGAAGAGACCAATTTTTTCCCATCAAATTATCTTGGAGAACTTCTTAAAAATCAATTTACCATTAATATAGGGGTTTATTTTTGGGCCTCAATTATCTTCCATTGATGTATATATTGATATTTCTGTTAGTATTATACTACTTGATTACTGTAATTTTTGTAGTAAGTTTTAAAATTGGGGAAAACAGGATATTTTTAAGACATTGTTTTAAATTAAAATGTTTAATTTTATTGAATTTAATCACAGAGAAAAAGAAAATAAAGTAAAACATAAGGTGTCTTGAAATTTAGGGACTAGGTTTCTTGTTCCACAAGATGTTAGTTCCTAAAGATGGCTCTAAGATTATAAAGGGGGATGATAAGAGAAGTCACCAAGTAGTGAAGTTTTCATATTTTGTAACAGGTGATATGATTACTCTCGCCTGTGAAAAATAAGGGAATTAGCATCTTCACCTTCTCATCACTTCCCTTTCCCTCAGATTTTGTTTTAATAATTCTGTTATCTGTTACTAACAAAAATATATTTGAAACTATAATACAGAAAGTTGTTTAATTACATTGACTCAATAATACCTACCCATCCATTTGTGCACTTGTAAAATCGTCAGTTTTATAAGCACATTTTAGCTTCATGGTTCTGTTCATATGTATTTTTTAAAATTTGATTTTCATAGCTGATATGAGTTTTTCTGAGTTCTCATGGGTATTTTTAGTGAGAAGTTAGATTTCTACTTAGGCAGTGTATTATAAGTGATCGCAGCCATTATTATTATTATTTACTTTTTTTTTTGATGCTCCCATTATTCAAGTGTTGGCTTGTGGGAGCCCTTGCACTTGGCTCCTATGTTTGACACATTCCCGTTTTTCTAAAATATGCCCTATGATCTGCCACAAAATGTCCTAGGTTAATCTTACACCTTCTCTTTACAAGACATGGAGTCAGCTGTTTCTCAAAGGAATAGCTAGGAATCACTTTAAATTGAAAACTCCAAATTCCTTACTGAAACATAACCTTAAAAAATAATTTTTGGAATAGCTAGTCTACTGAGTAAAGAGTTGAAATGATCTATTTTGATTATCAGCAGTAATGGTCACTGAAACAATGTTTATTGTTTTTAGCCACAGAATATCACAGTCAAAGGATGAGTTAAATCATAGGTAGTCGTGCTCTTCTATTTTTATTTTTTGCAAATTTACTAAGGAAAAGAAAAAAGAGAGACACCTGCATAGATGCAGGTGGGCAGAGGCTTCTACTTTTAACCTAAAGTAGCAACTTTCTAAAACAATTTGAGATAAACCAATGTGCCACCAGAGGCACTTTTGTGCAGTTTAACATACACAGTTAGTGTAATAGGAAGAAAGAATGTTTCTTCAGATCATCAGTTTTTGGAAATACTTCTCATTCTGATAACAGAATCTAATGAATACAGAGTTTATATGAAAAATACTCTGAAGCAGAAAGTTCAGCCATTTATCAGAATGTGTCTTTAAATATTTTCCAGAAATACTTACTTTTCCTTATTTTCAAACTCTTATTTTCTTTAAAAATTCTCATATACTTATTATTTTATTATCAGTATAGTATTTACAATACTTTTTCTTTGGATAACCTGGACCTCCTGCGTGAGTGCTTAGCAGTTTGGCTCTTGAGTATCCCTAGAGTTGATTAGTAGTTATTCATTCATTCAACAAATATTTATTGAAGACCTATTTCCCTGTAGACTGAGTTGGGTACTGGATATACTCAATGATAACTAAACAGGTATGTTAGTTGTTTTCATAGAGTTTTTAGGTTAGCGAGGCTACAAATAAGTAAACAGGCAATTACATGGAGAGGTGATGTTCTTTGATGAGATACAGGTCATGTGCTATGGGGGCACAGAAAGATATGGAAAATCACTCTCAGCTAACAGCTTGTTGGATTCTTTATACCCTTTTTTGTGGGTAAAATACCGAAGGGTCTCTGTCCTGTACACCAAGCCCTCTGGCATGGTTCTATCATTATTGTTAGCGGATAAAGGTGGTAATAGAAGAAATTTGGGAATTAGCACACCTTTCTGTTCCTATGTTAGACATTGGTAATTCTGAATCACATTTTATGAAGCCTTCTTAAAGTGGAAAAAAACTCTGCTGGCCAAAAAATAGTTTGGAGGGAGGGTATATGGATATGTTGAAGCTCAGCAGGCAATGAATTATTCCACCATCACATCCTCTTCTGTGTGTGAGGAGATCTTTTTGCTAGGCTCCCCTAAAATGCTCCACCTCTGGACTTCAGAGTCCTGGTAACATCAGTGTTGATCATTCTGGGGACCACTGCTATGTGGGTTACCAGCTCTGGCTCCTTATCTGCCTGTTCAGTCCTTCTTATGGTGCCCAATATCCTGGCTCCTCAATAAACTGTTCCATTATGTATTAAGCCTTAACCTACTGTAAGACTATATTTTCAGTTTAATACCATTAACTTAGTATTGGACATTTAGGTTGTCTATCACTTTTTGCTATTATAAACAATATTTAAATGAGCATCTTACTAACCTGCACAAAAGTATGCCGTCTGTAAGAAAAGTTCCTGGAAATTGAATTGTCGGGTAAATAGTTTCAAAGTACAGATTCATAATACCAAATTGTCCTCCAAAAATGTTTGTCAATTTCTGTTCCCTTCAACAGTGTGTGAGAATATTTTCTGTACTACATTGTTGTCTTTAATGAATATTATTCATCTTTTAAATTTTTGCCAATAGTGGAAAATGCTTTGTCTTTATTTGCACTTCTTTGCATAGTAGTGAATTTGAGTGTCTTTTAAAATACATTATTTTTTGTCCTTTTAAAAATTTTTGTGTGGAAGTAATTTCAAAGCTACTACTAGGAAAACAGTACATGGGACATATACATGTTCTTTACTCAGTTCATCTATTGCTAACATTTGGTTTCATTTGTTTTTATCATTTGCTTCTTTGTGTATTTTTCACAGGGGATGAATTTGTGTGTGCATAATTTTTTACTGAACCATTTGAAGTTTATATAATTATAGCCCCTTACTCTTAAATATTCTATAAAATAGGGATATGTCTTTTACATAGCTGCAATAAAGTTATCATATTAAAAAATTTACACTGATGTAATCTTTTACTCATATTCTATTTAATTTTATATGTTCTATTACTCATTTTAAAATTTTAATCTATTACTCATATTCTAATATAAGTAATTATGTCCTTGACATAATAATGTCCTCCATATCATTTTTTCTCATTCCAATAAAAGGTCCAATCTAATGTAAAGTACTGCATTTAATTGTCTTCTCTTTTTAGCCTTCTTTAATATGGTACCTTTTCACATACTTTCTCCATCTTTTATGACATTGACATTTTATAAGCATGTAGTCTATCTCACCCTACTTTCTTAATAGAATGCTAATTTTGAGGTTGTCTAATAATTCCTCATAGTAGACCAGTACTATGTATTCTTGTCAAAATTATTGCATAGTTGGTTGTGTGGGCTTTTCAGAGTGTCTTATCTGGACACATATTGTCCATCTCTCTTTTGTTGGTTATGATAATAGTCACATGTCAAGTCTTCAATGTGTGAGTACTGGGTTCAAAGAGGAATAAGATAATGTCTTTGCCAAAGAGATTATGGTCTAGGGAGGAAGCAGAAATCTAAGTAGAGAGAGGACAGCCTCGTGTATTGAATGCTATAAAAGAGGCATGAGCAATGGAGTAACTGAATATACCTTTAAAGGTAACTCGTCAGAGAATTAGGGACGCTTCACAGAAATAATTTGAGAACAGGGACCATACTTATGGATGTTTATTTCCTGCATGGCATCTTGCTCTATACTCATTAAATAAGTATTGAATAAATGAATGAAAAAATCTGTATAGCTCCAAATAAAACTGCCAGACATAGTACAAAAATATATTTGATTTTATCTCTCTCTTTAGCTTGCCATTGATTAACAGAGTTGAATGTTTTAGACACTAAGGAAATATATTTACATGCTGAGAGAAAATGCTTATAGTAAATTAGCTACAAATTTATAAGCTTTCCTAATATAGTTCTATATCCAGTTAGAGACCTTGATTACAAAATTGATATATGTGCAGCATCATAGATCTTGATGCAGGGAACTATTTCATGAGTGCATCCATTCCAATTCCACCTCTTCAGGAAAATGTCAGTCTTACGGATGAAGCCATAGGGTCAGAGAGATTTAATGCTTTGACAAAATCAAGGTTATAAGGTTATAGGTTATATGGTTATCAAGGAGTCCATTGTACTGATCCAGTGACAAGCAAATGCTTGGCAATAATTGGTGCTTAATTCATATTTGAAGAATGAGTGTTCTTCCTAGGACATTGTCTTTATCACTACACACAGAACTGTTCTATCTGTGATCTCCTGGAGTCACAGCCAGTTTTTCAAGTCACATCCTGAAGTTATAAGTCCTGTTGGTGGAACTAATACCACTGTCTAACAGAAGTATAACATGAACTATGTTTGAAATTATAAATTAGGCAGTAATTCTATTAAAAGTAAATTTATACATTTTCCTAGATGAGTGTCTCCCCAATTTTAGCACTTCACATGTAAATGATGTACGAATCATTGGTATATTCATTTTTTCATAGTAAGTCTTAGAAATGCAGTGTGTGTTTTAGAGCACATCTCACTTTGTACCAACTACATTTAAAGTGCTTGAGAGCCACATGTGGCTGTGGCTCCCACATACTCTGGTACTTACAACACTGTGTGTATTAGACATTGCAGATCTAGCATGACCCTTGGTAATATGTTGTCATTTTACGCTTTGCATTGCTCATTGACAGCTTCCAAGGGACAAATATCCAAAAGAAGGGTTTTTTTCTCACCATGAGACCTGACTTTGACATAACCTGTGGTCTGGATCTTTATATAGTTCTTTCATAGAATTGCAGAATTTTGGAGGGAGATTAGACAATCTAGCAGTACTTTAATAAAAACGTACACACTCACCTACTTATTCCTGATGCTTATGACATCGATAACCAGTTGTACCATTTTCTGAATTAGATCATGACTAATGTGTTTATTATCTAAGCTGATTATCTAAGTTATCTGCATGTTTACTATTGATACATCATAGCACCGAGATGAAATTACTCCTGAATGTGAGGGGAGGAAGGGAAGACAGTTTTGATGAAAACTTAGAACATATTTTTAATTCCTTATTTCATGTATTGCTAAGGCACATTTTTCTTAGATGCTAGTAAAGACAGAAACCCTTAAAAGATAAAATTTCACATTAGTGGGTAATGATAATATTTTAATAAAATGATCTTGGGACACTGAGTGACTGTCTATAGAACTGTAAGATAAGAAAGTTGAGTTTAGGTCTTCTTTATCAATATAATATGATGTGGAGCTAGGATATTTCATTTCAAATGTCACTGGTGGAGTGCAAAATTTCGAATATCACTGGTGGAGTGCAAATTTGGCAATCTCTCTTTCTCTCTCTCTCTGATTGAGGTAACATTGGTTTACATCACTGTCTGTGGTTCAGAGGCACAGGATCACACCTCCTCAGATGCATGTCCTCATAACACACCCACCATCAAGGCACCCATTGTCCTCCACTGTAGCTCACTGGACCCCCTCTGCACCCTGCTAGTCACTCTTGCTGGTAACCTCAATTCTACAGACCAACTTCTAGTGTTTGTTATTGGGTTGTTTTTGATTGACCCTTTGTTTTGTGTCTATAGTTCACATATCAGTGAAATAATGCAGTAGGCAGTATCAATTTAAATGGTATATTTCCACCTGTATAGATTTAGCTAACATATATACTCATATATGTGCATGAAGAAGTATGTAAAATGTAATTTACAGTAGCAATTATTTATAATAGCTAAAATTAGGAAGCCACCAAAATATCTATCAAAATAGGGTTAACTAAATTATCATGTATCCAGATAGTACCTTACTATATATTCCTTTAAAAATGAGACCTCCATAATATCCTGGTACAAAACTCACTCTAAGATATATTGAGAAGAAAAACAAGTTACTGAATAGAATATAGGGCAGAGGTCAGCAAACAATCCAAGTTGGTGCATGTCTTTGTAAATAGTTTCATTGGCACACAGCTTCTTCCATTAGTTTATACATATCTGTGACTGTTTTCCTTCTATAGTGGCAGTGTTGAGAAGTTGCTGCAGAATACACAGTCTCAATGACAGAAATTATTTACTATTCTGCCTTTTAGAAAAAAATTTTCCTGAGCCCTATATGATACTGTTTTCTATAACTTACGAGTTAAAAAAGAATGCAAAATAATTGGAAATTATCCCACCTCCTACATACCCACCTTTTTACAGTTGTAAACTTGAACATCTCAATGACATCTTCGTTGAGATTCTCTGCCTTTAAGGCAGGTACAATAAAAATCATCAAGGATACATTTCTATGTGACTTTTAATATAATCAATGCATGGAAGGAAATTCCATTTCCCTATGACAGAATCTATATTGAGCCAAGAAAAGCAATTGGAAAGGTGGGAAAATTCAATCAACCAATTCATTATTTTGTGTACAGAGTACCTTTCCACTGGTTTGAAGGATTTATTTTTCGTCTCTGAACTCACTATAACAACTGCCTTGCCTGCAGGCAAGGTGGCAGAGCAGTGTGAGGTACTATTTAGCTGTATGACAAACATTGCCAGCTCTTAGAGTGAGAAGAAAGAGGTGATGATTGTTCGAGCCCAATGCTGGACTAACACGCTATCGTTCAGTAAGCTCTGGGCTTCTTGTATACCATGTGAGCATGCTTGCTCACTGGATGCAATGCCTGGCCTTTGACTGTTTGAATAGCGTTTTGTGGCTCATTTGCCCTCTTTGACCACTAAGACCCTGGCTGCAATGCTAGTTAAGGTCATGCAGTTCAGTTTTCCCTTCTTAATACCAGGAGAGACTGACTTGAGATTTCTGAGACATCAAAATAATGGTATCTGTACTGTGGAATGCATTATACTTAAGATAGCCAGGAAACTTAAGTATAAAAACAGATAAAACAGATTTGTAGTAACATCCATCCATAACAATGGGGTGATTCTAGGTGAATATTAAATCCTCATTTGTGTTGTTCTCATGAGGCCACTTAACCAGATTCTCTATTGATGTGAGGCTGAATCCTTTTCTTCTTTATTCATCCCTGTTCTGGACAGTCTCCCTCTATAGCTGGTGCTGGTTTTTCCAACATTCTAGTCCATAAAATCTACTTTCAAATTATTTTTTGAAAGAGATTTATTTATTTATGCGTACAAGAGTGGGGTACAGGCCAGAAATGTGGGGGATGAGAAGATTCACCAGAGACAGAGTGGGGAGCAAACAAGCAGATCTACTGAAATACATTGCTGAGAGGAGCAGTGGGTGAGGCAGGGGAGGTCTGCTGCACAATGTGGGCCCCCTCCCTGGCCGGGGATTGAACTCGTGTTGCAGTGGCTTGGATTACTTGATAGCGCAGTGTCTTTAACCCCTGTGCAACCAGGGAGGCCCCTTAATTAATCTGTTTTTTTTATGATTTAACTCTTTGATTTTTAATAAAGATACATTAATGAAGCACCATTATTTTATATCCTTGTTAGCTTTTTCACAATATACAATTTCTCCCCTCAGGTGTGGTCACCATAGTTCTCCACCACCAGAGCTCCACCCATCGTTCTCCAACATGGTCCATTGTGTTTTTCCCATCACCCTCTTTTTCTCACCAGCTCCCCCTTCTGGATCCTTCTGATCTATTTCTTTTTAACAAAATATTTTATAATACTTTGGACCCCACACAGAATAGAGCCGTCGTTATCTCCTTACCATCTTCTCCATGACTTCTTTTGACTTTCGTATCTCTGTATTTCCTGGTTCTTTGTTTGCTTTGATCTTGGCTTATCCACGGATAGCAACCTAAACTGTCAATCTGAAACAACCTGGCTTCTTTTAGCTTGTCCCTGCCTCTTATTGGCAACCCCCTCTCAACTCCTAGCCATGCCTGATTCACACCAAACCAAACTGAATCAAAAACTCTTTGTCAACACCCATAGTCACAAGCATGGCCCTCGTGTGTGGGAGGGTGTCTCGGCCAATAATTACAACAATAAATCCCCTTCCCCATCATCCGTGCCTTGTGCCCCTCTAATACACTGTGCTCTTTCATGGTTCTGTTTTGAGATGTTCCTGTGTTGGAATGAACCGTGCACTCGATTCAGAGAGAACCTCTCATTCCAGCTTGGTTGTCTTTGGCTCTCCTGGAGAGATTTACGTGCTCTTGTTTTCAATTCTCAATACTTTTTTCTTAACTCTCTTCACTGCATTGGAATTACTTGTCCTTGTGCGGGTTTGCTCTTTGACCGCAGATCGTACGTTGGTTGCTTCGTAGAGCAGACCTTTGAACAGCACAGGCCACGGAGCAGGTCTGCAACCAGAGGCTGCTGTATGAATATGTGTTGTTGAAAACTCCGGGCAACCTTAAGGGTGAGTGCCAGTGAAACTACAGCAGCAAAGGGATTCAATAGACAATATTTATTAAGCACCTACTGTGTGCCAGCTTGATATACATCAGAGAATGAAACCAAGATCCCTGTGCTCTTGAAGTTTAGTCAGTGCTGAGATGCAGGCAAAGACTAATAGACCAAGTTATTCAGTTTGACGGTATGTTGGAAGATAAGTGCTGCAGCAAAAGTTACAAATAGAGCAGGGTCAGAGAGATAATTGTGCTGGTGTCATGGTGGATATTTTCTGGTCTGCTCACTGTTGCTATTAAGTATGGCATCTACTAATATCCAGCATTTGAGTCAACCGAAGTACCTTAGGAGCTCATTCAGTTCTTATGCTAGTGATATGGAGTAGGCATGCTTCTTCTTTTACCTTCTGTAAAACAGATTAGGGAATGAAGAGAGAGGGTCAGTAACTTGACTTAGGTCACACAGCTAATGCATGGCAGAGGTGGAATTTAGATCAAGGCAGGGCATTGTGATCTAAAAGTTCATATTCTTTTTTTTTAAAAAAGTATTTTTATTTATGCATACAAGAACCGGGTTATAGGCCAGAGGTTTGGGGGGTTGGTGAGAGGAGTCACCAGAGACAGAGTGGGGAACAGAACAGATAGATCTACCGAAATAACACTGCTGAGGGAAGCAGCAGGCGAGGCAGGAGAGGTCTGCCACGCCAAGTAGGCCACCTCCCCAGCCGACAGTAGGGATCCAACTCGTGCTGCAATGGTTGCAGTGTGCCTCATAGTGCGCCGCTTAACCCACTGTGCCACCAGGGAGGCCCCAAAAGTTCAGATTCTTAACCAGTGTTCAGTCCCCTCATATTTATGGCAGGTGATAATTTCCTAAATTCTCCACTTCACATTTTCAAGCGATAGTTTTCTTTTTTTTTTTTTTCCTTTTAAACGCTAGTTTTATTGAACGATAAGGACTCTTTTTACAGCCAGGGGGCAGCAAATGATTGCGTTTGAACTATGTGTAGGGCAAAGGAGCAAATGTTGATAGGTTTTGAGGACTGTGGCACTTTGGTGGTGAGAAAATTATGGCGACCGCAACTGAGGGGAGCAAATGAACAAGGATGTTTAAAAAATAAATGAAAAATAATTGTAATTAGTAGCTACCCAATAAGAAAATGGATATCTTCCCTGAGTTTGCCTTTATTCTTCTAGAATCACTTTCATGCTAAAATCCACATTTAAAAATATTACTTTAAATAATAAACTTAGACACAGAAGATATATCTTGATCCGAATCTTGATGTAAATATCAATATCTACTTTGATGCTATAATATTTTAAGATGCTGGATATGTTATTCTTTACAGATTTGTTAATTGCTATTTTCACAATTAGAGAATGGAACAAATTGTGTATTTTTGCTCATATATTTCTAATTAAAAATAGGATTTATAATTCACATATGTAAACTTTTTTAAAAAAGAGTTCAAAAGAGGGGCCTCCCTGGTGGTGCAAGGGGTTGAATGCCAAACTGTGGAGCTTTGGTAGCCACTGTAGTGTAAGTTCGGTCCCCGCCAGGGAGGGGACCCACATGGTGCAGCAGACCTCTCCTGCCTTGCCCGCTGCTCCCCTCAGCAGTGTATTTCAGTTCATCTGCCTGTTCTTCTCCCTACTCTGTCTCTGGTTCTCTGGTGAATCCTCTCACCCCCCCCCCCCACATTTCTGGCCGGTACCCCAGTTCTTTTATGCATAAATAAATAAAATCTTTAAAAAAAATAAAAGAGCTCAAAAAGAAAGAAACTGTTATAGAAATATGACTCCCCAATATTAATAAATTTATATTTACTTAGGTTTTCTAAATGTAAAAAGATATATTTGTTACATACGCTACATGAAGATTTGAGAGTGCTTTTAGAGCATTTTAAAGAGAGAACACCTTGAATAGCATAATGGGGTACTTGGTTTCTAAGGAATCTTAACAAATAGCAACTCAATACTTAGATAACCTATTTGGGAAAATTGAGTCTTAACATGTTATTTCCCCAAATCAAAAGGAAAGAATTGGAATTGGGCACAGAATCCCTAACACTCTGATATATATGAGTTTTAAAACTGAGGGAATTCATGATTCTTTATTTACCGTAGGGAGACACCACTCTGAAGTGAGGAAGGTGAGCAGGCCCTTGCGGAAGGGCGGGGCAGGCAGGGGTTAGAAGAAACTAGGCAGCCTGGAGGCGAGGGTGGAGCAGAACCTTCGGTGGGTTTGACTCTAGCCTCCTGGGTGAGGGAACAGGCCCAGTTCCTCGTCCTTGGCCCGGGCTATCTGCTGCTCCTGCCTACCCAAGCAGCTCTACCACTTTGTTCTCTCTAAGGCCTCTGCTCCTCTCAGGAGGTCACGACACAAGGTCCCCTTCTTTTATTTAGACCAACCTCTTTAAAAGTAGTTAATGTGTTGGAAGGACATCATGGCACCAACAGTCTCTGTTAACACTTGCAGTTAACTGACTTTGTCCAGGTTAGGAAATAGCACTGAGTCTTTCTCCCAGTGCTTCTCCAGGTTTCATTTATCAACCCTTTCCCCTGGGGCCCTAGAGACCCCTCCCCACTCCCACAGCAGGGTGTGTCATCCGTGAGCTCTGGCCACAGTTTCATTCACAATTGTCTCTCCCACATGGGGTGAAGGAACACATCTTTTATATGAGTCCCTCATGACCCTAGCACATGCCTGACACAGACTGCGCCGCTTACCTATGTGGGTAAAGAGGAAGAGAGGTGTTTGCAGCTAGGACCTCTCCTGAGGGAGGCAAGGGATGTCTCTGGAAGTGAGAAGGCACAAAGGTGGTCTTCTCAGAAACCTGCTGGTGGGAGGTGGAGAACTGTGGAGGGAGGTATACATTTCATTGATATTGCTCAATGGTTGTCTTTTGCTAAGATGAGAGAAAATAATTATCTGTACTGTTCTGGGTTCTAGATGAACAACTGGATACCATTCCAACCTCTTATCCCACCTCCATTCACAGAACTTTATATTTGAAGAGAACTTTCCACATTTTTTTCAAATAACAAATAGAAATAACCCTTTTCATATATACATTTGTTTAGGTCAAACATTTTAGGTACACTATAAATATTATGTAATATTAATAAATTTACATATTGTATACATTTATACATCTACACAGAATTTGTATCTTCTTCCAGGTTTGGTCCTAACTTGTCCTAACTCAAATTTGGACCCTTAGGTGCTGCTTCAGCACCCACATACTCTGTACATAGTCTTCAGATTTGAGCTCCTCTATGGACACCATCATAACTCCAACCCAACCTCATTCTGCTGTTGCTTTCTGGCTGTGTTATTGCTGTGGAATCAGAATCACTATGGAACCACATTTACATCTCTTCCAACAATCTACCTGCCATTAGTTTGGCACATGTGCATCCTGAACGCCTCCACTAGGCTTTGAGCAATTTGAGCTCATTCATCTTTATATCTCTGTGGTACTTAATGCCAAATGCACCAGTCTTCCTGCCTCTAGGCCTTGTCCTTGTGATTCCCTTTGTCAGGAGTGCTCTTGCCCCAGAAGCCTGCGTAGTTCACTCTTTACTTCCTTGAGATCTTGAATCCAAAGATTTTCAGTGTCTAAAATCCCATCCAAGAGCACTTTGTAGCAACCATTCTTGCTTTCATCTTCCTTCTTAGCATGTGATACTGCTAATATTCTATATATTTTGTTCATATAGCTGGTTCATTTTCTGCCTAAATTACTAGCCCCTGGAGGATAGAGATTTTTGTCTATTTTATTCAGAACTCTATCCCTGATGCTTAGCACACAATAAGTGTCCAAAAAATATTTAACACATCAAGGAATATAGAGAGCAGCAGTAAATACATACAGTAGAAGTGAACCAGAATATATAAGCATTGGATCTGAGCCTAGAACTGATGTCAGGGGAGATGAATGATTCTTCCCAAGATGTGTAGATGTGCACTAGCTAAACTAATTCACATTTACCTGAATCTGTTAAGTTTATGAAAAGCAACAAATTGTTTCATCAGTTGTTTACAACATATTCTTTAAAAATAAAGAGTATGTAAAGACTTCCTACCTATTCCCATAGACCAAAGGGATACATGGGTCTTTGTCTCCTCAATTGCCAGAGAAATGATCATGCTTCTAAGACATCTGTTCAGCTCATCATTTTTGTTTCCTCCTGTGGTTTATACAATTGAGCTCATTGGTACATATTTGTTTACATGAAATGGCATATGGTATTGGTCAGTTCTGACCATGGAAATGTCCCACAGATTTGCAGCAGTCCTGGGCCTTATAATACAGTTTTGTTATTGCAATACTACATTTCTCTTCTGGTAAAACAATAGGGTACTGAGAGTCTGAATAAAGATAGTTAGCATTCTTACCCTGCTGTAAAATAGTATGTTACAAGAAGATTTAGTGAGCTCATACTAAATAAGTAGGGCTTTCACTTGTTGAAGGCAAGCTTGGAAGTGGGAAATTTTGGGGAACTTGATACTCCAGCATAAAACTTGGAAAAATATTAGAATGTTTAGTAGAATATATAAAAACTAAGTAATTTCACTTTTTGTTTGAATGCAAATATTTTCCAGAAAGAATTACTTTTGAAAAACTTGGAAATTTTACCTTGGAGTAAAGCAAAAAACTGTGAAAAGTATGATTACTTTTATGAAAATTATGTGATTTTGCTTCTAGAGCAAGGAAAGTCTCTTGTAATCTTGATCTGTTTTATTTAGTCATTTTGCCTCAATTTGGATTAGAGTTCTCCGTTGGTTTTTTTTTTTAAGATTTATTTATTTATACATACAAGAACTGGGATACAGACCAGGGGTGCTGGGGGTGAGAGGATTCACCAGAAACAGAGTGGGGAACAGAACAGGCAGATTGATTGACACACACTGCTGAGGGGAGCAGCGGGCGAGGCAGGAGAGGTCTGCTGCGCCATGTGGGTCCCCTCCCTGGCCGGCAGCAGGGATGGAAGCAGCAAGGATCGAATTCGTGCTGCAGTGGCTGCATTTTGTTCCATAGTGTGTTGCTTAATCCATTGTGCCACCAGAGAGGCCCCGAGTTCTCCGTTTTGTTAAAAATAAAAACAAATCTGGATGTAGGACTTTATCTGAAAGGACTACTGGAAGGGAGAGGACAATATTGAGTGCTCTGATGGGCAATTGTAATAGGAGGGATGCTGTGAAATCTTTGTCTCAAGAGTTAGCAAAAGGGGTGCATATTTTATAAGTGTGAACAAGGCTAGCAAGAAGGGCTATGGGGAAGTGGGATGAAAGGTTGGTATACAACATAATAAATCCTTGATATTAGCCAAATTTCTGGGAGGACCTAAATAATGGGGACTGCATGCTGTCCCAGTCTGGGGAGACTTAAGTAGAGGGGCTTAAAGAAAGGAGAGAAATTAACCAAAGTTTGGCTAAAAAGCATTTGTTTCAGTTGGTCAGTGGGGACAAGGAACTTGGCTAATCATTTATGAGGCAAAGGTTGACCTTTTCTTGGGTAAACGAGAGAAGCATCTGAATCTTCTGTAAGTCAGATGAGAAAGGCTATTCTTTGCAATAAATACTTTCCAGAACACAGACGTTAGAGTTCCTTTAACCTTACCTGTTTTCCAGGAATATAGGGGTCAGGTAATTCCACACTGTCAGCTCCTATGCCTAGAGAACCTTTAGAAAATACTCTGGCTGAGTTCTTTCTTCTTTATAAAAAAGGGTTACAATGAAGATCTGGTGGGTGCTATTTTGAGATTTGAAGTTTTTTCTCCAGGGCGTTCCTGGAAAAAAGGGTTACTGTAAAAAGTATCTCATTAAGATAAGAAGTTATTAGAGCTTCTTCACACACACATTTTTGATTTATAATATATTGCTTGTTTTCATTATTGAGGTAACTTTTGTTGGCTATACTGTATATGATTTAGAGGATAGGCTCAACTTCTTCATATTATCTTGGCACGTGTTAAGGGATGTGATTTACTGGTTTATATGGTAGCTGGTTTGCAGAGGCAGTGAGAATTGAAAGAGAAAATAAACATTTAAAATATCGATTAATCAAAATTAACACTTAGAAACTTTACCAGAAAGGTAGACACTAGTTCATCCTAAGCTACTTGCTTTACACAAAAATTAGAGACTGTTTCCTGACTCTCTAGAAAGTTTCATTTTACAATGAATGATGTTTTGGCAGAAAGCTATGTAAGGATAGAAGGAATTAAAGATAAAAAGGTGTTTAGTTTTGTTGTGTTATGTTTAAAAAATCCATTAAAGATCTCAAATGTAGATTTGAATCATTTTTTTTCTTTTTGGAAACAAGTTGCATTGGATGCATTTTCTTAGAGATAACTCCCTATTTTATTTTCTCCTGTGGCTATGGTGTTTATATTAAATTCTGATTTTTCTCAAAATAGCCCAAAGACAATGAGGAGAGTGTATACAAGAGAGTTGTATCATTTTATGAAGCTTCTGAAATTGCAAACATATGCAAAGCAAATTAAAACAGGCTGGGGGTGGGAAATATTTGAGGAAGCTTCTGTAGGTGTGACCACCTTGCAGGAAATGTGTTCTGCCTGGAAGCATCCCCCAGGAATCTGGTGTCAGGTCTTCGTTCTGTCGCTCACCACTGGGGTGACCTAAGTTACCTACATTCTCCTTCTTCGTCTGTTCAATGCAAGCTAGCTGGTCTGTAAGGAACAACCTCATTTTGAAAGCTTATAGTATTGTCACAGTGCAGAAATTTCTTGACTTGTGAAAGTGATCAAAAAAAGCCTTGCATTAACGGATTTCCACTCTCAAGGATTTGTAGGAGGTGCAATTACGAAGGAGAGTGGGGAAGGAGGAAATGAAAGCTTTATAAAACCAATGGTATAGGAGGGATTTTACCTGAAAAGAGCAAAGTCCTGAGGGAAAAAATAATTCTCACTGGTGATACTTTTCTCAGTATCCTGCCTCGCGTCTTACCTCAGAGAGCCTCATTCTGGCTAGGTATCTTTACAGGCTTATTTATGCCAAAGGAATTTACCTCTTTCTGTTTTTCTTCTCTTCCTCCTCCTCAGTTTCCGATGGATACTCAACCTCTCACCACCTAAGGCTCACTTTGGTTTCCAGAATTAGCCACGTTTCTTTGACAGCTCGCTACTTTCTCCAGAATCCAGCACTTACCAGGAATGAGGTGGTTTCCATTGCTATTCCCATTTTATGGCGGTAGATGGCGCTAATTTACCGTCCTAAAGGTCTTCCCGGTTGTCAACTGTGTCCCCAAGTCGACTAGATGAAGTTCTGTGTTGAAACATCTTAAGAGTTAGAAACGTTTCACTTTCATTTATTTATAATCGTATCTCCTAGGCAGTAATTCCACAAACTCATGTAAAATACGTAAATAGTGCTTATCTGTTTTAGATATTTCTGCAGAAGAGTTATTTCTGATTACGATGTCAGTGGGTAGGGAAAACTTTCTGGAAATGCACTTAAAAAAATAAAGTGTATAACTGACAATATCTTCCAGCTAAACCTTTGTAGTTCTAGTTCTAATTATTTTTAAGGAAACTTTTCAGATTGTGGCATGCATTTGATTTTTATGTCTTTGTATTTTTTCTTTTATCTTTAAGCCATAGCATCCTATAGGGATGAAGTTTAGAATTGGTTGTCTGGGAACTGTTAGCTATTTTCTTTCTAATGTTGTGGCAATAAGCCACAGGGAGCATTGTAGCGCAGCTATACACATATCCACCGTTTTCATCATCATGAGTGTGTTAAGAATTTTCAAGGAAAGCAAAATTATGGAGAATCTGAAGAAAAATTATTAATAAATGTATAATTTTTGTAATGAATATCTGATATTGGGACTAAAAATCCTATTTATTTCACTGAATGTACATCTTTTTTTTTTTTTTTCAAAGATTTATTTATTTATGCATACAAGCACTGGGGTACGGGCCAGAGGTGTGGGGGGTGAGAGGATTCACCACAGACAGAGCGGGGAGCAGAACAGGCA
>JAGFMF010011568.1:16825234-16876412 GCA_019455555.1 Galemys pyrenaicus | reverse complement strand
CCCTCTCTGGCCGGCAGCAGGGATCGAACTCTTGCTGCAGTGGTTGCGGTTTGCTTCATAGTGCGTTGCTTAACCCACTGCGCCACCAGGGAGGCCCTGAATGTACATCTTAAAACTTGAGTGCTACTGGCTTTTTGTTGTTGTTGTTATTTGGCCAAAACCACTTAAAGCCAAAAACCTAAATGAATAAATTAAAGAGGGTTTTAATTAACATAGAAAGTTCTTTATTATTTTCTATTTTTTTAAATTTTTAAATTTTTATTTTTTTTATTATTTTCTAAACTGTGCTGTTTTCATTATTTTCTTGAGGTATGATTAACATACAAGAATTTTACATATTTAACATCTGCAACTTGATACATTTGAAGAAAAATATACACCGATGAAATAGTCACCATATAAATATCCTAAACTTTATAGTCACCTCTAGAAGTTCTCTCCCACCCTTTTTTTTAGGATATTATTTATGTAGGATGCACCCATGTAACAAATTGTAAAGTGAACAATTCAATATTGTTTCTATATACACTAAACTAACAGCTCTCTTGGACTCACTCATCTTGACTAGGCAAAATTATGGACCCTTTTGTTAGCACTGCCCCAATTCATCTTTACCAGCCATGGTGACTACCATTATACTCTGTTACTGTGGGTTTGATTATTTTAGAGTCTGGATAGGATATAATTTAGATCATATAATATTTTGTTCTGTGTCTGGCTTATTTTACTCAGCATAATATTTTTGAAGACCATGCATGTTATAGCACATGGCAGGATGCCTATCTTTTTTAAGAATTAGTAACATTCCATTATATGTATATACCACATGTTCATTATCCATTCATTTGTTGATGAACATTTAAGTTGTTTCTGGGTATTTGTTATTGTAAATAATGCTGTAGTGAACATAGGAAAGTAGATAATGTGTTCAAGGTACTGATTTTAATTTTCAAATATTTTTAGATTTCAAAAATTTTCAACTATGTGATTGCTGAATCACATAGTTCTTCCTTAATTTTTAAAAATTTTGTTTCTTAAGGTAACATTGATTTATGTCACTGTTTATGTTTTAGGCATATAGGTTCATACCTCTATAAATTTATGTTATCACACCATCCCCATCACCTAAGTCCCAGTTATCATTTACCATAGTTTGAAAAGTTCTTTAAAACTCAGTTTTTCAAAAAACTTTGAATCATATTGTTTTTACTAGAAAATATCTACTTAATGAAAAATCAATTTTTGGTGTTGTTTAAGAGGATAATCTAAGTATTTTCTGGAGATAAATTTTTTCATGAGTTCTTGAATGTCATCCATATACTTTAAATCTGGTGATTTTGAACAGATTATAATCTAAAAATAATCTGACATCTTTCCTAGCAGTGGGATCTTGGCATTTCTCTGTTCCCTTCTTATTCTCCAGTTACCTGAAGGCCTACACAGTGAACACGGCACCTCCGTGTGTAGATGATGGATTTGTGTAGTGTCAATTCTAGATTAATTTCCTAGTTTGAGAATAAACCATTTCAATAGCAAATGCCCTGCAGATCTCTCAGAAAGAGCAGAAACTGTTCATCTGAAGCAAAATATTAGTCTATACCTCACATGCCTACGATTTTGAAACTGTGTAGGTTCTTTTTTCCTAAATAGAATTAGAAATCCAAAATGACAACAGAACTTTCCTAACCTCATCCTAATTCTGTGATTTGCTGTCTGGCAACAGTCACAGCCAAACCCTCAATTTAAATTTCAAACTTACTAAGTGAGAAATCATTTTCCAGAGCCAGAACACACAAAGCAGCAGTTGCAACAATATCCTTCTACAACACATGTTACAAAGAACATCACAAACACATTGCCCAAATTATTAATTTTCGGGAAGAAAAACACACGGAGCAAATGTTCTTGTAGAACTAATACCGTACATGCCTTAAAAATTGCTTTAACTAGCAATAATATGTAGCTATTGAATTATATGTTTAAGACATTGGAATTCTTGTTAATTCATACTTTAACTGTTTCATAACTAAGCATACCTGAGGAAACCAAATACCTTTAAAAGCTGAGGTTCTGAGAGCTCTGAAAAGTTTCTGGAACCAGACCAGTTGCTTTTTACCTGGAATGAGACAAGGAAAGATAATGATTCAGGCAGTATATTCTTTCTCCCTTCTCCTTCGTGTTTTTTGTAGCTGATCACAATTGGTAAAAGAATTTCACTCAAGTGTTCTGTGTTCAAGTTCTATATCCTGTCACAAACCAACCTTTTTCTGTTCCAAAAATACAGGTTTGAAACGCCAGTATTATTTTAGAATCTCAGTTTTCTTGCTCTCCCCTTCTCTAAACTCTCATGGCCATTGAGCTCTTCCTCTGAAAATGTTACCTCTCTTCGATTGCTAAAATAAATATTTTCACTCTCTTTACCTGTCACATCTGACTCGGCAGGTCAAAATTAAAATTTCAAGTTAGTCTATTTGAAATGTTGTTTTTTATGTTTTCCCCTCACTTTGTCCAGAAAGTAGACTCTAAATACACATTTTGTTGGTAGATTTTTAGAAAACTTGACCCAACTGGCATGATTCTCCCCATAGTGACACGGCCTCACTGCCTCTCCACCCCTTTCCATGGTCACTTCTCCTCTTGGTCTCTGTCCTCGCCGTCCCTGGCTATTTGGCTTTGAAACACTTCTCACATCCCTCAGAGTCTTCTTTTAAACCATAGCATCAGTTTTGGGTTTTGCATTGTTTCCCGAAGAACATCCAGATGGTCCTTGTCCTCTGATGTTCTTTGCTGGCATCTCTAGTGCACATCCTGTGACTTGACTTTGTGTTCTCACTATGACCTCGTGTGGTCATGGCTATGTTGCCAAGAATATTTCAGACTCCTGATTAACTTTTCAAAACATCCTCCAGACTGTTGTTGTTGTTGTTGATGGTGTTTGTTGTCCTCAGGATCCTGATGACTGCTCCTGAGTGATCTTTACACATGAGACCATGGCGATAGTTCATTTGGACTCTGTCCATTGTGTGTGTGTGTGTGTGTGTGAGAGAGAGAGAGAGAGAGAGAGAGAGAGAGAGAGAGAGAGAGAGAGAGAGAGAGAGAGAGAGAGAGAGAGAGGGGGGGGGGGGGGGGGNAGAGAGAGAGAGAGAGGAAGGGAGGGGAAGGGAGGGGAAGGGAAGGGAGGGGAGAGAGGGAGTGGGAGAAGGGGGGAGAAGGAGAAGGGGGGAGAGAGAGAGAAAGGTGAGAGAAAGAGGGGAAGATCGAGGTTTAAAAAGACCCCACTTTATTAAGATATAACTTATATACTGTAAAGTGCACCTGTTTTAAGTATACCAACCAGTGAATTTTAGTATAGCTACAGAGTTATGTAAATTCCATCATCATATAAGTTTAGAACATTTGTATTACCATCAGAAGAAATCTTGCACCCATTTCACTCATTCCCTTACTGGTTGCAAGATCTGTATTTTAAAATATTGACGGCATTGGAACATCTACATTCAGTAGTTTGGATATGGATGAGACAAAGCTGTTAACCAACTTTTGATGGATCTTTTAATCTACCATAAAATTTCTCATCATTTACTAATGCTTCAAACTACTTGGTTAGACAGTCTAGTTGAAAATCTTTTGTTTGTTGTTAATGCCTTAGACTCCAGTGAGTTAAGAACTCTATGCTCTTGTACAATGAAGATTGGTTCTTTTTAATGATAAACTGTGTCAACAGGACAACTAATTCAATCATTTTGAATGAACTGATGATTCAATTTAGTTCTTACAACATTGCTAAAATGATTATTTGATCAAGAACATTTGCCATTTTATTTGATTTTCAAATAATTTGGCATGTAGACATAATCATTTATAGCTGCATTAATTAACTTAAAAACTGGTGGAAAAACAGGACCTAATGGAAAAAGAACATCACTTTGGAATCTAGCTCTGAAGGTCCAAGTCCATGTCCTTCCTGAAAACTGACAATGGTTTAAAGCATCCTATTAAGTAGATGGGGATAGTTTAGTGACTAAATTCATTGATTAGTGCACAACAAATCAGGATCTGCAGTAATGTCGGTAACTTAGGCACTGGGGACTACTTTTGGCATTTGGAAACTGAGATATAGGCTAAACTTTTGATATTCATTTATTTTGTTATTCATGGTTTCATGTATAAACTTTCAATTTTATTTGTAAGTGTCGACCCAGACCTCTTACAGCATCTCGCAACTCAACTTCTAGATGTCTCTCTCTGAGATTTTATGCTTAACTTGTATTCCTGCACCCCTTCCCACCAAACCTTAACCCCATTTGCACGGCAGCCAGTGTGACCCCTCAAGACCAAACCCACCTGCATGGGCTCCCTTCAATGTACCGCCACAAGGTTGAAGGACAAGCTTCTTAGCACAGTCCACAAGGCTCTCTATCCTGTACTCTGCTCAAACCTAATTTGCTGCCAGACTTTGAAACTTTGATGTTCTAGTACCACTTTGCTGCTGGATATTCCTCTGCACACTCACTGTTTCCTGCAGCTCTTCAAGCGGTTTATTCTGTGTGCAGTGATTGCATTTCCAGCTTTCTTTGCATAGATCATTTTGATTCTTTTTTTCTCTTTTGGCCCAATACACATCTACCTCATGCATCAAGTCTAACTTCCATGCTGCCTTTCAGTGAAGCCTTTTATGGGAGTTCACATCCCTTTGCCCTTTGCCCTCTTGCTCCTGGATATAACCTATTTATAATATCTTTACCCTGTAGGGTAGTTGTTTGTATTTGTTTAAGAGCTCATTTTAAATGTCTCAGCAGGGGTAAGTACCATAGGCTTTCATGAAATATCTGTCAATAGGGGAATGGTGAGGTAAACACTGGCATATCCACAGAGAGAGATCATAATGTAGGTGTTGGGTGTTAGTTGTTGACATTTCCCTGGGAAAATATTTTTTTTTTTAAGATTTATTTATTTATGCATACAAGAGCTGGGGCACAGGCCAGAGTCGCGCAGGAGGTGAGAGGATTCACCAGAGACAGAGTAGGGGGAAGAACAGACAGATGGACTGAAACACACTGCTGAGGGGAGCAGTGGGCGAAGCAGGAGAGGTCTGCTGTGCCATGTGGGTCCCTTCTCCAGCTGGGGATCGAACTCGTGTTGCTGTGCCACAGTTGCCCCACAATGCGGGGCTCAACTTGTTGTGCCACCAGGGAGGCCCCCCCTTTTATTTTTTAATAAAAATTGATCTTAGATATAGGTGAGTCTATTTTCAGACTATTCTATTCTATCCTATCTATCCTACTATCCATCCATCATCTACTTATCTACCTATCTGACCTTTAGCTAAATGAATTTTGGTTCACTCTTAAGATGGGTCAGGAATCATCTTTTCTAGAAAACCTTTCCTTTCTGGAAAGTATGTGAGGCAAAGGCTACTTTCTAAAGATGCCTTGCCTGCCTTCATCATTTTTGAAATGACTTGGATATGTAGATTCTTTGATGGCAGAGAATATGCTTTAATCATCTCTGTATTTCTAGTATCTGGCAGGTAGTGGGCACTTTATAAAGTGACCTGAAATGAATTTTATTGATTAATAAATAGCTAAATTTCTTGACTCATGGACTGATTCTGGTTTATTTAATTTTTTTGGCACTTTCATTCTAGTGCCACTTGTTCAATTCGATATTGTCACTTTAATTTATAACCAATGTTTTTAAAAGAACTTTATGGGTATAAATACTCTTATGAGATCTATAGTTGTGGATCATGTCTAATCTTAGGATTTAAAATATAAAATAAAAGTGTGTGTGGTATTTCTTAAATGAACTGTAATGGCTGGGTCAGAAACACTCTATAATAGCTTTAATGTCATTAATGTCAAGCTGATATTAACTCTATATTTACATTTGTTTCTTGATCAGACATTTTTAAACTGAAAAATAATAATTATGATGGTTATCATTTCTTCATTTATTGAGAACTGCAGCCTCTGTCCAATGCACTTCCCATTATTATTCTTAAACATCCTGTCAACAAATGTAGAAGAAATTGTTACATCCATTTTACATCCAAGGAGACTATGTCTCAAAGAGGATAAGTAGGTTGCCCAGAGTCAACCAGCAATGGGTTGCACAGTTGGGATTCAAACCTAGGGGTGTTCACCTCCAGAACCCATGTCCTTTCCACTTAGTCTCAATGCTTCCTGGAAAGACAATTTCTGGAAGAATAAGCCACAAAATAGGTTAAGTTGTGAAAATAAGGAGATAGAGAGTGGACAACTACCAGACATTACCTAGCAGGGATAAATGTTAAAGTAATAGGTCATGACCAAGTGGGCGTGTCCAGGGGAGAGAAAGGCAGACCTCTTAAAACTATGGAGAGGACATGGAAGGGAGGTGAAGGTGTGCCAAAGATGCAGTCTTCCCAGCCTCCATTTTTCAAGTGACTGGCTTTGAAAGGATATATTTTGATGCTTACTACTCACTGTATGAATTAGGAAAATCTGCAAATGAAGAAATTTTTTCTTTCCTCACCCTGAGGTTTTTTTTTTCCAGAAGAACAGGAAATATATTAAAAGAAAATTATATATAGACTTGTGAAGAAATAAAGAAAAAGGGTTAAGAAATAATTATGATTGAGGTTGGTCACCAGGTAGTTTTCTATGCAAATATCAGATCTTCTTGGAGAATTGGTCCTTTCTGAAATATCATGGGAGTTGAAATTACATGTGGCACAAATTATTTATTAAGAAAATTCATCAGACTTAATTTGAACGTCATTATTTAAAGGATCTGCAGTCATTCTTTTTTACACTTTATGACTTTGGGATCCTATTTTCTTGTCATTTGACCAAATTATTGAAACAGAAGTGGAAAAGCGTGAATTTCTTCCAAATGGTGTGAACATTGTTTTATAAGCTGGTTAGTGTATAAGGATGACAGAATGCTCTATGATTTTATATGTAAACTCTGAGAATGGAACTTCAGTTTAAAAATAGGCATCATTTGTGAAAGTTATTGCATCATTTGCTTCTAGAATTTTCATCATAAGTACATTTTTCTCTCTTTTTCAATACTGAGTTAAAAACTTTTTTTTCTAGTGTGAAGGAAGATTTGAATTTATAGGTATTTTTTTAATTTAAAGGTAGTAAGTAAGTATATTGATAAATTGTGTGCTAAATGATTGTGTGGAAACCACGAACTTTGCATGGTAAATTACAAATTTAAATAAGACTTAATTTTCACATATATAAAATATATGTGTATACATATATGTATACATACACACACACATATATATGCAAACTCAAGTGTTTTAAATTAGCCTCAATCAAAAGCATACCTTTTCTTTTAGCTATGTTAAAATAGTACATTTTGAAAAGAGTTCATTTTAAAGTGAGACAACAAAATTTAAAAATTTCAGTCAGGAAAATTGAACAATGGGGAGAATGAACTTTCTTTGACCTGTGATAAATGAAAAAGTGATTTCAACCAAAAATAATGTTTCTCCCTGCAGAGCAAGAGGGTAATATATGGAGATACCTTTGCAGCGTCCAGACATGTGATTCAGGATGCTTCCAGATGTTGTATGTGCTCTGGGAGACCTAACAGAATTGGGTAGGAGGCGTGGCATATGCTGCCTGAGTCACACGCAAGGAGGACCACGGCCAGTAAGGAGAGGTTGCTGCAGGAATCACCCCCACAGAAAGCTGCTCTACGATGAGGCGCAGGAACCAGATGCTTGCCTTAGTTAACCCCAGCAACAGGAAGCAAGACCCATTTTGGGATAACAGTATCCAAAGTTTACTCCTAATCCTTTTATCTTGTACCCCTTGGATGTGGGAGGAAAGGACAGGTAATAAAGCAGTTCAGAGTATACAGAATTCACAATTTAAATGTAAGATCTTAATGATATGACTGCAGGGGTTAGGCTTACCTATTACAGATGTTCTTCTTTTAATGTTTATTACAAACGGACTGGTTTGTTAATTTCTTTCTTCCTTCATTTAGTTAGCCTATCAAGCATTAATTGTATTATCATTTTGCTATGAGGTGACAGTGAAATAAGGCAATGCCGCTGTCCACAAAGAACTGGTGAGTGGCTCTTCTGCTAGTGGAATTCAGTCCAGTTGGGATATGGTTAGTCCATTGAAAGAATAACTTACTACACGCTGTGATGGCAGCCATGCAACAAATGAACAACACAGTGCAAGAGAACGATGCTGGAAAGGAAACTACTTAGGATGGTAAAACTCTTTGAGGAGGAGACTGCAAGGTCAGACTGAAAGGAGTCAGTGCTGCAAAGAAGGAGAGAACATCCGAAGCAGAGGGAATAGCATGTGCAAAGGGCATGAGGTTTGCACTCTTGGAGGTGTGAAATTGCTTGGTATTTTCAAGGCACTAGAAGAAAACTCTCCTTTCTTCCACAGCTGGAGCTTTTGTAAGTCGGGGGAGAGTGGGACCAACTGGGAGGAGGGTAGGTCCATGCCAGGGTATACGGGGGCTTTTAAGTCAGGCAAGGAACTTGGACTTTCCTGGAAATGAAATGGGAAGTCCTTCAAAGCACTTAAGGTAGGGAGGAATGTGAGGTGATTTATGTTTTGCAAAGGATGCATAGCTTCTGTGTGAAGAATAGATGGAAGCAGACCGGCAAGGAGGCCAGGAGAGCCTCAGCTGCTCTGGCACTAGTCTGGGGGGAGGCCGTGTGCTGGGGCCAGCAGTGACTTCATGGGGATGTGGCCCACTGTGCAGGTGGCACCGGCAGGACTGTGTGTGGGCGTCGTTCTCTGCTGGCACATAGGACCACCTCTGTGAAGCCCAGTAGCTCTGGGAACACAGCTTGAAAATTACTGATTCATATAGTGTAAAGGTGAGTTAGACATTTTCAGATATGTAACAACTATTTAACTGGCCAGATTACCTAATGGTTGACTATGTGCTTATTCTAAAGCTAAGATTCTAGTTTGTCATCTTTAGAAGTTACAAAAACAGCTTTTGATGATGGAAGCATATTTACTGAGGTGTATAAAAACTGTTTGCCATGCATGTTTTATTTTATTTTGCATTTTTTAAAATGGAAGGAACATGGGTTTACAACTCCATGTAAGTTTCAGGAGTGCAGGAGTTTCAGGTGTGTACCTTGACAATGTACATACCACACCATGCATGCCACCACGTAGGCCTTATTGAAAGTACTCTTCAGAAGAAATAATTTCTCAACCCTTGATTTGTAGTCCTGTAAGTGAAATCGTGTGATTGAAAATCCAGATCGAGGGGACAGCCTAAGCAAAGAAAAAGCCATGAGGAGAAAGAAGGAGCAAAGAAGAATTGAGTCTGTGATAAAACGGCACACACACACAAATCAAACCAAGTCATCGCCACATTCGAACTCAATTTTTTAAAAGTACTGTCTTTCTTTAAGTAAACAGTGTTCGAAAGGTTAAGACAATGGTTTTGTGCTTTGGCGGCCCTAGGCAGGTTGTGCTTCTGTATTTAATTTTGCTGCGGTAACACATGCCCTGATGGAGCCCGGGCTTGATTATTGTAATTCTCTTTTAGTAGGACTTCCAGCAGGGCTTTTCTGTCACTTGCTGCTCATGCAGAATGCAGCAGCACATCTGCTGGCTGATTTGAGAATGGGCAATCATATTACCCCATCCTGTATAATTTGATATGTGTGGGTCACGGAGGACTCCAGCAATGTTTCTTTGTTTCTCTCTCTTCTTAAAAAAAAAAAGGGGGGGGGTTGAAAATTACATTTCCTCTGTATCCACGCCTATCTATGTTCACAATCATTTATCTTTTCTTAGGGAGAATTGTGTGGCATTTTACCTACTCTCAAGTCACATGCCATTTTAAGCTAAAGGTATCTGTGCTATTTGTAATGTGAATGACAAGGGAAAAAAAGAGACTATGGGGAAAGATAATGAGGCATTGTTTTAATAGATTGTATTTCTACTTCATCAAGGAGGCTTCTATCTCTTGGGAGGATGAAGAGTTATTCCATTCTGTTTTGTTCCATTCTTTTTCATTTTTCTCACTGGTTCTTTAGCCTGGCATGAGAGGCAGCTGCTCTGATGGTGCAGCTTTGCTTGTAGCTGTGATGTAACTTTTCACCCACTTGGGGACAGGACCTTGAGAAAGCTTTGGGACAGAGGTCACGTTAGGAATTATGACACTCTGGAACTCTCTGGCGTACGGAGTGTCTCTGTTTATTGTCCCATTGCATCCTAGTTTAAGGTTATTCAGAACGGTGGGAAATTGGATTGGGAGAAACATCACCAATTTGTGTGCACCACTCAGGGTGCCTCCCCAGAGGGGACATGTGAGAAAGGGGACACACACCTCTCCTTCAAGATCGGATGGGTACTGGCTTCTGGTATCCTTCCCCTGCAAGTTTACTGATGTTAAATCGGGCATGAGGATGGGGGGAGATGAAAAGGCTGGGAAGGGTGACACCTAGCTCCAAAGGAGGTGTCCCACCCATGCCAGATACCTGAGAGGCAGAGGGAGAGCATCTCCAGGGCATCCATTGTCATTAACCATTTCCCATTTATCTAGTATTTTCTGGACAAGTATATACATCTTTATGATCACCCATAACATTGACTCCATTTACCCTTTTGATACTTTCAGGCATTTTGGTTAATGTTCATCGAACTTTTCAAAAGACTGGAAACAATTTTAGAAAGGAAATAGACCCCATGTGGGAATGTCACTTTCGTTCTGGGACACTGGTGTGATTTGCTTGAACTGTTGACTAAACTTGGTGCAGGCTGGGGCGAAAGCCCTGGCTTGGAATCACAACTCCAGTTCTACTGAGTGTCTCTGTAGGCAGATGACATCTCTGCTTCTCAGTTTTTTAATGTGTGAAAATGTGGATGATCATGTTGCCCTCTCAGAGTTGCTGTGAGAATTAAATTAGATAGCAGTTGGGAAGCTCTTCCTACACCTTTTCCTGCCTCCTTTGAAATTAATCCTGAGTTCCATCTATTTTGGAAAGAACTCTGACTAATCATTGCTGCATGTGACTAGTGAGTACATGTCTTATGTTCTTAATAGTCTAGGTGATTTCTAAAGTCTTTGGGAGCATAACACAAACTTGAAATTTTTTGGCATTGACTTTTGAATCTTGTATGGTGAGTTGTGTATGAGTCACACTTAGGATTTATTTCATTGATAACTGGAGGGACTTGTTGACTTATTAAATTTAGTAGCTTCCCTACAGATATTCTTGGGCAGCCCTACATAAATCACCTTGTGGTGTCTACAAGGCACTCTCTAAAGGATTCGGCACTTTCTTGGAGACTGGAACCAAGCCATATGTTGGAGAATTTACTTGCCTCAAGAGAGAGGAGCACAGAGCAGAACGCTATGGAGAATTTCCATGGAGAATTTTCCTTATATACATCACTCCCTTTGGCAGTCCAGGTTTCCGCTGCAATATGATGCTGATGATGACAATGATGAAGATGGTGGTGGCAGCGGTGTTGGTAATGATGGACAGCGCTGGCAGTCCTTACTATGTGCTGGCCCTGGACCAAACAAGTCACAAGCATTTTCATCAGATCCTCACAACATTGCTATGAGTCAGGAATATTAGAATCCTCCTTTAACACATGAGAGACTCAGAGACATAACATTTTTGTCGAGATCACAAGTAATTTAGGGCCCCAGAGCTGGTCAGTCTCAGTATGTATGAAATATGAAGGATGACTCCAATCCCTTGATTTGGATTGTGCCTCTATTATAGCCAGCATTCTAAATGTACATGCACACATGCATGCCCCCCCCACACCCCTTGTGTATAGGCATTATGAGAAAAATAGAAGGGAAAAGCCCCTGCTCATTAGTTTTGATTGATACATTTAATTCTACCCATGATGAATATTTTAAAGATTAGAGTTAATTTTTCTATTATTTGGGTTTGACTTTTATTCTTTGGATTTTTGTTTCTACGAATTAATTGTATTCAAGCAAGTTTTTCCCTCCCTCCTTCCCTTCCTTCCTTCCTTTCAACAAATAGTTAAAGCAGACAGAGACAAAGTGTTTTCTTACTGGTGTTGAAACCAGATTAGTGATTATGAGATGATAGCAAAGTAATCAAATTGTATGAACGTTGTGAAAAATGTTCACTATTTTACTTGTTTTGTATTTTAAACTATAGAGTATTGTACCTGAAGACTATCTCTTTCAGACACAGTGGAAGCAATGTATTAGAAATGAAAGTTTACTTCATTAGAATGAGGTCTTTGAAAAGCCAAAGGAGCAGCAATCTAAACAATAAGCATTTATTTCTTTATTTTTAAATATTTATTTACTTATACATACATACAAGAGTCGGGGTACAGACCAAAGTCGCGGGAGTTGAGAGGACTCAGCAGAGACAGAGTGGGGAGCAGAACAGGCAGTTTGACTGAAACACACTGCTGAGGGGAGCAGCAGGCGTGGCAGGAGAGGTCTGCTGCACCGTGTGGGTCATTCCCCTGGCCGGGGATGAACTCTCACTGCTGTGTGGCGGATGCTTCACAGTGCGGTACTCAGCCCGCTGTGCCACCAAGGTGGCCCTAAACAATAAGCATTTTAATAGTTGGATAATCCCACTAGGATTAGAGAGTGGTTCACAGAAAGTAGGATGGTGGTGGATGCAGATGGTTAAAAGCAAGGAAGTCTTATTTCATACAGTGAAAATATCCTCACTGTGCAAATATCATCACTTCTATTGAAATAAATACTGTGTCGGTCTCAGGTTGGTGATTAGCAAACCGAATTCTTGGAACACTTCTCAGCCAAGGAACACTAGAGCTCTTGAGCCTCTGGTGTGAATGTTCAAGGTTGCCCTTGGTTTTACAGACTTACAATGATATATTGCGGGGCTCTGATAGGTAATAGCATTGGCTATTGACTGTTAAGGAATTTCAGTTTAAATTTAGAATCTCCAAACCAGGAATGGGACCCCTTTCCACATTCATTATAAAGTAAATAAGTCTTCAGTGAAGCTCTCTCCTTTGTCAGGGTCTGTAGGATAGGGAAGTAAAGACACTGTTTCTTGTGAATGAAGACATGTAACAATAGGATGTTACTGTGCAGAGTTTTTAACAGTTAGATAAAGTTACATTATGCTTTATACTTGGAAGTAGAAAATTTAATATTTTGGGGACTGTACTAGAATCAGTCACTTTATGAATTCTCATAAAATTTTTCTTATAAAAATGACCCCTTCTGTGGCTTCTGCAAAGCATGTCTATTGGGCAGTCTGACGGACACTGATGTATGTGAGACATTTCCCAATCTTGAAACAAAAAATATGTGGACTTGAGAAAATTATTTTCTTTTGGGATCAGGAAAGGCCATGCCAGGAACGTAAGGACCCAAGGCTTGGAAGGGACAGAGTGAATTCAGAGACATCTAGATGAGTCATTAGATTGTGACTTGTTTTGTGGTTAATATGCTCTCTGCTCTTTTATAAAAAATACCACTTAGGATGCTTAAGAAGTCCATCTTCAATAAATAATCTTTCAACCCATATCCTAGATGGAGCAAGCCCACAAGATCTTTCAAGTGATTACTATAACCTTATAGAAAATAGCTAGACTCATAAGAGTTTTTATTTTGAGATTTAGTGACTATTTTTAATGAATGTGCAGGATTAATTTCTTTCACATTTTTAAAAAGTATATATATCTGTGTGTTTTCATTTAGGAAAACAGGGAGACAATAAGACGACTTGGGTTTAGCTCAGCTCTGATTCATTGTTATCATAGCAAATCACTTCACTTCTCTGATCTTCAGTTACCTCATTTGTAAAATGAAAGACCTGATATAAGTCCTCAGATGTGTGTGGCTGCTTATTATATACACGATGGGGCTTGTGCATAAATATGCTCTTAATATCCACAGATATTGCTTGTCTTTTTTACTCATTCTGTCAGGTGCATGTGTACCTGGTGTTGTAAATAGAAATGTGGGGCAGGGGTGAGGGAAATATAAGATAGGAGTGTCACATGGACTGATGACAGTTATGGACCACAAACTGAGGAGTTTTATTAACTCTCTGTACCTTTGTTCCAAAAATAAAGGGAAAAAAGAGGGAATTGGACCAAGCAAGGAATTCCCCAAATCTGCTTGCTCTCCTCAACTAGCAATATTTCAAAAACAAAGTTTGGGAATTGACAAATCATAACTCGTAATGATTTAAAAGATCTAGTATGATGTATTACCTTCATTTAATAAATGAAATAACGTTCAAGTACATAAAATATAGGGAGCATCTACTATCAAGAAAAAAGATGTTCCTTTTAATTCAACAAATATATCCTTTAGAAAACCCATCCTGTTGTCCTTATTTTTCTCATTTTTCCATGGACTGCTAAGGTCATCTTGTATAGTCACAGCTTTATACTGGCATTTAGAAACCAGTGAGTCCTTTCCAGAATGTATTTTATGATTCTTATTTGTATTTTCTGGGAGAGAACTACTAGATGAGTGATCTCCTAGGCTTGTTTAAGATCCAGAGTCTAATGTCCAGGGGTGCTAACAATGCAGAGATTGAAGGAAAGCACTCCCCTTTGTTCATCACCTCCTCCGGAGGCTAGCCAGCTGTCCCGTGAGGTGTGGGGCATGTCTGCTGTGCCTTGGGAAACAGTGGGAGCACTGAGATGGAGCCTTATGAACCCGAGGGGATTATCATCTTTCTCTCTAGTTTTACAATTAGAGTAGTATGAATAACATAAATAAACTGATGCTGATTTACCTTGCTTTTTTATTTCATTTCCTGGAGTTTTATGACTTGAGTTTTCTGAAAATCTCCATTATCAGTCTGTGGGTAGTCTACCCATCTAAAATTATTTGTTGATTGTCTGAGAAATAATTTCCCCCCAAGGAAGTCCAGCATTGGCGTAGCACTGATTTAAACTGTCAACCAATTCTGCTACTTTTTCCATAGGCTTTTGACCATGGGTAGCCTGTGGAGTTCTGAGGGCACGTTCTAGCTTTACAGTAGTACTGTCTGTGCGTCCTTGTGAGTCTGTCTACACTTGGGAGAGAAAGCCTGCTTTCAGGGGATTTCGTTTCCCCAGGGCTATCTCCATGAGGCACAGATAAAAGCCACCCCCCCCCCCCATACTCTGTCACTAACTGGCTGTACTACCAGCATATATATGAGTCCGAAAGCCTCTACCTAAAGCGGTGGTTTCTGGGTGCAAAGCTGCAGCCAGTGTAGTGGTATTATAATCAAGAGGAAACTAGTGCGTGCCTTGGATTGTTTCCGTTAGTGCTTGTAGGTCCTCTAAACTTCGGACTTTTCCTGGTCAGTCGTTTGGGCAGGCAAGAGGCCAAAGTTAGTTTTGGCCCAAAGGCACAATTCAGTGGGAGGAGGGAGATTAAGGTACATCTCGCTCCCAGTTTAAAGTCACACAGGGACCTGAAAAGACATCTTCCTGATGTTTATAACAGGTTCCTCTTTCCCTCAAACAGAGATGTTAAGTTCATTATGTAGAAATTTCATCTACAACTGAATGTTGATAGAACAATTGAACTTACTGGGTTTTTTTTTCTTTCTTTTTTAAAGTTTTGTGCTGGTAATGAGGTAGGTTTTGAAAATAGCCTCTGTGAAGACAAGGCCCTTTAGACGGGAAACTAGGAAAGGGGCCTGGAATAGCTTGAGGAGGTGGCAGCCTAGATAATGACGTGTGTGAACGAGTTCTCAGACTTCCAGCTCCACTCTCTTGTCATACTTCCTTCTTAGAAACACAGAAACTCAGTTAGACTTGAAATCAGGATTCCTCCCATTAAATATCTTCATCCTGCCATTCTCTGTTTTAATTGATAAAACCAAATAATTTCAACCATCTATAGCAAAAATTTTAACCCATTAAAAATTATATTTGTTCTTGACTTTCCACATTGAATCAGTTACTAAGTGAAGGCTTTCTCCCAAATATTTCTCTTCATTCTGATTGTAATTATTTAATCCAGGCTCCCATAACTCCTTGCTAGATTCTGGTATGATTCTCTTAGCTTGCCTCCTTGAACTTAGCGTTTTAGCCCTTCCAGTTCACTCTGCATACTTATTTTTGAATTTACCTTTGCTCAACCCTCATTCAGATCATCATCTTCCTGGTATTAATTAGTGTCCAAAACACTAACTCCCTTTTCCCCTTTGCCCCAGCCTTGGAAACTACCATTCTACATTCTATCTCTATGAATTTGATCACTCTAGAAATCTTGTCTGAGTAGAATCATGCAATATTTGCCCTTTGTGACTGACTTATTTTACTTAGCATTATGTCATAAGGTTTCATCCATGTTGCAGCATGGTGTCAGAGCTGCTTCCATTTTTAGGGCTAAATAATAGTCCATCATGTGACTGTACTACCTTTTGTTTATCTGTTCATCCATCAATGGATCCTTAGGCTACTTCCACCTTTTGACTGTGTGAATAATGCTGCTGTGAACATGGGTATACAAATACTTGATCCAGTTCCTGTGTTGGGATGTTTCTCTACCTTTAAAAGATTATTTTATCCTATATTATACAATTTGGTATGAAATAATTTATTGTCTAATTCATTGATGATATTGCTTTGTAATACTTTTTAACACATACTAAATGGTATGGAATGGGTGCTTTTCAGATAGCAACATAGCCATTGACATTTATAAAGCACTTATTACCTACCAGACACTCTTTTGCATGCTTTACATGTAGTAACACATTTAATTCTAAGAATAACCTTATGAAAAAAACACTTATTCCTATTTGATAGATGAAAAATTGAGGCACTGAAGAGTCATCCAATTTACGTGAAGGCATATAGCAAGCAAAAGGTGTGTTATTAACTTTCAGAGCCACTCAGAATGACAGATCATATCCTCTTCATTATGCAGATGAGAAAATTATTGTTCTGAAAATGAATTTTCCTACCTAGAACCACACATTTAAGAAGCAGCTGAGCTCAAAGCCAGCCCTGATTTACCTTTACTTTAATTTTCTTTCTCTCTTCACTGCAGTTTTTAAAATTTAATTATTTGATTAATTCCTGTTTCTTTTACCAGATTGCACATTTTTTAAAAAGATTTATTTATTTATTATGCACACAAAAGCTGGGGCACAGGCCTGAATCGCGGGAGGTGAGAGGATTCACCAGACAGAGTGGGGAGCAGAACAGGCAGACTGACTGAAACACACTGCTGAGGGGAGCAGCGGGCAAGGCAGGAGGGGTCTGCTGTGCCATGTGGGTCCCCTCCCTGGCCGGTGGCAGGGATCAAACTCAGGCTGCATTGGCTGCGGTTTGCTTCATAGTGCGTTGCTTAACCCACTGCACCACCAGGGAAACCCAGAATGCACTTCTTGAGAGAAGAAACCAGCCTTCTAATTTCTGTACATTTCTAAGCACATAGGCAGTGATCATGAAATATTTGATTTCTCATCATTAGGTCAGTAACAGTGTGAATGTATGGGATTCAAGGAAAGGCCGTAACAGTTTAGAATGAAGACTTGAGGAATTTGAAAATAGGCATATTCTCAAGTTGAGAAGAGAAATCATTTAAAATAATATTTTAATAAGGAAATTAGTGCTCAATAACCATTGTTTCACCAAATCCATAAGTGTGTCATAATACATGGAAGGCAGTGTTATATGTGCTGCAACCCATAGGAAAAAAAAGCCATTGATTTATTCTCAAGTGTTACACTGCTCTCGTGAATTATTAAAATTTGCTAATGAGACGAGAAGCAGCCTCAGTCTCCCATCAGACTGCTTTCTGCTCCAGCCATGGAGGGCCCTTTTCGGTGAAGAGGGAAGACCTTGGGGGGAACCAGGCTGGGAGGGGGTGGCTGACAGGGAGAGTCAGCATGAGGATGGATGGCCCCAGTGGGAGGAGGGCACGCGTGAATTGAGAAGTAGGATCCATCCATTATATAAAAATAAACAATAAGCAACTTTTGAATCACGCTGCTGTATTTCCTTCTGGGATTCAAATGACTACACAAACCACTTGAGGTTCATTTTTATGGTTTATGAAGCTCAAGGGAATTATCTGCTCATAATTTATAGTTGCCAGTTCCACGTAGTGTTTATGGCTCCGTATGCTATGTATGATGATATCGTGTGCATTCCTGTACACAAGGTTTAATTAATGACCTAGAGATTATCCTTGGCCTGACTTATGGATGTGTGTTGGAAAACATGTGTTCCCATGCTAAAAAATAAGAGCAGTTCAGGGCCAAGAGCAGTAGCCTTAGAATTTGAAGTGAAATTTCATGCTACTTCATGGTCATACCAGCTGTAGATTCAGTCTTTGGAACTGTGCAAGTGATTTGCCCTTTCCAGCTCATCTGCTAAACTTCTACAGTAAGGGAAGCAACAAAGGTAAATTAGATTCTGAGTCCCCTTTTTACCCTATTTGTTTTGGAGAGTGCAATGAACATAAAAGTTACCTGTGACTTTTTGGTTATTCTTTCTTTGAGAGGCGATGAGTCTTTTCCGTTTTCCTGCAGTTGGGGGTGAGTGTGGCAATGGGTTCATGCCAGTGTTTTGTGGGTTCTCCCATGCACAAAGACCAGAGGCAGTTCAGGGTTCAGGTTGCAATTTCATGTACTCTTCTTTGGAGGAACTCTTCCTAAAACTAGACTTTAGAAACTTAATGTGATTTAATCAAGTTGAGTTAAGTGGTTTTCTAACTTGAAAATCCATTCATTTTTCCTTTTTAAAAATGAGTATGTAGAAATCAATAGCCAAGACAGAAGTGTCACTGCCCTAGTATCTTTGGTCTTTGGCTAGTTGAGAGATTGTGTGATGCACTGGTTAAAACTGTGAATTCTGAGGTTAGACCACTTATATTCTGAGCCCAAAATTTCCCACTTACTTAGATGGGTAAGTCACTGAACACCTGTGCCTCAGTTTCTCCATCTGTAAAGTGGAATGATAAGAACAAAACCTACTTCATGGGGTGGTGAGGATTGAAGACAGGAGCTGGTGTAAAATAAATGCTGAGCGTAGCACCTTCCTGGCATGCGGTGCTGTCTGTCAGCTACTGTTATTTTCATTTAAACCACTCAGGGGCTCAGGGAAGCAGCGAGAAGACCTCTGAGCGATCCAAACATTTATTGACTACCTATCACGAGCCAGGCTTGGTTCCTTCAGAGCCTGCTCTTCCAGAGCACGGCCTTCCTCTGCCCAGCAGGCTGCAGCCGCTCCCAGTGTCCTGCAGGGCCTCTCCCTACACTGCCGCCGCATCTTCTGTTCTGCTGCCTGCACACGCCCCTCCAGCCATGCTGGCCCACTGGCCATTCTGCCAAGATCCTTACATGGTCCGTGGTCTGTGCGCCAGTATTTGCTGATTTTACCCCATGATGTCCTTCATCTCTTGAGATGGTGGGAAGAAAACAAAGGCTGCTCCTCTGGGGCTTATCTTCTGGAGGACTAGCTCGGGGGTAAGCAAACTTCTTGTGAAGGGCCAGAGAACACACATTTTAGGCTCTGCAGTCCATAGTCTCCCTGTCATCACAGCTCAGCCCTGCAGATGTAGCATTTCAGCGGCCATGGACATTATGTAAACAAATGGGCATGTCAGTGTTCTAATATACTTTGTTTATAAAAGCAGGACCTGGGCTAGATTTGGCCTGAGGGCAGAGTTTTGCCTCTCCCTTACATATCCCTCCTTTTACGAACAAGACCACAGAGGCCCAGATCACATGATGCAGGCATGATCCCTTGCAACATTTCTGCCAAGGGCAGGCCGCATCTGCGCCAGTGGTCCCAGCAGAGCTTGGGTGTTCAGTAGACTGTACCATCGAGGTTTGTGTGACTACACTCTGCGATCGTTCACACAACGCTGAAATCACCTAATTACACATTTCTCGGAAAGTGTTCCCATTGCTAAGTGATGTGTGATGGCAGTGGTAAAATCAGAACCAGAATTCTCTATGCAGCACATTCTATTCCATCGTTTTTGGGGACACTGGCTGGTGAGGGCCCACAGTTCTCATCTAAAGGTTAGCAAAACAGCCAAAGCTTCCTGCCCTCTTGGAGCTTAGTTTCTAGAGGGGAGGAAAGGGACAGTCAACAGTGCATAAAATAAATCTATAAATTATCAGATTATCAGAGGAAATGGGGCATATGAATAAGTTCTAGGGTTCCCTAGGTGGTCAGGGAGCCATTTAGGTCTCATCGAGAAGGTGCAATTTAAGTGAAGCCTTGAAGGACATCAGAGCCACCAGCAGAGTGAAATCAGGCAAATACTAGAGCACAGACTACAGACCATGTAAGGCATCCTGGCAGAACGGCCAGCAGGTCAGTGTGGCTGGAGGGGTGTGTGCAGAGAGCAGAACAGAAGATGGGATGATGATGAAGTCCTACACACCGTGTGCCCCAGGGCACTGGGAGCGGCTGCAGCCTGCTGGGCAGAGGAAGGCCATGTGCCGAAGGAATAGGTTCTCTCTGGCTGCATTTGAGCATGGGTGATAGAGAGGTGTTGGCATCCATCCAGATGAAGGTGTTGCTCTGCAGTCATAGCCTTCATAGCTGTGGGAATGGAGGTCAGATGCAGGATAGCTAATCGAGGTAGCACTGATGGGCATTGCTGATAGATTCGAGGAGGAATGTGAAGAATGCAAGGTAAGGATGACTCTCTAGTTTGAGTATTTGCAGGACTCTGGCTGATCAACACAACCCATGAATCATGCATTTATGCACGGGATCACGGAGGGACAGAGAAGAGGGACTTCCTTTAGGTCCTTGTAATCAGCTAGTGACTGCCCAGCTCGAAGGGAAATAGCTCTACTTTTTCTGTTCACCAGGATTTATCTTCTTGAGCTGATATTCTTCCTCTTTCCCTAGCTCTTTCCCCAGAGCTAGGTGGCCCCTTCTATCCTCTCCACACTGTCCTGCTTTTACACACCCCTTCACAAAATTTACCTCTCTGTTTTATAATTGCTCTTTACTGTCCTTGACACCTCTCTGTGGGGTTAGCTCTTTAAGGATCCCTAGTATACGGCTTGAACATAGTAGGTGCTTAATAAATGTTTGTCACGTGAGGAAATCAACAAGGCTTTTAAAATAGTCTTTCTTCTAATTGTAGACATTCAAAAACCTCATGATTGTTCTTTTATAGTTTTTCTTCTTTTACTGACTTTACCTCCAGTGTTTTCTTTTATTTCTTTTTTCCCCTCCCAGAATCTTTCCATGGATTTGCTTCATATTTTCTATTTTAAGTGTTTCCCTAGAGCCTGTCACATGGAAGGGAAAAATCTTTTGATTTTCATTTTAAATTACACCCGCTAAACAGTAACACGTCAGGTAGTAAGGCATTTGATATTTTAAATCTCTCATTTTACTTTCTTTTGGTTCCTCAACAGGTCTCTTGGGGGGCATACAAGTTCAGAGTGTCTTGAAATTCTGCCAGAAATGTAGCCAGGTTGCAGCCGTGTGTATCATACTTGAATGTGTGAAGTGCAGCTGGATAATGCGGTTTACTCATGCCCAGAGTGTCATGCATCTGTCTCAGCTCGGTCCCATCCTTTGCCATTACTCTTAGGTGAGCTTGTGCTATAAAAACCACCAGGTGTCAACAATCTAGGCAACCCTATGCTGACTAAATCTTCTCAGGGTGAAGGTGCACCTGCTGGAAGCATCTTCCAGAACTGCTGGTTGCTGAAACTGCAAATTCACACAACACTTTGTGTTTAGCTAAATTATTGCTGCAAGTCCTGTGGACCACAAAGAAATAGAATAGAAGTCAAGTACACAATGGGTAAAATGTCTATTCCTGTGACCTGCAAGATACTTTAATTTTTTATTCTCTTGTAGATCATTTTTTGTGCTTTTGAGGGATGGGTCTTTATGTTGTATTAATAAGAGCTGTGAGCAGGTAACATGTTGTTGGTCGCCGTATGTTTGACTTTATGACTCATTCACCATAGTTTCATTCTTTTAAATTCAATGATAGGGCCCTCCCTGGTGGTGCAGAGGGTTAAGCAACGCATTATGAAGCAAACCGCAGCCACTGCAGCACGAGTTTGATCCCTGCTGCTGGCTGGGGAGGTGACCCACATGGCACAGGCAGATCTCTTCTGCCTGAGACGCTGCCCCCCTCAGCAGTGTGTTTCAGTCCATCTGCCTGTTCTGCCCCCTACTCTTTCTGGTGGATTCTCTCACCTCCCCTCACCTCTGGCCTGTACCCCAGTGCTTGTATGCATAAATAAATAAATCTTTAAAAAAATAAATTCAATGATAAAATCATATGCAGTATTTTTAGTCTGGCATTGTGTTGAGCATTTTATATGGATTCTTTAATCTTGCAGCAATCCTAAGTAGGTGCAGTGGTTGTTATTCCCATTTCACAGATGAGGAATGAAGTTAAATTTGACCCCATGACAGTATCTGTAGACACCAGGGCATGTGTGCTGTCACTGAATGGTGTTTTCCTATCTACAGGCTCTATGTTATTACCCCAGCATATGTGCAGTTTTTATTTATAAATATTTAAATGATGATACTGTGGGAGGTGCAGACTGAATCTCAATAGCTTTAAAACTGATTTGTGTTCATTTGATATACATTTAAAAATATTTATTTATGCATACAAGAACTGGGGTACAGGCCAGAGGTATAGGGGGTGAGAGGATTCACCAGAGATAGAGCAGGGAACAGAACAGGCAGATCAACCGAAATACACTGCTGAGGGGAGCAGCGGGCCAAGGCAGGAGAGGTCTGCTGCACCATGTGGGTCACCTCCCTGGCTGGAGGCAGGGATCGAACTCATGCTGCAGCAGCTGTGGTTTGCTTCATAGTGCGTTGCTTAACCCACTGCGCCACCAGGGAGGCCCTCATTTGATATACATTTTATAAAATTTTTCCAACATTTAAGTACCATTGTAGCAGCTATGAACACTTTTACAAATAACATCTCCCTTAATTTTAGTGTTCTGTGAACACTCAAACCTTTCTCCTAGTTTCAGAGTAATACCGATCCTCTTAAATGCACAGAGAAGCTTCCTCATCCTTCCCTTTCTCTTTTAATTTCCCCCAACTCTCGTCTCTCCCAATATCTACTGCTTTAAAGTATTTAAAGGTTTTTTATATCTATCATCCCAATTAATCTTCAAATCGGTCATCTGAGGTAGATGTTGTTCTTCCTCTTTAATCGTTGACGAAATTGAGACTCAGAGAAATGATTTGGCTGTTGAAGAAAGAGGTGATTCAGGAGGGAAGTCAGAGAGATTGGAAGTGTGGGAAGGACTCAACCCACCATCACTGGCTTGCAGATGAGAGGGCATAGGCAGGGAAATGTCATCCTCCAGAAGCTGATAAAAACCCCTGGCCAACAGCTGGCAAAGGGGAACCTTAGTTCTACAACCTTATGGACATGAATACTGCCAACAACCTAAAGGAACCTGGAAACATATTCTCCCTATGCTTCCAGAAAGGCGTGTAGCCCTGCCAACATCTTGTGTCCAGACTGTTGCCTCACGGAACTCAGAGGTTAGTGAGTCACTGAAGGTGTGTTGACTTGTTATAGTGGTAACAGAATACAGACCCAGCCAGACCCTCCTTTCATGGTGACTCAGGGGGTCCCAGAGTTCATGCTCTTTCCATGAGCTGCCTAGATAGCAGCCAGTCTGGGGTGTCTAAGGCCCATCTGACCCCATGGCACAAAATGACCTGTTCAAATAAAGAACACTTAACATCTCTGGTTTAACATTTCCTCTTGCAACGTGATAGTGACTCCTGGGTAGTCCCTGAGTTTACTCAAGAAATGGGAGATGCCACCTGATGTTCAAATCAGTAGCTATCATCTCTGAGCTATGTCTTTCTTTTTTTCTGATTAAAGGAAGAGAGAGAAACTTAGATCAAAAAATCCCCAGGCTTTACTGAGTTGACTGGTTGTTTGAACTAAATGATGCTGTGTTGGGCTGAATTGACATAATGAGTGAGCTTTTTCTGGGCAGGTATTTCTTTGCTTCCTCTCCTAAAATCTTCAAAACCTCTAATCTGATATGGTGCACTAGATTAATTGTAAGATCTCGTGGAATGAATGAAGGAATTTAAATTGGAAAAAAGACAAATATTAATGTTAAAAAGAAGCACTAACAAGTAATATCTCATTACCCGGGTCAGCATGCCAGACTACTTCCATTAGATCACAGGATCTCTGGGAGTCTGGCAGTAAAATTCATGTCATAGGGATGACACATACTGTCAGAATAATGTCAAAGTCTGTGTATAGTTACTTGTCACATGCCAGAGGTTGTTGTAAATACCTCCTTTATATCAATTCATTTAATGTTCACAATAGCCATATCCGTTTGGTACTACATACCTTATTACAAGTGGGTAAATCAAGGCATGGGGAAGTTACATAACCTGCCTCAGGTCACATAACTAGTTACTGCTGGACAAGACCCAAGCCCAGCGGGTTGGTTTGGGGTATGTGCCCCTTCACCATCATTTCTTCCCCACCTTTCCCTGCTTGCTGCTGTCAGGCACCGTTCTCTTCACACTGATCTGGGAGCACTCCACATGGCCTCCCATCTCAGGCACTTGCTGTTACAGGGCAGCAACCCTAATATAAAATGGGTTTGCCTCACCCGTGCACTTGAAAGGCACTTATAGTAAGCACCAACTGCAGGCACACACAGCAAAGGTTAATAAAGGGTTTTATTTTACAAAAGAAGGGGAAATAAAGTAGTGAATAACACAAGGAGAAGAGAGGGAGGCAAATCCGTAAATGTCCTACCAGATCCTCCGAACTGGAACCCAAGAGCACCTTGAGAGCTGGCTCCGAATGAAGAGAGCCCCCAAAGCCCACATGTCTGGTTTTATACCTAGCCTGGCTACTTAACTCCACCCTCAGATCCCAGTGATCCACTCTTCGATAATGACCTTATAGGATTTGTGGTTTTGGGACATTGTTGGTTTGGAGTAGGGGGTGGAGTCCATAAACCTATCTGTGTAATCCATTCAGGACTACCTTTCCCCCTAACAAGAGCACTGGGCCAGAATGGGAGACTCCAGAGTGGGGTGTCCAGGATGGCTGCCCTGTTGTGGGGGCAACATTAGGTTTTTATCATCTTTTGGTAGGGAGGGGCTCATCTCTGTGGGTAGATGGTTTATTCCTTCACCTTCATGTTTGTGCTCCTGACACTCCCCATAGCAGTCTGATCCCTTTCTGGGTGTTGTATTTCTTAATCTGGGTGTTGACCCCTAAGGGTCTTGGTTAATGTTTTATGTTAATCCCTTCTACTCCTACCTCCTTGTGTGGTGCATGCTCTTGACCTTGTGGTGTTTCCTTTATTCTTTATTCTCCATCAGTAGCACAGCTTTTCTACATAAAGTTCAAATGTACTGTGTTCCAAGTCTATCCCTGATCTCCTTTTCTGCCATCTCGATCTGCCTGTGTTCCTGTGTTCTGAAGCTCTGCTCTTTATGTCACTGTTCCTCCATCTCCTAGGCTGGAAACCTCACACTCATATCCAAATACCAGCAGTTGAGTTGAGAACCTGTAAGTCTGCTTCTATAAAATTCGTGGGATTCATCTCCCTGTGTCCTAGTCGTTAAGGATTAAGGTCAGGTCCTCATCTGCAGGCTGGTATTATTGACCCATCTCTAAGCCTCCATATCTGTGCTATTATGTGTCCACAGCACCAAACCACCCATTGCTTCCCCCTCCCCCATATCTTTTTTTTTTTTTTAAAGATTTATTTATTTATGCGTACAAGCACTGGGGTGCAGGCCAGAGGTGTTGGGGAGGGGGTGAGAGGATTCACCACAGAGAGCAGGGAGCAGAACAGGCAGATCAACGGAAGTACACTGCTGAGGGGAGCAGCGGGCACAGCAGGAGAGGTCTGCCTGTGCCATGTGGGTCCCCTCCCTGGCTGGCAGCAGGGATCGAACTCGTGCTGCAGTGGCTTCAGTTTGCTTCATAGTGCGTTGCTTAACCCACTGCGCCACCGGGGAGGCCCTCCCCCATATCTTTTATCTCCTGGTTCCTTTCAGTGAGACTTTGTATAATCTGGCCCTTTTCATGGTCACATTCTCTACAGGGATGAATGTCCTTGGCTGAAGTAATCTTCAGCTATCTCTGGGTACATGAGAGGGATGGTGGTGACTGTATGGAGTGATCGGGTAAGGGAGTGATTATAGGGTAAATGGAAAAGTTATCAGGCTTTTCTGCCCTCATGCCATTGGTGTGATGATGGACACCTGCAGTCCTGCATGCTTGCCTAAGTGAGCATGCGTAAGTGGATGCACCTGGGCTGAGACACAAGTTAGATAAGGCGAGCGCCACAGGGATGCCATATAATATTATTACAGGACAACCCTAATATAAAATGGGTTTCTCTGACTGGGTCCTCACCTGTGCACTCAGAAGACTTTTATAATAAGTCCCAACTTCAGGTACACATGACAAAAGTTATTAAAGGGTTTTATTTTACAAAAGAAGGGCAATAAAGTAGAAATATCACAAAAAGAAGAGAGGGATACAAATCCGTAAATATCCTACCAGATCTTCCTGAAATGGGGGCAAAGGAGGCCGCTCAGATGAGACAGGGAAGAGGACATTCCCAGGCCAGAGAGCCCCCCCAAAAGCCCCTAAAGGCCGAAAGGCCACAATCCAGAATCAAGGGCTATAGCAACAGAGGCTATAGCCTATCAGAGGACAGTGCCCGATACAGGTCACTGTCTATGGGTTCTCACCCGAGCGCACAATTGCAAGGAACCTCAGGCTACAGGAACAACAGTCATGGGGTTTATTTACAAAAAGGGGGAAACGAGAACGCTTATGTATCCACAAGAGGCTGACTGCTTCATTCCGGACAGCATCAGTGTTGGCAGTCACCAGTGCTGGGCAGCACTATCCAGTCGCAATGACCACTACGGGCCTGTGGTGTTCCAGTGAACACCCAGTGTTACAGCTCTTGTGAGTTGTTGGTTTATGCCACCAAGAGACAGTTCTTTGAGACACCAGGCCCAGTGCCTTTGGTTCTCCTTCCAGTCAGTGTCACAGCCAGGACCGAGTCCCCGTTTCTCTCCTCAGAGGACAGTGGCTGGAGGCTTCCCTCCTTTCTTTGAAGGCAAGACCTGTCTTCTCCTCTTCCTCTACAGGAGCTCTTCTTCCTCTGGCTGCTGCTTCTCTGTCTGCTCCTCCAGGTTGCCCGGAATCCCTGTCAGCTCTCTGTCCCAATGAATCCTAAGCTCCCTTCGACCCAGCCTTATGTTCACTTTCAAGGTGCTCCCCCACCACAGTCTGATTGGTCCATTTTCCTGCACCTGATTGGTCCATTTTTCCTGCACCTGATTGGTCCATTTTTCCTGCACCTGATTGGTCTATTTTGGCTTGTTCCAGAATTCAGGAAGTGTAATTTACAAGAGGGGACCTGCTATCACTACTTGTGCTGAGAGGTGGATTCCTGATGTCAATCAACCCACAGCTCACACCCGATTGGTCCATTCCACGATCCAGGCAGCACACTGCTACATAAAAGGTTTCTGAGGAAGGAGTGCCACACTAACTTGCAGGGGAGCCAGAGACCACTCCTCCTGCTAGCTGCAGCCAGGTAACATTCCAAGCTGGAATGCAATGGCACATTGAGAGCTGGCTCTGAATTTAGTGAGATGGCTCCAAAGGAAGAGAGCCCAAGGCTCACCTCTCTGGTTTTATAGTGAGCCTGGCTGCTTAACTCCACCCTCAGGTCCCAGGGAGCCACTCTTCGATAATATTATCGGATTTGTAGTTCTGGAACACTGGTGGTCTGGAGTGGGGGTTGGAGTCCACAAACCCATCTCCGTAATCCATTCAGGACTACCTTTCCCCCTAACAATATGAAGACGGCTAAGACAACAAGGAGATGGCTTGAACCAATGATGAACCTACCCCGTCTGGGATGGTTGCAAGACAGTGACCCACACCAGACTTGTTGAACTATTCAGGGATCAAAGGTAACTAACTGCAGTCCTTGTCAGGACCATTAATTTCTCCTTCCTTTACACCTTTTAAATATTTCTTTGTTACCAGTTTTTCCATTGAAGTTTAAATATTTCTTTGTTACCAGTTTTTCCAAAGAGCGCTCTGGGTCAAGAAACTGGGAGGTACCATGTGTATAAACTTTAGTTTCGAAGTACACAGTTTGCAGGTCGGAGAGCTTTAAGGTCATTAAGGTATAATTTAATGCACTTGAAAGAGATCTGTTATTGCTGTGACCTCTAAAATATAGACATCATAATCTCATAGCCACCAAAGAGGTGTATTGAAGTGTTATTTTCATTTGTATGACCTGATACATAACTCACTGCAAATTTTTTTCCATTGCTTTGGAAAAAGACCAAAACTTTATTCATTTAAAAAATTTACAGCATCTTGATAATACTAATTGTGTCCTCGGTATTGCTTTAAGAACTTTACTCAATGAGGTAGTGTAGGGTAAATGGAATAGATTCAGGTTTTTCCACCCTGCTGCCATTGGTGTAATGATGGATACCTGCGGCGCTATACGCTTGCCTAAGTGGGCATGCGCAAGTGGGTGCACCTGGGCTTAGACACAGTTGTATAAGGGCGGCGTCAGGAGGACGCCAGCAGAACGTAGAGCAGCAGAGCAGGGGAGAGACAGAGGCAGAGAGAAGAGAAGCTGCAGCAGCCACAGCAGAGATGAGAGGCTAGAGAGCCCAGAGAGTGAAGATATGCCTGCTAGGAGGCCTGCCAGCCTCCTGGCCCACCGGCACCCCTGCCTGCTGTGTACCTAGTTTCCTCTGATAATAAAAGCATAAAAAAGCTACAGAGGGCTCCAGGACTCCTCCCTCCTTGATCTGTCTACCTGGAATCCTGGATAACCTGCCCTTTGCCTTCCCGGCACCACAGGTAGTACTCTCATCGTCCTTCCTGTCTCCATTTTGTGGATGAGGAAACTGAGGCAGAAGAAATTTAAATAAGTGTGTCACTCATGTGTCACACAGTGCATCTTAATGATCTGGCCCCTGCCTTTCTCACAAACCTCACCTTTTGTTCCTTTTCACTCTCTTTCTGGTCATCTCCATATCTCATGGTCTTTGTCCAGATGTGCTGAATGGGGCATACATGGTTCTCTGTTCGTCTCTCAGTTCCCAGTGGTGATGAGATTATGTTATGAATATACTTGATAGAGGTCCAATTCTAATAGCCACAGTTCCTTATGGTAGACATTGATGAACTTTGATCAGAAGGTCTAAAGTGATTTTATTTCCATCCCCCACACCTATGCTTCTTGGTCTCTCGGTGGGACCATCATCCATGCTTGTGTTCTCTCTTCCCATCTCTGTTGGGAGGACCACTGCTCATTCTTGCATTCAGGCCCACCGCCTGGGACTTTCTTGTGCCCTCTCTCTTGCTCCCGCACCCCACCCCTGACAGTAACTCCTGTCAGGTTTTCCTTCATTATCTTCTTTAATCTAACCACATCTCTTCTCCTTGACCACCGGGCTGGTGTTTCCCACCCTCTCGGTCTCACTTCCTGTCATACTTCTCCTTGGTTTTGTTCCCTCTTCCCCCTTCTAGTAAACTGTGCACAGGCAGCCAGTGATCATGTCCCTCCTTTGTGCCCCTCTCCAATGGCTCTTTGTCGCACTCAGAACTCAATCCAGTGTCTAATCATCGCCTATAAAGTGCCTCACAATTCTGCTACCTCTTCATCATTTCTTCCCCACCTTTTCCTGCTTGCCGCTGTCAGGCACCGTTCTCTTCACGCTGATCTGGGAGCACTCCACGTGGCCTCCCACCTCAGGCACTTACTGTTCCCATCTTGAATACTCCTTTCCAACTCTGCCCATGGTGCTCCTTTTGCTCTTCATGTCTGCTCAAGCTTTATTTCCTCAGAGAGGGGAATTGCTCTCCATCCCCTTGCCTTGTTTATTTTCTTTCATGGCACCTGACAATTTTTCCCACTACATATTTATGTGCTTTTCTATTCTCTCTCTAGGATGTACAGGGATTCAGCACCTGCAAAAATACCTGGCACATATTAACAGTTGTGAAACATTTGGAAGACACAGGTGAATGAATTATTGAAGAACTGAGATGGAAAATGGGAGTAGAGAGAGGTAGATACTTTTAAAAGTTTCTGCTGAGGGAAACTTTTAAAGGGAGCTAGAAGAAAACCTATATAGGGGATCCCCTCCTCTTGATAGCAAAAGGGACTTTGGTTTAGGGATCAAGGGGGAGCTCAGGTTGAGGGACTTCCCTTCTCCTCTCCCTTCCCCAGTCTGTTCTGTTTTATACCTGTGTTCCCTGCCTCTGCCCCCCATCCTGCTGGCTAGAGCCTTAGGGAAGAGCCTCTGACCTGACATTATGAAGCAAAGCAGCTGTGTTTTTTTCTCTTCCCTGCACTAGCATATCTAGGAGTTGGCCAGAACTTGGTGCACAGGATGTTATTCCTTTTCCAGATGTCTTGGGAGGCACCAAGTGCCTATTTGTTCTCTTGAGAGTGGGGTCCCTTAGGAGAGTGCTTTGGCTGAAGAGCAGGGCATTTCTCAGGGAAACTCTTGCCAAGGTGCTTCTGGTCAGGCCTCCCAGTGTCCAGTGGTTTGTAGCAGTTTTAGGTCTCTGTACTCCAGCCTTATCCCTCCCAACTGATCTTGTTATTTTGTGGCTTATATGGAAAGGAGGGTAGCTGTATAGGAGTGCATGCTAGTTGCATCTCTCTGTCTTGTAGCTAGGGCACTCCTGGAGAACCAGCGGAATTCTTTCTTACCTCTTCTCTAGGTTTTAGCAAGTTCGGGTCACCTGGAAGGTGGATTGCTTTGTATTGAATAGTCTAAAACAGATGGAAACCTGAGAGTCTACATAAAAACTTAAAAGGGGAAATATAAGTTGTGACTACTTATGCTAATTTTTGGAATAGACTGCAGAAAAAACAGGATAAAAAATACATTGTATCACATTACTTCCCTCCACTCAATTCATAGTGAGCAGTGAAATCTTTATTTTACTATAACTCCATTATGGTTCTGGTGTCATAAAAAGGCTGATGTTTGTTTTGCTTTAAGAAAACTCAAGATAAATAATGTAGCACCTTGTGTATAGAGGTCAGTCTGGAATACAGCTTTCATGTGAAAAAGTAGGTGGAAAGATTCTCTGAAGGTTTGAAGCAGAAGACTCATGTCCCTGCCTTAAAGCCAGGCCTCTAGCTCTTCCTGTTCTTGATTCTCATTTAGTCTCTTATTCTTAAGTCTTTCCAGTTATCTTTTTCCTCCAGCCTGGCTACAGGGAGCAGCACACTGGAAGTGGGCAAAGGAGGTTGCAAATCAAAGTCACTGATGGGAGAGAGTAATGACAGCTGACAGTAAAGGAAGTGACAGCAAAGCTTAACCAGACATGCAGGACACCAGTAGACTAGTTTGGAATTGTGAGCTTTCGTCTGCATGTCTGGAAAGATGCAGGGGACTGCCTTCAGGCACGACACATGGGAGGGGACTATTGGAAGGAATGGCTCCAGCTGGGAGGAATCTCAAAAAAGATATTTTGAATTTGTCCAGTCAAAGAGCTCTGTCTGGGGAGGAAATTGGGACAGGAAACAGGGCAAATGTTGGTTGATCCAGCCAGACCCTAGAAGGCTGAGAGGTGGTTTGCAAGGTAGATGGGTAGGAGTGTTAATGAAGATTGGTGGGCTGAGTTCCTTGTGGGTGGTTGTTTCAGAAAGTAAATGAGAAGAATTTAGGGTTTTGGTGACTGACTTCTTTTCATGTGGCTACTTAAAAAAAAAGCCCTGCCATTGATGGGCATCTTCAGAATAGAGAATATGTATTCTAGGAAGGAAGCATGATGATCTTAGGATATGTGATGGACATAGTAAATAATGCCTTTTTATCTAAATAGAGAAAGAAATTTTGCTTTAGTTAATATCAGTAGGAACATTTGTGTGACACAATATTTGTTGCTTTTCATGATGAGTTCTCATCCCCTCCTTCTGCCAGGGTGTGGAGGGTATCTCTATCCTATTCTCACCGTAAGAGCTTGGTGGGGTTTTTGAGGAGAAGGCTCAGGAAAGCCCTCACTCTTTAAGATTGCATTGACCCTCCAACAACCTGACACTGAAAGGAAGTCAAGTGTTCCAAGGGATTGAGTTCTACAGCTCATGCTGTATAGTAGATCTTGACAGCTCTTCTCTTGGGATTGTGCGTCTTTCTCCAGATTTCAGAGAAGCAGTTTGATACCTAAATTCTATGATCATTTCAAGAGAAAAGATTAATTTTCAATTCTCTACCTTTTTCTTATAAGGATGGACCAAATTATTTGGATAGTGCTCACCAGTCCATGATTTAGTCGGCTGGCAATTCCTTTTACCGAGGCTGTCTCCAGGCAACATGACTTCTTCTCTGAAATAGTGTGGTGGTGTTCTCCTTGCCAGTTGTGCACTGTGTCAGTAGACACTTTTAAGAACTATCTTAGGGCTGTTCTTATTATCACCTTCTGATGATTTGTGCACCACGGTATAGAACCTGGCATCACCCTGTCTGTGGCCCCTGCCATTTGGTCCCTTACAGTCCAGTAGAAAAGAACGAAGGTGCGGGGACTTGGGGACAAGGATGTGGATGCATTTTGTGACTTTAAAATTATTCTTTTCATTTCCATTGCATTAGTGAAATGATCCTACTAAATTGGGACATGTTCAAGGAAGTAGACAAACATCTCAAAGGGAAATGAAATTCAGGGAGAATAACTTTTAGAATGTTGTCATTCTACTGATATAAAATGTATGTTTCTTTGTGGTCACACTGACATATCCATGGTTTTGCACATGTGCGGTGAAAGTGACTGGATGGAAGTGTCTTTTGTTTCGGTCACAACTCTCATAAAGTTCTGAGTGCTGCAGTGTGACACACATTCTCTCCAACTATGCGAGACTGCATTCAGGTGAAAGAGCTCCAGGCATAAGCGTTTGACCTATGTTTGACCTTGGACACTCTTAATTCACTCCCAAAGACCAAATGAAGTTATAACTGTATGTGTCAACAGCCTAGGGTTTAGCTGGCCCTGGAGACATTGCATTAGTGTCCTATGGGTGGGGTCTGAATTAGATGGCAGTCAGGTATGGACAGTGGAGTGGCCATTACTGCAGGCAGATGTCTGCGGCTAGTGCTTGGCAGTGGAGATTGCTGCAGGGGGAATTCCTTGATAAAAAATGAGTTAAAATGAGACAATGGATTACCCAGAAGTGTGCTTTTCTATAGACTACACTTTTATTGGTGAAGGCAATCAAAGGGAAAAAAATGGAGTCATTAAAAATGAAAGCTTCTATAATGTATTTATTTAATATCTCCACATAGCACACAACTGTATGCATATATATGAATTTTTTTTCTCTTAGTCTGAGTAAACCAAAGGAAATACTGCCTTTCCCCCAGCAAACAAATGTAGATGGGAGGATGGTACATTAAGGCAATGCAGGAACCTAATGTACAGGGGCAGAGGGACTGCTTGCGAGAGAGTCAGATCTTTATGCATGTGAGCCAAACTGCTCATGCTCTCATTACACCACAGAGAGCTTGCAAGCATTGCTCCCCGATCACAAGGAAAAATCAACGCACAAGTGACCTGTGTATTAGCATCTCTGCAAATCTCAGGCAAGAGCTGAGATTTATATACATTTTATACACCCCTGAGGAAATACCCATTTTATGCCATTGATAGGCCAGATGTATTTTCCTCTGTGAAATGTGATCAGAATATAATTAGAAGAAAAGATACTGCCTATTCAAAAACAAATAGACAGTGTTCTTTAAAACTCTTTGGTAATTTAGAGCTGGCTGCACTATCAAATTAGAGGAGTTGAATGGGAAGGTGATGATTGTGGGATTGGGCCTGTGCGGTCAGCTCTGCAACACTGCACTGATTTAGTTCTATAGACGTTGTGCTGCACTGAAAATTGTACATGTCCAAAAAAACTTTGTTTGAATATGATTACTAATGTGACAGAATGTCTCACATTAGATAGTGTGATTCCTTGAAAATGTCAATGTGGATTTGAGTCTTTTTTCCCCTCCAGAACCAATTTTACATGGAAGGGAAAAAATGGAGATGGCTTTGGGGGAAACATGCTCATATTTCTAATAGAACTTACTAGAGCAATCACACAGACTGTTATTATTCTATTGCATCTGTGCATATTACTGTAACAACGTGATTAGTATGTTTCAAATTTTGAACGTATGGACTCAAGTATTTGTGTCATGCCCTCAAAATACACAAAAACCTGACACATCTAATTTCTATGTAATCCCAAGTAGTATAAAATTATATGTGTATTTATAATGTTTAGGCATTCAAGTGAATTGTGTGACATAAGCGTGGACAATTATATACAGGAACATGAATAAAACATGTTCAAATGCATGAACAAGGCAGACACCAGCCAAGAGAATTGTATATGTGCATGATGAATTAGGATGAAAATTCATCCTTTAATCTCTTCTAGACTTTGGATCACAGTATTTTATATAAGACTGAATACTTTCCCTAGAAAGGAATTATCTGGGGAGGGAGAGAGAAGGGCATAATTTATAACTGGTGTACTACAAGCATATTAATCCTTAGCTTTATAGGAACCAAAAAGATGAGTCAAACATTGTTAGTGTTCCCAAACCTCTCTGAAGAGGTCCAGAGAGAGCGTGGATAAGTGGCAATGGGTTTAGAGACAGGGTTTAGAGCAAGGTGGCTTCTGAACTGAAGGCGTTAGGAACTCACTTTACAAAGCAGAATGAATATTCTCATGGCAGGTTTGGGCACCATCTGGACTGTTGATGTCCAAGAATCCAGTAACCCCTAACCTTGCTCTATTTGTCAAAAGTTTACCACGTGAAGAATGTCTAAGAAAAGGAAAGTTTATGGGGGCGCCTTAAGGATTGAAACTAATATGTGGCAGTTTGAAAATGTGGCTCCAAATTCTTTGATAGTCCTCTTATTGAAGGGCTCATGTCCCTTCCGTGGCAACCTAGGTAGGTCTGTGGTTCTTTGGGCTGCTGGAGATAGAGAATGTGATGCCATGACTTTGAAGCTTGGTCAGAAAGGTCCTGCAGCACGGCCCAGTTCACTCAATGTGCTTAGCTTGGGAGATGTCAGAAGGAAATCCCAGCCCCTGAGATGGCCAGGCTAGAGAGGCCATGAGTAGATGCTCTGGGTGACAGGCAGACAGGTCTTCCAGTGGAAAAACCCAAATCCTCCCAGGCTTTGAGGAGCAGCAGCTGGTCCTGCTTCCCGCTACTTCTCCAAATATCTGTCCCACAGAAGAATGTCCCACGGGAATAAGAGAATTGTTATTTTACACCATTTGTCGAGGTTGGTGGCAGCAGTAACTAGAGCAAGCCAGTATTCCCCAAACTTATCTTCACTAATGATCCCTGGGGAGCAAGTTAAACACACATTCCCATGTTTCACCCCTGGACCTTCTAACGTAATATATCAGACCAGGGAGGGGGATAAAAAATCTATTTAACAAGTGGTACAGAAAGTTAACTACAATGAAACGTCTCCAAGATGCCACATGATTTACTGGCCAATTTTGATATATGAATTTTTCATGATACCATTTATTTGAATACTCGAAACGGGTCCACAGGTCCATTATTTTCCTTTTTTCAAGATTATAGAGCACATTACTTAACGGTCTATTTTTCGATTCTCACTTGTGAGAAAATAGAGAACAAGACAAGCCACTCTCATTACTGACTAAATCAGAGCAGCCAGAGGCGATCAGTGAGGTTTGGTTGGAGGAAATTTTGTGGAGGAGAGAGGGCTGGCATTAGGAGTTTGATGCTGAGAGCCTGAACCTGGCTTAGGGGAGAAGGAGGGCATCACAGGTGGAGGCTGGAGGCAGGAGGGAATGACCGAGTTCCCTGAGTCATTCATAGCACCCGAGCACTTGATTGCACTTGTTTATATGATTCTGACAACACCACAAGCAGCCACCACGCCACCTTTTATTGAGTATTTCCACTCTGTGTGCCTCCATTCACCCTTGTCTGTCTCTAGCCATTCAAGTGCCAGCAACTCATTGCCCGCCCTTCTGTCTCTTGTAATTAGCATGGTGCCAAGCATCTGAAGGGCAGGTCCATACATACTTTCTGAATAAAAAAATGAGAAGAGATCACATTTATGGGGCATTTACTATGCTAGACTATATGCTAGGCACATTATCATCATTAGTCCTAACAGCAAATCTATTAGAGAGTAAGATTGCTATCCCCATTTCATGAAAGTGAGAACTGAGGCAGATTTGTGACTTGCTCAAAGTCAAGTAGATTGGGGACGGTGGCCCCTGCATCCTGACCTAGGTAGTTGGACTTCAGAACTTGACTGTAAGTGGGTTAACAAAGCCGTAAGTCTGTCCCCTTGGACCATTCCACAGGTTGCCTCTGCCTGGGGCCCTCTTCTTGCCAAGTTACTACGTTCTAATTTACACATCCCAAGCAGCACAAAGACCGAGTCATACTTTCCCATAGCCACCGCTCTACTTCCTCTTTTGTGACTTACACTACTGTCGAATGACCTGTCAATGTCTTTCCTCCCCTCTAGTCTATAAGTACCATGGGGGGAGGGCTGGTGTCTCCCTGTTCCCTTACTATGGTATCCCCAGAGTGTGGGGGCACACAGGGCAGAGCCCTACACTTCGTTATTGGCTAATACCCTTTATGAGGCATACTGCGTATGCATACTGCAGAGTACTGTGTTGTACTCACCAATGCATGTGGTATTAGGTGCTGAGGAATCAGAAGTGAGCAAGCAAAACTCTTTTCAGAAAGCCTAGTAGTTACTGGGGGAAAGACCAACAATGAAAGCAAAAGGTGAAACCTCTGCTTGACTGCTGAAGGCATGCCACTGAGACAGGGAGATCCTGAAGCTGTCCTTCCAGGAGAACTAGTTAGGCAAGTGGATGTGGGAGGCAGGGATAGGGAGGCCATTGTAGGCAGAGGGAACAGCATGAGAGAAGGGGCATGAAGGACAAGGCACATTTATGCAAAGGCAGGTGGTGCTGGAGACAAAGAGTGTGTGGGGTTCTCAGAGGAAGTCACACTGCCAATGGAGATAGGGCAAGTCATGAAGAACTTGATTGGGTTTCAACTTTGTCCTTCTGGAAATGGGGAATCTTGGATGTAGATCATCCCCTCTAATTTAGAATAGGATCTTTTTAAGTATCTTTTCTGTGCTTTATTTTTTAAAGATTTATTTATGCATACAAGAGCTGGGGTATAGGTCAGAGGAGCGGGAGATGAGAGGACTCACCAGAGACAGAGTGGGGAATAGAACAGGCAGATCAACTGAAATACAACGCTGAGGGGAGCAGCGGGCAAGGCAGGAATGGTCTGCTGCGCCATGTGGGGCTCCTCCTTGGCCGGGGATGCTTCAGTATGGTGCTCAACCTGCTGTGCCACCAGGGAGGCCCTAGCATAGGCTCTTAAAGAGAGAATTGAGTAATAGGTGGGAAGGTTTAGGGAGGTCACACTGAATGGCAGGTCCTCTGACATTTAGTGGGAGACAGGAATGACACTGTGAGTTGTGGAGCAATCCCATGTAAAATGCGAGTCTCACTACAGTTGGGAAACACTGGATAATAACACTAAGTAAAAGCTTGAAAGAAAGCCTACAAATATTTACAGGGTTCAGTGGTGAATAATTTTGTTTTATTGGTTAGGGGAGTAAATATTTTCTCTTGACTGTTTTGAAGTGCCAAACTCACAGGGAAAAATTTAAGTGCTGGTTCCACAGAAACCAGAAACAGCAGCATTTTAACTTTTGGACATGCGCCTGAGGTTATTTTAATCTAGCTCTTAATAGAGTCTATTTATTTGTACACATGCTCATTCATTTGGTCAACAAATATTTATTGAATGCCTTTTTATGGGCAAAACACTGTTCTAGGCTTAGGGGATAAGGGTTTGAACTGAGCAAGACAGGTAAAGACCCTTACCTCATGCAGGAGGGGTTTATAACCCCCCAAATTCCAAAGGGGGATAAAACATGAAAAAGATGTTTCAATCAATTGCTTCTTTTATAGCCAAGAATTATTTATGTGGGATCTTTGAAAATATAACTAGGGCCACATTTCTTCATAACTAGACAAGCTCATAATCCCAAGAGTGTACACACTGTCAGTGTCTCGTAAGATCGGTAGATGTAGACGGCATCGTTAAAGCCAATTGCTAGCACAAACCCTACTGGGGACTGAGAGAAATGAGGATTTATTTAAAATTGCTGGAACAGAAGAGTTGCCACCCATAGGAAGTCTTTCCAGGACAGTTATCTTACTGTCATAAATATTTCGTGAAATCAGTGGCTAAAAGGCCATTAGTACTGACCTAATTGGTGGTTAATAAGGCAAAACTCAAAGACTGCCAAGTAGCCTTTTAAAGCAGAATTGGTTTCATTTTGTGTCAGCCCATTTTCCCAAACCTCTTTGTTGGGTCATCCAGGCAGGAAGAAGAAATATATGTTGGGTGGAAAGAAGATGTTAATTGTTATCATTATTTCTTTCTTTTTTTCTTGGCAATACTTCAGATAATGTTCTTAATTTAATGGATTGTTCTCGTATCACTAGCTCAATGTAATAGTAGGAGAGATCAAGAGAAATACTTTCTGCTTGTCCCTTGAGTCAAAGGTAGAACAAGTTAGCAGAATCCCAATTAACCACGCTGGGTGGCTGCTGTCACAGCAGGGTCATTTATCAAGGCAGGGGCTGTGTTTTGCCTTTCCTGTGCATTAAGAAAAGGCGGCCACTCCTTGGACTTACTGTTTCAGGAGAAGCTTGGACCAGAGGGAGCGTTTTCTTCCCATCTGGTTCAAGTTGAAACTAGTTGAGGTGATTATACTAAAGTGCCATGGAGCTCAGAAGAGAGAAGTAAGAAAATAGTTAAGGAAGAACAGGACAGAAAAGAGATCCCCCAAGACTGACAGGATCATCTTCTCTCAGTGGACAGCAGTGGCAGAGGGGAGTGGCAATATGGAAGGCTGGACCCTAGGCACAGTGTTTGCTGGTCAAGGCAAAGACTCCAAATGAATTCAAGATTTGGAAAATCAAAGCAGGGAGGTGAGAGGTGACTTCCGGGAATGCTGGAAGGCCATTATTTGGTATGGATTGCTCACTTGCTATCAGTGGCATCTTCTGGAGTTGTGCAGTGTAGGAAATCATCTGTGGGCATCCAGCTGTCAGGTCATAAGAATCTTGGAGTGCAGAGGTTGAAAGTCTACTCCTGTCAGTATGATTGGGGCTTAGTGCTTATCTATAGGGCAAAATACTGCCACTTGGCTGCAAAGAAGAGCCTATTTTTTGAAAACTGGGGTGTCAGTGCCCAAGTGAACCTAGAAGGCAGCATGAAGTCTTACTTTATTCTTTCATTGCCTAAGCTAATTTCTGAAGTGTCCTTAACTTGGGACAACAGGGCAAGCTAGAACCCGAATCTGGAGCAAGACCAGATTTTAAAGCAAAGGCTTAAATGGATTTAGGTTTGAGTGTTAAGAAGGAAGCTAGGCAGAAAGCCAAGCAGCCCACAAAGCCACCCTGTTTTTAGGGTTCTTGTGGTGATGGTGTTAAGTCTAGTGACTATGCCCATTTTCCTAGAGCTTTGTGGCTCACTAAAGTTAAAGAACATGTAGATTCTGTTCTGCCATATCACATTAGGGAATTTTAAAAAATTGAGTGGGTAAAGTAATAAGCTCATATAATCATGCTCAGCCCTTGTAGCAGCATGCAAGTCATTTTATTAATGCAGGGACATTAATCTGCTCTATCATAAATACAGGATAATTACCCAGATGATGTGTGAAGTTCTTTCTAAATTTCTTTTTTTTATTTAGTCCAACATAAGAACTAACATATGGTGCCTTTGCCATGGGTACATGTGGATGAGTCCAGTTATGAAGAAAGCCACAGCTGATTAAAAAATGGGTGTGGTCTGAGAATCAATCAGTAAGAGTGTTAAGCCTTCTATGACTGGGACTAGGTATTAGGGGTACAAGGACAAAAAGTGTGAAAACCTTGGGCATATGCCTCCAGGAACTTCTAATCTAGTAGGGGGGGTAGGCTAAGCTATAAGAATCAAGTAGGATAGGTGAGAATTAGGATATGTGGATATGACAGCCACATACTGGAAGAGGTGAGCACATACAAAGACAATAGTTCACACTTCAGATTTGCATCTTTGAACCTCCCTGGTGGCACAGCAGGTTGAGCACCACACTATGAAGCATCCCGCGGCACAGCAGCAGGAGTTTGATTCCCAGTGAAGGAGGGGACCCACATGGCACAGCAGACCTCTTCTGCCTCACCCTGCTCCCCTCAGCAGTGTATTTCAGTTGATCTGCCTGTTCAGCTCCCCACTCTCTCTGGCGAGTCCTCTCACCTATCATGCTTCTGGCCTGTACCCCAGCTCTTGTGTGTATAAATAAATCTTTAAAAAATTTTTCATCTTCAGTTTAATGCAGGGAAGATTCTTTCTTTTTTTTAAAAAAAATTATTTATGCATACAGTAACTGGGACCAGGCCAGAGGTGTGGAGGGTGAGAGGGTTCACCAGAGACAGAGTGGGGAACAGCCACCAGGGAGGGTTCTTTAAAAAAGTTGCAGTCCAAAGAGTAAGGTAGGTTATTGTGGAAGGAGGCGATCCTTTAGCAACTCAACAGCCACAACAAAAGATGGTGAATTTCTGGGTGAATGAGGTTTGATGACTTGGTTTGAGACCAAGTCAGAATGATAGCTCATGCTACAACATATGTAACGTTTCTCTTCCTTTAAACTTCCTCTTTTTTGGGGGGGCTTTTTTTCTGTATGGTGAATATTAGTGTGTTTTGGGGAGGAAAATAAGTTTTAGGAAGTTGAGATTGGCAGACTGCTAGCAAGAGGAACTGTAGTAAGTGTTTAGCTGTTTGCTGGACTGGTTGTACTGAACTTGTCTCTCCAAAGCTCTGCCTTACCCCTTTGTACCTGGGAATGACCTGTGGGAGAGTGAAAAGGAAAAGGGAGCCACAGCTCACATTGGTGGGACTGTGGGATGCAGAGAAGGGAGTGACTGGAAGGGGAAAGATGGAAGGCGGAGGTAGGACTTGTGAGATGCAGGCAATTGAAGCAAGGGAAGACTAGGAACAGGAGTTCTTTTGAGAGTGCCGTGATGGTGATGTTAGTTCTCATGTGAGTATTTCTCAAACTGATGCTGAGACTGTCCCACCATTTTTGCTCCCTTGGTGCCAGGAATTTTAAGAGAGACATGCAGGTTGCTGACATTTGGGTTATTAAAGGCCTCTGTTTCTCTTGTGGCAACAAAGAAGGGTACTGCATAGACTGTCCAATTCCATAGCTAATCATGATGGGGGGGGGGGAATGTGTCACGGAGGTGGGATAGAGGAGCAAGGAGGCCAGAGGATGTCCCGTCACTGGGCTTGCAGTGAGAAACAAAGGTAGCTTCCTGTTGTGGCTTAAGATAGTTTCTGGATAACCTTGTAGCTTTGGCAGAGAGTAGTAGCTTTCATCTGCCATCTACCCCCCAAGGGAGGTATCACTGATAACACATATTCAAAGAAAGGAGCTGCTGAAGCTTCTTGGGAGAGATCTGGCTGCAGTTTGAGTCTACAGAGTTAGAAGGATTCAGCCAGGAAAAGAGGAGACATTAACAATAATTTCTACCACTAAGTTTTTCCCATGTGCTGGGCTGTGCTATTTTGTATGTATTATTTCATTTGATGATGGGAAACATTTAACAAATGAGAAAAATGAAGTTTAGAGACACAAAAGCTGTTTTCTAATAGGTAGTCAGCTGAGATTCATATCTAAGAACCTCTGGTACCAAAGTGTATCTTTAATCGCTATGCTCTCTGGTCACCTGAGACCAGATTGTGTGGTTTGAGCTAGCGACTGCCCTCCAGAGGGGTATTTTGAAAAGAGGAGGATGGAGTTTGAGTTCAAATGTATTGGAGCTTCTTCTAGAATTTAGTGGGAGGGTTTAGTGGCAACAGAAAACGGGTGGGGAGTGTAGAGACTGTGTTCAGTTCCACAACCAGGGCTGCAAAACATTCTGCAACACGTGGGCAGTTATGTAACATGAAGAATTGCCCCAAATGCTGATAGTTTCACTATTGAGAAACATTACAGAGAAAAAGCATAAATGCAGAAGATGTGGCATTGGGATAAATAGCAGTTGCTGGCAGTCAGATACACATGGGGGCTGATTGGAGACCTGTCTAATCAATACAAAGATTCAGAGTGGGGAAAAACACTCAGTTTGCTTCTCAAATATTCCAGGTCCTTTCCCACCTCTGCTAGCTTTTCCCTTAACCTGCGTTCTTCACATAACTCATTCTTGTTCGTTCTTCCAGTCTAAGAACAACTGCAAGCTTTGTAAGTAGGTCACCATTGCCCAGTTTAGGCCATCATCCTTGTATTAGTTACCTGTATAACAAATGACCCTCAGGAACCTGGGCGCAGGTGGTTCTGGCTCAGGAGTGCTCAGGAAACTGCAGTGGAGCTGTTGGCGGGACTGTTTTTGTCTAAAGGGCTCGAGGATCCACTTCTACGATTTACACTTGTTGACAGGCCTCAGCTCTTGGCTGTTTGCCATTTTTCAAAGGCTGTCTCCATGTCCTCAATACTTGACAGTTGACTTCTCTCTGGAGTGGGACAGAGCATGAGAGGGTGACCAAAACAGAAGCCAGTGTCTTCTATAACCTAATCTCGAAAGTGACATGTCATCATTTCTGTATTCTGTAGGTCAGCTAGGCCCACTGACAGCATGGGGCAGGGGCCACTGCATGTGGCGTGAGTGCCAGGACATGGGACTGCTGGGAACTGCTGGCTTTCTTTATAGCATGTATCCCTATCTGATTTCTCTTGTTAATTTGTTTACTTGTTGATTATTAATCTCTTCCCACAGGAATGAAAGCTGTACTAGCAAAGAGACACTTAACCTGACTTATTCCCACATCTCCAACCCCTACAAGAATTTTGGATACAATAAGTATTGTGGGAAAATAAATATATGAACCACACATATATTAATAGTACAGTATAGGAAATCACTAACTGACCTGCATCTCTTGTGTCAAAATTTATTTTTTATCACAATAATTTGTCATTATGGTAAGAGATGACTTAGATTGGCCAAAGACACAGGGACATGAGGTCAAAAGAGATAAACTCATGCCATTTGTGGCAACATGGATGGAGCTGGAAGAGATTATGCTAAGTGAAATAAGTTAGAAGGAAAAAGATAAATATCAGGTGGTTTCACTTATATGTGGATATTTGAGAAACTGAACAAAGAGTCAGAAAAAAGACAGAACTTGCAAGCTGACCTTAGATCTGAGGCATACAGTAGGGGATGAGGAGAGAGAGGGGTCAAAACAGGGGAGTGAAAAGCATAAGGGATAGGGAAGATGGACCATGGTGGTAGGAGAACTTTGGGAATAAAACCTGAGGGTAGAAATCAAACAATGTCCACAAATTAAAGATGGAATAAGGAAATAGATTAATTAGAAAAGAGACAGGAGCATGAGGTAGATGTCTAGATCTGTTTTTTTTTTTTACCTGATAAAAAGAATTAGCTAGGGCCTCCCTGGTGGCGCAGTGGGTTAAGCAACGCACTATGAAGCAAACCGCAGCCACTGCAGCACGAGTTCGAGCCCTGTTGCCAGCCAGGCGGGGGACCCACATGGTGCAGTGACCTCTCCTGCTGTGCCCGCTGCTCCCCTCAGCAGTGTACTTCCGTTGATCTGCCTGTTCTGCTCCCTGCTTTCTGTGGTGAATCCTCTCACCCCCCCCATATATCTGGCCTGTACCCCAGTGCTTGTATGCATAAATAAATAAATCTTTAAAAAAAAAAGAATTAGCTATATTCATAATCTTTATTTTGCATTATGTCAAAAGCATGCTCTAAAAATCAAAATAGTCTGTTGCATAGATTCAGAATTGATTTCACACTCTTCACCACATTTGATCTTAACAATACTATGTTTAACTTGGTAGAACTTTTTTTAAAAATTTTTTTTTAAGATTTATATATTTATGCATACAAGCACTGGGGTACAGGCCAGAGGTGCGGGGGGTGAGAGAATCCACCAGACAGAGTGGGGAGCAGAACAGGCAGATTGACAGAAACACACTGCTGAGGGGAGCAGCAGGCGAGGCAGGCGAGGTCTGCTACGCCATGTGGGGCCCCTCCCTGGCCAGCCACAGGGATCTAACTCGTGCTGCAGTGGCTGCGGTTTGCTTCATAGTGCGTTTCTTAACCCACTGCGCTACCAGGGAGGGCCCAAACTTTTGTTTATAGGTGAAGGATTGGTAGTTTGGAGAGGTCATTTACTTAAGGGATATGCTTAGTGAGTAGTCTGGGGATCTAAACAAAACCTCTGTTCCAAATCAAGGGCCTTGTTCCTGAGTTTAGATTGCCTTTGTTTAATGCTTAGATCATATTTGTCGCATAAGAATTTTTAATAGTCTTATACAGAATGATACTCTCAGAATAGTTATCTATTATAAGAATGATTTATTTTCTTTCACATGTGCTCATATGAGCTGCTTCTTGCATACCAGGGTAATTGTATTAACTAGTCATTATGGCATGGACTTTGAATTGTTTATTTAATTTAATTTAGTTATCATTTATATGACTGCCTGCTGTGTGTACCTGAACTATGCTAACCTAGCTGCTGCATATAAAAAAGGTGCCTATGTGTCCTGATTTTAAAGAATGATATTCCTTGTACTTTATTTTCATAATTTTAGAAGCAACTTAGGTGGTTTTCAGAATTTTTGAAAAAAATAAAAGTATAAATTAGGAGGAAAAATCCACCTATTAACCAAACCTCAAAAGTTAATTACTATTACCATTCGAGTATTTCCTTATATATGTGTGTATACATATGTATGTGTGTATACTTTTGTATTCGTACTGCCCAATAATACTTTAATGCAAGAAATACAATGTGACTGAAAATAGTTTTATATTCTGATGTATATATATCCCACATCATTAAGTACTTTATAAGAAACTGGTTTTTCTTATTTTAAGATGTTACAGAGTTCTAAAATCAACATTTCTAAGCATAAATCTTGTTCAGATCTTATAATCTAATTTTGGAATAAATGATGGCTATCTGCTCTTAAAGAGTTCATGTCTCAGTTGAGAATGAAAATGGGGCAGGGAGACAAAGAGAGAAACAAGTTTCATATAGGTGGTGGATTGGACAATGGAGATTGAATACCAGGGTCAAAAGTGGTCCAAATAGGGAGACAGAGGTTGTGGTGACAGGGTTTGCCAAAATGTTTTAGATGCTTCCTGAAATCCTCAGACAGTCAGTGGTATATGTTTCAGATTTGACTTTGAAGTGTAGTCTAAGGCCTTACTGCCTAAAGTATGGTCATATACCAATAGCATCAGTAATGAATACAGATCTCAGACTCCACTCCAGGCCTTGATAATTATAGACTGCATCCTGTTATCCCATCCTAAGTCTTTGTGTTCTAACCAGTGATAAACCTGTGTTTTTTGCTTACCACCTTATTTCCCTTTCCATCAACACTGAGCCCATGTTTGAAAATGCATGATGATGACTATTATTATTACTTTGATTTTATAGTGTGTATTTTCTTTAAGAGCCAAAAAGGCTTAAGAAATATTATATCACTAATCCTTACAATATCACTGTGAAATAGGTAGGTGGCAAATACAAGCAAGTATCAATATTATGCTAAATAATACTTAAGTATATGGTGTGAAATCCTGAGTGATCTAATGAAAGTAATATCCTTTTGCTTCTAGTAAAGTATTTTATGTTTATATCTCTTGTGTTGTTAAATTTCCAAGGGATGGAGCTTGGCGACCCACAAAGATGTTTTCTTCATCTCTCATGTAGATAATGTTTCGTTTACATTTATATGAAAAAAGTTTAGATATACTAAAAAAATTCTAGTTCTGAAGAGATTTTCCAAGTACAACCTCAGTCATGCCCATATATAAAGAAAACAGAGATACTTAGAATTACCAAATGAAATTGAAATCAAAGGCTATAATTTAATCCTGTTAGCATCTATATTGAGGCATTTCTGGACAGAGTCCAACCCATCTTTCCATCTTGAGGGTTACTATGCCACATTAGTTCTTTCCAAACTTAGTCATTTGTTCATTACATTTTCTAATTCTATTGCTTTCTTTATAAACAATTAATTTAAAAAACGTAAATAAATTTTCCTTAAAAGGAAATTTTATATTACCACCACAAATGGAAGAAGTGTTATTTGATATAAAATAAAGTAACACTAAAAATAAACATTATGAAACCAAACATTTATTAAATTCAAGCCTGTAGACTTTGAGCCTGAGGCTGACTCTTTGTTAAAAAGCAGGATTTAGCAAGTAACTGGAGTGGTGTGAAAGATATACTGGTAACAAACTGAGATTGTCTTCCTGAGATAATTAGAATTAACAGTTACTAAGGGATTATTTTTCTGACTTTATAAATTCATGTTATTTAATGGCTATACATGTGCTACTCCGAATAATTTCCTTTAACTCCCATAGTTTTGGCCAAGAATTCTCAGATGTAGCCCCAGAACTCTGCCCACTATTTCCCCCATAATGCCTACTTCCTTCCAGTGCATATTTCCTGCTTCTTCCCTCTGATAGGACTTTTTCTTTTTTCCTGACCGTCTGAATCTTTCAGTCTTAAGACTGATTTTAAATTCCTCCTGATGAGGTTCCTTGATTTCCTGGACTTGTGGAAATTTCACTGTCTTTTGAATTCCTTTTAGAGTATTCCATTCATATTGATCATATCAGTTTAAGGATCATCTCCTCCCTCCTCTTCCTCTCCCTGTTTTATCTCTCCCTCCCCCTCCCCCTCCTTTCTCTTTCTTGAGGTAATATACATTTAATAGACTCTGGTTGAGAATCTTGTGGAAGAATCTGTCTTTGTTACTAGCTAAGGGAAACCTGGTTTCTTAATTTCTTAATCTCATTTTTACTATGGTGCCTTCAAGGTGCAATGCTCAGTTAAGAACTATGTATGACATTTTTGAGACAAAATGTCTCTGAGCTTGTTCTATATAAGATTTAAATATCTATTTGTTAACTGGGGTTGTATTTACAGTAGTTTGATGACTCTGAGTGTGCTTGTTTGACCTTATCTCTCTGTTCATTGTCATTAGAGCGGAAGTAGAAACTTTCATCAGCCTGTAAGTGAGAGCTCTAGGTCTAATTTATTTCTACTTTGACCTGGAAGTTAGGGACCTTAGAGATGGTAAATTAAATCAAATGGAGGGGCCTCCGTGGCGGTGCAGTGGGTTGAGGACCACACTGTCATTGTGAAACATCCACCGCACAGTGGTGTGAGTTGGATCTCTGACCAGGGAGGGGACCCACATGGCACAGCCGATCTCACTTGCCTCGCCCGCTGCTCTGCTCAGCAGTGGATTTCGCTTGATCTGCCTGTTCTGCTTCCTGCTCTGTCTCTGGAGAATCCTCTCACCTCTGGCCTGTACCCCAGCTCTTGTAAGCACAAATAAATAAATATTTTTTTTAAAAAGTAAATTAAATGGAAATTTGGGTTTTGGACTCAACTTAGTAGCTCAATCATCGAGAAATTATAGAAAGCATCCCTGGAAGAGGAAGGCCATCTTGGATCACCTGACATGGCTTCATTATTCAAGTCCTCACATGATATTTCTTTCTTTAGTGTATTTTCCAGATTCTCCCTACAATGACAGGATTGCTTTTTAATTTAATCCTTACTTTTGGACTCTATTTGTCATATTAATTAACTGTATTTGTCTCCTATCCTGAGAGGTAATTGTTTCTAAGATTTGGGTGCAGTATTCTCCATCAGATCACGGAATTTACAAATCAGTTGTTAACTTTGGAATCTTGTTACTTCACTTGGGCAAAATTGAAAGTACCAGGATCATTCTCTTAATACTGATAAACTTTCCCTGTCTGAAATCTTTCCATAGTGTATGGTTGTACTTCATGTGACTTTTAAGATACTTGACTGGTATATTTCCTAAGGGATATATACTCTTTTTGCAGAGACCTTGTCTTCATGTTTGAAACTTTTTAAAAAACAGAGTACAGCTTAAACAACAGAGAAAACTGTTATAAAAGACTAGAATTCACATAGGAACTGGTGATGTCAAATCCAACCAAGCAGATCCATAGTTCCTTCTTATTTTTGGTTAAAGGTGTTGAGATTGCATTTTTATGGGCTTTATAAAATTGCCAGTATCCCTAGGAATATTAAAGGGTTAATCCCTTTCATTTACTTAAATATTCCAAACCACGATGAAAACATTTTTGCACCTAAGAGGAAAGATTGTGGGTGAAAAACTGAAGATACATGATTTATCACTCCCCTCACAAATAAAATTTATTCATTGCATCCACCAGCCATCACACAGATGGTCAGAAAATTGGCTTTGTGTAGGGATGTGGATTCAGGCATGAATATTAATACGAGACAGATGTAAACGCATATTAATATGCATTTGCTTTGCATGGACTGACATTACAATATTTTCATTAAAGAAACTGCATTTGCAAAGAAAGTATAGGTCACCTTTTACAAAGAATAAAATTGTACGGTGGGATATATTTGTTGGCTCTAGAAAACTATTGTTGATAAGAAATGAGAATATTAATGTTGAATCTGTGGTTGGATGTTTATAACACGGCAACAGAAGCATCACAAAGATTTTGTTCCTCTGGATTACAATTAAACTTTATTTCCTAACCTCAACCATACAGGGTATAGGCTGCCACTTGAGCATTCTATGAAGCAAAGCCCTGTTTGGACATGATACATAGATAGTATAAATTATGAGGAGTCTGAGATAAACTGAACTATCTAGAAAGATCCATTCACATCCGAAGACACAAATTTTCAGTGTGGTTGCCGTAATGGTAGTGATTCATAAAAATATAAGATTTATGCAAGCGTGGTACTTTGGGAATTTTTTTTGGTGTAGGACAGCATTTATGCTCACATCAGCGCCAGCATCTGTGCTGTTAGTATCTGCTTATGGTAGCATTGTGCTTCCTTCCCAAGTGGAAGGAGAGAACGTGACATTGTAAAAAGCTATTCACATGCTTGCTGCTTTGTACTCACAAACCATTCACAGGGTGTTTTGCCACTAAAATATTGCTTACTGGAGAGAACAGCAGCTTTCTTCTGTTTGTGAATCCCCTTAAAACTGCTGTGTTGGCTCTTCAGACAAACACGATTACATCCCAGCACATGAACGTGCACGTTAATAATTATAAATGATCTGTTATTGATTATTCACTTCAGTGACTTCTCTAATCCTTACAAAACATGCATGAAGCTTCTAAATTCCATTTTCCACCCCTGATTTCCCCCTTAGACTTTCCCTTGCCTTTCCAGCTGCCTGTTCAAGAAATTCATCTGAAGGTCCAGTGATGTGTCCAAAATGGAGTTGATGTGTCCCCCTTAGCAAGGACGTAGAGTGAGTGTGAACTGGTCTGGGTCAGGAAGGTTTGGATTCAAGTTCTAATTCATTCTCACTGGCTGTCTGACCTAGGAAAGTAGTTTAATTTTTCTGAACCTCAGTTTTTTTGTGAGCAAATGAGGATCATTTTACCAGTTTCCACATATTTGATATTTTAGATGTGAAAAATTGCCTAGCATGTGTGGTACATAGGCATTTTTCAGGTCAATTTTCATAATTTTCTCTTTATTTTAATGGACTGAGCCATTTTTCTAATCTTTCTGTCATTGCACTCAGTTATGTTCATTTTTATCTCTTGTTCATTTCACTCATTAACTCTTGACCTTCATCACACTTCTCTTGGTCTTTCACTATAAAGTGGGTTCATCTACTCTTCATCTAAACCACGGCACAGCTTGATTTTCCTAAAGGATACCACTGACTAGGTTTCTTCTTTGTTCAAGGGTTTAATAATACATATCAACTAAAACCCAAACCCTGAGTTGTCAGGCAGGATCGTTTTTGCTAAACCTCTACTCTGCCTCTTTGGATGGGCCTCTGTCTTCTTATAACACATCTCCAGGACTGCTTTTCCCCAAGCCTGCTGTCACTCTCCTGCCTTGACCTTGCCTGGATTCCATCTGGAAGAGTACTCCTTCGTATCGCCATCTCAGGGATTCTTACCCATTCAAACAACACCCATAGCATTTGTTTTTGGCCCAGTAAATTTTTGCTGAAAAGTTTGATGAACAGTTTAGAGAGCTTTAACTGATTCAGGCTACATGACAGTTCTATGATGTATTCTTCTTCTTCTTTTTTTCAATGGAAGGGAACTTTAATATAATTAGGGAACAATACAGAAAGGACAAAGAATATAGTTACTAAGTTTAGTATCTAAAGTTACCATCTCCTTGAGGGTAAAAGTCCAGCCAAATAGGATTGGCTTAAAGCAAGGCCCAAAAGTCTGCCACAAGTTTAAAGGACCTTTCAGTAGGGACCCATAGAAAAGGGTCAGAAAGAGTCAGACAAATCTGGGAGGAAAAGAGCAAAATTAAAATTAAGATGAAAGATGCTATTATTAAGCTTTCCATGGGTCTCTCACCCACATCTGTTTTAACCAGTGTAAGACCAACAAGCAAGCGCAGTTTCTTCACGTTTCTCTGCTCCATGTGCCTCCTCCAGGTCTCCTTGCTGCTCTCCATCCTGCTTCCTTCTTCCTCCCTTCCTTCTGTCCTCCTATCTCCTCTTTCCAGCATCTTCTTATCCCTGCTCAGCTCCACCCACTAAGGGCAGAACCGGGATCCTGAACTTCCCCTTTTCCTGGGGACCACCCTTCTTGTGACTAGAATTTTGAAGCAGCTGCTCCTCATCCCCATCTTTGTATCAACGAACTTAAGGCAAGGTCTTGAGTCCGCAGCCCACACTCACCACTCCCCATCCTTCTTTGTATACTCCCTTGTAGTACTTGCATATTCAAGATTATCTTGCATCTGTTCCAACCAGTCCAGGACCAAGAAGCAGGCGCAGCTTCTTCACATGTGTCTCTGCTCTTTGTGCCTCTTCCAGGTTTTCTTCTTGCTCTTCCATGTTCTTTTTTTTTAAATTTTATTTATTTATGCACACACAGGCAAGAGGCATGGGGTGAGGTGGGGGTGGTGTGTGTGTGTGTGTGTGTGTGTGTGTGTGAGAGAGAGAGAGAGAGAGAGAGAGAGAGAGAGAGAGAGAGAGAGAGAGAGAGAGAGAGAGAGAGAGA
>JAGFMF010011568.1:16806212-16825184 GCA_019455555.1 Galemys pyrenaicus | reverse complement strand
GAGAGAGAGAGAGAGAGAGAGAGAGAGAGAGAGAGAGAGAGAGAGAGAGAGAGAGAGAGAGAGAGAGAGAGAGAGAGAGAGAGAGAGGATTTACCAGAGACAGAGTTGGGAACAGATCAGGCAGGTTGACTGAGTACACTGCTGAGGGGAGCAGTAGGTGAGGCAGGAGAGGACTGTTGCACCATGTGGGTCACTCCCTGGCCAGGGATCAAACTCACAGAAGCCCCACGGTGCAATGCTCAAGCTCTTGCGCCACAAGGTAGGCCCTATGATGTGTTCTTCTACAGCTGAGCTAACTGAGGCACAGAGTGCGTAGGTAACTCCCTTGTTCAGAGTTGTTGAGTGGTAGATTTGGGTGTTTTGACTGTACGATCTGCATCATTAGCCATATGTATTTGATGCCACACTGCTTCTCAGCTGCAAAAATTTTAGTATTTCATTCATCTTCCTAACTGTCCTATTTCTATTAATATTGGATACAGTTCTCTACCAAATCTTCCATTAAACAAAAAACAGAAATAAGCTATCATTCATCTGCATTATTGAAACATTTAACTTTTTCTAGCATGTTTGAGTCAAAAGTTGAAACCAGTGGCTGTCTGAGAGGGTTATTGATGAGTATAGCTATTTGATAGCTGTTTTTTTCTCTCGCTCACCTTCCTTGGTTGTGTGTGTAAGCATATATCAACTGTTAATTTTATATTTGCTTATTTTCTTTTCTTTAGGAACTTATATAGAATATTTTCACTCTGGCTCCATAATTCATATGTTCTTTATATGTGTTCTTCATATACTGGAGCTTTTTTCAGACGAGATCGGGCGCGTTCAGGGTGCTATGGCCGTAGACAACTGGAGATTTTTTAACAAGAGGCGCCTTGTGTTAGGAGGGACAAGAACACTCCACTGCTTCTCTGTACCCAGTAGTTTCAGGGTGAATAACAATTTGGTTTTTCTCACTGCCTTGTTTCCAGTGCCTAGCATATTGCTTGGAATATGACTAGTAAACAAACGCTCCAAGAACCATTCTATTTCCTCATGTTGTTCTAAGTACTCTTAGTAATAAGTTATTTATATGTTAATTTATTCCTTCGTGTTCATTATGATCACCCTAGGTGTGGTTCCTAAAGTTGCAATTCAAGAGTTCCACATCTAGTTGCTTCCAAAGAAACAAAGAAATGAATCTTTATTTTCCACTTGAGGGTGGCTGGGCGTCATAGCAAATAAAGCCTAGGATGATTACAGAATATATTGAATAGGTCCCCTGACCCTGCTTGATTCACTCATGCAGGCATCCTTTTTTTTTTTATTTTAAAGGACACTTAGGGGAACACAGGAGGAGATTCATGGGTATACCTTGAGTTCATGGGATTGCTAGATTTGCATGCATAATTATATATGAAATTTGGGGAGGAGAGGGGCCTTAGGTTTTATTTTTAAAAGAATTTATTTTTTTTTGCCCTTCAAAATGATAAAATGATATGTTCACACTGTAAAATAAATCCAAACTTTACAGAAGCATATTGGTGAAAAATTCAACCTGCATAGTACATATCAAGTAAAAAGTTAAAATTCCTTTCTTTCACTTTTTATTCCCTTTTTTTAAAAAAAAGATTTATTTATTTATATATACAAGAACTGAGATGTAGTCCAGAGGTGTGGGGGTGAGAGAATTCATCAGAGACAAGTGAGGAACAGAAAAGGTGGATCTACTGATATACACTGCTGAGGGGAGCAGCAGGTAAGACAGGAGAGGACTGCCAAACCACGTGGGTTATATTGCCTTGGCTGGGGATTGAACACATGTTGCAGTGGCTGGTGATAGATAGCTTGATAGCACTGTGTCTTTAACCCCTGTGTCACCAGTTTATTCTCACCAGTTTATTTTACCGTTTATTCTCAAGCTTTCTCCTTATAAGAGGATCATGTCACAATTGTACTTGGGAACTGCCTTTGATAATGTACAGGTGTACTATCATATTAGCACACACAGGTTTACCTTTTTAAAAATACTGTATTTTGAAATAATTATCAAGTCACAGGACGTTGCAAAAAAGATAGAAAGAGGTTTTGTTTTTCTTCCAGTGGTAAAATATTATATCTAACTGTATGTAGCACAGCATACTATATATATAGCACAAAACTACCATGGCATAATCTAGAGTTTACTGAACTTCCACTAGTTTTACATGTGCCTATGTCTTTGTGTCAGGTGTGTGTGTGTGTGTGTGTGTGAGAGAGAGAGAGAGAGCGAGAGAGAGAGAGAGAGAGAGAGAGAGAGTGTGTTCGTGAGAGCACAAAAGAGATATCACAAAGATTCATATAACCTCTACCACAGGCAAGGTGCAGAAGTGTCCATAATCATAAGGACCCCTCTGCTACACATTTCATAGTCACATCAATCTCTTCCTGCTTTCCCTAATCTCTGGCAATCACTAAGCTGTTCTTTAGCTCTATAGTTTTACATCTCAAGAATGTTATATAAATAGAATCATGTAATTTGTAGTCTTTTGAGATTTGCTTTTTTTAAAATCACTTATGTAAATTCCCAAGGTTTCTTCCAGGTTGTTGAGTGTGTTTCAATATTCCACTCCTTTTTATTGCTGAGTAATATTCCACAGTAAGGTTCTACCAGTTTCTTTAGTTATTCACCTACTGAAAGATGTCTAAGTTGTTACCATTTTCTGGTTATTCCAAATAAACTGCTATGAATGATAGTCTACAGGTTTTTGTGTGAACAAGCTTTTTTACCCAACAGTACAAATGCTGGCTCAATAAGTGGTAACTAACTGCATGTAGTTTTATAAGGCATTGCAAATGATTTTGGGGTCCACAATATTTATTACAGATCACTAATGGAGCTTGTGATTTTAAGAAGTTTGAGCAAATTGGCATGAACCGATTGGCCTGGGACCAAAATTTGTAGCTACTCTCTTCAAATTGCTATGAAGGAAACTTCTTTTTTCTCATGCCACTCAGGCTTATCACATTAAAACTTCAGCAACAGTTCCTTAATGGCGCTTCCTTATCATTCACTACCTTACTCCTAGGATTTCCTAACTTCTATTTGTTTACAATCTTTTCAATATCTATTATCTACAAGGGATATCAGCTTCAACTCTTGCTGTCAGGATTTTGACTGAGTTTGTTATACCACTTTGATTTGTACACATTGTTGATAGTCAGTTTACTGATTGCTAGTGTCTGCTCTGCTAATTCTTTGTTTTATAGATATTTAAGCTCTTCCTACTTATACTTGCACTGTGCTCTTTATGTCCTCAAAGGGCAGATCATTGAAATCTAGCATTAGTTATCATACTTTTTGCTGCAGGGAAAATGTAAATGAAAACAGCTTAGGGAGTGGAGAGAGATGAGTTTTTAGGATACAAAATTTTGATATAAATTGATTAAAGACATGATTATTCAGGTTTATGATTTCTTTTAAATTAAGACTTCACTGTTGCTTCATTTACTGGTACTTGATGTGAAAAATAAAAATACTAAATAGTCTTTTATAAATATAAACATGAAAATATTCCAGGGATAATGAAGCCATATAGTTTTGCCTTAAAAGGCTAACCCAATATTTAATACTCCCAGTTTCCACCTCCCCCCCCCCCCCCGATTATCAACCTGTTTAATTCAAAAAGAATCAAACATCCATTTGGATTTGTCTTGCTTATAAGTCCGTATTGTTTCAACTGACTCTGGAATTCAAATATCCAGTAATTTTTCATCAGAGCCAGACAACTTGTGTTCTAGGAAGTACTTTCAGTTTACTGCATCGGATTTATACCACTTCCTTTTCTTTAAGATCTGATTCCAGTTGGATATTAAGTCCTACACATCTAGTCTCTCTTTGCTTGGCTTTGGTTTAAACTTTATTCCTATGAGCAAAGGGCAGGAAGGATTTTTGTCATTTTCTTATTCTTACTCTCTCTTTTTTCCTAATGATTATCAAGTGCTAAGTATTTTGCATGCATCACTTCAATATCAATATCAATCTTGTGCATAAAAGTGGAAATTTAGATTTATTATTGGTGTGGTTAATGTAAGAAACATGACCCTGTGGCTGTAATCAGGGGTTTTCTACTAAATAAAAGACCTTGGCATTATTTCATAATATTATAAATGTTCATTTATGTGAGTTACTGTAAACATATAAGATGTGTGTGTATCAGCTTAGGAGTCCCATTTTACAGATAATTTTGTTTATGTAACGAATTCTAGGGTTGCATTATGCAAGATGAGATACCTACATCCATATCATGGCATTTTACAGATGAGGAAACTGAAATTTAGAGAGATTCTGAAACTTGTTTTCTTTTCCAAGACAATTAATGATACCTCATGGGATCCAGCAAAACAATCATGTATACATATCTTATAGAAGGATGTCTAGTGAAAAAAAGGTTATAGACACAGCATATAATGTAAATTAAGTTTCAGAGGGAAATATATATAAACTTAAACATATATATTACATATATCAATTTAAACATATATGTATCTTTTAGATAATCATCACTACTAAATACATATATCTCCATGTAAAATAGACCACAAGAATTTATACCAAATGTTAATGTTTTTATTTTTGAATGGTAAGAAGAGAGGGGTTTTTTTGCATTTTTCAAAATTGCTTCTCTGCATATATATTTCTATAATCATTTAAAATATCAAAAAATTCCAATCATGGGCTTACTTTTTTCCTTTTTCTCGCTTCTCTGAAAGTATGCTGTTTGGTTATTACAGTTGTCTTCGTAGTGGTGGATTGGAGTCGGGGAGAAGGAATCTTCTACAATCTTTTTCCTTTTTCTGTCCTACTGGACATATTGCTTTAAAAAATAGACTTCTAACCTGCTTTTTTTCTGATACCTGGCAATTCATTTCAGGTGTTTCTCTTCTGGGTCTACCAAGGCCTTATTAGGGCTGTGTTCTGAAGAATTTAATACAGTATGCATTGATTTAACAGAGCATAATTTTCTTAGGTCTCTATAATGTGTAAAATTATAAGAAATTTCTTGTATCGTGACCTGGACTTGCTCAGCTAGAATGAATAATTCACCATATAGTCTTCTGTCACCTGGTCACACTTTACCTATTTTTTTTTTTTATTGAAGTTCTCTAACAAATGAAAAAAAAATAAACAAGTTAAGATTTTGTTTCTTATACACCTTCAGTAGATTACTGATTTATATAAATGTGCAAGTGAAAACTGTCTTCTAGCTACCTGACTTTCTCTGTGCAATTCATTTAGTTATATTTTTGTCTTTTCTCTTGGATGTGACAATTCCCAGTATGAGGGTGAACTGTAAGGTTACTTGTCTGGAAATTGAGTGAAATATGCCTGAGGGGTACAGTGACTTGGAGGGCGTATTTCTGTGTGAAAACATTTTCTTTCTTTTTTTTAGTCAGCATCAGTAGAAAAAGTGTCAGCCAGTATACAGAACTTTTAGTCAAAAACAAACAGAATGAAAATGTCCCACATAACAGTTTTCCACAGCTACATAGTAATAATTCATTAAATTTTGACAATTTAATCTAGGAGTTAGGTAGTGGGGGTCCTCTGTGTGAAGCATAGAAAAAAAAATCTCTCTGAAGTTTGGTGCAGTTTTCTTGCTTTTAATCTGGTGCTTGGGATGTTTGCAATCATCCTTGCCTCACAGTGGGGAGTTTTTCCTGGGTGTTCTCACAGATTGTAGTAGGAATGATAAAACAGCTGTTATCAGACTGTGTGAGAATTTATCTCTTACCTTGCCACAATAGGTGAGTGAGGTACAGGTGTTGTTTAGATAAAAAACTTAAGAGACCATGTCAGCCTGTCCAGACTGGATGAACACAACCTGTCATTGCTCAAGTCAGGGTCATGTTGTAGCCAAAAGAAGGTTCTCTATGACATCTCTGGCTTTATAACTGAGTTTTCTGAGAGGTGAGATATTCATTGTCTGTGAATGCATATTGCTATAGCCCCTGGCAGAATTGAGGGGCACAAAATATCATATTAATTTTTACTTTATCTTCCAAATTTAAGACATTGATGACAGAATAGCCCTGGGGTTATGCTAAGCGAAATGAGCCAGAAGAAGAAAGATAAATCCCGGATGGTATCACTTGTCTTTGGAAAAAAAAAAAAACAAACCAAGTGTCCGACAAAGACAAACTTTTAAACCAACCCTAGAACTGAGACATCAAGAAGGGGTAGAGAGGAGGAGGGACAGGAGCACAGTGAACTTTGGGGAGGACTCTAGCGACTTTGGTCGTGGGTGTGCTGAGGTGACTATACTAAAGGGGAGATTCACTTTGAAAATATTTACAATGATGTAAATCACTAGTATATCAATAATAAAATATAGATTCAATTTAATAGTTAAAAAACCAAGAATCACCCTGGAGGTGCAATTTTGCTTTTCTTGAACAACTGAGTAGTCACTGCTAATCCACCGGCTAATCCACAATATGGAAACAAGTGGCAAATATGTGGAATGAGCCAAGTAGTTTCATCATAGAGTTTTACAGCGTCCGAAAACTTTGCCATTGGCAAACTGATCCTCAGAGACCTCATGCTATTGTTGGTCTAGCAGTCCCATTGCACACCGGCTTGATCCCTTCCAGGGATTAGACACTTGTTACACTTTGTTGGGCACACCAGTCACTTTAGTGTAATAAGAGCATTTAACAAGAAGAGTCTCAGAGCTTGAGAAAGTCTCACTTTTGGAAAATAGTCTCACTTATTTTATTTATTTTATTTTTTTAGTCTCACTTTTATTTATCTTCTTAATGATATCAATAAAACAGACTCATTACCAAAAACATTTTAAAAACCTGAAATGATGAAAGAGAAAGCATCTTTGACATGATTATATCTAATATCTGAGGCATATTTTCTATACTGTTTTTTATGAATGTACAAACATCTATTGATATATAAATTTTCTGTGCAACAATGAAATCATCACATTCATATTACCTAGCAATCTGCTACTGCCACTTGATAATACTATGGCCATTACTTCTTATAAATACATTAAGTCTATGTCATAATTTTTTAATAACCACATAGTAACCAACTGTATGGATTTTCATTAGTTATTATGCAGAGTCCTTATAGATGAACATTTAGTTTTTTTTAATGTTTCTGCTATTATAACTTTTATGATGAGTACCTTTACAATCCTTTTTTTATATGACAGATTATATTAGGAAATGGAATTTCTGGAAAAAATTGATAGCTATAGCTGAAATGTCATCTAAATATGTTAAACCAATTTATGTTCCTGCCAATAGTATATGGGAATGCCTGTGTATCCCCAAACCCTTGTGAACATTAGGCTTTGTAGTCTTAAAACATTGTATTAATCTGCTAATTAAAATATCAATTCTTTGTCCTTATTAGCATTTGTAGTCTTTCTTTTACAGTCTGACTCATCATAACTTTTATTCATTTTGTTTTTATTGGGTTGTTTCTATTTTCCCTATTGATTTTTAAGTTAATCATGTTTAAATATATTAATCATTTAGTCATGAATTCTCTGCCTGAACCTTCCACTTATCAACTGATTTATTAAAAACTTTGGTAATGGTGTTTGTGTCAAATAGAAACATTAAAAATGCTATGTAATCTATTTCTTCCCTTTATTATGTCTATCTTTGCTATAATTTCCATTCCAAGAGTATGTCAATTTCTTTTTCTATTCTTAAAATTTTCAATTGTATTTGTTCCTATTTGAATCTTTAAGTAGAATATACATTTATCTCAATATATAGCACGGATGAGGAATTTAACAACTTTTTCTGTTTAAATGATTAACCAGGTTCTTTCTCATTGCTGATTGAAGTTTTCATTATTATTTTAGAATGTTTTATCAGGTAATAAATTAAGATATATACTGGGTCTATTACTGAATTCATTCTACTACTCCCTCTACCCTTACACTGGTACCATACTCAATCAAAAACTGTAACAGAATATAATAATAGTAATAAAACACAACAAAATAAAAAAGACAGAGACAAATTGGGGACACTTCATGGGGAGGGGAGGGGAGGGATGGGATGAGGGCAGAAAGAGCACAAGGGACTGAGGTAATGGTGCACTGGTGAAATGGTGGTGGGAAATCCATGGGGACCACAGTCGATATCAACAATATATAAATAAAGAAAAATAATAAAACCACAATGACAATAGAATAACTCCAAGCTTTAAAAAGTGATAATACCAAATGCTAGTGAGGAGAAAATCCAGTAATATAAATTTTTGGTGGGATTGTGAAGTAGTGCGACTACTTTGAATAAACAAAACAAAGCAAAACAAAACAAAACAAAAAAAAACCCAAACCAACTGTAACAGAATATATGGAGTAACTGGAGGGAAGATCCCTTTGCCTGTTTCACCATCACACAACACTGCCTTTTCCTGAACAGTTATGAATATGTGCCTGCATTGAGTCCAATCCGGTCACTTAGGAAATAGGCAGCCATGAGTAAATTATCCAACCTTCTCGTAAATAGCTCATGCACTTTTTATCTTGTGTAAATTGAAGAAAATTATATCTCACAAAGTTGCTGTAACATGTGAGATAAACTGCTTAAAGCCCTTCATGCAGGGTCTGGAATACAATGTGCTCAACGTTAGTTAATAGGTTCATAAGAAAAAAATATTAAGAACATTCTTTGTGATTTTTGCTTTGACTCTGGTGAGATTAACTATATATGGGAAAAGGGAGCTCACTAGGTGATACACTATAAGGTAAATACATGTATTCCACACCTCCCTTCTACATAGGCGGCAGACTCCCAGCCACCGTGCAGGTGCGGGGATGTGAGTAGGGTGCCTGCATGCTGAAGGCAGGTATTTCAAGGCGGCAGTGATGTGGTTTGGTCATCAGTGTTCAGGAACTGGTTCTCAGCTCTCTAGTGCAGCTGATCTGCCATGAGTCCAGATCTGGAGTATCAAGTCACACACATCATATATATTTTTTGAATGTTATCTGATGTGAAAAGATGCACAATCCAGTGAAATAAAGCTCACTACTCACAGATCATGTGCCCTGTCCAGAAAATAGAGAGATCCTCTGTCTTCCTTGGTCTTTCTTAATTTGATCACACACATACCTCTCTGTTGATGGGTCTTATCTTTATTCATGCTTGTGCTTGAACAGAGTTGCTTAGGTTTCATCTTCCACTTGCTACATTCTAGCCCTTAGCTGTTGGGTTTGGTGGACTCCTGCATCTATGTAGCAACACATCTACTCCCTGACTCTTAGGGCCAGTGAAAATGCTAATCCTTTGCATGTTGATTTTCTTACCACCTTTAGTTTAATGGATGCTGTTTTCTCATCTCTAAATTCAGAGATGGGGATTTTACAATACAGGCACCAAAATGAGCAGTAGGTTTTTTTTTTAATGCTACTAAAAGGAAATTTGTGCTTTCATCTTAGTTGCATTTTCCTTGGGTGACACAAGACAAGGGAGTTTCAGTTTTCACATCTAATGTTATCTGTCTATACCATAATAGCAGGCTTTATTGTTCTAAACTGCTGTTGAAAGACACAGCCACTACTAAGCCATTACCTATATATATATTTTTATCGCCCACTATTCATTATAACGCCTTTGTGTTTTGTCATTGTTATCAGAGGCAACCAGTATTTATTAAGTATCCATTGAATGTGTGACATTGTGGTAGTTGCTGCCAAGGGCACTTATTAAGAAAAAAGCATTACAAAGGAGGAGGATGACAATTTTTCTCTACAGTCTACCATTCTACCTTTTACTGTGGTTTAGAATACCAAGTTGGTCAAATTATTTTATGCCATGGATTGTGTTAGGAGTTCCCAGAAATATGTGTGTGTTTGTCATGTGTTTTAGATGGGCTTACTGTAATATGGCCTTTAGTTCTATTTGCAAATATAGTAAGAAAAGCTTGTCCATCCCATTATATTTACACTATAACACACAGTAAAAAATAAGAAAACTTGTTCCATGCATTGATGATGTGGAAAACAGCACAGTTTTCTGAGAAAGGAGAAAGAAATGGTGTGTGTGTGTGTGTGTGTCTATGTCTTAAGTGGCATAATGTGGAGATCTGTTAATCTAAGATCTGTAAATATTTGAGACATAAATATTTCTAGAGTCATTTACCTAAATGAATTATTACGTATCATGTCCTGGAATTTTGGTAAGGTCTTAATATCCTCTTCTGGGAGGAGTTTCTGACCTGGCTTCTGATCACTACAAACTCTGAACTCTCAGTTTTTTAGTCTTTGGGTTCATCATCCATATTAAGTCTCTGAGGGGATATGTAGTTGTAATAATCACTGTTGGGGCAAGTGAGTTTAGATACACAGTATGTTCTTTGATCCTATTCTTGCTTGGTCTCTAGGGTGCCTGCTATTACATCGTGGAATCTAGCTAGTTACTTAAAAGTGACAAATGTACTATGATGCTTTTGAAGTTTTGGATGCCTCTTTTATTATGACAATGATAATGGCTTGTTTTCATCCGAAGTTTGTTAGTGAAGCTAACCCCTATCCTGGTGTTGTGGTCACTGGTTATACTAGGTAGTAGGTCGCATGACATTTTCTGGGACACTGAGAGGGAATCACATTGTAGCAAATACAGAAACAGGCTTACTCAACAAACAAGGCATTTTAGTGTAATGGAACCTATTTTATATGCTGAATAATCATTTTTATTAATAAAATATTAAGAAATGTAAATGCAAGCAATCCTATCACTTTGCACAATACTGAGATATTTGTTAGGCTTTAATCTCACGGGGTATGGATGTGTGGTTTCCATGTGTGTTCTCTGCTTAGTATAGGCACACAGCATGGGGGCATTCGGGGGTGTTGAAGAACCAGATAGACTTGTGGTTCTATTACACCTCAACTACTCAGTAGTGACCATGAGCAACTTACTCTCATCTGTGAATTAGGGATTTTTTCACCAGAGTCCAGCCAGGAGGAAGCAGCCATACCAGTTATGTTAACAGTGAGAATTTAATATGGACAATTCTTAACTGATTACTGGAGAAATGAAAAGGTTAAAAATAAACACGTAGGTATCAGGCCGGTAATAGTGCAAGAAGCAGCTACCACCCCTCACCTAGGGAAACAAAAAGAATAGGTTGGAATTATTAAGACCTAGAAGAGTGGAGGAGGAACCCTGCAGAGCTTGGATGTAGATATCTGAAGAGTGCATTGGTTGGCGGGGCTGGTGTCACTGAAGGGGAGCACCCTGGGGCTGGTTCTGTGAGTGTTAGCAAAACTGCACACATGAATCACTATTGCTACTGGAATGAAAACTGCTACCGCAAGCTGGAACCAACTGCTGCCGCCAGGGCTAAGAAGTGTGGCTGCGATGATGCTGACAACACTAGGAAGTAAATTAGGAAGGATCAGATCTCTTCTTCCTCTTGTTGTCTTGCAATCTCTCTGTGGTGCCCCCTATTGGTAGAACTTATCAGGGAGCTGCTGGCAAACCCAAAATGTGGTTTGCAGAACCCCAGCTCCAGAATCATAGAGCAGAGCATATAAGGGTGGTTTAACACTGAGAAATAATCACTTAACCAGGACAAGGGCGATTTTACTAACCCATAGATTGGTTATCATTTTAATCAATGTTATGACTGAAATGTTTGCAAAGACTCTAGCATGATGACTGACTCATAGTGAGGGTTGAAACTTGCAAGTTCTTTTCAATTTTTACCTATTTACAAAATTTTTCTACTGAGCTAGTTGTTGAAGATGGTTGATTACACTTTGAGACTCTGATTTTTCCATTTTAATTCCAAGTCACTCTACTAACTTTCAGTACAGTAGTGTTAACTCAGAGTCCATTGGTTATTAGCTTTGAACTGTAGGCAAGTTAAGTTCTTCAGAGCTCAGTATATATTACATGAGATAATACTTGCACAATGCTTATCTCATGGTCTGAATAATAATTAAAATTTAGCTCCATTATTGTTACCCTCCTCCTCCTCATTGCTATCATTATTTAATGATTATGGAGCAATAGTAACAAAATAGTCTCAAGGTACAATATTTGAGAAGCCAGGTTTCTTCAAAATCACAAATAATTACCTTAGCTCTCAGAGATTTATCATTAGAATGACAAGAAAGAGTACTTCCTTTTTCTCTTTAGCCAGCTTTCTCATTTTAAGTCTTCAAAAGATACCATTTTTCTAAACATTTAGCTGATATGGTGAAAGAAGACAATATTACCCATTCTGTTTTGCATTAGGAGATACTGAGGCCTGAAGTGTCATTGAGAGTTTCCCTGAGTCATGAATGTGTTTGTAAAAGGGTCTGGAAGGAATTCAAATATCCATCATGCTGCTATCAGGGACTCTTGAATTCTGAAGCATTCCTGGCTCCCACTTGCTTAGGGATATGGAGACTGTCACTAGGAATTCAGAATGAGTGTTGTGCACGGTAATGCACTACATCACTGCTTGGTCCTGAGGCAAGCCGAGGACATCCTGGATTTTATGCATTATGCATGAGAGGGTGTAAGAAATAAAGGATCAATCATCTTCTCCCTTGGATAACATTGATCATTTGCTACACCTTATTTGACTGGGCTCTGTGCAGATTTATTTTCTCCAATGAGAATGAGAAGCAGATTGCCTGTTTTCTTAATGAGCAATGTCATCAATCTAACCAAATCTATCTAATGCTTTGGATGGCCCCCCCTTCTCTCCCTCTCTCTCCCTGCCCCCATCTCTGTCATAGAAGAAATAGGGACAGCTTCTGAAGAATGTGCCAGCTCCTGTGAGGGTGGTGACAGAGTGGGAAAATTTGGTCTAACTCAGGGTGATGAAAAGTCTTTCTTTCTTTCTTTTTTACTTTTTAATTTAAAGCAGTGTTTCCACTCTACGCTTTTTCCAGATGGCATATTCTGTGGGTTATATCTGCAGAAAAGGCCAAGTGGAATGTCATCCAATAACAAGAAGGGAGGAAGGCGGTGTGGATGATGCATGAACAGGTAGTAATGCTCAGATGTGGAGCAGACTGGAATGACATAGTCACTGGGAAAATAGCAAATATCAATCAGAATATTATTACAAAGGTTCCACAGTAAACATGAGTGGTTTTTAATAATATGGGAGTCAACTGTGGCCTCCAGTTAGAAAATGGAGCCAAAGTTTGTCTTCAATTGATAGAGTTGAGATAGGGGTGGTAGAGGTAATGGTTCGAGCCAGGGTCTGAGTATCCTGTTGGAGTGTAGCCCTGTCAGCCTAGAGACAGCTGTGATCAAAGCCACTGTACGCCAGATGTTGTACTAAGGCTATAAGGATATATATTGTCCTAAAATTAGGTGTTACTAGCATTTTTCTTTTTTTGCATTTAATTTTCTTATGGTTTTTTGATTGAGCTAGCATTGGTGGACACACTGCAAAAGATTTAGGAGTATAGAAAATGCTTGTTCAAGTGTTTGATCATACGTGACGTCCACCACCAAAGTTCTGATGACCCTTATGCCTCCATTTGACCACCTCCTTTTCCTGCCCTGCCTAACCACCCTTTCCCTTCCGAAAACCACCATTCTGTTGTCAAGAATCCTTCCTTCCTTCCTCCCTGCCTGCCTCCCTTCCACCAACAAATGAGGAAATTGTAACCCAGAGAAGTAAACTAACTCTTCCAAGCTAGTGGCAGAGAGTTCACACGTGATCTGTTCGAGTGTGGAGCTTGGGCTCTTATGACTGTGCCACACCCATCTTCGTGATCTGATTTTGGATGTCACATCTGAGACACCACCCTGTTCAGTAGAAACTGACCTTTCATTGATTCATCCTGAGATCAACTTTGTGTTTGGGGATTTCAAGCACAACACGGTATTGATGGGATGTACTTGTAGTCAACCAACTGTCCTTTTATTTTGTACCCCAAATGTGGACCATCATAGTGTAGTTTTATTTAAAATTACCTTTTTATATTTAGCTCATTTCTCTGACATGTCAAAATCTCTTAAATTTGTATTAACAGCAAATTTTTCTTTTTTAAAAAATTCAACATAGCATGAAATGAAAACCACACTCTCTTAAAAGCTTTCTTGTTTCCAAAAGCTTTGACCCCACATTCAGCAAAGATCTATTCCTCAGTGTCTGTCTGTGCTGTGTTTATTTTCTGCTTTGCCGATTCATGAGTATAACTGTACCCAAACGTGCCTTTAGACGGTACACTCTTCGTGGCAAAGGCTCTGCTCTTTGTTTTGGCACCTGCTACCTATTATAGCACTCGGGGTACTCCTGGGGCTCCAGATAAATCATGACAATCCAGAGTAGTTCTCACTTTGAGAGCGGCATGGGCGCTTTCAGGCAGTGTGTGAACTTTCTTTAAAGAATATCTGAGTAGCCTATTTCACCTTGACCTGGTGTCCATCTCTCTGCACCCGTTCTGCCTGCCACCTGGCTGGTTTCTGCGTCTTTATTATTGGCTCTTTTGGCATCGCCCTTAGGAGCCATTCCTGAGAAGTAGCATTTGGGCTTTCAGATCATGCTTAACTTTATGGATGTTTTGATTTCACCCCAGCTTTCTTCCTCTCTTCCCTGCCTCAGTGCGAACCGCACCCCCCTCCACACAACTAGAGCTGAAGTGTGAATCCTGGATGGCTTCTAGTGGACAGATGCCAGAACAGGAGGAGGTAAAGAGGTGGGAGGGGACAGTTATTTGATTTTTGGCACCTAAAACAGCTAACTGAAGCCCACTTTCAAGATTTCAGTAGAAGAGTCCTTGGTTTTGGTTTCTTTCTTTCTGTTTTTCACGAGGGGTTAGAGGAAGGGAATGACAGTTCTCTGTTGTTAGCTTTGAATGGTTTAAATATAGGTAATGTATATATATTGTCATCTTCAAACTATAGAAAGAAAGAAATGCTGTTTGCTCCAGTGGATTTGGAAGCAAGCACCTGCTTTGGCTGCAGTCAGATGAGATTACTGTAATTCTCTCAAGGGCGCTTTTGCCACAATTCACAAATGGGTCTAACGGAGGTGCCAGGGCTCAGATGAGGAATAAGTCTTACCTGCATACACCAACTATGTTCGTTCTCAAATTTAGAACAAAAAATACAACTTTTAATCCTCTTTGGGTTGCTGTTGCACAAGGAGAGTTTTTTTTTTTTTTTTTAAGCAAATTGATACTTGCAACTCTTGAATTACCTGGCTCAGTGTCAGACCTTCTGGTTTTTCTTGGCAAACCAAACCCCATCATTAGATAGTGTTTATCTTCTCTAGCCAAGGATCCTTTCAGACATTTCTTTTGATCATGTTTGTATCTCATTCACTCACTTTCAGAGTAGTCAGGCAAAAAAATTGTGTGTCAAGGAAATGACTGTACTATTCTGTAATGTGCAATATCTGTTGGTAATTGGCATTAACTCTATGATCATGCATTTTTATTCCTGAGAGTAACTTTCTTTCCATGTTGACTTTAATTTCAGCCTCTGTCTTCGGTGAGTTTTCAAATTCAGCCTGTCCAGTGCACTCATTTCTTGGCCAAGATGGATAATGTGGACTTAGTCTTGATTTGAGTTTAATTTGTTCAACATTTGAGTGTGTCAAGACTTTTCTCTATCCAGAGTTTCTCCCTTTTTCTTTCTCCTGATCTAATTTCTCAGTTATAATGAGGGATGTTGAAGGCAGAAAGGTGTCACATCTATTTTCTGTTCCTCTAGTCTGTTATTTTGTACTAGGTGGCACCAGGAGAAATCACACAGAGAAGCAACCATCTCCCCTCTTACCCTACAGGTGGCTACCTCTTCCTCCTCCAGTTTGGGGCAGGTGTTCCTCAGGCAGGTTCTTGAATGGTCATTGACTAGTTTTCACTTTGGGCCCGTTAGGTATTTGTACACCTGTGTGCAAGTTATAACATAATCTTGTTTATTTCAAATCTTATGGGGGCTGCATAGCTTTTTTCTTTTTTTTTTTAGGACTATTCTCTCCGACCTCCCTGGAAAATATATTAGCAATCTCTACCCCATGCCCCCCTCACCCCAGTAGTCTCAAACATCACAGGAGAATGCCCTACTTTCAAACTCCTAGTTATTTTTTTTTTAAATCCTCACTTTGCTCATCTTAGTTGTATTTCTCTTTCCTCTTCTCACATGCTCAAATCCTTTTGGAATGGTAGCAAGGAACAGGGGTGGTGGTAAGGTGGGGAGCTGGGTGGAGGCCTGTTCCCCTGCTTTGAAAATATGGACCAGTATCCTCCTCCTTATAGCTGAGGACTTTTATCTCAAAATCAAGATGTGGGCATTTCCTCTTTTTTCTCCCTGTATATAGTATATTGACTGTGATTGTTCTCAGATTTAAAATAAATCAACTTTTTAGCAGGATACAAAATCAACAGACAAAAATCAGTAGCCTTCCTATATTCGAATAATCAAGCTAAAGAAGAAGACATCAAGAAAACCATCCCTTTTTTAATTGAAACAAAAAAATCAAATACTTGGGAATAAACCTAACAAAAGAGGTGAAAAGCCTATATTAAGAAAATTATAAAATATTGTTAAAAGAAATAGAAGAAGATACAAAGAAATGGAAAGACATCCCTTGCTCATGGATTAGAAGAATTAACAAATTAAGAATTATCAAAATGGCCATTCTACCAAAAGCAATTTACAGATTCAATGCTATTCCAATAAAACTTTCAATGACATTCTTTAAAAGAAATAGAACAAATATTAATGAATTTTGTATGGAGCCACAAAAACCTCAAATAGTCAAAGGTCTCTTGATTAATAAGAAGGGGAACAGAGACGTCACACTCCATACTTCAAACTGTACTACAAAGCCATAATAACTAAACCTGCACAGTACTACCCAGAAATAAACCCACAGATTTATGGACAACTAATCTTCGACAAAGGAGCAAATATGCAATGGAACAAAGACAGTTTGTTCAATAAATGGTGCTGGGAAAACTGGACTGCTATATGCAAAAGGATGAAGCTAGACTACTACCTCACACTATGCACAAAACCCAACTCAAAATGGATTAAATAATTAGACATAAGGCCTGAAACCATAAAATATATAGAAGAAAACAGAGGAGACACTATATGACATACATCTCAGTAACATCTTTAAAGACATATCACCTAAAGCAAAGAAAGTGAAGGAAAAAGTAAACAGCTGGGACTACATCAAATTAAAGAGCTTCTGTACAGCAAGAGAGACATTAACCAAAACAAAGACACACCCCACAGATTGAGAGAAAATTTTTGCATTCCATACAATTGATAAGGGACTGGTCACAGAGATCCACAAAGAACTCACATGACTCAACAAAAACAAAGTAAACAATCCAGTCAAAAAATGGGCAGAAGAACTCAAAAGACACTTCTCCAAAGAGGAAATGCAAATGGCCATCAGGCAGGTGAAAAATGTTCAACATCTCTCATGATCAGGGAAATGCAAATTAAAACCACAATGATCAGATACCACCGTATACCAGTGATAATGGCACATGTCAAAGAACTAGCAAACCCAGCTCTTGTATACAGAAATAAATCTTCAGTATCTGGCTCTCCCTTTTGCTGGTAGTTGGAAGTTGCTTAGACTAAGAAGTTGGAAGTTGGTAGTTGGAAGTTGCTTAGACTAAGTTGCTAGAGGTAAGAAGGCAATCTGTTTTTGTCCTCAATGGTGCTTCCTGAGAATTCTGTTTAGTCTGATAATCTGAAATGGAGTGATTTTGTTATTCTGCTTATTTGGGAAGCACTTTAGGTGGTTTAGTTGCTCATTTGAGTGTCTGAGTTGTAATTAACATCCAGAAGGGAGACAGTAGAAGGAGAGCTATATCACAACACTGTATCCAGTCCACAGTTAATCTACTCCAGGGTGCTTGAAGTGAGGGAGAGGCTGGTCAGGACTGGAACTAGAGTGTGGTGTGTGCAGGCAAGAAACACACTTTAAAACGCTTGCAGTGTCATTCCAAACAGACAGATGGAATAGTTTAAATTATGGTAATATAATTTAAATTATTTTTTCTCTTGTGCTTATACTTACTCTTATCCTCTCTCCTCCACTGAAAGCATAGGGTTAAATTCATATTAAATAAGTGCACATTTACACTTTATTGTTATCTCCTTTTCACAGATGAAGAAATGAAGCTTAGAGCAGTTGAGAAGCTTGTCAGCTTCTTGAAGCTTTAACAACCAAGGAGAGCGTTTTGAAAGCAAGCCCTGGGGAATGTTTATGCTTGCATCTGAGACTAGGACAGCCGTCTCCCTCTGCGCTTCTTATCCATTATCACCCAACTATTGGCTCAAAGTCACAACACAGTAATTATTCTTGATCCCCCTTTACTTTCTCACCCTCCAAGCAATAAATATTTAAAATCAAATCATTTTCTTAGTGTAGGTCCCCACCATCTCTCACATAAATGTTAAGAATATGACAGAAGCAAATACATGTGTATGTAAAGCACTTACTATGTGTCAAGCACTGTACTGAGTACCTTGTCACAATTACCCCTTGTGGTAAGGGCTATTATTTTTCTTAAAAAAAAAAAAAGAAAACTAGTTTTCTAATCTTAGATGAGTAGAGGCAAAAAAACCCGATGATTAGCATCCACTTGACTTTCTTACATTAACTTTGTTTTCTCTATTTTCCACAGCACAGCCAGAGTGATAGTTCTGCAATAGATATAGTTCTTTTTTTTTTTATTTTTTTTTATTTTTTAAAGATCTATTTATTTATTTATTTATTTTTTAAGGTTTAGAAGTGGTTTTATTTTTTTATTTTTTTTTATTAGTTATATTTGACATCATTTGTAGTCCCCAGGGGGTACCCACCACCATTTCACCCGTGCACCATCACCTCAGTCCCTTGTGCACCCTCTGGCATCTTCCCTGTCTTTGCCCTCCCCCCTTCCCCCCCCTCCCCATGGTCCCTTTGGTTTATCCCGGCTTTTTGGTCTTATTAAGTTTTTGTTGTTGTTGTTGTTTACTTTTGGTTATAATTGCCCAATTCCT
>JAGFMF010011568.1:16750229-16798506 GCA_019455555.1 Galemys pyrenaicus | reverse complement strand
TGGGATTGCTGGATCATATGGAAGTTCCATTCTTAGTAGATTGAGGAACCGCCATACTGCTTTCCATAATGGTTGGACCATCTTGCATTCCCACCAGCACACATTTTCATTTGTTGTATTATTTTTTTAATTGTGTAAACTTGCTAAACAGTATTTATGTTGATATTGTTACATTTCCTCAAGCTTTTTTTTCTTGATAGGATACTATTTATGTTTACTCGTAAAGGCTGGTTTACTTCAGGCATTCATTAACTCACTCAGTCATCAATCATTTGTTGAAGACTAATGAGCCAGACATTTCAGGAGCTCTTGAAGACACAGTCTTGAGTCAGTTACAGTCCTTGTCATCATCCTTCTGTTCCAAATTTGGAGATCTAAAGTAGACCATCATGTAAGGAATGTAGGGCTACAGGTACTATGACAGAGGTGAGTGTGAGGCACAACAGGGAAAAGGGAACAGAGGAGTTCATTCTATCTTGGTCGCACCCTCCACTACAGGCATAGTGCTTGAGAAAGAAACCAGAAGCTGCTCTTCAACAAATTCTATGAACCCAAATCCATAAAAACATGGAGCAAGGGATGCTAGCATGCTATCTCCCCTTTACACTTGTATTCTCCCTTCCCCACTCAAGTTTTAAAATTTTAACATAATTAAATATTTTATAAATTTTCCTCAAGGGGACACCTTTAGGTTCCACGGTCAGGAAATGAAATTTGATCAGGATATTGGGATTTATGATTGGCTGGGTCTGGAGGATTGATCTCTGCACAAGTTTCCTTACCTGAAAGGTAGGGAAGGTACTTACCTTATGTGAGGTTATATGAGGTAGTATATATGGAATCCTTAGAACAATGCTGATCATAGAACTATATAAGTAAATGTTGACAATTATTATATTTATGCATTAACATCTATTCATTATACATTATATTTATGTATTGAATTCTATTGAATACTAGGAACCACAAAAGATCTTCCAGAAGAGTTCCTTCAACTCTTATTTCCTCTTCACTCCCATACTTTACCTAATACATTTTTTTGCTAACTCCTTGAGGAAATGCTTTGTCCTTTATACCTCTTCCTATAGATCATCACTTTCTATTGGGTACCATAGCTGACTGTTCATTAAGTTAGAAAGTAGATGGAACTATGAAAACATTAATTTGGAGTAGAAAATCATCAAAGGCAACAATGTTTGAATAACAAAGAACCTGGTTTACTTTGCCCAGAGGAAGTGAAGTATTTAGATGCCATTTTTCAATAGGACTATCTTTATATGCTCTGAGGGTCTTTAATTATGATTGCGAATTAGTGAAACAAAGTTGTCAAAAGTACGTTGTGCACATAAAAACACTCATTTAGACTCTAATATGAACAGACCAGTCATGATGTAGCATTTTAAAAGAAATGAGCTATTTTAATTGAACATACCATTAGAAAATAATGGAAAAAAACCATTAGCAGTTAGGTCAACAAAGAGAATGGTCACTCATTCTTTTTTTGTGACAAACCTTGTGTTCCAGTTATGGAACTATGGATCCATCAGGTATCATCTCTTTCTCTCTTTTTTTTTTAAGTAGTAAAGGATCAAACAGAGCAATTGTCACATTTCTAGGTTTTAGGAATACTACAAGGTTAGATTAAAGAATCTTTGTGAAACTCTGAAATTTTGGGTATGACAGGTTTCAAAATGAATCTTCAATATTTGAGTTTGTAACTAAAAATGTGCTCATAGCTGAGTGAAAAAAGTTAAGCATATTTCTTCTGAAGAAAGATTTGACCCCATGTCATCTGGTTAAGGCCAGCTGTGCTGAGTGACTGCTAGACTCTTGTGTCTGTCAGTTTCACTCATTTCCTCTCTTGACTTGGGACATTTTGGATTCATCCTTTGTCATTGTTCCCTAAATTGCTTTTTATCGTCAAGTGAAAATTAACATTTTAGTAGCCCTCAAGTAGAAATTTCCACTGGTCAAAACTCCAGATCAGCATCTAAAAAGATGTTTCAGAACCTGAAATACAAAGAAATGGTTGCATTTTAAAAGGGCTGTATTAGGAAGAAGTTGTAAAAAGTGAAATACTAAAACAGTCTTCTCATCTCTGACTCTCCAGATATGCCACTCTAAATTTTTGTTCAGTTTAATTTTAGGGTACAATTTTCAAGAAAGTGGATACTGCAATAGGGAGCTTCACCAACTTTATCCATCCTTGAATTCTCCTTGCTTCCCTCCCCGCCACTCCTTGCCTTTTTAAATTATGTTTGTTGCGGTGACTCTGATTTACAACTTTGTGTATGCTTTTGGGATATAGGTCCACTCCTCCACAAAGGTATGTTGTCACACCATGCCCACTGCCAAAGCCCCAATAATCCTCTAGCATCACCCTTGCTTCTCATAGAGACTTTCAATGGGCTTAGTTCAAAATTAATCCAGACATTTGAGGGCAGTTGGCCCTCTGCGCTTGAATAATTAAGTGAGTTCTATTAAAGAAAGGCTCCACATTAGTAATTTGGAAGAACCAGAGTGGATGAACCACTTTTCAGAACCTGCATGACAATTTTGAAAATTAAACCCAGTTAATAGAAAAAAATGCTAAATCAATGGCCATAAAATTTAATGGGTTTATAGCAGCCTTAACACAGTAGGACTGAATTATCATGTTAATTTAATTTCCATTTCTAAATGAACCAGAAGGCACAATAAAGGTCAATTAACCAGCTACCTTCCCTGTCTCTTTTTCTTTTACTGCTGGTTTTAAATCACATTCAGCCCCAGAGCACTCACACTGCTTCTGGAAACTCATTAGTTTTTTTTTTTAGAAATTAAAACAAAACAAAAAAAAAGAAACAAAAACTAACAACTACCCATGTGCTGAGAACAACCACTGAGAATGTGCCACAATTATGGGGATACATGTATTCAATGAAAAATCTTTACTCTTGTCACATTGAGGCTTCAAACTCAGTTACATCAAACCTAGGGAAATACACAAGTTAAAGGTCTCAATTATAGTGTTTACCAAGTGTTCATCTACAGCGAAAAAGCTGTGTGTGCTACTCTTAACATTTATGAGGCGAATGAGGAACTCCATCTGTGTAATGAGGGGCTGTTGTTAGTACAGTGAGAACCTCAAGCTTTGCACAGCCTGCATTTTTTGCATTGAAATGTGTCACTTTATATTAATAAGCTTTTATTACTCTTTAAAAAATCTTTTTTCTTTAATAGAAAAAAGAAAAAAACCTCTCAGTTTTCTCCCGCTCACCAGTAAGAAAATCAGGTCTTTATTTTTTGGTGTAGTTAATTTATAATAGCGATAAATTGTCTGTAATGTGATATAATTGTATCAAAATCTTCAAATAAGATCTTCAAGGTCACTAATTTGATCCTCCATTTGTCCTACTCTTCTTTCATAGTATTCTGAAGAATTTTTAAATTTCCTCTGTTGATCTATTTTGCATGCTGCAACTTCCTTATTTTCTTGTTTAAATCTTCAGTTTCTAATTTTTGTTCATTAACTATATTTCTCAAGTCATTCTGTTTTCTTACATTTGCTGCGTTTTCTTCTGTTTGAATTTCTTTATCATGGCAAATTTGAACTCTCGTGGGAAGATAAAATCTTCCATATGTTTGTGGTTGTGTTCTAGAGAGTTTTCCCTCCTTGTGGAGTACTCCTTTGTCTCAAATTGCTGTGTCTTGTGTTTTTTTGTTTTTGTTTTCTTTTTCTCGCCCATTTTGCTGTATTATATCTTTTTCTCAGTGCTATACTCTCCAGCAGTAGCAAATTGGAAAAATGCTCATCATCACTTACCCCCAGGGAAATGCAAATCAAAACCACAAGGAGATACTTCCTCACACATGGGGAGAATGTTCCATATCAAAAAGACTAGAAATAATAAGTGTTGAGGATGTAAAGAAAAAGGAACACTGGTACACTGTTGGTGGGAATGTAGATTATTCCAGCCCCTGTGGAAAACAGTATGGAAGTTTTTAAAAATGGTAGAAAAATAAATCTACTTAGTGACCCAGCAGTTCCACTCCTTGCTAACTGTCGAAAGAATGTAAAAACGTTAACTCAAAGGATTAGATGTACTCCTATGTTCGATACAGTCCTTAGTCCTATTTACAATAGTCAAGTCATAGAAAAACCTAAGTGCTCAAGGACCATATATATGTACATATATACATATATATAATATTATATATATGGAATACTATCCAGTTAAAAAAAAGTGAACTCTTGCCATTTGCAGCAACATGGATGGAACTGAAGAGGATAATGTTATGTGAAATAAGTCAGAAAAGAGAGACAGATAACTCTGATTTCACTTGTATGTGGAATATACAGAAACAAAACAAAGATCAGACAAAACCAAACCAACAATAAACCTCCTGACATCTGTCTGTAGAACTGGGGCAAGCAGAAGGGGAGGGTAGTGGGGTGGGAGTGGGGCAGGGAGAAGACACAATAAAGCATGGTGGAGGATTATTGGAACTTTGGTGGTGAACTTGGTATGAAAACATTCGCAGAGGTATAAATCTGTAATCTCTATAACAAATACAGTGATGTAAACCAACTTTACCTCGATTAAAAAAAAAAAACAACCCAGAGAACAACAACAAGGAAACTAAAATCATGAAATAGTCTGGTGTTCTATTAAAAAAAAAATCAGGGAATTTAGCTCAGTGAACAAAATATGTTTTTATTTTACAAAATCTGTGGTTGCTAAAATTGGTTTCTAAACCTAACGTATGCCATAATTTCAACAGTGATTTAGAAGCATTGCAAAACAATCATAATTTTGATTTCGATTGGAAACTCTTTAAAATCAAATAATGTAAAGAATCTACCAGATAGATGTTAATGAATACTGTCAGTCTTCTTTCTCTTTCTTCCCTTCAATATAATGTAGAAAAATAAAATTCATTATTAAAGTTCAATTGTTTAGAATTATTAGGAATACAGACCTTTAAAAGAACAATGATTTCAATACCTTTATATATTGCATTATTATAGCAAAAATATTGAATTTAAGTGTAATTTTTATCAGAAGGCTAAAACTTTCATACGTGGTTCACATTTATCATTTTTTCAAACAAAAACATGCAGTTCACCTTTCATTTAATAATAACCTTTGCTTCTCCACAGCTGAGATTCTCTCTCCTCTCTCTCTCCCTCCCCCTCCCCCCATCTATCTGATCATCTATTTCTGTATCATCTCTGAAAGTCCTAAGTAGAATTTAACATCTTACGATGTTTCTGGACTAAAGTGAAAAGAGTGTTACATGCAGAGATATTAAAATAGGATCATGTACTCACAATGAACAGATTTGACAAACATATCTTTATAATGTAATTGTTTGTCTTTAAATTCTTTATAATCTGTTTAAATCACTTTTAAAGTTCTTGTAGTAGAATAAAAAGATTGATAACTTTGCAACTGAAATTCTTTAAACGGCAAATATGTTTAAAGGATTTTGTTATTTGTATTGTAAAATAACGAGTACTTTTTATCATATGGAAGGGATTTGCTTATTTTTTTAAATTTTTATTTTAATTTTGGGGTTACATTTTTGTTCTTCAATATGATGGTAGGAATTTGTTGTATTGTCTTACTCCCAGTCTTTCACCAGTAGCCATTGGGCTTGCACATATGTAGCCTCCATTCTGTCACTGTGCAAGGTAGCTCTGCAGAGAGAATGGACCTCTTCTCTCCCTTCTCCTCCTCCCTGTACCTTACCGGGTTCTCTGAGACTCTTAGGAGTAAGTGTGAGTCAAGTGTCTGATGTGGCCTCTTGCACTTGCTGTTTTCTACAATTGATGAGGACACATTGTTACACTGGATTCTCAAAAATTATTGCTGACTAACTGAACAATAGCACATCATATGATGTAATGATCTTGCCCTTCACCACCTTTTGTTTTTAGACTGAGAGGTCATCTTTTAAACCTTGGGCCATTGTGTCATGAATTATAGCACTATATTGTTGATATGATTTAGGCTGTTGAAGTCACTAGATTGTGGTGTGCAGACAGCTTGTATACAGAGGAGCAGGTTAGGTACAGAGTAGGATTAGAAGAGGAGAAAGAAGAAAACGGTAGCAAGAAGAAGAGTGTTAGGAAAGAAGATTAAAATGGAGAAGGCTGTGGCAGTGTGTGCCCTTCAGGACCACACTCATAAAGCGGACCTTCCCATTCCCATGTTTGCTCAGCTATACCTGCACAACACTGCCTCACACACATTCTCTCTCTCTCTCTCTCTCTCTCTCTCTCTCTCTCTCTCTCTCTCTCTCTCTCTCTCTCTCTCTCTCCCCCCGTCCCCCTCTCCCTTCTTATTGACTCTTGATAGTGTTTCTGGTAGTATTCCTTGGTGTGTCATTGCCGGGACCCAAGATCACTGAGTTGGGAACCTTGTGTCCTGAAGGATTTACAGAGCTTTATTCCAGATGGGAGACTGGCTGTCTCTCCTTGCCTCAACGGTGTATCATAGCCCATGTTTCCCGACAGTTGTCTTAGCAGAATTTGTGAACGCATTTGATAGTGTCTCTGCCATCCGGCCGTGTGGTTGGGGAAACCACTTCACTTTTCTGGATTCTGGTTTCCTTGGTGGTGAGAAGAGGAGTTTGCCCTTTGATCTGGAAGGAACTTCTGACTCCAGCACTCCGTGATTCACGGTAGCCACATTTCAAGTACAGGGCAAGAGTACAAAGCATCAAATGCTTCAGTTTTCCTTTTTCCTTCAATTGCCCTGTCATATTACACACTTAATTAAAGAAATTAACTGAACTGTCCTAGGAAACTGTTGTGTATGCATATAGATACATAAAAACACACAGGATACACATACATTCAGACTTGCGTGTGTATCTGTAGACAATATCAGTTGTAGATACATATTCTATAGTAGTTTGAAATTCTAGTAGTAATAGTAAGTTCCTTTGAGGGAGAACTTAGATATTTTCTAAATAGAAGGAAAAAAATGACTGTTTTTCAGTCTCTAAAATTTTTAGACTGTGTGTTACTCTCTTTTATTGACATGAATCTAGTATATATGCATCGATGTGTTTGTTTTTAGTTTCAGCCTGTTAGGAAAACTAGAGAAAAGTGATACTCATTACCTACTAGGAAACATCTGTCCATTTTCATAGTACAGTATTTTATAGTGAAATATCTTACATTACACTTAGACCTCACCAAGAGAACCTAAGACATCACGTTGAGAGAGTGAGTCTGATGCCATGTGTAAAAAGGGCCATGTGGCTGGCCAGTAAAGGCAAATACAAATTTGGCATAGAGTAAGGTTTATTTTATATTATTTAGAATGTGTTTGCTAGGAATGTAGGTTGATAGGGAAATTCTTGGGGATTTCAGTATATTTATTTAATATATATATACACACACATACACATGTATAGAAAATATTTAAATGAATGAATGAATATCTGGTCCTCATACAGCTTGGGTGGATGAGCTGCTCTCCCCTTGCAGAGCTGCCATAGGGAGGGGCCAGGACTGCAGCAGAGGGCCTTTCTGAGCAGGAAGGAGAGCCACCGCCTTCCTCTGGGGCTCCTCTTGTCCACGACCGGAGAGGGAGGGACACAGGTGACAATGCTGGGTCTAATGGCCCTTTCTCTGAGAATTTTTATTTCTCAGCTGGGGGTTGAGTGTTCTTGCTTTATAGTGACTTGTCCTTTTCAACTCTGAAGAAAGAGATGTCTTTTTCCCTCCCCCAACCGTATTATCTATGTTTCTTGTTCTTTGTTCCAGAAAGAGAAGGTTAAAAAACAAAACAAAACAAAAACAAAAACAAAAACAGTAGCCCTGAGATCATTTCCCTGATATGTTTCTCACATTCAGAGAGCTGTGCATGGCTGGAGCTGAGCACTGTGTGACGTCTGTAGGCTGCACCACTCCCTGTACTCTGTGGTAGGGATGCAACCCAGGCATGGTGGAGGTGTACAAAGGTAGCTCAATAGAAAGATGGGCAAGCAATTAATCCTAATCCCTCTGGCACCACCCCGATTTCCACTGTTGTCAGTGAAAGAGCAAAGGTACTCTCCTTCCTCCATCCTCTCATTTCATGTGTTCCTGTAGCCACTGATTCAGTGTAACTTGAGTAGTTTCTTCACGGTGTCACATACAGATGTCCTATGTGTTAACTGGGGTTAGTCTCCTGAAGGAAGATGATCACAGTAATAAGTGTTCTGAGTGTGAGGTTTGCAATTTTCCAGACGTTGTGCTAAGTACTTTATATACATTATTTCACATAATCTTTTTTATTATCCCATTTTTTTAGATGAAGAAAATGAGAATCAAACTCTAAGGGCTTACTCAAGATCACATAGCTAGTAATTGACAGAACCAGATTTTAACTTGAAGTTGTCACGTGAAAAGATCATTGAGCAGTAAATGCAATGGTGGAAGCATGCCTGGGAACTGAGGAATCAGAGAAGAGGGATTTGGTCCCCTTCAGGGGTTCTGGAAAGGGATTTTGGAGATGGTAGTTTTGAGTTTAATGTTAAAACTATGGACCAAAATTAGGAGATTGTAGTACTATTGGATATTCCACACAGAGGGATAGCTAGTTTGTGCTGAATTGCAAATGCTTTAGTGTTTCTGAAACAAGCAAGGATGTTGGGAAATGAGCCTGGAGAGGTGGGAGGGGCCAGGTCCTAACAGATCTTTTAGAATCTATAGTGTAGATGATGTCAAATAACCAACTTGGAATCAGTGCAGTAATCTAGGAGAATTGAGACTGGGGCCAGACATGGCAGGTGCAGTAGAGTGGAAGGGATAACCCCTTGATGGAGGGATTGAGAGAGAGAGAGATACAGGATACTTCACAGTCTTCTAGCTTGGTATTTGGATGGATAGGGATGCCAGCAATTGATATATAGAGAGGAACCAAGAGGAGAACTAGTTTCAGAAAAAGAGTGTAAAGCAATTTTATTCTTCACTAGCCTACATTCACTGCCATTTGTTATTAAATTAGGTAAAAATAGTAATGCATAGATTCATATGTGCTCTGATTTACAGTTAATTGTTAACTGTTATAATTTTATAAATAAGAAAGATCTTTCCTGCCTGAGGAAATTAAATACATTTGCTATAAACTGTGATGGAGGAGAGGTGGATATAGTAAGTGCTCACCTAATATAGGTTCTTGAAAACTGACTTTAAACAAAATGATATATAATGAAAACAGTTCTCATACTCATTTCTTTGGTGTTAGTTGGGATTGTTTCTTCTCTTGCCTATGTTACGATGAAACAGTGTTCAACAAGATAATGTTTTTTGAGGACCTGCTGTACATATGTCCAGTCAACCTTTTTTCATGCATTTAACATGCTTATTTTGAGGTCATGTTCCTTTTAAAAATTTTTCAGTAAGATAATGGAATCTCTGAATTCCTTCCATCCAGAAATGAGCTTGATTTCCCTCTCCAATATCAACCTAAGTACTCTTGGTTTTTGACCAGAGACATCAGGCTCAGTTGGGTTCCCACATTCTCTCACCTCACTTCTTCCCATAGCTGGTACTATGTGACCCTTACTTGTAAGTTCAAACTCCCCAGGACCAAATCAATTTAATTGGAAAACTCTTAACTACCTTTTATTTTTTTCAGTCAGATTTTTCAAGAAGACCCTAAGATGAGAGTTTGCATGGAAGTCCTTTATTAGGAAAGTGTCCCCAGAGAAAAAGGAGGAGAAGTAAGATAGGGAAGGGAAGGAAGCCAGCCAAGGCTAAGATCTCAGAGAGAGGCCTTTGGAGATGGTATGATGGTTTATATGATGTTGCAACTTGACAGGCCACAGAAGGGTGTTTCCAGAACATTTTAATTGATGGACTCAGTAAATTGTCTGCCCCAATATCATGCAACTTGGATATCATCCAATCCTTTAAGGGCCTGAAGGAAACAAAAGACAGAAGACGGAGATGTTCTGCTCTTTTTCTGCTTCATAGCTTGAGCTAGAGCTGCTCATCTCATCTTCTGTGTCTTTGGAATGGATTTATACCACCAGCTCCACTGGTTCTCAGGCCTTCAGACTTAGACTAAATTATACTACTGATTTTCCTGGGTCTATAGCATACTAATGACAGATCGTGAGACTTATCAGCCTCTATAATCATGTGAGTCAATTCTTCATTATCTATCTATCTATCTATCTATCTATCTATCTATCTATCTATCTATCTATCTATCATCTATTTAGCATCCATCAGCTGTCCATTCTCTTGGTTTTGTTTCTCTGAAGAACCTTGACTAAGATGGGTAGGTTTGCCTGACAAATAAAAGAACTCTGTTTAACTTACCTCAGAATTTTCCTAATGGAGGGAGAATAGTTGGTTTTCATATCTGGCACCCAATATTCAGGTTGACTGACAGTGATTCTTTATGATGGGTTGGGAGCTGGCTACTTCTGAATCTTTTTTTTTTAAGATTTATTTATTTATGCATACCAGATCTGGGATGTAGGCCAAAGGTGTGTGGAGGGATGAGAGGATTCACCAGAGACAGAGTGGGGAGCAGAACAGGAAGATTGATGGAAATACACTGCTGAGGGGAGCAGTAGGCAAGGACCAGGGAGACCTTTTGGGTCTTTACCAATACAGGGCGAAGTGTCCCAGTCCTTTGAGTATAAACACACAAATGCTGGATATCTAGAGCCAAAGCACAAAGAAAGAAACTAGTTAAGGAGCACTCAGAAATGGTGGGATGGATCTGAGAGAATCTGGGTGAAGCAATGACATCGTCTGCTGCCTATTTCTATCTCCAGCATCCTAGCCAGTCTGGCCTTGGTGCCAGGCTCCAATTTTGACAGTGGTTCCTGCCAGGAGACTTTTGAAAACTGGCCTTATAAGTAGTCTGTCTTTAGTTTAGTAGAACTTGTTGAATATTTAATTTTGTGTTGGCCTGAATTCCAATGATTCTGTTAGGATGAGTTAGTTGCAAAATGCTCCATTACATAATGAAATGAGTTAATCTTTTTATAGCTCTGTGCTGTATTTGCTATCAAAATGCTGAAGAGTGTTTGCCAGAAGCAGCAGTCATAGTATTGTTCTAAATGATTTTGAACTGTTCCTAATGGTATTAATTGCCCAATAAGCTTAGTGGCTCCTTGAGGCCACTCTTAGAATGATAATAGTGCCATCAGCTTCAAGGCAAATGATATGACAGGTCATGTGTTCAGGTTATTAAAAGATGTATCAAATGGTTTGCATGAACATTAGAGTAGGTGGGCTAAGACACGCTTATCATTTGGGTCTGTAACCTATTCTGTCAAGAGTCCATTTCCAGTCCATTTTGGTCCTCTTTTGATATTATGGTAAAGGTGTTGAAGGACCTCTAAAAGCCAGGGAATCAATATCAAGATCATGAAACTTGGCCTGTAAATGGTTTCTGTTTATAAAATCAAACATTGACAATAGAGCAATAAACTCCACAAGTCTCAAATTATTTTTAACCATTTTCTCAATAGAAGAAATAGAGTGTACAAACAGTACATGACAGAAAAAAGCTATGTCTAAAGCATTTGTGCTCTCCCTTGGCGTATTATATTGAGACATCCAGATATGCAGCATGGAAGAGCAAGGTGGTGTTGATTTTTTGAAAGGACATTTTGAAAAGTGCTGGGTGGTAACAAAAAGAGGGCTGCTTTTTTTTTTTTTTTAAGCTACCAACAGATTATTCTGTGCTTCAACTGTGAGGAAATAATTATTGATTAGATGATTAATTCAATGGAATTAGAAATCACAGTGTAAAATAGGATGTGTGGGAAAAGTCTACTGCACAATATGATGTAAAATAATTATTTAAATGAATTCTAATGACTGGGGAGCACTGGATTTGAACTAGAGAAAGTTTTAGGCTTTTCAAATAAGGGATGAATGTAAAAGTTCTTAAAATAAGAAAGGAAGGGCACCAATTACTGAATTCCTTACATGAAAGGAGTATGGCCAGGCAGGTGGGTTCTTAGATCTATGTGAGATGGGCTACAGATAAAATGATTAAGGAGAGGGAGGGGAAATAGATTTATAGATAGATAGTAGGTAGGTAGGTAGATATGTAGATAGTGAAATAGAGACTGACTTAAAGAATACTCAGAAGGTAAAATCAGGAAACCGAAAGGCAGGAACCAAGAACTAGACAATTAAGAACTCTTGTATTATTACATTAACCGCTCAAAAAAAAAAAAAAAACTTAGTGGATGCTGTGTAGTCATTTGCCTTCCTTCCTAATACCTATTTTAATTATTGTAAATAGAAAACACTTCCTTAACATGAGAAAGAATATCTGAAACCAATAGCTTAACTTATGTTTTTTGTTTTTTAAAAAATATTTATTATGCATACAAGAACTGGGGTACAGGCCAGAGGTGAGGGGGGGTGAGAGGATTCACCAGAGACAGAACCGGGAACAGAACAGGCAGATTAACAGAAATACACTGCTGAGGGCAGCAGTGGGCAAGGCAGGAGAGGTCTGCCACGCCATGTGGATCACTTCCTTGGCCGGCAGCAGGGATCGAACTCGTGCTGCAATGACTGTGATCTGCTTCATAGTGCGTTGCTTAACCCACTGTGCCACCAGTAAGGCTGCTAAACTTATGTTAAAGGAGAAACACTTGAGGTGTTTTCATCAAATTAAAAAGCCAGAGAAAGATATTGGCTATAAATTAGCATTTGTCTGGAAGTTATAGTCAACAAAGTAAGTCAAGGAAAAGGAAAGGAAATATGAATGTTGGAGCTTGGATGACGTGGAGACATGGAGGTGTGTGTTGCTTAGATCATCCTCAAGAGACAAATTACTGTTCAGCTGCAAGTACAGTTAACTGTCAATGATCTGATTCTTAACAACTTCAGAGTACCTGTTTCCTCGGTAGCTCTCAACTAATGACTGACCATGTCTGTCCAATGTGGAACTCCTTTAATGGACATTTCCCTTCCCTGGAGCTCCTAGTTTGGTTGACAGATTTTGTCAGGTCTGCCTTATACTTTGCCTTCCCGCCATGCCCACTTCTTCCCTCCCCTCATATCCCCATGCTCTTCCTGTGCACTGAGCTCCATCTCTGCTTTCCAGAAGACCTTATTGTTAGTAGTAGGAGTGGTCCAGGTAAATACATTTTGAGGGCTGGATTCAAGGAGATGGGGGGAATGGGTACTCTGGCTGTCTAATTGCTAACATAGTGAAATTGCTAGGTTGTTTTTCATTGCAGTGATGAAGGATAATGAAACTATGAGGGCAGTTAGCAAACAGTTGAACCCTGCCAGAATGTTTCTTTGTGATTGGTGTAGTCCTTTATCCCCTGCAGTGTGGAAGCAGAACAAGTTGAGATAAAACTCAGGATTTAATAGACCTGCCAAGCTATTAAGATGATTGAATGGTCCATGAAAGGACTCATGCCAAGACCAGGGTACCATTTGGGAAAATTTTGGGTCCTGACTGAGGTTATAAGAACATGTGGATTGATGCCCCCAAAGATTTTGGTTCTCCCAATCTCACTGACCCCCTGAATTACAAAAGTTGCTCACCCATTGCTATTAACAGATAGTATTCTTCCCTATTGGTAACACTCTGGGGGTGTCTTTTTTGCAAGGTCCTTCCTTTGCCATAACCCCTTCCGGGATCTCCTCTCGCTCCTTTCCCTCACCATTGGATTGATATTTAGAAACTAGTTGTACTGAAACTAAGCAAGGGTCATCCTGGGTCTGATAAGGGAGAAGAGTGAGCTGTAAGAATTAACTAGTATTTAGCTAGTAGGAACTGGGGGAATAATTAGCAGACTGGATTTGAAGCTGCTTGATCAAGAATTCTGGAACATAAAACTGGATAAGAAAGAGTTTGTGAACTTGAAATTCTGTCAAAATATAACACCTTGACAAAGACTCTAAAAGCCCACTGAAAACAATGACCCACAATTAAAATGCCTGCATTACTGTGACAGATGATGAAGAAGGGATTGAAAGTCTGAGGGACGTGGGCATTCTGGAGTAGATAAAATACAAAACCAGAAAGTCCATCTGAGGGGTGCTCCATAGAAAAGGCAAGGAAACATACCAAGTTTGGGTGAGAGACTGAATATACAAATGCAACCACAACTTCTGCTGCAAACAGCCTGGGAAGTCACAACCTTTACAGCAGTAGGCTGGAGTGTAGTTAATATTGGGCAGCTTTCTAAGTTTTGCTCTTGATTCTAACTCAGGACAAACCACAGAAAGCCAAATATGTTTCCCAAACCAGTTTCATAAGATGCTCTGCTTCTAGGTAGCCCTTCTCCAGCTCCCCCATGCCAAAAATCTAAAGTTGGAATGGATTGTCTATTATTTTTCATTGTAAAGCTTTGCCCTGGCCTGCCTGCCTCTGAGTTATGCTAAACACCCATGATGGTGGCAGACTTCCTCATTTAGCAAACTCAGAATAGATAGCCTCTGTTTCTTATTTGGCTGGTCTTCATCTGTTTCCATGTGGCTCTCCTCTGCAGGCAAAGCCAGTGGTAGGGGAGACTGTCACAGAGGCTTGCTCATTGGTGCTAGCGAGGATGATGGTGCTCCAGAACAATGGAGGCCAGGTGGTGTTTCTTAAACTACAGAAGCTGGGGGTTGCAGTTTTTAAGCCATTTGCCAGGATTGAACTGACCTGTTGCAGGTACCACTATAGGGCCACCAGAGGGTCATTACTCTGCAAATATAGGTTCCCTTGATCAGAAATGTAAGGGAAGAGTCTCAGGTTGCTATTTAAGAAGAGTAGATTGATGACATTCTCAAGAGATACAATCTCATTTCTACTCCTCTGGAATAGAATTTCCTTTATAAAATGTGATAAAATATAACTTAAAATGAATGATCAATCCACATTCAACTATGAAAGAACCAAGCAAGCTCAGTGTCCTCACACTATACCTGATTCCTCATGTCCTTATCTGCTATTATTACTCTATTTAAGACCATGTTACAGTCATGTAGTTCAAATAACAGGTAAAAAATGATGTCATGTTTTGGAATTTTAGAATCACTTTGGAGCTTTTGGGGTATTCAAAACTATAAATGTTATATTTTACAAAGAAAAGATTCTACTGAATTGAGTTGTGATTGCAAATTATTTTGATTAAATGGTGAACTTTTCAATTGCTTGATTTCCCTAGAATCATAGTAATTTCTAGCTCAGGTCTTTAATAAATTTCATTTTGAAGAATTATATCCCACTCTTATATTCAGATCTTTTGTAATATTTTGTCCTTTAAAATGTATGTGATACAAAAATTAGCAATTTGCGGGTTTCCGTAGTGTAGTGGTTATCACGTTCGCCTCACACAAAAATTAGCAATTTGGGGCAATGTATTTCCTGTGTATAAATATAATTTGATGGGATGCATCTAAGGCATGTTTGATATGTCTAATTAGGGAACAGAACCATTTGTTGTGATAAATCCCATCTCCAGTTTTTGTTTGGATTATAAAATTCTTAGAAGTACATTCTTACTTTCCAAATGACCCCTGCTGTGGATGAGTTATTATTAATCCCATACCCCGAAGGAAGTAATTCTCTTTATGTATGTGGTTATTTGATATAAGAAAGATGGAATCAAGATCAGAAGTTATTTAAGGACAATGATTATATCTCTTTCTGTATTACAGGTTTCTAGATTCTTCTAAGAATACAGAAAAGAGATCTAAAAACTCCTAAGAGAAATGACATATTAGCTAATAAAATCAGGCTTACCTTACCTTTACCTTTTTAATGCATATGTTTATTTCTATAGGTGCATTTGAACAATGATGGCATATTTTATTTTTTACTAGTCAAAACTAAGTATTTTTATTTGAGTTCTTAGAAATTCCAATTGTGCTGTTATTTTTCAAAAGAAGATAGTGTTAGTTTCATACAAAGATAAACATGCACAAAAGATTCAGAATTTTCTTGGGGGAGCACATTATTGGATTGGTGGAGTGAGACTTTTGTTCATTTAAAACTGTTTCAGAGGCACCTATGAAATATAAAAAATGGTCTACTTAATGTTTAATGTCAAATGCCAGTGGAGAGCCACAGGGCCCTAGCTTAAAAAAGTCATTAAGTTTCATTTTCTGAGGAGACAAGAAGGAAAAGAGAGATAATCACAGATAATATCAGTAGCAATAAAGGAAGTAAGAATCATTCAAAGTGGCTGAATGATCAACTGTTCTCTATCTGGATATAGGGGATAAATTGTCTGTTGAGAGTTGCCTTTGCAGGAGACTTTCTTGACCAAAAAGGTCAGGGAGTCCATGGAAAACATACCTCACTCCAGAGCACTCAAACCATTTCTATAAGTTGACCACCTGAGCACCTAAAATGTGCCAGGCATCCTGTTATGGGGTGCTGTGTTGGGGGGTGGTGGTGGGATGTCACAAATACAAAGGCAAACTAGCATTTTTTGAGCTCCTACTTTGTGTCAAACACACTTGACAGGGATTCTATGAAATGGGTATCGAGGGTACCATTTTTGCACATAGAGAAATGGGGAATTGAAGGGATTAAATAATTCTAGTCACATAGGTAATTGATGCTTCTCTTTAGTGAAGAGCTGGGTTTTACCCTTTTGCTGAAGTATCTATCGTGCATTGGTTTTCACTGAAGGTGGCAAAGAACAAAAGATGAAGGACATACAAAATCAGAAATTTACTTTATATCAGTGGTTTTCAAATTTCTATGTGATATATAATAAATATATTCCCTTTTGGACCTAGCGTATGCATGCATATGTATAGGCTCCAGCCCAAGGTTTTCTGAAACTGTATTTTTCTTGTGGGTGATAGACTCTGATCATTTTGCTCCTCTCTTCTCCTTTCCACCCCTCCCCTCCCTTCCCTGTTCTATCCTCTCATTTTATCATCCTATTTTGTTCTTTCATATTCCATTCAAAATATTTATCATAATCCACTAAACTGATTTAGTGACCCACTAAAAGGTCACAACTCCCTTTTTAAAAAAAGAGTTCTTCAAAGCATTTAAAATGCAGCACATTATTTGAATTTTGAGTTTCTCATAGTGCCTAGCATGGTACTAAAATAAGACTTGAGTAATCTGGTGCGACAGATTGCAAATTTACTCCAAATCTCCTTCCTAGGCCCGTGTTCTTTGCTGTGTAGCTATTTAGTGTAGTTTATACCTTTTTTGATGCTAGCCTGGGCCATGCTACTTGTTTTGGACAATTTGAAGCTAATAAACATGATGCAATCAAAATTTGTGAAGTGCATGTGTGCTTGTATTTGTTTGCTCTTGCCCCTTAGTCTTGCTTTTGAGAATATATGTCCGACCAGTTGCTACAGACACGGGGGTCAGAGGTGTGATCTGAACTGTTCCAGATGTCCTAGCTGAGCCTATTCTAGAGTGTCCACAGCCAGCCAACACTCAGACACATGAGTGGGCTGAGCCAAGATAAGCAAAGGCACCTAGCCACTTAGCCAACTGTGCCAGGCATGTGTCCAATAAATATTTATTGTTAAATACCACTGAGGTTCTTTGGTTTGTTGCACATTATTATTGTGGCAATAGATAATATGCACCTGGAAGTGCCCAGTCACGATACTGCTCATGTTTGAGTACATGGAGTACAATTTGAAGTATGTCACTTAAAGTCTAGAAGAGTCAATTAAGAATTCCTCTATCCTACTTCACTTCTTCTTTTACATCAAAATATATACAGCTGGTTGATTGGGATCAGCAAATTCCAGGTATTCTCACTTGAAGAAACAGTGATTCTTAAATTTTAGTGTCCATTCCAGATATCCTGATCCACTGAATTATAACCTAATACTTGTGAAAGTTTGAGAACTGCTGACTTAGTGAATTTCTTTACTTTGAATTTGGAAGCAAAAGGAAAAATTGATAAAGAACAATGGGTTAAATGCAAATGATTTGCTTGTGCAATTTAAGTATATTGATGTTATATACAACGAATAGCAACATTTATAATCCATATACTTTTTTTGACAGTTTAATCTTGAAAGTAAGGTATTAAAAGTAAAACTTCAATTCTGGTCTTGGGTTTTCAATGTATTGTCTCTCCAAAGGTTCTGTCTGTTTTGAGATGTTTGTCATAGCTTTGCAACTGTGTCGGATACACAGGCTGCTAAGGGTCCTTCTTTTTTTATTAACAAAATTTCATTTATAATGTACAAAAATTTTATGTTTCTTACAGTTTATCCCTTCTCTTCATCTTTCTTCTTCTTCTTTTTTTTTTTTGTATTTTCCAAATGTCAAATTGTCAAACTGGTGATGGACTTGGTTTGTTGGTATTGAAAAATTTGAGGATTGCTTGAAAATCTCTCTTTTATCATTTAATTATAGGGATAATTTTTAGCATGTCTGGTTTCTTCAGGAGGTTGTCTACAATCTTTGAGAGATTCCATTTTGACTTTTGGATATGGGGCCATTGATATTATTAACATTTAAGAAGATTTTACAGGCCTGATGTTAAAAGAGAATGGAGTATACTATGGTGCTACACAGAACTATTTTATCGTGTGCCAGTGTTGGAATTTGACAATCATTTTAAGGCATAATGTCAGTTTACCTTTTCTTCCTGATCTTTCTTATTTCTGAGCTTTTTGTTTTAAGATATCTCTTAATTGGCCTTATTTCATGTAGGTTTTCATTACTTCCAAACTTTCATATTCTCTTTTTCTTATATGTAAAAGTCTGAAAACTTGGAATCTTCAAAAGAAAGGTTTTACTCACTTTTCTGGAAAATCTGAAGTCGAAGGAAAGATCTGGATGTATTACTTGTTATGGGTATCATCAAGAAAGTATGATTGTCAGAAAGGTAGTTTAGAAATAAAAACACTATCCTCTTCTTTTCCCTCTGATATCAGTGAGATGTCTTAGTCTGAATTTAAGAGTGCACTCCTTTAAAACAAACTAGAGATGCTTTGTTGCCTTTGCCTATGGAAGCTTTGACATGGTTGTTGTACTTATTACCAATCAGCTTGGGTTTTGTCTTTCCTAAGTTAGCCTGGGATCCATAAAAAAGGTGAGGTTTCATAGATGAGACTTCCAGGCACCTTAACAGAAATTCTTGATTACATCATCTTTTAGATGCACCAGGCACAACCATGTTTACCAGTCAGGTCTAATGACAGAACCAGACTTAACACTGATCTTCAAGTCTCTCTTGGTTGCTTTGATGTTTGGGTATTAATGAGTCCTCTGACTTGCAAACTCTTAGATTCTGACAACCCCTTTAGCAACTAGGCTTTTCAGTCTTACTCTTTGGATCACTGGGTAGCTCTGAAAAACCAAGTTACCCAGATCCCACTTAGATTAATTACATCAGAATGGCAGGGGATGGCAGGGGCTGGGTCACAGGCATCAGTGCTTTTTTTTTTTTTTTTTTAGCACTCTTAGAGGAGTTTTATTTTGTAGCAAAGTGGAAAGTCTTTGCTCTAGTTCATTTCCTAGATCACATTCCAAGTTCTCTACATTTAGTAAGTTGGTATGAACTAAACTTTCATGCAGCTCTGATTTTTGTGTTGAGAGGACCATGTTATAAATGATTACAGAATAATAAAGTTTAAAAAAATACTGTTTGATGCCAAGTATGTGGCTCATATTCAAACCACTGCTATTCCAGCAGAAAGTCCCTTCTGTTTTGGTATGAAACTCCTTAGTCATTCAAACCTAGTATACAGATGAGGTAAATATAAAATAGTTACATTAAATTGAATCATGAAATTTTTCTTCCTCATTTACATCAAGTACATTATTATACTGTATCTATGTGTGATACTTCCAGTAAGTTTGTGACTTAATGGAACTAAACAGGATCATTACATCTTTCTAGACTATCTCATTCCAAGTATTCATTATTGTGATATTAAACCTTCTGTGAATTTTCCAGCTTTATGGATATTTGCAAGATTAACATAATATTATTTTTTCAGGGAACTCTGTGTATATATGTGGGTAGGGGGTGGTGTTTGTTCCTATATATCTCTTTAACATGAAAGAAGTTTGGTTTACCTTGCTCCTATTTTATTCTCCTAGGATCCAGGAAAATTCTCAAGAGGAAAAAGGGTATTATTCACTTGAAGAACTAACAGTGATGGAAACTTGGAAACGAAAGCAAGTGTGGGTAAGTACATTGGTCATGAATTTTAAGTCTGAATTACCTCTGGTTTATTCATCTAAAATGAAAATATTCTTCAATCATTAAAATCTTTTTTTACAGCTTATTTGGGAAAATTTATCTTAAAACCAGATATAGATGTTGGAAGGAAACCAGGAGCCTGGACAGTTCAATTCACTGGGGATCAATGGCAAATTTTCTGGGAGATCAAAGTTTTCCTTATTAAGTCCAAAATGGTAAGATTTGGGGAATATAAAAAAAGGAATTTTAAAATATCTTCCTAGAAGTAGCTATATATCATCTGCTTTAGGTGAAAAAACGAGTATCTGGATTCATTTGAGGGAATAATTGTTTAGTTCTCTGGTTTGCTTAAATGACCAAATTCAAGAACCAGACTTATAATCTATTTATATTCTATGCTGTTGAGTACTTTTTTGGGAAGAATCTATACAAGCTGGAATATTTATTAGATTTCTGCTTGTTTACCCAGTTTGCATATGCTTGTTGAATACCTACTCTGCCAGGTTTTGTTAAGTCCTGGGAATGCAGTGATGGACAAGATGTCTCTATTGTCTTGGAACTTATAGTTGAATAAAGAAATCCTTAAACACTTGAGTGACATATATAGAAATTTAATTATATCTGTGCTACTTGTAACAAGAAAATCATAGGGACTAATGGAAGTCATTAATATGGAAAGTATCTTGTGTTGGGGGTTAGGATGGTTCTCCTTAGGAAATGATATTTTGACTGGCACTAGTAGGATTAGTAGGCATTAACTTTACATTGTTTTATGGTAGCATGTTTTAATCAAATCATCAAAATAATTATCTGTAGAATAATTAGTTTTATGTGACCAGGTATCTAGAAGGCTTATGTAAAATTTAATTTAGAAAATCAATAATTCTATATATTCTTCAAAGTCAGAGGTTAATAGAAAGAATTGACAGAAAGGACTCAAAACATCTATTTACTTGACCATTATTTGCACTGGGGATAAAACAGTGACAATGATCCCCATCCTCATAGAGTATGCCTTGTGGTTAGGAAGAGCCAACCAGTAAAAAGGGTAAGTAATGTACAGAGCATGCTAGTTATTGATTACTTCTTTGAAGGAAAAATGAAGGATAAAGGGGGTTAAGGAGTGCTGGTGGTTGCAAACTTACCAGAGTCTACTTTATATAATCCCTTGAGAGAAAATATACTCTGACCAATTACTTGGATTGCAGTTGGCTGGTACTGGGACCATATTGAATGCACCCTGGAATTCTTTGCAGCTGGCACCTTAAATAGTTGTGAGGAGGCACTGATGTTATTTTCTCATGATTTGGGATTGACAGATCTCAGAAAGGGAATGGTATTGCGAAGTCCTTGCCTGTGGGATCAAGGAAGATTTCAAATCAAACCGGGGTTCCAGAGAGATCAAGTAGTATGTGTCCAAGGTGACATAGGTAGTCAATAGCAGAGTTAGTGATCAAGTATGAGCAGTTCATATCATGGTCACCAAACATTTTTGAACATATATTCTATTAATCAAATAACTTTGAACTTTCATCCAAATATATGTTGGTTTATTGATTTAAATTATATGTATATATTAATGTAATAATAGAATATGCATCCTAAAGCATATTCTATATACAATAGAAGCAAGAATGAAAGTCTAAAGATGAAATATTTTAAAATTCATTTTAAAGTTTTATAAACAGCACAAATTTTTTGTGCTTTCATAAATATGTTTGAATATGCTTTGTTATCTTTTGTTTTGAATCAGGGGCTTTGCTTTGTGATTCAGTTTTTCAAATATCTGTTTCTAAGTGCTTAGCTGTAAAAGACTTCACAAGTAGACTTGAATCCTTATGGAAGAAGTACACCATGAGCTTCCCTTAATTATGATATGTATTTTTCAGTCATCCACCTTTTATATAATAGCTTTTAAAAATTGTTATTGTTTAAATTCTGTAATAAAATTCCCCTATTCCTGATTTGATTGGTTGCTCTTGAAAACTCATTGGAAGGGGGTGTATTTTTACTTTCAACAAATGAGATTAAAACCAACTAATAAATCATTCTGAGGATGTTGGAACTGGTTAGAATGACTATTCTAACAGAGTATTTTTTACCTTATTAATTTTGGCACCAATAAGGGATATTTTAGAGGGGGCATCCTACCTTATCTTGGCTTACCTAGTATGAAAAACTGATTTTTTTTTTAAAGAAGTGTATACAACCCCAAGTTACAGAGGAAGGACAAGGGGAGGGACTCTTTCAAGGATGTATTATTGATTTGGTCACCATCTTGTATGGTGAATAACAGTGTTTAATATTAAAAGCAGTCTTTCTAGAGACCATGTAAATACTTATTTCTTAGGATAGTCTTTATGGGGAAATGAATGGGAAAACTGTATTCTTAGCTCCCATGCTCCACTATTCAAAAGTTCATTTTGGAGTTTTAAATGTGTGGTTACTAAGTTGGGTCTTGTGGCCTTTCATGCCTCCAGCTCTACAGGAAAGACCTGGGTGAAAGGCAAGAGAAAAGCATACTGAATAGGTGGGAGACCTGGCACAGTCAGTTTGTGTCTGCTTGAAGGAGCCCATATACCACACAGGGGATAGAGAGATGGGACAGAAAGAGTTGAGGTGATACTAGGAAGGTGATTGATGGACACCTGTTATCTATTATTATAACAGCTCCTGTATCTACCCAGGTGTAGTAAATGAAAACATGCTTCAGTATGCTAAAAAAAGAGAAAAAGGGCATTATACTTGGCCTGCACAAATGAGTGAACCCTCTTCTTCCCCCAGAGGTTCACCCACTGTATGCTAGTAACTAGCAAACGAACTGGCTCATGCTTCAGACTCACCTGAATACTAAATATTGGCATACCCACTTTTTATTTTTTGATTGAAATGAAATAGGAATTCTAATATTTTCTAAAGAATTTATAATATTTAATTTCCACCAACAGTCGATTGTTTTCGTGTTCACTTTGTTGCTCAGTAGTCTAGGTTTTCCAAGGAGAAGGGAACTAGGGCATCTGCATTAATGGGTGGGCATGTTTGTAGCAGAGTTTGAAAACATGAGCTTTATTACCACCAGACTTAGGTCTCAGTCCTGCCCTTCTACATACTGTCTTGTGTACTTAGGTCAAGTTACTTAAACTCCTTTCCTCACATGAAAATAGAAGTGATAAAACCTCTCTGAAGCACAGTAAGTTGTCACTAGACGAAGTCTACCATTGTTGTGGTAGCGACTGACTTAACTAGAGGCAGGGAAACCTGGCTGGGCAGCAGAAAGCTAGGAGCAGTCACATCCTAAACCAAGGCGTGCAAATCCCAGGGGAATAAGTTTTCTGTGTCCTCTCATTGCTCCAAAGTTCATTCCTAGGGGAGCATGGATTGGAGCTTAGGGAACTAGTTGATTTATTATCCACAGTTACTTTAGCTCAGACTCGAATCTGTAGCTCATTTTTTTTCCTTACTGAAGTCTTTCTCTTTCACAAAATTCTGCCCAAATTTCCTTCTCAAGGTGGAGAAAAGCACCTACATTGCTCTGGGTATAATTCTGTTTATTTCAGATGTTTGTGTATTTTTTTCATGATAATAATCTCATCATGGCGCAGAAAGGGTCCTGCTTTTTGAAGTGACCTTAAGTGGGGCACAATGTATTGTGGTCTCTTTGGAGCTTCTTTATTTGATCAAACTTAAAGACTGATGTTGACTTCTCTGAATTTTATGATCACAAGAATAGAATATTTTCTGCAGTTCTGCTTGTGGCTTCCCCCTAGTGTGTATGTCTTTGATATAAAATCTTGCTTATCTTTTAAATTTGTCACTTTATTTTGATTAAAACTGGTGACTTAAAATCCCAGTCCTTTGATGAGTAAACTAATGCTGTAAATTGGGGTAGGGTTTGCATGAAAATATAAGCAAAGGAGAGACCACTGAGTGTCCTCAGACTAAGGATTGAACTAATGCTTCTGTATTTCCAGCTCCTCCAGACAGTAGCAACCCTGAAAGCATGGCAGCACCCCAACACTCTGTCTATCGGTAACCAACATTCTCTGACCTTTGTCTGAGATTGGAAGATAGAGACATAGTAGAAGGAGTAAACCAGCGTCTGTGGGTAACTAGAAATAGTATTTTTTTTCTGGCAGCATGCTTATGATCAGTGTCTCCTGTCAATTTGTGGCACTGACTATTGTGATTGTGTGTGTGTGTGTGTGCATCAGTGTCTGCCAGTATGCTTGTATATGTGTGTGTGTATGGGAGAGAATGAATGAATGAGAGAGTATTTCCTACCATGCAGGGAAAAGTTTCTCACTGGTGTCAGTGAGGATGATATTGAGGGTGTTTTTGAGTTGGTGAATGAGTATGGGAAGAGGCGTTGATATATATTTTTGACTTTAACTGGGTAGAGAATCTGGATGAAGGCAGACACCTGAGAACTGTGAAAATTATGGTTGAATTTTATCTTTTGAAATTATTTTTTGGTCTTTAAATGTTGGTAATTTTTCCCTTGTTTAAGACATCATCCATCCATCCATCCATCCATCCATCATCCATACATCCATCCTTCCATCATTCACTCACAACAAAACTTCAAAAAGTAGGAAGCTTAAGCTAAGATTATTTGAATCTCACCACTTTTTCAGAAATTTCTCTCATACTTAGTTTAGGCCTTCTGATGCTACAGCACTCTTTATTTCTATTATATTTTTTATCCCTCTACTATTTGCATGTTTTATTAAATATCTTTGCTACCAGCCTGTAAACCACTTGCTCACCTGTATATTGCTGAGGCCAGCACTGCACTTGACATTCGGTCTGGATGCAGCAATCTGGTTGTGTATATAAGTAGTCTATGTATCCTGAAAGTTCTTCTATGTGTTTTTCTTTAAAAAATGCCTTCAGGCATTTTTATTTCATGTAATGACTTTGTCTTTAATATCACATATTTGTAAGAATGTGCAGAAGTATGCCTAAATTCATACTGCATGTACTTTACTTCCCTTCCTCTTATTTCAAGAAATTTAACAAGAAGGCATATTGATTTTTATTTCTTTTGGGCTTTAGTCACACACATTTCCACATAGTTTCAGATATTAACAACTGAGGCAGATTATATTATAGTTTTGGGAGCTTTGACAACAGCTTTGGTCTATGTTTCTCATTCATCTTAGGACATTACTTCATTTGTCAGGATGGGATGGTTTACCCAAGAAACATTCAAATACAGAGAGAGTTTGTCTGGGTGTGGAAATTTGTGCATTAGAGTTACTCCAAGCTGATGCTTCAGCAACAAAGAAGGCTGAACAGAATTCTAAGGCAGATGCAGCTAAAGTAAAACACTCTCAGGAGAGGAACAGTGACACTTTTGATGAAGGAAAACAAGCTTCACACATGCCTAGCAGCTTTTCCCTTGAGAAATATATATCTTAGTAAGAGTCAAAGAAAGTGTTGAAGGTTGAGAGCCATGCTTGCCTATGTCTGTGGGGTGGACAGAATATACCCCAGTGGATAATATTCCAGCATATTCTATAGTATTTCAACATTTGCTATCTCTTTTCTGGCTTGGAGCCAGTTTGGCCCTTTTTGAAAGTCATTGAGTGCATTTCTCGAAGGATCTACATTTGGCTGCCCATGCGCTGGAGAACGGCAAAATATAATTGCTTCCTGATTGTTTTCATTTTCCCTCTTAACAAATTATTTCTTTTTTCCTTCTATCTCATGAAAAGAGAAAACCACGGGGGTGGGGAGGGGAGTGGGCAAAATTGCTCTTTCTCTTTTGGTCTTAATTTTTGCTTAATAGAATAATAGTCCCACAAATATAACCAGTAATGTATTTAGTGAAAACACTATTGGGTCATAGTTGATGGGGCTATGTAGAGATTAGAATTAGAGAATTTACCCAGCATTCAAAATGGCACAATTTTAAATGCAGAGGACACCTTTATTAAAGTCCCCATAGGAGATAGGCAAATGAATGGTCTACTTCTGATCTTGCTTGCACATTCACTGTCATGGTTGACTGCAGTATTGGTTGGAGGTCCATTTACACTATTTGGTTGCCAATATTTTATGAGAATCAGAGCAGGGAAGTCAGTCTGGGAAGCTCCTCTTTACCACACGACAGATACAGAGTATACATCCTACTCAGATCACTGCCTTTGGCCTCCAAATTGTTTGCACCAATCCTCTAAACTCTTGAGTCTCTAGGCAGGACACGAGAAGTGTCTCAGAAACTTAGTTTGACATTACACTGCAATTGACTTTAGAATAGTTTGCTTTTTAATTCTTAAATTTTTTTGCTCTTCAGAGTTCTTTATTATTGTGACAAAATAAACATAATTAAAACTTACCATCTTAATAGTTTTTAAGTGAAAGTTAAGTGGTATTAAATTCATTAATGTTGTGTGACCAGCGCTATCATCCATCTCATTACACTTTTCATCTCGTAAAATGGAAATTATATGCTCTGCAAATAATAACATCCCGTTCTTCATTGCCCCAACCCCTGCAGCCACCATTCTACTTTCTGTCTCCTTGGTTTTGACTATACAAAGTATTTCTTGTAAGTAGAATCATTCAATTTTTATATTAAAGTGACTGTTTTATTTCATTTAGCATAATGTCCCTAAGGTCATCTATGTTGTTGAATATGTCAAAATTCTCTATTTTTCAAGGCTGAGTAATATCTCATAATAATGTATATACTACACTTTGCTCATCCAGTCATCCATCAGTGGAGTCTAGGTTTGCTTCCATGTTTTAGCGATTATGAGTAATGCTGCTATGGACATGGGGAGAAAAATATCTCTTGGAGACCCTGCTTTCAATTCTTTTGGGTGTATACTTGGAGGAATTGTGGGATCATTTGGCAATTCTTTTTTTTTTTTTTTTTGTCTTTTTGAAAACCACCATACTGTTTCACATAGTGGCATTACCATTTTGCATTTTCACTAACAGCTTACAGCATTCCAATTTCTTCACATACTTGCCAACATTCGTTATTTTTCATAGTTATCATCCTAGTAAATAGGAAGTGGTATCTCATCATAGTTTTGATTTTTGTTTTTCTAATTATTAGAGGGATTGAATATATTTTGATGTGCTTATTAGCTAGTTGTATGTTTTCTTTGGAGAAGTATACTTTCAGTTGTTTGTTTTTAAATCAGGTTATCTTTTAAGAGTTCCCTATATATTCTGGATATTAATCCCTTATCATCTATATAACTTGCACATATTATACCCTTTCTGTGAGTTTCCTTTTTAGTGTATTTCTATTTGTTGATGCATGAAATGGTTTAATTTTTAAAGTCCAGTTTGCTAATTTTTCATCTGTTGTCTGCATTTTTGATATTGGGTCTATGAAATGATTGTTAAATCCAATGACATGAAGCTTTTGTTCTGTGTTTTCTTCTAAGAGCTATATGGCCTCAGGTCTTATATTTAGGTCTTTGATCTATTTTGAGTTAACTTCTTAAATGGCATCAACTAGGGGTCCAACTATATCCTTTTGCATGTGGAAATCTAGCTGTCTCAATACCATTTATTAAACTATCCCATAGAATGGTTGACATCCTTTTCATAAATCATTTGACAATATATATAATGATTTATTTTTGAACTGCTTATTCTATTCCATTGGCCTATATGTCTGTCTTAATGCCATAGCCATGTCTTGATTATTACGTTTTGTAATAAATTTTGAAATAAAAAAGTTTGGATTTGTTCCTTTTCAAAACTGTTTGGTTGCTTCGGGTCCTCTGAGAATTTTAGATTGGATGTTTCTATTTCTGGGGAAAAAAAAGTTAGATTTTGATAAGGATTTCATTGGATTCGTAAATTTCTTTGGGTGGTATTGACACCTTTGGCATTTCAATATTAAGTATTCCAATCTATGAACATGGCATGTATTTTCACTGTATGTTCTTTAATTTCACTTTATGGTTCTTTTTTTTTTCAAGCAATGTTTTATTTTTTTATTGTACTAGTCTTTTGTTTCCTTGGTTAATTCCTAAGTATTGTATTCTTTTTGATGCTATACTAAACAGATTTTTATATACTTTCCTTTAAAGATTGTTTATTATTAATTTAAGGAAATTCAACTAACTTTTGTGTTTTCACTTTGTATCCTGCTACTTTGCTGAATTAATGTATTAATTCCTATACTTCCTTTCCAATTTGGGTACCCTTTCTTTCTTTATCCTGCTTAATTCCCCCACCTAGAATTTCTGGTACAATTTTGAATACAGGTGGCAAAAGCAAGCTTCCTTGTCTTGTTCTGGATTTTAGTTTTTCATCATTGAAAAATTTCAGTCTTTCGTCATTGAGTATGATGTTTGCTATGGTATTTTCATATATGGCTTTTATTATGTTGAGGAAGTTTCTAAGATTATTGAGTAAGTTTTTGTTGTGAAAGGGTATTGAAATTTACCAAATACATTTTCTGTATCAATTAAGATGGTCACTTTGTTTTTTCTCTTTCATTCTGTTAATGTGGTGTATTGCCTTGATTAATTTTTGTATGTTAAAATATAAATAAATTGTATTCTAGAAAGAAATTCCACTTGGTCATGGTGGATGACCCTTTTAATATGCTGAATTTGGTTTAGTGGTATTTTGCTGAGGATTTTTGTATCAATATTCATAGTCTATAGTTTGTTTCTATTGAGACTTAATTTGTATCCTAACATCTGCTTTATCCTGGAAAATGCCCCATGTGTACTTGAGAAAAATTTGTGTACTTTTTTTTAGGTAGAGTCTTCTTTATATGACTGTTAGATATTGTTCATTGTGTTAAGTTCTCTATTTCTTTACTTATCTTCCACCTGCTTGTTTTATCCATTTTTTTTGAGAGTGGGGTATTGAAGGATAGCAACTATTATTGTAGAACTGTCTAGTTCTCTCTTCAGTTCTCTATTTTTGTTTCATATATTTTGCTGGTCTGTTATTTGATATATAAATGTTTATAATTGCTAGGTTTTACCGATATACTGAATATTTTATTATTAATATATATGTCTTATTTGTGTATTGTAACTTTTTTTTTTACTTAAAGTGAACAGAATCCCCTGCTATTTTTTTGGTTTCTATTTGCATGGAATATCTTTTTCAATTTATTTGTGTCCTTGACTCTAAAGAGTTTCTTCTAGATAGCAAAGAGTTGGATCTTGTATTTTTATCTATTCTACCATTTTCTTTATTTTGATTGGAGAACCCAGTCCATTTATATTTAAAGTAAATACTGATTAGAAGGGACTTCCTAGTGTCATTTTGCTATTTGTTTTCTATATGCTTTGTAGCTTTTCCCATCTAATTTTCTTCATTACTGTTGTCTTTGTGTTTAGTTGATTTTTTTTGTAGTAAAACATTTAAATTATTTTCTCGTTTTCTTTTGTGTATATTCTATAGTTATTTCTTTGTGGTTACCATGGAGATTATATTTAGCATCCTAAAGTTATAACACTTGAATTTGAATTTACACCAGTTTATTCCAATAATGCACAAAACCCCTGTTCCTTTCCAACTTTGTCCTCACTCCTTTTGGTTGTTGATTTTACTAAATTATATCTTTATATAATGTAGGCCCCAAAATGTAAATTAATAACCTTTCAAGTATATGTCTCTTAAATTGTATAGAAAATAAAATGTGGAGTTATAAACCAAAGTTATAATTATATTGTCTCTTTAATAATATAGAAAACAAAGGTGGGACTAAAACCATTTATAGAATATCAATAAGGAATTTAGGGCTCTGTAAATTTTATGTATTGTTACACATTTATCATTATAATTTACTAAATACCTTCTACATGTCAAGATTTTTATCAAGCACTGCTGCTACACAGTAGAAAAGATTTAGCCTGTAAACTCAAGTAACTTACTGCTAGTGGAGGAAAGACATATACACAGGAATTTCTTTTCTTTTTTTTTTATTTTCAGAAATAAAAGTCTTTTATTCTAGTATTTATGTTTTTTTAAATTTAACTTTTTAAATTAGACTTATTTAATTGTATTTGTTCCCACCACTATTTCACCCATGTACCATCACCTCAGTCCCTTGTGTTATTTATGCCCTCCTCCCTGTCTTTGCCCTCCCCTCCATCTCCCCACCCATGATCCCTTTGGTTTATTTTTGACCTTTTGATCTTGTTGAGTTTTTTTTGTTTGTTTTTGGCTGTAATTGCCCATTTCCTTGAGCTTTCCCTTGTTTTTTTGTTTTCTTCTTTTTAATTTTTTGTTGTAGTTGTTGTTCTTTTACATTCCTCCTAAAAGTGAAGCCATCTGCTATTTTTCTCTTGCCTTCTGACTTGTTTCACTAAGTATAATCTTTCTAGCTCCATCCATGTTTCTATAATTGGCCCTAATTTATCATTTTTGATTGCTGAATAGTATTCCATTGTGCATATGTACCACATCTTCTTGATTCAGTCATCTACTTTTGGGCATTTGGGTTGTTTACAGGTCTTACCAATTATAAATAGTGCTGCAATAAACATGGGGGTACAGGTACTCTTTTGGATTGGTGTTTTTGTGTCCTTTGGGTAGATCCCTAGGCATGGGATTGCCAGATCCTAAGGTAGTTCCATCTCTAGTAGACTGAAGAACTTCCATACAACCTTTCATAGTGGTTGGATTAACTTGAATTCCCACCAGCAGTGTACCAGGGTTCCTTTTTTTCCACATCCTCACCAACATTTGTTGTTGGTTTTTTTGGTATGTGCCATTCTCACCAGTGTAAGGTGATACTTCATTGTGGTTTTAATTTGCATTTCCCTGATTATGAGGGATGTTGAGCATTTTCTCATGTGCCTGTTGGTCATGCGTATGTCCTTTTTGGAGAAGTGTCTTTTAAGTTCTTTTGCCCATTTTTTGATTGGATCTTTTGCTTTGATTTTCTTGAGTCTTATGAGTTCTTTGCATATCTTTGTGATCAGACCCTTGTCCGTTGTGTGTAGCACAAAGATTTTTTTCCTAGTCAATGGGGTGTCTCTTTGTTTTATTTAATGTTTTCTTTGCTGTACAGAAGCTTTTTATCTTGATGTAGTCCCATCAGTTTATCTTCTCTCTCATTTTTATTACTTTGGGGGATGCATCTTCAAAGGTGTTATTGAGATGTATGTCTTATAGCATTTTACCTATGTTTTCTTCTATATATTTTATAGTTTCAGGTCTTACATTTAGGTCTTTATCCATTTTGAGTTGATTTTTGTACATGGTGTGAGATAGTGGTTCAGTTTCATATTTTTGCATATGGTGGACTAGTTTTGCCACCATCATTTATTGAATAAGCTGTTTGTGTTCCATGCAGATTCTTTGCTTCTTTGTCAAAGATCAGTTGTCCATAGTTGTGTGATTTTACTTCTGTGCTTTCTGTATGGTTCCATTGGTCTATGTGTCTGTCTTTGTTCCAATGCCATGCTGTTTTAATTACTATTACTTTGTAGTAGAGTTTGAAGTCTGGGAGCATGATACCTCCATTCTCCTTCTTTCTTGACAATAGAGCTTTGTCTTATTGGGGATTTTTGTGTCTTCATATGAATTTCATCAATATTTGGTCTATTTCATTAAGGAATTTCATTGAGATTTTTATTGGAATAGCACTGAATCTGTAAATTGCTTTTGGTAGGATGGCCATTTTGAAAATGCTGATTCTGCCTATCCATGAACAGGGGCTATTATTCCATTTCTTCATGTCCTCTTCTATTTATTTTAAGAGTTTTGTAATTTTCTCTATATAGGTATTTTGTTTCTTTTGTTAGGTTTATTTCCAGGTATTTGATTTTTTTGACCTTAATTGTAAAAGGTATATTTTTCTTGATTTCTTCTTCTTCAGATTGGTTGTTTGTGTATAGGAAGGCTACTGACTTTTGTGCATTGATTTTGTATCCTGCTAATTTACTAAACTGGTTGATTGTTTTAATGAGCTTTTCTGTAGAGTTTTTAGGGTTTTCCAAGTATGTTATCATATCATCTGCAAATAATGATAGTTTTACTTCCTCTTTCCCTATTTGTATTCCTTGTATATCCTTTTCCTGTCTTATTGCTCTGGCTAGGACTTCCAGTATTATGTTGAATAGCAGTAGGAAAAGTGGGCATCCTTGTCTTGTTCCTGATCTTAAGGGGAATGCTTTCAGTTTTTCCACCACTGATGATGATATTAGCTGTGGGTTTGTTGTATATAGCTTTTACCATGTTGAGGTATGATCCTTCTATTCCAAGGATTTCAAGAACCTTCATCATGAATGGATGTTGGACTTTGTCAGATGCCTTGCCTTTTCTTCATCAATTGATATGATCATATGGTTTTTGTTCTTTTTGTTGATAGGTTGGATGTTGATTGATTTTCATATGTTGAACCATCCTTGGGATCCTGGGATAAATCCCACTTGATTGTGGTGTATCATCCTTTTACTGCATTGTTGGATTCTGTTGGCTAGAATTTTGTTGAGGATTTTTGTGTCCATGTTCATTAGAGAGGTTTGTCTGTAGTTCTCTGTTTTTGTGCTGTCTTTGGGTTTGGTATTCGTGTAATGTTGGCTTCATAGAATGTATTTGGTAGTATTCCTTCTTTCTCAATTTTTTGAAAGAGTTTGTATAAGATAGGTACTAGATCATTTCTGAATGTTTGGTAAAATTCATTTGTGAAGCCATCTGGTCCTGGGCTTTTGTTTTTGGGGAGTGTTTTGATTACTTCTTCAATTTCACTACTTGGTATTGGTCTGTTTAATTGTTCTATTTCTTCTTTGTTTAGCTTTGGATGGTTATATCTTTCTAAAAACTTGTCCATCTCTTCTAGATTGTTAAGCTTGTTAGCATATAGCTGCTCATAGTATTGTCTGACTATTCTTTTAATTTCTTTTGAGTCTGTTGTAATTTCTCCTCTTTCATTTGTGATTGATCCTGTTTATTTGTGTTTTCTCCTGTTTTTCCTTCATTAGCCTTGCTAGATGTTTATCTATTTCGTTTACTTTTTCAAAATCTCATGATTTCTAGGTCTTTATTGAGGCTCTGTTCTCTTAGTTTATTTTTTATCTTGTTCATCTGTCCATTGGTGAGAGGCTCTGAGGGCTCTGTTCTCTTAGTTTATTTTTTATCTTGTTCATCTGTCCATTGGTGAGAGTGGAGTGTTGAAGTCTCCTACTATATAGGTGTTTTCTTTCAGAGCTGATAGTAATTGATATATTTTGGTGCTCCTTTGTTTGGGGCATATATGTTGGTGAGTGTTATCTCTTCTTGATCTACTGTGCCTTTGACCATTATATAGTGTCCATCTTTGTCTTTTTTCACCTTTTTTATTTTGAAGTTTATCTTGTCTGATATAAGTATGGCTGTTTCTGCTTTCTTTTTTGGTCTGTTAGCTTGTAGGGCTGTTTTCCAACCCTTTACTTTCAGTCTGTGCTTATCTTTTGTGTTTAAATGTATTTCCTGAAAACAGCAGAAGTTTGGATTATGTTTTTTAATCCAACCTGCTATTCTGTGTCTTTTTACTGCTGGGTTTAGTCCGTTTACATTTAGAGTTAAAACTGTTATGCTGGTACCTGTGTTAGCCATTTTGGCTTTTTTTAAAAAAAATTATTTATTTATGCATAGAAGCTCTGGGGTACAGGCCAGAGGTGTTGGGGGTGAGAGGATTCACCAGAGACAGTGGGGAGCAGAACAGGCAGATCTACTGAAGTACACTGCTGAGAGGAGCAGTGGGCGAGGCAGGAAGGTCTGCTGTGCCATGTGGGTCGCCTTCCAAGCCAGTGGCAGGGATCAAACTCATGCTTCAGTGGCTGTGGTTTGCTTCATAGTGCGTTGTTTAACCCACTGCACCACCAAGGAGGCCCATGTTTTCTTTTTCTTGCCTTATACTTTTCCTCTTTTTCATTATCCTGATGGTTTTGGCTTCAGTACTTGTTGCAGAATTTTTTGGAGAGGAGGTTTGGTCGTGCTGAATTTCTGGAGTTTCTGTTTGTCTGGGAAAGTCCATATTTTTTCTTCATATATGAAGGATAGCTTTGCAAGATAAAGGGTTTGTGGTTGGCATTTGTTGTCTTGAAGTTTTTTGACTATATCCTTCCATTTTCTCCTTGCACATAGCATGTCTTCAGAGAAGTCTGATGTTAGCCTGATAGGTTTTCCTTTGTATGCTATTTGTTTCTTTGCCCTTGACAGCTTCATTATTTTTTCCTTGTCTTGTATTCTTGGTAGTTTTACTATTATGTGTCTAGCTGTATTTCTATTTCTATCAGAAATTTGGGGTACATCTTGCTTCTTGTATTTCTAGTTTCATTTCATCTTTTAAGCTTGGGAAATTCTCCTCCGATATCTCCTTAAATATATCATCATTTCCCTTATCGTTTTCAATTTCTGGGACTGCTGTAACTCTTACCTTACCTTTCTTGATGGTGTCTGAGAATTCTTGGAGCATGTCCTCGCTTTTTTTTCCTTTGGATTTCTCTGTCCTTTTCTTTTTGTTTCTGTGTCTTCAAGAGAACTAATTTGCTCTTCCATTTTATCCATTCTGTTTCCCCTGCTTTTCCTGTCTTCCTGTATGACTTTAAAGCCTCATTTTCCTTCTTCAGATAATTAATTGTTTTTAACACATCATTCATTTTTTCCATCATGATGGTTCTACATTCTCTTTCAGATAGGCTGAGCATTTTTTTCTGTGTCGTTATTGTTGGGTTCTTGTATTTGGTTTTCTTTTCGTGATGTAGATTTCCCTTGTGGGCTTGCTTTGTTATAGTTTTTCTTCTCACTGATTTCTGTTTTCTAATTTGTTGTATTTGTTGGGATACTGTGTTGCTTGTATTGGCAGACATCTCTTTGGGTTTTCCAAGCCTGGAGCACTTCCTCAGATGCCTGTATCTGCATGGCTCTTACACAGGAATTTCAGTGTTACAATAGTTGTAATGGAAATACAACATGATTATATTTAGGAGTATCAAAAGGAGTTTTGAAGTTTGCTTGGAGGAAATCAAGGAATAACCTTTTAGCTAAAAGTTTGAATAAAAAATTATCAACTAAAGATATAACAAGCACATTCTAGGCAAAGGTAGCACCATGAACGAAAGGAAATTCCAGAAGTTTAGTGTGAATGGAATACAATTTGGAAGACTGGACAAAAGCAAGAGATGATTAAGCAGCAGCTGATCACAAAGATGATATACATCATCTTTTTTCTTTGGGTAGTTGGGAGCCATAGATGGATTTGAAGTACAGAAGAAAGAGATTATGACTGAATTTTAAATGTTCTATTTGTAAGATTGAGTGAGAATGGGTTATTTCAGAAGCAGGAAGAATATTTATTACATGTGACAATGTCTCTAGCAAAAAATAATGGCACCTTAACCATGGCAATGGTTTGATAAGAAGGAAGGTATTGTTTGGGGAAAGATTTAAGACAATAAGATGTTTAATATTTATTAAGTAATAGGATATAAAATGTGTCTCCTAAGATAACTCAAGATTTTAGTTTGAGTGATGCATGGGCAGTGATTTTATGTATTATGAATATTCATTCAAAAACTATTCACTATATAGCTAGGTCCCAAGGAAAACGATGAGTTCTGAGAAAACCTAGGTGAAAAGACATATAACTTACCTTTAAGGAGTTTGTGTTTTAATCAGAGAGATAGACACTCAACTGACAAGTGAAATAGGACACTTGCTTAAAGGTATGACTGCTACCTCTAATAAGGACCCAATAAAGTGTTATAGGTGATGAATCTACTTATGAACATGCCAAGTTTAAGGAATGTGCAAGACATCTAGAGGATTGTGGTATATATTTGATTATAAGGGACCAGGATTTAGAAGTCACACACTTAAGACTAAGCAGGGGGGTTGTGTTGGCAGCCACCATCTTGCCATAGATACAGGTGTGGAATAATGATGAGCTCCTAAATGAAAATGGATGGTGTCATGGGACAAAATGGGCAAGGAGAGAAACAAATTTTAAGGGACAACAGGAAGAGATGCCAGCAAGTAAGACTGAGAAGAAACTGTCAAAGAGACAAAAGGGAAAAATTTGTATCTTACCTGTCATTAGTTTTGAAAATCCTGCTTTGCTGATACATTGGGGAGAAGTATCTTTGTCCCTTCCAATATCTATATTGCTGCCTAGTATGTAGACCAGGTACTGAAAAAAATGTTAATTTATCTATGTGTAATATAGGGATTAGGAAACTAATGCTATCTTAATACTGTTATAAAATTGAGAAACAACAGAATATGGAAAACATGAAAGGAACTGAAATTGGTATTTATGAATTTGTGATCAGGCAATTTTATTCTAGAGTTTAATATCAACTGCTGGGCAAGTTACTTCTCCTTCAGTCTTGTAACTATTCACCTCCCTCTTAGTAAAAGCAGGGGGTTGAACTAAGAAACATTTTGCTTGTAAAACTATGAATTCAGTCATAATTAGCAGGTCAAGCTGAAGAGATGGTATATTATCAAATGCAGGTGTCCTGTCAGCTTTCATTGATATATTATCTTATAAAACATTGGGACATTAAATATTTGATAGTGGAACTCTGGATATTGATTTTCCCCCCAGTAGTAAATGGCCTTTGCTTCTGAAGAATGGTAGGCATTGCAGAATTGTTTATACCAGTAGATCGTGTCCCTGCAAAACGAATGTCAAACAGTGCATCTGGGTATTGTCTTGATAAATTACATGACTCAGTGATCACTGACCCACATTTTGTAATATGATTTTATAAAACCCGTGTGACAACACTAATGGAGATAGATGCACTGTACTTCGTATACAGTAGAGGCCAACAGTGTTCTTAGGGAAAAAAAGGTAAAATAGGAAATGTAATTACAGATTTGCTATTATGAGATTTCATGTAAAAAACAGTGTTAGAAGGGTGGATATTCCATACAGAGAAACTGTTAGGATTTCAAGCATTTTTACTGCACACCAACCAGTAATACTGCTTTGTCAAAGTAACTGTTTATTTCTGTACTTCTAGAATCTCCACTGGCATAGCACCAGGTGTGGAATAATAGGCTTGCCCTCTGTACATATGCTGGGGTGCATGATACTTTGGCATATGCAGGCTTGGTCTGGGATTTCCTTTTTATGACTTCATTTTCGTGGTGGCAGCCAACATCTGAGGATTCACAGCGGAGAAAAGATGCTGACCTTATCTGGGAAGATTTTAGCCTCACTCATAAAAGGAAGAAGACCTCAGATAAGAAATTCACTTGTGTTTACAGAAAAGCATTGGAGAGTTTTAAAGATTTTTTTTTTTTTATGAAACATAGAAGCTCATATTGTCTTGTTTTGTAACTTGAAAGGTAGAAAGAGGGATATAGTGAACTTCAGAAGATGAGCCTTGTTGACAAAAATCCCTTTCTAATCTGAATTCCCAAAGTTTTGTGTGTCTGTTTCAATTTGGCATTTGAGGTTTTGCTTGTTGGTAAACCGCAACTGTGAATGAGAAATGCATGTGATGATAGCCGCCTTTTTAATTTCACTTCTTTAATAACTGCAGGAATCTGAAGAAACAATAACCTGGTTTTTGATCACTTTTTGAGAGCAAAGTTTTTCATCTCAATTTGCCAATATTCTTAATAGTCTTATTATTTTTCTTCTTATAAATACATTGTCAGAATCTAAGTGGTGACAGAAAGGTGAAGTCAAGTAAGAAAATCAGACAATTTTGGTTTGTAAAAGAATCTTTCCTCTCAATTTATTGATGGATTGCAGATGAGGGGAAGGATGAAGTTAGTTCGGGTCAGTTTGAATTCATAAACTGATAGCATATGTAAGCAGAGATGTGAGCCAGAGGTCAGATGTCATCACCTGTAAGTGTTAGTGGAAGTTTGTGTGGGGATGAGATTACCCAAGGGATAGTGTGAGGCTTGAGATAAGTAAAGGACTCAGAGGGAAATCTTGGTAAAGATCAGTTTTTGAGTGACTGTAGGAGAGAGACAAGGAGGCTAAGAAAGAAGAATCAGTCAGTCATGAGGAAAATCTTGAAGGTTAAGGCAGAAGAGAATTTTAAAAAAGGAGGCAATGGTCACCAGTGACAAATGCTGCAGGGAGATAAAGTCATAATTGAACTGGAATGTGTGCATTGTATGTGACATAGGATGTCCCAGCCGTTGTGAGAGCCAGGTGATGGAAGAGTTGTGGCAGAAACCCAGATGGCAATAGATTAAGGAGTAAATAGAGAAAGAACAAATAGAGAAAATACTATTTTCCTTTCAAAGAAACTAGTTTTCTTTAATGAATTTGTACTCAATTGTGTGTGTGTGTTTATAGATTAATATTTCTAAAGAAAAGAATCATTTTAGAATGTTTTAGTGATGGAAAGAAAAGTCTATGATGGTCTTATTGGGGCCAATTTTGGAATTTTATCAAGAGTACACAGTCTGACAGACATGACAGTGGCAGATTAGATAGAGGACTATTCAGTAAACTTTCTTGGAAGAACACAGAGTGTAAACAAGGAAGCAGAAGGAAGAAGGCAAGGGGCTGGAAGATGGATTGAGGTTTTGGGGTGAAGTTCTTTAGAACTGTTGGTTGAAGATTGTAGTCTGTTTTGTAATGGAATTCCAAGGTCATAGGTAGGAGATCATCCTCAGAGCCCAAAGTAAAATTTGAAAGAAAGCTTGAGGACTGATAAATTTTCAAAGAAAGTAGGTTCTGTGAGGCAACAGTCTATAGAGTTGGCACAGAGGCAGTTTGAAATAGTGGGGTTGGGGTTATAGGAAAAGATTGGCTTTGTGAAAGTATAGGGGATACGAATATCTGAACATGATGTGCCCTTCATGTGAGAGGTCAGAGGTATGTAGAGATAGGCTATAAAGTGGGGATTACCCATGTTACCCTTCAATATTATCATTTTAAAAACATAAACACAGTTTAAAATTTTATTATGCTGTCTTAGGTCCTTCATCCTATCCTTGTGAGTGCTTTCTGGATCTTGATAATGTTGAACAATACATACATCTTCTTTCCAGCTTTGTGTCATCTGTAAAAATGTTGTGTCTTGGTTCTTGATTAAATACATTGAATAAAACAGAATCAAGGGGAAGGCCATAAGAATACTAACAGAACTCTTTATACTTGCTAGCAATTTTATGCATTGACATTTTATAGGTTATTTTTCTAAAACCATCTTCCTAAGGGTCTCCATTTTTTTCAAAATAAAATCCAAACTCCTTAATATGATGTTCAGATAGGACTCTTCTTGGTTTCTTTTATCTCTTGATTCCTCACTTTATGCCTTTATACCCTTGAAGGAAACAACTATGTCTTTTTGAACATTTTATGCCCAAGATGTATATGGTACATAGCATATCTTTTTCAGTACTTTTTAAAAAATCAATCCTGATTAGTGTTTGAATGTTTTTTGCCTGTAATATTCTTTCCATTTATACTCTTCTTCTAATATGGTAACCATGTATGAGTTGTTCACACTGAATTATTTTATGTTCTTATGCTGGTCTCTGGTAATTACCTCTTTCCCTACTAAGTGCATACAAATTATCCAGTTAAGAATACACTTTAGAATGTTGCTAGGTATGAAAGTCCAACTCATCTCGTTTTAGAATACAAAATCCCCTTTTATGAAATCTAAGGCATTTGCTTAGCTCTGATCTTCTGGCAGTTTTCCCATTCCCTCTGATTTTTTTTTCCCCAGGACACTAGCAGCTGTGATAACAGCTGCAAATTGTTTTAATCGTCTTAGATGTAATGCATCTGGACTTGAGCACATTTTAAAGCTGCTAGACACACTCTTACTCTCTTCCCTACTAAGATTTGTGGTCCATCCTTTGTAGCCTGAATATCATTTTCTTCCAGGGAGGAATAATGGAGCAAAGCAGAAATATAACTATTCTGCTTTTCTCCCCCCATCATCTTCATCAAGTGGTTAACCATTTCTTTGTTTTATTATTAAAAAAAACCTTTAAGACACCACTACCACAGAATTCTTATTTTAGTTTCATTTAAGATATAGAAAATTTTATCAGCCAGGTTGATGGGAGCAAGAGGAATATAAAAGTAAACACAGGATATAATAACCATATATTACCCAAGATCTTCTTGATTGGTGCTGATATTATGACAGATGGAGATCTTGCTATAAGAATGATTTATTCATTATTCTTAAGCAACTCATTTTCAAGTAGAGAGCATTAAAGGCTGATAGTGTTAAATTTCAGTTAACTGTACATCAGCCTTGAAAAAAAAGTGCTGATAATTATTTTGTATGATTTAATTTTATATTATCGACACATCCATCTTTTAGGTCATGTTACTCAACCATAGTTATATGTTAGAATCATCCAGGATTTTGTACTATGTAGCAATGAAGAAGGTGGATTTGTAAATATTTGGAAATTTATTAACATAATAAATTAATTCAATAAAAATCTCTGTTTCAATATTGGTGGCAGTATCTATTAAAACCTCCCTGATTTCTCAATCAGAAAATAACTGTCTTGAGTATTAATTATGTGTATAGATAGTATTGTGTCAGGAGTTAAGGAAACTATATATTATCTTATGTAATACAAAGTCTCTGTTCTGTAATAGATTATATTTTCTTTGAGAGATAAGACATGCTCACAGAAAAGAGCAAAGTAAAAATGTAAGGTAGTTTATTGTATGACTAAGAGTAAAGGAGTGGTAGAAGTAAAAAATGCTGTGAAAGCTATAGGTAAAAGTAGACAAGTTGTGTGAGAAGAGTTGGGTCTGGGTAGGTAGTAGGCCAGGATATGCAGCTTGGGGAGAGAGTAAGTGAGCAAAGGCTTCATGTCCAGAGTAACAATGGAGTATTCTAAACATTTTATGGACAAGATGAACCACAATTGAATGGAAGTTTTATTTTGAATAGCAATCAGAGTGAAGTTGTGGAAGTAACACCCAAATATAGAGGTCTTTGTGTTTTTTTTAAAAGTATAAACAGGGGCCCTCCTTGGTGGCGCAGTGGGTTAAGCAACATACTATGAAGCAAACTGCAGCCACTGTAGCACGAGTTCGATCCCTACTGCCGGCTGGGGAGGTGACCCATATGGCGCAGGCAGACCTCTCCTGCTTGGCCCGCTGCTCTCCTCAGCAGTGTGTTTCAGTCCATCTGCCTGTTCTGCCCCCTGCTCTGTCTGGTGGATTCTCTTACCTTCCCGCACCTCTGGCCTGTACCCCAGTGCTAGTATGCATAAATAAATAAATCTTTAAAAAAAATAAAGTATAAACAATACTTTCAAAACATTTCAAGTGAGTAAATATTTTGTCATCTGATGAACTTACTTTTGCTATTGAGTTTAGAATCTGCAGCATAAACTTGGAAAAGCCCAGACAAAGTTAGGCTCATGACCAAATGGAAGTATTCTTTAGTGCCTGAGCACTAAAATTGTTTTTGTGTCAGTGGTATGTTGGTAAATGTAACAACCAATTTTCTAGGTGGTAAAGCCTTGATTTACAATGTTTGCTAATTTCTGTGGCATAAATACTAACACTATGACCAATTTTAAGCTACCACTAATTAAAAAAAAAAATCCTAAAAATCTAACATTGATTCTTGAGCTACCTATCCAGTGCACCTTGGCTTGTCTTTCTCACTTTAGTTCTCTCATAATGACTTGTCTCTGGAAAGACTGGCATTAATGCATGGATGATTTGCCTTTGAAGGTAAACATTCAGTTTAATCTAAATTTATATAGCTTGTTAAAAATGGGGCATGGGAAAAAAATACTCCCAATAGTTCCGTGTGATAAAATCGAAAGAGTACTTGCATACTTACCCTTTAGAAAAGGTGATTCCAGAAGTCTCTTCCATGGAGGAGGGGGCCCTAGAGTACTTAGTGGGTGGGTGGAGCTCTTCTCACCTTAGTTTGCTGTTGTTTCTAGCAGAATAATTAAGTTTAGAAAGTGTGAATATGTTGACTAAATCAGATTTTGTGCAAGGATGTTTTGTATGTCTCTGGAGGAATCATAGGAAATGACATTCCTTTGATGCTCAGCTCCTTACAGCTCTGCATCCTTTAAGCTTTGGCTTCTGAACATGCACCCTCTCAGTTTCTAAATAAAAGCAGTCCAACAACACCTGCATTGCTTGTGAAAAATCTTCACGAGACTTTAAACACCATCAGACCAGGCCTGATTGCAATCGCCTCTCCACATCCCCCCCAATCATTCACAATGCCAATTAGCTTTGGCCTTCAGCCCTCTTCCCAGCTGCGTGAGCGCCAGCGCGCAGGAGTCCATTTTGAGCACCCAGATGCCACCTGAGTCCTGCACCCAGCTAATGCAAACCTTCCAAGGGCAAAGCCACCATAAAGCCCTTACGAGATGAATCTACATTTCCCTTTTCTTCCCCCCTTCAAAAACAACTTGATGTGTGGGTAGGAAAGCCATTTAGTCAAAAATAAAGGCTAAAATGTTTTTTTCTTCTGATAATGTTCCTGGTTCCGTCACTCAGTATTATGCTTCATAATGTGCCGCGTGCAGCCATTTTGTCATCGCTTTGGGTCATCCTTGCTCACAATTGGTTATTTACTCAGGGGCTTTTGAAATTATTGAGTTGACACATCTGTCAGACGGCAAAAGCAGAAATGCTAAAAGGTCACTTGGAGAGAAACCAGCTGCTCCAGACAAACCTTTCTGCCTCCAAATAGCACAATCATTACAGCCTGGCAGATGGGGCCTCTGCTTTCATTTCACTGCTCCCCTTGCCTTCAGGTATTTAGCTGCGCTACCTCATTGCCAGGTCAGACAGGCCTCCTTGTAATTACCCACACAATAGGCATCTCTCTGCTTAAGAATAACAGCTCCATTTTCTCTAAATAGGAAACCAGTTTCCTCACAGATATGAACTATCCAGTGCTTGCCACAAAGTTTCCTATTAACAGATTAGTTTTGACAGTGGTAAGTATGTTTCTATTCTGCTGCCTTCATTACAGCCTGATACCCGAGGCTTGGTCTGATTTAACAGTTTGGAGGACTTTTGAGGGTGTAAGAGAAGAGGACCTTTAGGGAGTAGGTCTGAGATCCCCTTTATCCTCCTCTTCATCTTTTCTCATCCTCCCCTGGCTCACCTCTCTGTGCACCTGAGGGTGTGTTGGGAGGCACAGAGCAAAAGGTGATGGCTGTTTGTGCTATTTCATGAAGTTTTATTTAGATGACTTTTCAGTTTGTTCCCCCTGATGTCAGAGAACCTGAAAGTCTTTGTGTGTGTGTGTGTATACATATGTGTACCTTTGTTTATAGAAGTGAGGATAATATAAAATAAAAATTTAAAAAAGTACATATAAACAAGCTGATCTTGAGTATCATATAGGGAACAGATTCTTCCATAAAGCAGCTTTTCACAGCTTCTGCTTTGGGAGTCAACTAATGTCAGCAGCTGGAATAATAGTGTTTTAACCTTTCAGAGTAGTAAATTGATAAGCATAAGGCTGTGTCTTGTAAACTTAGTGACCATGAGGGGGTGTTTTATAAACTCCAATTTAAACCCGACTTTTCCCCCTGAAACAGTAATATTATTAGCAATGAGGTAAATGTTTGTCCTCTGTCATTAGGTGATAAGTGAGTAAGTTCATAAAGCACTACCTTGACGTACAAGCACAGGTCAAGGGAGGAAAGAATACGAGCATTTCCCCATAATTACAAATAAGAGTTCTAAAAATCATCACGAATTGAGCAGGTCACAGACCTCAATCCTCTTTCAACCTCTGAGGGCCTTACACATAGATAAGCATGAGCCTGCTGGCTTCATTTGGGAAATATCATCAAAGAGCTTCAAACAAAAAAAGCAGTAACAACTTTCTCTACTAACCCAGTATGACAATCCATCTGTGATACCCTAAAATGTGATGACTTCCCTTCAGTTCCACCCTTGAGTTCTGTTCATTCTGTCTTTTACTTTGAGGGTTATTCTGCACTTGGTTTTAGGTGATGTGGGCTCCAGTGCAAAAAAAAGGAATACTCTACATTGTAATTCCATTGTGCTACAAGAATTCAAAGATGTTTATTAAACACCATGACCTAAATTTAGCTGTGAATCAGGAAATAGTGAGGTTCGGAACTGACACAACCTGTGTCAACATGATCTGCTCTTGGAAATTCTTTTAGGTAAGATAAAGCTGTGAAGCACTAAATAACTTCACTATTTGCTATAGGAAATTCTTGCAAATTAGTTTATCTGGGCAAAGAATTTGGTTGCGTGGGTGTAGCAGCAGGATAGAGGTGGCACTGGAGCAAGGTTCGGGATGGTTCTGGGCAGACGGGTCAAGGAAGGAGAGTCTCTTGGAGCCTTTGGTAGCTTTTCATACTTTATTTAGTAGAGGTGGCCAGGTACATGGCACGCAGGTGTGCCAGGGGGCCGGGAGGCTGGCAGGCCTCCCAGCCCCCAGTGCATCTCACCCTGTCGGCTGCTTCTTTGCTGCTGCTGCCGTCAGTTCTCTCGGTTCGTCCTCACAGTCCTGGCTGTTGGTGCTCGCAGTTCTGGCGTCCTCATGACGCCACCCATTTATGCCCGTGTCCAACACAGGTGCGCCCACTTGTGCATGCCCACCCTGGAATGCTCGCAGCACCACAGGTGTCCATCATCAGAGGTGGGAGGGTGGAAATACCTGATCAACATTTACCCTACAGTGGGCAAACAGTTCTATCAGGATGATAGATTGCCCATCTAGGCAGTAGTTCACTTATTGGATAATAGTTTGTTGCTGCGTGCTTCAAGGCATGAGTGTTGCTGTATCCACTAATCCTAAACTATTATGTCATACACTTTGTCTAATCTCAGTAAATTCTTCATGTTAAATGATCTGCCCTCTTTCTACCCCCTTTAAACCAGATGCCAGATGCCTATAAATGTCCTCTTCTGATCTCCCACCTGTAAAGTCGTGCTCTCCATTATTACAGGATATCTGGTATACTTAACTTTGCTTTGCAAGCAAATGCCTTTTATTTTTCACCGGTCTTTTGAGGATGTGATAGTTAATAAAGTGGACTGGTATCTAGTCTTGAGACAAATCACTACTAAAAGAGAGAACACCCTGGAGATTCCCCAGAAAAGTGCTGATGGAACAGTGTAGGGCCCGGAGGACATGGGGCAGGTTCTCTATGATTCGTGCAGACTGGTAAGGGAGGAGCCTTGGAGCTCTTGGTGGGCTTTTGCAGGATTTTATTAATCTTTCTGCATCAGAGATGACCAGGTACACAGCAGGCAGGGAGGCCATGGGACTAGGAGGGTGGCAGGTCTGCTAGCCCCTGACAAGTCTCACTCTCTCTGGGCTCTCTAGCCTCTGCTTCTGCTCTGCTGCTGCTCCTGCCTCTGCTCTCCTTCTGCTTGTGATGTCCCTGTGACACCGTCCTATATGCCCTGTGTCTCAGCCCAGGTGTGCTCACATACACATGCTCACACCCTACCTCAGGTGCCTGCCATCAGGCACGCGTGCAGGACCGCAGGTGTCCTTCACTGACACTAATGGTGGGAGGGTAGAAAACCTGATCATTTTAATTTACCCTACAAGCAGTAATTCAGAACATGAGTGGTGGGAGAATTACAAGGCAGATTTAAGATATTTAAATATTCTACTAGAGTTCCCAGAGAAAGTGGTAGAAAAATAGACTTTCTGTGATTCAGGGGACAAGAGTTGGAGTAATACTTTTAATATTAAAGAATAATTGTCTTTGAGATCACCTGCTGTTGAAACCTGGGGCCATATTCATTTTTTAGGCAGAAAGGACATTTTCTAGAGCTATGGAAGAGTGAGAAAAACCTGTGGGAGGAGGTGGTGGGAAGGGAAAGCGTATGTAAGGGGTAGTTTGCGTGTGGGGTAGATCTTGAAGAAAGGGCAGAATATCTGTGTGTGTGCACACACGTGCTTTTATATAGTGTGTGGAAATGGGTAGTGAGAACATTTGGAATAGAGCAGGGTGAGGGAGGTACTGTAATGAAGTGGGTAGGGAATGAGCATATGATTCAAAGGATTGCATTGGAAATATAATTCTACCACTTAAAATTGGATAGATAATCATGGGCAAGTTGCTTAACCTCTCCAAGTCTCATCTCTAAAATGAGCATAGGATAGCTACATTATTAGGTTGTTATAAAAATGAGAGACTATATGTGAAGTGGTTAGAAAATTATATGGATACACTCACATTATGTGGATAATATAGACTCATAGGTAATGGCTATTATCATCTCAGTATTATTATTATTATCTAATATAAATAACAGAAAAGAGAATGAAAACAAAACTCAAGAGTTTATTCTGGGAAATCTTGAAATTTGAACTATGCATTCAAAAATATAAAAAACAATTCTGGCAAGTCTTGAATTGGAAAATTCTTGAATTTATTTTAAAAATATATTCAGCAGGCAAGCAGAAGCCCATGAAAGACTTTTGAGCAGGGGAGTGATCCAAGTTAGACCCGTCAGTGAGCTAATAGCAAAGTGAAGAGGGTGGTGCTTCTAATATTAGAAAAAAGGAATAAATGCAGGAGAGAGTGTGAAAGGATTTATGAGGTAAAATTTCCTTTTGTCCTTTCTACTCAGATGTAGGGTCAGAGAACTATCAGGTCTTTCCACCCTCCCACCACTGGTATAATGATGGACACCTGCAGTGCTGCATGCATGCCTATGAGGGTATGTGCAAATGGGCGCACCTGAGTTCGGACACAGGCTTATATGGGCAGTGTCATGAGGACACCAGTACTGACCAATGTGAGCAGCAAGACCAGGAAGAGAGTAGCAAAGCAGCTGAGAGGGTGAGATGCGCCAGGGGCTCGGCACCCATGCCTGCCATGTACCTGGCCACCTCTGACAATAAAAAGCATAAAAGCCATCGAGGGCTCCAAGACTCCTTCCTTTATTCCCCCTGCTAAGAACCATCCTGAACTTGCTCCCTTACGCCTTCCTGCAGCTACATCAGGCTAAACAAATTAGCATAGAACTCTAAACCCTTACTCTAAAGAACATCAAATGCATTTTAGTCACAACTTTAAAACTGACTTCTCATGTAGTATCAGTTTATGCTCTAATAGGCCCTGCTATTTGACACCTGATCCCAAAACACAGAGAATGTGTAGTGCGTCTGAACTCTGTCCAGTTGAAAATATATTTACATTGCTTAAGAAGTGATGGTGGGGGCCTCCCTGGTGGTGCAATGCACTATGAAGCAAACTGCAGTCACTGCAGCATGCTTTCGATTCCTGCCGCCAGTCAGGGACGCGACCCACATATTACAGCAGACCTCTCCTACCTTGCCCGCTGTTTCTCTCAGCAGTGTTTCAGTTGATCTGCCTGTTCTGCTCCCCACTCTGTCTCTGGTGAATCCTCTCACCCCCCTGCACCTCTGGCCTGTACCCCAGCTCTTGTGTGCATAAATAAATAAATCTTTGAAAAAAAAAAAAAAGAAGTGATGGTGGGCTTACAGCTCCTTAAGGAGTAGAGAGTGTTGCTAAGTTTTACCTCAGTTTTGCAAGTCCTAACTTTAGTGTAACTTTCTTTGTTGTCATATGGGTAGCTAAATTGGATGCATTCTCCTTTCTTTTGAGTTCATATCAATTTGGGAAGGAAGCATTAATGAATTCACTGAATGTAGTATTTTTTGAATCAGCTCTTGCCATGCTTTATCTATTGCTATTCAAATTTATTTAATTACTAGGCTTTAATTCGCACTAAACAGGAAAGTCAGGATTCAGAGCAAGCATCAGGTGACACTAATGTTAGCCTAATTGGTCAATCTGTGTTAATTATCAGGTAACTTGGCTAAATAATAAAGCCATTCACAGACAAGGACAAAGTGATTTTAAAAGTGTCTCTTTAACAAGCCTCACTTCTCTAGAACAGTCTCAGCCTTTAGACCCATAACCTGTTATTTACAGTGACTCTTGTTAGACATCCTATTTTTAGATGGAGGGTGACAATTAAAGATCAGGGTTTAAGGTCAAAAGATATAAATCAGAGTTAGCAGAAGTCACGTAAGGGAGGGGGTCAGCTTCAAGGATTTGGATGATAGAAAGGAAGTGAAGAACATAATGTGTTTTATTCTTAAACAGGCCCTGGAAAGACTGAATAATTTAAATTGAAACCACCTTTAAAACTAATCCCTCAATTTGTTTTCTATTTCTTTGAAGAATGACATTGCAATTTTTATTGGAATAGCGTTGAATCTGTAGATTGCTTTTGGTAGGATGGCCATTTTGATGA
>JAGFMF010011568.1:16671650-16750008 GCA_019455555.1 Galemys pyrenaicus | reverse complement strand
ACGAGGGACTGAGGTGATGGTGCACTGGTGAGATGGTGATGGGGAATATATGGGGATTACAATTAATGGCAAGTATATGTAAATTTTAAAATATTTTATTAAAAAAATAAAAAAATTAAAAAAAAAAAACTAATCCCTAAAAAGTAACAGTCCTTTCCCAATTGGGACCCTATTTTGTATATGGTGTGATTTTCGGATTCTTTTACCTAAAGTACTGCAAGTATTTTTCCCATGGTACTAATTATTCCTCAGTAATACTTGCCTAGCTTTACAATTAAGCTGGAAAAATCTTAGGTCACATCTGAACTTTCTTATATGGTGAAGATAGTAAGACCAGAGTGGATAGTGTATCTGTAGGTCCAAATGGTTAAGTGGAAGTCCTAGAGCATAGTCATCCTGGAAGTCAATAGAAAAGGGTGGTTAGAAGGTGCCTTGTTTTGATTTCTTGCTCCAGAGTAAGATTTCTTGCTCCAGAAATCACCACTTCTAACTTTAGTTCTTAAGACTGTTCAAACAGTGGGTCAAATAGAAAATGTTGGTTAGAAGGTGCCTTATTTTGATTTCTTACTCCAGAGTAAGATTTCTTTCTCCAGAAATCACCATTTCTAACTTTAGTTTTTAGGACTGTTCAGAATATTTTTATATTTTATTTCTTTATTCATTCTTTAAAAAAAAATGATTTGAAAACTTACAACCTAAAAAGACTCTGGAACACTGAATTATTTGCTAATATATTCCCTATAGCCAGATTTTTATTTTTAATTTATTAATTTGAAACCTCAAAATAACATATAATTAATTTATTAATTCTTCCACCCCATCCTCTGATTATCTTTTGTTTGCTGTTTATCCTGAAATGAGTTGGGAGAGTACATGGAAGACAAGTAAAAACCAAAGATGGTGGAAGGGCAGGTGCCCAAAGATGAATCTTTACTGTGTTGTGGCTGCCATTGTATGGAGTTGTAGGACAGGGAGGAAGGTGTTAATTGGCAATTTCTGTTTTTAGAGTTAGGATGGAATTGTGGGTTTTATGCAGCGTTTCCGTTCATAGGGTAGAAAGCTGAACAATTATTAATTCTGAATTTATAACCTGTGTTGAGTATAGCAGAATGATCAATGAATAAGAAGAAGATTAGCAAATTACTGAGAGAGAAAATGTGTCTTCTCTTTCATTAACATGCTGCCATAAGCAAATCAAACAGAACTAAAACATATATGCATTGAAGACTGTACTGCCCAAGAGATTATCTAGACCTACTGTTTAAACCACACATGAATTCAGATAAATTGTGCATTAGATTACACAAAACCTTCTTTTAGACTTAAAAGTATTCCTCTTCCTTTCTATGGTGGGTACATCTAAGAATGACTGATGACTTTACTAAAAATCCTCTCTCTGATTTTATTTAATCAAACAATTAATTTATGCTTACCTTTGACCTTTTCACCCATTTTATCCACTCCACTCCCTGCCTCTGACAATCACCAATCTGTTCTCTGTATTCATGAGTCTTTATTTTTTTCAATTTTGCATATAAATGAAATCAAATGGTAGTTTTCTTTCTGTCTGCCATATTTCATTTAGCATAAAGTCTTGAAGTTTCATCCATGTTGTTGCTGAAAATATTATATACACCAGCTGAAGTCCAAACTGGTTATTCTGTAGACAGTATACAGACAGTAGTGATTATTGCCCATGCACTATAGTATGTGTTTTCATAATATGAGCCCTTCAAATTGTGACTTAGACATCAGCTCTTGTCTTTATTTATTTTTTAGTAAACATGGGAGAGCAAAAATTTATGTTTATTATGTAGCAGGACTTAATGAAAGTCACCTATCATTATTAGCCACTTGGTTAACTTGAGTATGTCTCCAATATTTTGAGTGCCAGCTATTTCTGACTCTGAGGTGTATGGAGTCAGTCTCCTAAAAAGGGTCAGATAGGCTTTTCTTAATATGCCCAGAGCAGATCTCTGGTCATGTTAGTATGGGAATTCGAGGTCATGGGTACCCTGACAGCTTTGGGAGGTCTGTTACCATTAAATGATTGTTTTGGGTTGAGGGCAGTGAGTGACTCAGATTCAAAGAGAAGCTTCTGTCCTTGCTTAAATCCTTGACCTTCCCTAATGGAAAAGAGTTCATTATATCCTAAGCTTTTGCTATTTTTCTAATTGAAGAAGCAATCACTGCTCTCCCTTTTATAAGTTTGAAGAATGGGATTTTTGGAAGGGAGTCCTCATCCAGTTGTAGATTTATCAGTGAGCACGTCTTTTCTAAGAATCTCATCTTGATTCTCAGAGTGAAGATGAGGTAATTTCCTCTTTTCTGTCATGTGAAGTCCTCTCTATCCCTCCTCTCCCCACTCCCGGGGTTGATACTTAAAGTCCCTAAACACAGGATCAATGTGCCTGATCTATTCCACTGTTCTTTAGAATTTATAACCACGTAAAATCTCCATACGTGCTATTAAATCGATGGTTTTAACTGTTAAACTGTTAGATGCTGTTTTGATTACTCATCCAACTGGGGAAAACACAGAGAGGCGGGGATTCCCCAGCACACCAACAGTGATACAGTTGGGGAGTATACTAGAGATTAGACTTCACATTGTGATGATGTGTCTCCAATAATATCTTGTGTATGGAAAACCATAAGTAAGGTGTTTTCATGGTAAACTTAGAGCAACTGTGATAGTAGAGAAATAGCTGGAGATTTGATAGGTTAGCTGTGGAGATCACAAAATGAGATTCCTTAGTTAAGTTTGGCCATTGAGGGCCTCCCTGTTGACACAGTGGTTGACCACCGCACTGACAAACATCCGCTGCACAGCAGCCTGAGTTTGATCCCGGGACCCACATGGCACAGCAGACCTCTCGTGCCTCTCCCTCTTTCCCCTCAGCAGTGGATTTCAGTCTGCCTGTTCTGCTCCCCACTCTGTGTCTGGTGAATCCTCTTATCACCCAGGACTCTGGCCTGTACCCCAGCTCTTGTATGCATAAATAAATAAATCTTTTTTTTAAAAAATAGTTTGGTTATTGGTAGCTTTAGTTAGCCAGGAGATTATTGGTATAAAATAAATTTGAATTTTTAAAATTAGGGCATGTACTTTTATGTTTTCCATAATTCTGACTACTCTCTGTTAACATTTAACTGCCTTTTCCCTAGAGATATTTGAATTTGTTAGCGTTGATTAGAAACATTTTTGAGAAATCTATTAAAAGGCATTGTAAGGGGATTGGATCTCTGTGTGTGTGTGTGTATTGCATATAGTTATACATTATTATTTTTTGCTATTGGGGTCCAGATTTCAAAATAGCAGTGCTTCAATAAAGCATCCCAACTAAAAAGAACTAAAGGCAAATTCTACGGAACCTTTCTCTGTGTCCATAGTGAAAAATAATTATCTCTCCCTCCTTTTTTTTATAAAGTAGTCTTCTATTTAATATTACCCAAACTGGGCATCTGCTCTTAGGGGTTGGCTCTCCTCTGAAAACCTGTGCACTTTGGGTTATGCGAGTTGGTCCCATTAGCAAAGAGTGGAACATGCTCCTGTCCAGAGAATTTTGAACACTACCTAGAGTAAATGAACACCTTCTGGCTGAATGAAGAGACTCAGACTTGCTATGTAGACCCCTATCCATTAAATACCTATTAGACACAGTTCTTTTGCTTTTTAGTGGCCTGGGACAAGTCTGTTTTCTTTTCTAATATCCTAATATGGGATAGTCTGTTACAGTGACTTCGTTGTTTTGGTGTTCCTAATGATAAGGAACAGGAAGAAAATGTTGGATAAAATTGGACATGGTGCTAAGATTGAAAATAGAACTTCCAAGAATTTACATAATAGTTTGTGTAGTCAGAAACCATAGCAGGAAATGTGCTCAAGAGGAGGTGGTAGCTGCAAAAATAAAATATGGACCGGACCATGGAAGATCAATCCCAGAGCAAATAAGCCCTTTATGGAGACAGACCCTTTACGACAAGGGTCTTTGTGGCCCAGAGTCAATTAGTGCACTTAACTCTGTGGGGATTTGAGCTTTTGCTTCTAGCTTCAGTTGCTTGGTTGCCCCCTTGTTTCCAGAGTTAGGAAGGGCCTGTTGAGCACTTGTGCTTATTCTTCAGAGTGCCTGCCACACCTCTGCCCATTCCGTCCTTCCTCTCCACCTTGTATTCTAGAGAACTGCTATGGATCGCAAACTGCAAAGTTTTAAGGTAGATTAAAAATTAGAAGCTCCTACTTTTCCAAAGCGTATAGTGGAAGAGAGAAAATCACTTATTGGCATTAAAATAAAAACAAATGCAAAGAACTATGAGAGAAAGAAGGAGGGCTCTTTCTCTGATAATCGTATAGCAAAATGTTTTTACAAACATTATATTTCTGAACCTTCCATTTTCCTGTGATGTGGGCTGTCTTCTTTTTTATTGAGGTGTGAGGAGATGAAAGCTTAGAAGGGAAAGAAGAAACAGAATATGGATGATGAAAGAACCCTAAGTGCACTAAGATTGAGGGAAAAAAGGGTTAAATAAAAGAAAAATTATTCTCCATGTTTGAAATAAAAGGGAGAATAAATATGCCTACATCTAGATGATTTAATGTTAAAATGATGGAATCAGAAATTATGATTCTATTTAATTCCTATATTCACTAAAAAAGCAGAATCCATAAAGTGTTGATTCTCTGAAAAGACACCTTTGAGAAAACAAAGCAGTAAGGAAGATAACTGTTTTAATGGAAAGAGGGCAAAAGTGGGATATTTATAAAGCTTTTAGGGATCTGGTTTAAGGCAGATCTTTCAGTGTGGGGGCCTGATTAGGCCGGGGCAAAGTTATGATGTAATTGTTTTAGATTAATGGCTAGGTGGAGTTTGAAGGATAAACAATTGTGTAATGAGTCTTATTGGGAGGTCTGTTGTCTAGGGAAGGCTATTTACTCTGATTAGGGTAGGAGAATTGCTCTTTTTTTTTTTTTTTTTTTGAGAAATGGATGTTCAAGACATTCCTGAATCAAAAGATAATACAAGTTTATTTTTTTTTGGCAAAATCTTATGGAATAGTAAAGTCATATTAATGCAGACAGGTGAATAGTCAATTCATGCCAATATCGACAGTGTTGCTTCATGAATTTCATTCTCAAGCAAGCAGGAAAAGTGAAAAATACCATTAAGAGTGAACAGAAGTTCAAATAAATAAGGCCAATAGAATGAAACTGCTTACATTTGAAAGGTGTTCAATTCTTGACAACACTGAAAATTTGTATCTACAGATGTTTACTTATAGACATTTAAGCTTGTAGATGTTTAGATGTTTTCTCAGATTTGTTGCCAGTAATCCAAGACAAACTAAAGAAAATATGAGGGAGTGGAAGAATGCCAGAGAAGAATGTTTGGATTTTCAAGAAGAAAGCATGGCTTGGTCTGGTTCACGTTAATATTATATAAAATTCTGGGCTGCATGGAGAGGTGCCCTATGTGATGGATCACTTACATATGCTATGTACTGGAAATTTGATGGTGAGAGAAGTAGAGATGGTGTTTCCCTACAAGTCCTGGTAGTTCTTACTTCAAAATAAATTCAGAAACTGAACCATTTTTAAAAGCCCATTTCTACTGTGTTATCTTGGCTGTAGCCAGCATATCCTTCTATAGTCTCTGGGTCACAGTACAAGTAGCATAGCTGATCTCATGCCTTTACTCTTGTCCTCCATGGTCCATTCTCATCATGCCACTTGGAGTGATCTTTTAAAATACCTTTGAAAATTCCCAACTCAAATCCTATTATGCAACCTTTCAAAACTTTCCAAAGGTGCCATCTCAGAGTAAAGTTCACAATCTTTACATGGAAACAAAACAAAACAAAAACAAACCAACATCTTTACATGGACCTAAAATTTCTACAAAGAGAATCTATGTGATCTGACTCCTTGATTCCCCCTTGACCTTCATTTCTTGGTACTTTCTATCATGTGGATTCTGTCCAGCCATTCTGGTGTCTTTCTTTTACTGTAAATGTCAAGCAATATCCTGCATCATAACCTTTGACCTTGATGTCTCTGTGCCAGGAACACTTTTCCCTTACTTCCTCCAGGTCTCTCTTCAAATTTCCCTTTACAAATGCTTTTCTAATAACGCTAGATAAAAAGATACTTCTGCTGTGGTATTTCTTGGCCTGGTTGTCATATCATGTTAATATTTTGTTTTGACTTTTATTCTACATAAAATGAGAAACTATTTCAGAGTTTTAAGCAAGGAGTGACATATTAACTTATGCTTTAACAGGATTTCTATAGCTGCTGTGTTAAACTGAAAAACACAGAACAAGTCAGGAAACAGGCAGTTCACTTAAGAGGCTATTGTAGTAATCCAGGTAACAGGTGATGGTGGCTCAGATCAGGACAGTTTTTATGGGAAACGAAAAATAATTTTGAGAATTTTGTTCTCAGTCCTCTAAGTAGAAAGATGCTATGTATACATTGAAATAAGGAAGACTTGTGGGTAGAGAAAGCTTTGGAGGGAAGATTAATTTTTACATATTGGTTTTGAGATATCAATTAACCATCCAAATGTGGGTATTGAGTAGCAGTTGGATATATAAACCTGGAGCTCTGGAGAGAGGTCTCAGTGTTTGGTATAAATCTGAATACTTGTGACATATAGGTGGTATCTTAGCTTGGGTTTTCCATAGAGCAAGGACTAATATTGGTAGGAGGTGTAATTACAGAGTGTTGAAATGAGGGACATGAGGAAGGAGAATTAAAATGAGATGTGTTATCAATTTGGTTGCCCCTAAATGATATTACTTAATCTCCTGGGACTGTTGTAGAAAGTACCTTTTAGGGCAGTTTTCTTGGGGACTGTGTTAGTCATCTCAGGCTTCCATAACAAAATACCATAGATTAGGTTGCTTAAATAACAGAAATTTGTTTTCTAACATTCTAGAAGTTGGAAATCTGAGATCAGTGTGCTAGCATAGATCAAAATGTTTTTGATTTTATTGATAGTATCTGCTCAGCATTCTCCGATTGCCTTCTCATTGTGTCCTTATATGACAAAAAGAAAGTTCTGGGGTCTCTTTCTCTTTTTATAAGGGCATTAAATCTATTGGAATGGGACCTCATTCTGTGATCTCATTTAATCTTCTTTACCTGCACAGAGGCCCTGTCTCTAAATACAGTCACATTGGAGATTAGACCATATGAGTTTTAGGGGTATACCACTCAGTACACAGAAAACTCTGGACCTCTAACATTTATGCTCTTCTAGCTTGGAAAATGCATTTATTCAGTGCAACAGTCCCAAAAGTCTTAACTCATTTCAGCATCAAATCTAAAGTCTCAACTCTCATCTAAATATCATCTAAATCAGATATGGGTGAGAAGTGATACATGATTCATACTGAAGCAAAATTCCAGAGCAGAGAAAGAAGGGGGGCAGGGAGATCTATTCACAGACCCCAATTTACCTTTGACTAAAGTCAGACCACCAGACTATACCATCTTCTGAACTCTTGCTTAGTACAGTTTTTGATGCCCAGAAGGGCCTGTAGCATCTGAGAAGCCTAGATTTAAGGTTAAAGCATACAGTGTGCATGAGGCAAGCTTTGTCAGGTTGTGGGAAAATGAAGTTGCTTGGTGCCCATATATAGCTGATTGCTGTAGTGTGGCTGGAACAAGGGACCCAGTGCAGGATTAGTTAGGAAACTTTCCTCATTGCCTCTCCTATAGTCAACCTAGAATAATTATGTTTAATGTTTTTTTCTCAATATTAGGGTGTTAGAGTTTATTTTAATATGGAACAAGAAATTTTATTCTTCAGTTAAAAGTTTGAGTTGTAAATTCATATTTAAGGAAATACATTGGCCAAAATTCATCACAGTTAAGAGTAATCAAGAAATTATGATAAAATTATCTAATAGCAGATTCTAATGTGATGGGAAGAAGAGGAAAGTAAGATAAGGACACTGTAAAGGGGAGGAACATTTTGTAAAGAAGATAATGTAGAAAAGAGAAATGGAATTCAGTGGGTAAATTTTTCTTTTTAAGGCTATAGACTTTTTTTTTTTTTAAGATTTTTAAATTTATTTATGCATGCAAGAGGTGGGGTATAGGCCAGAGGTAGAGGGTGAGAGAATTCACCAGAGACAGAGCAGAGAGCAGAACAGGCATATCAACTGAAATACACTGCTGAGGGGAGCAGCAGGTGGGGCAGGAGAGGTCTGCTGCGCCATGTGGGTCCCCCTGGCCAGGGATCGAACTCACACTGTAGCAGCTGCGGAAGCTCCACAGTGCGGTGCTCAACCCCTTGTTCCACCAGGAAGGCCTTCCGTGGGTAAATATCGAGTGCTTTCTGTTTGCTGGTCTTTACTTAGTCACTGGTGTACAACAGATTACAAAACAAACTAAATCCCTGTGCACTTGGGTCAAGTTGGAGAAAGGGTCAGATATTAAACAATCATGTAAAAAATAATGTCAGTGGGGATAAATTCTTCAAAGAAATGTAAAACAGATCAGGAATAAAGACAACAAGGAGAGAGTGTTATTTACAGTAATCTATCAGAGAATGTTCTAAAATAAGATAGAGATAAAAAGACATTGAGAGAAGGTGCCATGCCAATACAAAAATTGTTCTACACGGAGAAAATAACTGTGTAAAGGCTGACTAAGGAGCATACTTACCATATTCAAGGAACAGGAAGACCAATGTGTTTTGAATGGAATGAGATAGAAAGAAAAGGGAGGAGATGAGTCAGAGAATGGCCTTGTGATGGAGGGGAAAATAAAAAAGACCCCAAACCTTTTTTCTCTTTTTCACTGGCTGCAAGATGGTTTACTTATTTTCCCACAACCAGCATCCCTTCTGTGCCTTCCTTCTACTCTCCTTCCTAACCTCAGAGTCCTCTGATGTTTATTATTATCTGCTAGTTTTTGAAAGTGTTTTATGTTATCAAAGTGACTGCTATGTGAATGTCCAGTGTTTATTTTTATTGGTAGGACTTACTTTGCTGCACATAAATCTGTCAAAATCCCTCCATTTTGTTGAATATGACTGCAGTTCATCCTTTCAGTGGCTATATAACACTCTATGGTGTATTTATACCTGATCTTCATGATTCAGTCATTCTTTGATGGGCATTTAGACCATTTCCATATCCTAGCTATTGTAAAAATTGCTGCTATGAACATTGTGGAACTTATTTTTCTGTTGTTGATAATTTCATATTCTCATATATATGGTCAAGAGTGGGTTTGCTGGGTCGTATGGTATTTCCATTTTTAGTTTTTTTAAGGTAAATGTATATTGCTTTTCAGAATAGTTGCACCAGCTCACTTTGCCAACAGCAGGTTAATAGAGTTATTTTCCCCCACATTCTCTCCAACACTTATGGGGGGGGGAGCTTTTTAATGTGTTCCATTCTCATGGGTGCAGGGTGGTATCTCATTGTAGTCTGAATATGCATCTCTTTTATTAGAAGTGATAATGAATCAAGCACTGTACAAAAATGAACAATGATGTAAGAAAATAAAAAAGTGATGGTGAATATTTTTAATGTCTTTTGGTCTTCTGGATATTGTCTTTGGTGAATCATCTGTTCATATCTGCTGCCATTTATTAATTGGGTTATTTGGTTTTTTATTGTTGAACTGCATGAGTTATAATATATGTTGGATATTAGTCCCTTATCAGTTATATATTGTGTGACTATTTCTTCTTATTCACTGCTTATCATTTAATTGTCTTGTATTTTATTTTACTGTATAGAAGCTTTTTAAGTTGAGGTACTACCAAGTGTTTATTTCTGGTTTAATTCCCTTGTCATAGGGGTTGAGTCACCAAAAATATCTTTACTGTATTGTTGGTACCAGAGAACATATCATTAATGTTTTCTTCGATATATTTTATTGTTGACAATTTTATATCTAAATATTTAATCTTTCCGGAGTTTATTTTTTGTAGATGATTTTAGTGAGTAATCCAACTTCATTCTTTTATGTTTTGATATGTGCTAGAAAAATTCACCAAATTCACTAACGCTGTTATACTCATGGTTGCAGTTTATTACAGGAAAAAAAAATATGTATGAAAAATCAGTTAAAAGGAAGACGTACATAGAGAGGAATCTTAGTGGGCTCCAAACACAAAGTTTCTGTTGTGCTCAGAATGTGTGACCCTCCTGACATCATGTGAAACGACATGTGTAGAATATTGCCAACCAGGGATGTGCACCTTCTTTGATGTGCAGAGTCACTGTTGGAATTTAACAAATAGGCATGATTGATTAATACCTTTTATGGCTGACCTAAAGCACCTATCCTAAGTAACAGAGTTCATCTTTCTGGCATTGATAGCTCCCACCCTAAGTCTTTTGGGTATTATTACCAGACCCAACCATATCTCTACTCATTTGGTCCCAGATTCTTCACCAGTCACAGATTGCTTAATTCAGGGAACAGATAGGACATAACCAACAGGGAAGCATTGCTGCATTATCTAATTCAGCTTTCACAACCTTAAGTCAAAGATTCTGATTTTCCTTTGGGTGTTGTGTCCACTCTCAGAGGGTTAAGAACCCAGAAAGGGAAAGATGATGACACCCCCCCCCACCACCACCAAACTCCAAAACTGGACTACAGGAAAGACAGTATCTGCTGAATTCTGTACTTGTTGGTGGGCAGAACTGGTAGGAAATGATAGTTCAAGTAGATCTCTTTGTTAATTCATTTTAATAGTGAAGACTAGTCCAAGAATAGAAAGTGGACAATGCCTGCTTGCTATTAAGGCAGGAAAGGAGCTAATAAGGCATTCCAGAAAAGAATAAATATTTTGGTTTAATCAGTGGAGGTCATCTTCTAGGATGGGCTCAGTTAATAGATGTGGCAGTTGGCATTTTCAATGAGTCTGAGATTGCCATGTGCACAGTCAGGAAAACCAGAAAGTAGCTGATAGGCTGGTCATAGTACAGGCAGTCAAGAGGGCAGGAGAGCCTCTGAGAGAGGAGCTGGAGTGGTGGGGTGGCTTTGAAGAGGAAGCCAAGAGTCTATATTTGATCTAGGAGATAAAAGGACAAAGTGGTTGAGCAGTTCACATAAGAATTAATTTCCAAGGAAACAGGATACTTAGCAAATTGTCTCTTTTCCTGAATTGACAGATATGATAGGAACTATAGTAATACATCTCAAAGGATGAACAGTTTATTCCCAGGGGTACTTTATTTACTGCAAAGTAAATCTCACTGAGAACCCGGCTGGAAATATCTTTTCATTTACTATACTCTCTGCTTGCCTTGCCTTTAATAGAAAACAAGCCAGAATGTTCTCAAATAAAACTAAAGCTAAAACTAGTGAGTTCCAGAGGAACATTTATAACAATAATTGCAGACAGAGAATCATTCTTTCAGGGATTGTGGTTCCCTGGCCTCCACACTGAAGTGGAAGAGAACACTACCACATAATAATAGGACTGATGTATTCTATAAAATTCAGAGATAGTCATATGGACTCAGGGGCAAAGGATATGTGGAAAGAAAGAAAATATCCAAGAGAAAGATATTTTTATAATGTATGAAGATCTTTCAAGAAATATGTTCAACAATTCATTAACTCACGATTAGCTATAACTTGATTCTTAATTTTTCTTTTATTTTTCTCCTTCTTCAGCACCAAACTCATGTCCATTGATGCCTCTTCAACCTAAATAACTCCAGTAACTCCTAGGCGGCGATCAAAAGCAGAACCACCTCTAGGAGCACTGGATAATGTTTTGTCTTATTGTCTTATTATTATTATTATTGAAATAAAGCTGGTTTACAACATTAAATATGATATAGGGGAATAGGCTCACACCTTCAGAGGTATGTTACCACACCATACTAACCACCAAAGCGCCTGAAGTCCTCCACCATCGCCCACTGGACCCCACTTTTTTGTAAAACTAGCGGAATGATAATGATGAATGCAAACAGCCACAAAGAGATAAAAGCACATGTGTAAAGTGAGTGTCTTCTCTTTACGTGATAAGATTCATTGGCATGTACTAGTGGCTTGGTGCAGAATGGAGACCCTCCCTTTTTAACTGAAATCAGGGAGAGAAGCTCCTGAAGTTGTTCTGATGGGTTTGAAGGTATCAGATGGCTTGCCTGCTTCAAAATATTTCCTCTCCAGATTTGTTCTTAAAGTTTGAAAGAAACTTTTCATACCATTAAAATTATTTCTTGGAACCAGGATGAAATAACTATCTCTGACTAAGCCAGGATATGAGGCCATTAGATCATGTCGCAGTAGTGAATGAATGGGGTAACTACAGTGTGATTGGACTTCTTCCTTCTCTTTGTCATAATATCTATGAAGAAAACAGCCCCAGAGAAGTGGCTCTGAGAGGGGATGAGTAGGTTTTGATGGGCAAGCATGGGTCTAGAATATGGATGAACACCTGTTAAGACCTGTTGAACATGGCAGAAGATGCTGGTTGGGCACAGGGATTCATGCAGACACTAAGTTTTGTTGAGAATAAACAAAGGAGAAGGAAAATGATAGATGAAAAGAGGGATGTTTGTGGGATAGATATTTTCTACTGCATAATTTTTCAATTTCTCACCTAGGTATATCACTTATTTCTTGAACAAACCATCTTACTTTATGAGTTTTAGTTCTAGTAATTCCTCTAAGATGTGTGTTTGTAACTCACAGACTTTATTTTTTAGAACAGTTTTAAATTTACAGAACAATTGATGAGGTAATAAATGCCACTACCCCTCCCCTCCAGTTCACCTGTTATTACCATCTTGTATTAGTGTGGTTCATTTGTTATAATAAGTCAACTGATATCAATGCATTATTGTTAAAGACTACAGTTTATAGTAAGTTATACTTTTTGTTTTGTATAGTTCCATGATCTTTTTGGAAATGCATAGTGTCATGTATCATACAGGATAATTTCACTGCCTGAAATTTTCCTGTGTTTCATCTATTCTCCCCCTCTCTTTTTAAAAAAAATATTTATTTATGCATACAAGAGGTGGGGTACAGGCCAGAGTTGCAGGAGGTGAGAGGATTCACCAGACAGAGTGGGGAGCAGAACAGGCAGACTGACTGAAAAACACTGCTGAGGGGAGCAGCGGGCGAGGCAGAAGAGGTCTGCTATGCCATGTGGGTCCCTTCCCTGGCCAGAATTCATGCTGCAGTGGCTGTGGTTTGTTTCATAGTATGTTGCTTAACCCACTGCGCCACCAGGGAAGCCCTCCCCGCCCTTTAATTGAATAAAACAGCTAATGGAATAGTCAACTAAATGTACATATCTGCACATAATAGGTGGACATATAAGCATGTAAGTACATTGTATCATCATGTGTTTACAGATACACAATTTTATATAGACGTGACACAGTTTCCTACTAACTGTATTCAAACTATCTCTGGTTAAATAAGAAGCTATGTATATATAATTATTTCACTTTGTGTCTGAGGTATTTTCTTTGATAGGACAATGTTATCATCTATCATTAAACCTATGGAAAGCCAAACTTATCACCTTGACACCATGATCATGAAACTTAAGATGTTCTTGTAAAGGTTGGATGTCATAGCAACCGCTATTATATATGAGGATCCAGTGCTGCTGAATTTCTCTTAATATCAGGCACAATCTGCAAATTTGCACTGTAATGAATTAAAAGTTATTCAAGTGGAATGATTTTATATTGTGTACCATTAAGTCATTAAATTTGCTTGTCCTGATCTTCCTTTAGTGTCGGTTTTTTTTTGTTAGTGTAATAGAAATGGTATCTATTTATGGATACCATATTGAAATAGCTCAATGCATTATTTATTGATTTTTTTGATTTTGATAGTTAAATTTAAATTTTGATAGGTTTAGGTCAGAGGAGAATGTATTCTAAGAATTTCTTTCTCCTATTCAGTTGATTAAAGATGCTTGCTTGGTGCATTTCGGCATCTGACTGCTGTGTAATCTGTCATGATGCCAACGAGCTGGTGTGGAAGTATAGACATGTGGCATAAGTGATTGGCCCATCCACAGTGCTCTCTAATTATCTTGTGGGTTGACCCTGAATCTTCTACACTTGGGCTGAGTGGAACCAAGAACTAGTTGTTCAAAGGGAGGATCTAGGAAGGGTGGGTGCCATAGTGCTTTACTACTCACAGAATAATCAGACGGCCAGAAAATCCATCGTATGGGAATTTTTCAGAAATGTGGAATTTCAGGGCTCTCTGCAGCTCAACTGTATCCGGATTTGCTTTTAATTATGATCTCCAGATGTTCTGTGTGGTCAGTAAAGATTGAGAAGTACTGGCTTAATGGTTAAGAACATATACTCTGGGTAGGAAGGACATGGATTTGAATTGTGTGGTTCTACTACTTGTTGGTGGGCATTAGACAAGTTCCTCAGTTTTTGTTTGTTGATCCCTTAATGTGAGAATCACAATGTACTTACTTTTTAATACCATAATGACATAATGGATATAAAGTGTCTAGCACAGAGCTTTACCAGTAGTGCTTGTGTCACATGTAGTTAAAACTGGTGGGAGAGTGAATGCCAAATTAAGTGAGTCCCAGCAGGAAAATGTCAAAGGATGTCTGATTTAAAATCACTGAAAAATGCTGGACAACCTTAGAATGTAGAAGGTGTTAGAGAACAAGGAAGCAGGCTAACCAAATTTCCTGGGGGATTTGTACAACCAGGTCCTCCCGATTAGTACACTTTATTTAATTTTTATTGAGATAACATTGGTTTACAGTACTGTAATGATTTATGGGAGTACATTCACACTTCCTCAGATGTATATTTCCAACCAAATGCACTGGCAAAAATCTGTAGTCCTTTACCATCGGGCCCCCTCGTCGCTTTGTTCCCAGTCAACCCTCACCCTCTAGTAGTAGCCTCAATTCTGCAGTCATATTTCTAGAGTTTGTTTTGGTTTACATTTGCCAGTTCCTTTGTTTTGTTTCTCTGTACTCCACATATTAGTGGAACCATCCTGTACTTATCCTTCTCCTTCTGACTTACTGCATTTAGCATATTTCCCTCCAGTTTCATCTATGTTGTCACAAATGGTAAGAATTCATTTATTTAAATTTATTTTTAAAGTTGAGTAGTATGATATCATATAGATGTAGCACATCTTCTTAGTCCTCTCCTCTGTCCTTGGGCACTTGTTTCCATAACTTGACTATTGTAAATAGTGTTGCAATGAACATAAGGGTCTTCCTTTGTAGCTAGCGTTTTTGCATTGTTCAGGTACATACCTAGCAGGGGTTGCTAGAGCATATGGTGGACGTGGATCTACTGGAAATATTTTGCTGACCCACCATACTGTTTTCCATAGGGGCTGGGCCAGCCAACACACCACAGTTAGTTAGTACATTTTAGGAATTTGTCAACTGACTCAAATATTTAATATTCAACACATAAATAATATAATATTTTGAATCATGTTATCCATTTTTGCAAATGATTCACATTTATTGAATCATCTATTATGTCTATGTGTCCAGATGCTGAGATAAAAATCTGAAAAAGACCTAGACCATACTTTTGTTGATTTTATAGTTTAGATAAGTGACAGACACTTAAACTATAATTAAATGCAAACATAGAACAAGCAAGAAGATAGGTAACAAAGAAAAGGTCATGTAGGGATTACTTTCTTAAGTAATAACTTTTGAACTGGGTTTTGTTAGTGTTGCTAAATGAATGCATGGGTGCATGAAGGTGTGCGTGTGTGTACATTGTGTGTTTGCTTCAAAGGTATGCTTGTGTTCCTGAACGGAATATAACAGACGTCTAGTGTTTTTCGCTTCTTAGATTGACTCCTACTCTTGCCTCCTTTTCTAGGTGATGTTGGAAATATTATTTTTCACTTATGAGCCTCAAGTTTAAGCAAGGTCTGCTTTAACAAATTCAGTGTATGACAATATAAACTTATAAGACATAAACAAGGTTATGATTAGACACATGAAAATATAGAAAAATTTATAGTCAGAATGTTGGTAATTTTTAAAAATACTTTTCAGATGTAATTTAACAGAAATTTTTTGTTATAGTTTACACTTAAAGTAATGTATTCTTCATTTAAGTAGTGTGACTCATAAAACAAATAATTGAAGTAATAAGGAAACATAATTTGTATTAAGAATATGGATAATAGAGATAATTGTAAAAAATATTAGTCTTTTTTTAATTTGTGAGAGAATTCCTTCTGTTGAACAATTCACCCATCCATCCATCCCTCTACCCACTCACTAATCCATCTACCTATTCCAAATCAAAAGTTACTATTCCCTAAGGACATAAATGATATTGGGCAGACCAAATTAAATTTAATTTTGAGGGTTGAAAAGTATACGATATTGGGGCCTCCCTCATGGTGCAAGGGGCTAAGCACTGCATTGTGGGGTATCTGCAGCCACTGAGGCACAAGTTCAGTCCTTGGCCAGAGAGGTAGCTGTCCACATGGTGCAGCAAGTCTCTCCTGTTTTGCTCACTCCTCTCCTCAGCAGTGCATTTCAGTCAATCTGCCTGTTCTGCTCCCCATTCCACCTCTGGTGGCTCCTCTCACCCCCTGCGCCTCTCATTTATCCCTCAGTTCTTGTATGCTTAAATAAATAAATAAATCTTAAAAAAAGGTATAAGATATTATCTCTAGTTGTTTCTAAATTTTTCTCAAAAATAAATTTTGTGTCATTCATATCCTTATATCTTTGGCAAATCGATAGGTAACACAATAGATTATTTCTTTTCCATTAATTTTTAGATATTTGAATTTCACCATTTGCCTGAAATAAGTATGAATCACCAGTATTTCAAATCTCTGTAAATTATTCCTCAATATGCCTATTACTTGAACCTCAAATATTTTAGAATTTATGTGATACATTTTACCATGTTTACCTAAGGCAAACTCTTAAACACCTCAATACTTAAGTCTTTGACTTTGTGAAAAAAAAAAAAAAAAAGTCTTTGACTTTGTGGATATCATTTGGTACAAAACAGCAATTTTAACAAATGAATTAGAAACAGATGGATTATATTTCTGTGAATAAATGTAATTAAAGTTTAAAAACTTGGGGAAAAATATGCTCTAACACCCAGTGATTAAACAAATAGACTGAGAAATGTGATTAATCTCAAATAGGTTAGAATTCCCTTCCTAGTCAATCTGAACATGTTTTTCTTTTTGGTTTCTCATGTCTGTTTATTTACATCTTTGACCAGTGTTTGTGACTAGCACGGAACTGTCAAACAGAGTGAGAATACCTGGCACTCACATGAAAGGGATTGTATTTTTAAGCCACTTTTTTTTTAATGGCTAGACCTACTAGGCATGACAGTTACTAATCACTTGATCATTGCTAGCTTCTACTTCTCTTGTACGTTTATACTTATTGTATCCAGCAGTTGCTTCCATTATTACATCCTTGGAGTAGGCATTATTGAGTCACATACAGTGTTTGCTCAATTAGGACCAATAAACTGAATTCACAAGTAGATCTGATATTTGATATCCAGAAGAGGGCAGTAGGACACAGAGATTAAATCCCAGTCAACGAGCCACTGTAACAATGGTTGCTAACAACAATTCAGTGTTAGACCAAACACTTTTCCTATGGCATGACATGGGGAACATGGTATAGCAAGATAAAAAGCTAACACTTTCTGAGTCCCCACTATGTGGCAAGCACTAACTCGCTATTTTTTACTTGCGGTAAGTCACAACAATACCGAGATGTAGGCAATATGTAAATTCCCATTTGTATCAACGAAAAAGAAAATCAATGTTAAGAGAGCTCAGGCAACTCACACAGCAAAAGGAGTAGGACTAAAATGAAAATTCAGATCTGACTCCAATGGTTCTTTTCAACTGTATCAGAATTTTGTTATTGACCCCACTAACTCATAAACTTCCTGACCTTGGGCAGTGATTAAATCATTTGGAATTCTAGTTTCTTCATCTGTAAAGTAAGACAAAGAGTTTCCTCTTATCCTTTAAGAGGTAGTCCCTTGATCAAGTTTTCCATGATCAATTCCATCCAAGTGGGTCATTTTTTCTCATTTGATAATGTTTTGAATTGGAATAAAAAGAAAGGAAGAGTGGGAGAGAAGGAGAAATGCTTTAGTCTTCATTATGAAGAGCCTAAGAGGCCAAAACACCTTGCTAGTGTGTTTGAAGAATCCCGAGTCCATACGTTTGTGAATTTATGGATTATACTTATGAAAGCTGATAGTCAAATGGCTACAAAGATTTCTATTTTAAAATACTTGCAATCAGAGTCACTGGTTTCCCTAATTCACCTAAAAGTGATTTTTCTGTGTTAAAAATTATTTGAAAAATAGAGACTTCTAATAGTTTGTTATTTAGCTCCTTGGTCATCCTGGAGATAGTTTCCCAGATCATATGCATTTCTCTTATTTCATCAAATCCCTTACGATTCTTCTTTTATCTAGCAGTGCTGGGAAAAAAGCTTCTCTGTGGTCTGGAGAAAGGCAGCTTAGGTGGTGAGTCATGAACCCATGTTCCGGGAACAGATAGCATGACTGTCCTGGAGCCTGAGTGAAAGGGCAGGTGGAGAGCAGGACTTGAACTTCTAAATTCAGTGCTTGAACTTCTGCATCATTCATTGGCAACTAGTCATGCCATGCTTGTCCAGTTTTCTGTCATCACTGGACAAATATTATGTTTTACTTATTGTATGAATCAATATCTTGTCTTCATTGTAAGTATGGCCAACATCCACTTTAACCTCAAACTCAACAAGGTGCCACACCAAGAACAGTGCACTAAACACAGGGTTATGATGATACTTAGTTGTTTAGAATGACTCTCTGAACAGAATACGACTTAAGACTTCTGTCCAATCTAAATAGACTGATTGGGAAGATGGATTTAGGATATGAAATATAAATGAATAAGAAAGAAAGCAGTGGGTTGGGAATGTGGTCTGGTATGTACTAAACTCTAAAGACAAATGACACTATTCCCAGTGTAGTGCTGAAATAATTCCTGGTATGTTGTCTACTGAATGGTAACTAACTGTGATATAGCACTGCTAATGCTCTGGGGTATGAGAGCTGATAGATTTTGGAGGATGAAACTTGCCCATTCCACACTGTAGAGAGTCCAGTGCCTCAGGACACTATTATTTTAACATGATATATGTTTGATGGAAGTTATAATAATTTTATGTTCCATAGCATTCTTGAAAGGAAGTTGATAGGATACACACACACACACAGAAAGACACACACAGATGTATGTATAACCTTTCACCAAAATGCTTTTAGTTATTCATGCAGATTTTATAATTTTAGATGTTATAGTAACCATGGACAGCAAGAGATAGTAAAGTTTGAGAGTAAAATTGTCATAATACATATTAAATGCTTGTATCATCTATGATAATAAATATGTAGCTGTTTGTTACTCACTTAAAACATAATCAGTCATATAAAAGGTGAACATGGTCAGTCGTGTTTAATATAGATGAGTGGTGTGTTGAGTTATGAGAACAAAGGTCTGACTTTGCCATTTATACAGTAGGTCCAATGATGGATATTCAGAATATCTTGTATCTCATCATTCTGTAATACCACTATCATTTTTATCATAAAAGAATTATGTTACTCTATATATGAAAAATGCATTCTTGAACCACTGTGAATTAGTTTTTAATGTACTGTGACCTTGGATTGCCCTGGGATATTAATGCTAAATGATTACTTCTGAATGCTTTTTGAATAGCTGCATAGTGCAATTAAATGTGCAATACATCATGGATGACATAGCTAAACGCCTCTTCTGGTCAAGGAACCCAAAGAAGTCTTGGGAATGATGGTAATTCTGCATTGCTGAGACTGGGAGAGAAAAGAATCTCTTATTAGTAGTGAATTAAGTACAGACTAAAGTAGATGATAACCTTTTCCCAGGGTTAGTCAATGGGAAATAAATTTTTGATTAAGAACCATAAAAGAAGATGGTTTTGATCATTGCCAAAGTAGTGTCCTAATATATCTGCCAAACGCCCAAACTGAGTAATTGTCATTAGTCTGAGAGACAAGTTGCCAGAGTGTGTGTGTGTGTGTGTGTGTGTGTGTATGTATGTGTAGAGGTTTTAGATAAAGGAATAAGGAATTTGGTTTATATCCTAGTCCCTTTTCTAAAATGTGCTTGTATTGAATTATAATTTGTCTCAGTGTGAAACCTCGTAAATCTTGCACTTAATCAAATCTCTTTTTATCAAATTATTGGGCCTGGGGAAATGATGACAGATGAAAGGGTGGCATAGGAGCTGGGATGAAGTTCAGGGCCTTTTACCTACTCGTTAGTGGTCTAAATCCCACTTTGGTGGCTAGTGACTGAAAATGTTTATGGTCCTGCTGGCTGTGGCAAGGTGGCCAGTGTCTGGTTGTCAGCTGCCTCTGTAATCTGCAGAAAAGCCCCGAGTGAGTAGGCCCACAGTAGGAACTGCATTTAGTTTTCTAGTACACACTCTTTATCTTTAGGTGACAGACTCTGAGAAAAGGCTCCTTCAAAATGGCCAACACTAATGCTATTGGATGAATGATATGGGGACTTCAATCTCTGAGCTCTTTACTAGGGCTACTTTCAACTAAAGTAGAGCTCAATTTCTCTTTCACTCATGTCATTTAAAAAGAAAGCATTAATAGGGACTTTGGTTCTGTGTTATGAAAATGAGCTCCGTTTTTGCCAGTCAATCCAACTTCAGATCTCAGCTCTAAATACAATAATCCCATCAGGTCTAACCTGGCCCTGGTCTCAGACAAGACCTACTTGAGGACCTGAGTCAATACGGAATTACTGAATTCACTGAGCCTGTCCCAGAGGTCCCCTGGGTGTTAATGCCTCAGTATACCCAGAGATGGAAAACAAATGCTTTGTAAGCCAGAATTCTCTTTCCCAATCACCTACATTCTACCCCTGTAATTGTAGGTATTATTTGCTGTTTGGAGAATATGACCCTATATTTTTACAAAAGTTGGTATTTTGTATAAAAGCCTCAGACTAGTTGTACCAATATTTCCTCTCTAGAATGATAACTAATATAAATTAAATGTAAATATATTCATGGTCCCATCTCCACTGAACTCACTTCTCCTGGGTGAGCCTTCCAGGACATTTCTATGAGTATACATGCACAGCTGCTCTTCTAGAGTTCAGCATTCTGTTGCTGTTTATGCATAGAAATTTGCATTTTGTAATTATTAATTTGTTTATGTATTTAGCACGTGTCTCCCCATTAGACAGTTGGTTCCATGAGGTAAGGATTTTGTTTTGTTCTTCTTCATCCTGCATCTAGCACAGTGCCTGCTCCATAATGGTACTCAATAAATGTTTGTGGGATGAATGAATGAATGAGCACACTTGTTAGGAATATACTGATATATTCTTGTGTGAATGGAAAAGGGGGCTTAGAAAGAGGAAAAGAGTAGGAGAGAGTAATTTTATAATTAATCAAGTTATGAGTTTGTAACTTAAAGCAAAAGATACAATATAAGTGTAAAATTTTCAAAGTGTTTTAGTGAGACAGAGCCGAATCAGGAAAATTTTGGTGTTTCCTTGCTGGCTTTGCAGTTCACTAATTATGAGTTAATTCACTCATTATTTTCCTCATATTTCAGAGCAGTAAATAGAGCTCTGTCTCAGCTCATAATTTCTTACTTGGGTTATGGTAAGAGCTATCTAACTTTCCTGATCCAAGAGTGGCCAGCTCCTTCTCAGACCCCTCCTTCCTGGAGCTGCCAGGGAAATCTTTCCAAAATGCAAATGGGATCACACCACACCCCAGTTTAAAAGCTTTCAGTTGCATCTGATTGCTTTTGGGATAAAATCCAAACTTCTTAGTGTGGCTCACAAGGTATTTCTTGATCTTACTCTTTGTTGCTCTAGCTTCATGTCTCACTTCTTCTGCCCAAGAAGCAATCCAGAAGCAGAGCTACCTCACCACTCTGCTTTTGCAAATGATAGCTCCTCATTTCCTTTGTCTGGTTAACTCCATATCTTCCTTCCATAGTGAGTTAGGTTTCACTTCATCCAGGGACTGTCTCGTGACTTCTCTCCTCCACCCCTCCCATGGCCAGATGCCCATGGACATCTCTCTTTCATGCACTCTGTGGTAGCCCAGAACTCCCAGGTAACTTCATTGTGCTTGAATGAATCTGAACTGGCACTGACTGTTGAGCACTCTTGTGTATGCTTTTCTTCTGTCCCTGTCTCTGTACCCATGTCACCTGCACGTGGTAGATGATCAGTGAGTGTGTGTGGTGTGACATGACTCATTCTCTGGCTTGGAGCATTTTAGTTGTCCTTTGGTGACAGACCTCAAAGTGTGTAGAGACTGAGGGTCAAGTGCAAAGGGGAGAAGAGTGAAGGATAGCTGGTCTGCTGAGATCAGTTGGTTAGTTGGTAATAAGGTCTTCATTTTACTCAATGCAAAATTGAAAGCAAAGCCAGATAATAAAAAATAAAAACCAACAACAACAACAACAACAAAACGCTGGAAGAAAAATGTTTAGCTGGGCTGATGATGATGTGACTTGGGCATAAGTGATCTATTTTTCCTTTGAAATACCATTTTTCTCTTACGGGCCTGACCTGAATTTTTTTTTAATGTATGCTTTCAGATTGTTGTATCAAGTAGCTTTCATGAGTTGTATGGTAGCAGCAATGGCAATAGCTTCATGTTTGACAACAGGGAAGGTTGACTCCATACTGGGGTTTCATTTCAGTCATGAGTTGGTCATAACCATAGGGCTAGTGGAGAACAACCCCCTTTTCTTTCTGGGATATTTCTTCTGGGCTTATGGCAGAGGAAAAAGAGAAATGAAGGAAATTATCTCTTTTTTTTTTTAAACTTGAGGTTAGTCTTGTGGAACTGAAAACAATGTATCAGCAGAGCCCTCCTGAACATTCCAGGTGAGCCTCTGTCCCTCGCTTCCACTTCCAGAGGCTGCCAGCATTGCTTTGCTCCTGACCATACCAGTCTTATCTCTATTTGCGTATTGTTCTACTACAGTAAAAACTCCCTCTAGTTCTCTTTTGTAAAAACATTTATGACTACATTTAAGGCTGCCTGGGTAATCTCTGTCTCAAGAGTTTTTAATTTAATCACATTTGCAAAGCCTTCCAAAGTGAGAAAAATAAGAGTTCAGAAGATCAGGGCATGGAGAAGGTTGGACAATGGCTGATTTTTGCCTCTAACATTGGATCCCTGTGAGTTTGTGTTTGCTTCTATAGCCAAATTATCATGGCACTAGTCCATTGATAAATTTTGAGGTATACAGACCATTACAGGACTCACTTTATTTGTGCCAAATAGATTCAGAGGCACTTACTGTACTACTCAGGTATTTATTTGGTCCCTGCACCATACCAGCTATCATCACTGTGTAATCCTGGGGGACCAGGATCCTACTGAAAACCCAATAATTACTCTTCTTGTTGGAAACGATTCTTAATCTTCTTGAAATTAGAAATGGAAAAATTCATCTCCACCGTCCAGTTATTGTATCTTTCCTTACAACTCAGGGTAGAGAATAGTATAAACCTTAATTCTGATGGTCCTTAATTTTATGAGTTTCATTAAAACCCCTGAGAGTCATTTAATTTTATGGAGTTCAATGATAATATCCAAATGCATTCCCTCTAAAGTAGAATTATTTTACCTTGTATTATATTGAGTTCCCATTTTTAACACATATGTTCTTAGTGCTTATGCTAATTTTGCTACTTATCTTTCAAATTGGCATATCATTGTTATTGTTATTATTATTATTGTTGTTATTATTGTGTATTGACCAAGTTGAATGCCTCATTCTCAAGGGATGCTGTCAGAGTTATATAATATGAGAACAATGGGTGAATGTTGTTCATTTTAAATGTGAAATTATAAATCAATTACAGTGGTGGCTAAAACCCCTTCATGACATGCCACAATTTACTTCCAATGACATTTAAACCTATCTCACATGCTGAACAATCTGTAATAAATTATGATTTTTTTTTTTGCTTCTGAAATGAAGCTATAATTATGACAGTTGAATTCTTGTTCTGGGAAATAAGGTGGCATTTAATTCCTTGAGAACAAATGACACTCACAAAAGAACAGTTAATTATTCTCAGCTGCAAAGGAAGGGAGGAGGGGAGAGAAAAATTATGAAAAAGAACATGGTAGCACTTTATGTGAAGTATCTATTAACTAATCCTTAACTAAGGCTGAACTATAATTGAACTTCTGGGGCTGTCCCTGAGCCCAGGTATAACACTTTTTTATTATTTCAATTCTCAATAAATTCCAAACAGGAGGAATGAGCAAGATGAAACTTTCTCTATTCCGTGTGCATAATAATACAAATATTCTCACAATCAGTCTTGGGCCTAGAATGCAGATCTACACTCTAACCCAGTTAAAACAGACCCAGGGGGTAGTATGGTATTAGTTTTCAATTACAGCTGTCCTAATTCAGGTCTTTAACTGCTATAGTCATTCAATCTATATTGTAAATAAAGGGAAAGGAAAGCATTGTAGCCTCAGAAGTTATTTATTTATTTTGGTTGTTGTTTGTTTCTAGCTTAAAGAGCAGCAATGCTTCCATGGCTTTTCTCCGATGGCCCTTTCCTATTCGTTCTGGCAAGAAGCCCCAATGCAATTGAATATGCCAGCAAACACTAGGCCACTCTTCTTAGCGAGTCCTGACACCATCAGCTGCGATGTTAGCAGCCTGCTATTAGAGACGCCTCTTTCTTTGACTTCCCTTTCTTCCTTGGGAGGAATAGATACTCTAGAGAAGGGCCCTGCTGAGTGGAATTCCCCATTTTGACTGCAATTAGGGATTGTGACTTGATTGATTTGGGGGCTCTCTGAAATGTAGCAGGATCAACACAGTTGCACACAAAACAAGGCATAATCCACTGGGTTAAATTAACGTTAAATCAGAGATGATTGGATTAATTGCTATTACATTTTATCTTCTGTGCACATGTGCTGTTGGCAGGCTTTCAGAGCCTTTTTAAAATTAGCTTAGAATGGGATGGAAATGGTACAGGTGCAAATGATTTGTGCACTGGGTCTTTCAAGTACACAGTGGGCTCATAAGAAGGTGCGTTTTTTTTTTTAAATCATATTTTGGATGTGATTTACGAAAAACTGCACCGAGAATCAACTTGGCAACACTATATAGAAGCTATAGATGTTTTAAATGGCAAAAGGACTCTGTTGGCTATAGGCTAACTTGAAAAATGGATCTCCTTCGTATTGTGGCTTTGGCATTGCCCCTCTGCTCAGTTTGTTTCCTTTATAGGCTTTTCTATCCTTGTGGGAGTCTTGAGGGTCCTTGTGCAATAGAACCCTCAGTATTTCATCCAATATCCCAGATTGCATTCTTCTAAAGGTATAAATAACCCTTCAACAAATTTCAAAGGTAAAATATTGAAATGATGATTGTTACCAGGATAGATTTATTTAACAGAAATAGTGTGGAAAGTGTGGACAGTGTGACTGAAATCTCAGTCAGACTAACTCAGAGACACAATCAAGAGAATCAAAGGCTGGCACCTTGTTATGTACTCACTTGCCCATCAGTCAGTGGCTCAGCCTCACTCTCAGGTTGACAGTATGAAAACCTGCTGAGCCACTGGGAGGAAAGGTTACGTCTGTCTTTATGCTTTAGGAAATGGGTGAATCAACAGCTCCTTTCAAAGACCATTGTGTGCACAGTACTATAAATAGGTATTGTGGAGGAGACAAAGATTTTATTCTGGGGTGATCATATTTTGGATCAATACAAACAAACTAACAGGTAAGACCGTGGTGTCTTCTTGTCCTTGGACTGTTAAACTCTGCCAGCAATGTCAGACTCCCGGGAGCTATCATTGCAATTTCCCTCTCCTGAGCTTTAATCTCTTTTCTTCAGGTGCTCTGTATCTGATGAATTTGCTTCTTTCTCGTTTCCCTGCCCTGAGCCCCTTGACTGGTTCCTGGCCTTTTCATCCCTGTCTCTGACCCTGTCCAGACTGGTGACCTTCTGCGCGTGCTCTGGCTTCTCAAACCTGTCTCTGCTTGCCCCGGGCTTTCACTTCTCTAGTGGACACTTGTTTCCCAGTCTCCACCCCAGGCCATGTCAGTTCACAAAAGAAAGGGCATTCTGATACACACAAATGTACAAAATGCAACCATAAGTGAGAGCCGGGTTCACACAAATTATCTCAAATTATTTATCTCTCTCTCTCTATCTATCTATCACCTTTTCATCTATTATTTTGAAAACATTACAGTCACATGATACCAACAGGGATAGTGAAAGGAAGTTTCCTTTCCATCCCTAACTTACTGTTCCAGTTCCACAGTTCAAAGATAACCATTGCTACTGGGTTTTACTTTATATTCATTCTTCAAGAAACATATGCATATATAAAACACTCATACATGTATGTTCACCTCATTTTTAAAACCCAAGTAAAATGATAGCATACACTGCACACTGATGTACATTGTTTGCTTATTATGGAGATTTTCCCATTTTGGTGCACATAGAGGTGCCGCATTCTTTTAAAACTCTCCATAGTATTTTTGGATGTCTTATAATTTATGAACCTGTTGTCTACTGAAAAGCACTTGAGTTGTTTACAGTCTTTTGCTTTGTGAGTCATCACAAGTGAAATGCTTGTGTAACTGCTGCGTGAGTCAAGGAAGTAATAACACTTGAGCCTAATTTTCAGTATATTCTTGCACGGCAGTCTCGTGTCACTTAACAACATGCCACAGTAGTCCCGAAAGGCTATCCCACAGGGCCTCAGTGTGGAGTTGGCTACACCATCTAGGTGTGGTGACACGCTATGACTTTTGCATGAAGACTAGCATTTCGGAATGTATCCTTGTTAAATGCTGTGTCTGTACATCTAAAAATTAAAATTTCTAGAAATAAACTTTTATGGTTATGATAAAATTCCATACTTTTAAAATTTGAAGTGACATACTCTACAGGGCACAAAAATAAGTGTGTAGCTCAGTGAGTCATCTGAAATGAGGTGCTTATGGAGCACTGCTTGAGTCAAGAAAGGGATTTGCCACCACTTCAGAAAGCTTTCCTGGCCCTTTCACTTTTTATCTGTTTCCTTTAGTACTACAGTGTAGTTTTTCTTGCTTTTGAATTTTATATAGTTGATTTGCACAGTGCTCTGTAGGGAGTGTCTGTGTGCCCTCCAAATTAACATTGAAGTTCAATCCCCAGAGTGATGGTATTTGGAGGTGGGGCTGCTGGAAGTCATAAGGCAGGAAGGTGGGGTTTACCAATGATAACGGTTAGAGCCCTTATAAAAGAGACCCCAGAGAGCTTCCTCCCTTTCTCCCACGTGTGAGGACACAGGGAGATGGTCATCTCTGAGTAAGAGGACTCTCTCCGGACACTGAATATACCAGGCCTTGATCTTGGACTTCTAGTCTCCAGACCATGAGCAGTATGAGTTTGTTGTTTAATCCCACTGAACCCCATATAAAACCAGTATATGGTATTTTTGTTAGAATTATGGTATGTTTGTATGTGGTATGGTATTTTCATTTTGATGAATCAAGACATCGTGTGTACTTTTTGTGTGGCTTCTTAGTTCATTTTATTTGTGAAGGTTGTCCATGTCAATTCATGTAATTGTAGATAGGTCATTTTTATTTGTGCATATGATTCCTTTAAATGAATGTACCACAGATTATCCTATCTTCTGTTATTAGGTAGGTTCTTTTCACATTTGGTACTTGGAATAATGCTGAAATGCACACATTATTGGATATATACTCTAGAAATAAGGCTGTCAAAGCATGGGTTCTGTTTATGTTCCACTTTAGTAAAAAATGCCAGATTGCTTTCCAAATGTATGTTTATATCAGCATGTGTAGCTACTCCTATTGATCCCTCACTCTTGCAAATATCAATAGTTGACGATATTATGATCTCTTTTTAGGCATTCTGGTAATTGCACAATGGTATTTCATTGGTGTTTTAATTAATACTTCCCCGATTACTAAGTGAGTATGTTTCCTTATTTAAATATTCTCTTTGTGAAGTACTGGTTAGTCTCTGTCAATTTTTTTGGGGGGGCTAGAAAACTTCTCAGAGTATTAGTTTTTTTTTTTTTAAAGAGTTATTTATTTATTTATGCACACAAGAGCTGGGGGACAGGCAAGAGTCATGGGAGGTGAGAGGATCCACCAGAGACAGGGTGGGGAGCAGAACAGGCAGACTGACTGAAACACACTGCAGAGGGCAGCAGCGGGCACAGCAGGAGCCATGTGGGTCCCCTCCCTGGCAGGGATCAAACTCGTGCTACTGTGCAGCGGATACTTCACAGTGCGGAGCTCAACCCACTGCGCCACCAGAGAGGCCCTGTGTTAGTATATTTTTATATAAGGCTTTTGTTTGTTAAATATATAGCAAATATTTTTTCCCAATATATGTTGTTTTTTCACTTTCTCTGTTGTCTTGATGAAGAAAAATTCCTAGTTTTAATGTAGTTTAATGCAAAGACTTCCTTTTATGGTGATCTTTTATTCTTGTGACACAGTCCTTAAAAAGTATTGTATGACCCTTAAAAATATTTCCTTAATTCAAAGTAATGAAAATATTGTTATTTATTAAAGTATCATTGTTTGCCTTTATTAACCTTAAGTTGATTTTTGTGCATGATTCAAGGCAGGAGTCAAGGTTTTTTTCCTCATAAGGGACAGAGGAAGGAGAGAAAATGGGGGAAAAGCATAGTGAAGGACTATGGGTGCTTAGGTGGAAGGAGAACTATGATGACTACACCTAAGTGAAGAAATACTATATTGTGCAAAATTAACAAGGATGTAAAAATAAGAAAAAAACTATCCTATTATCTCTAAATTGCATTGTTATGTTGTCATAAATCAGTGTCTATATTTGTGGACCTACTTTTAGACTTTCTACTTTATTTCACTGATCCATTTGTCATATCTTTTTCTTTTTAAAGATTTATTATTATTTTTAAAAGATTTTATTTATTTATGCATACAAGAGCAGGGGTACAGGCCAGAGGCACAGGGTGTGAGAGGATTTACCAGAGACAAAGCAGGGAGCAGAATAGGCAGATTGACTGAAATACACTACTGAAGGGAGCAGCATGCTAGGCATCAGAGGTCTGCTGGGCCATGTTGGTTCCCTCCCTGGCTGGGGATTGAACTCATGCTGTAGTGGCTGCGGTAGCCCCACAGTGCAGTGCTCAACCCCTTGTGCCACCAGGGAGGCCCATGCCATATCTTTATCAGCATCACATTTCCTAATTATGGTGCTTTATAATAAGTCTTGATATTCAGTGGAGCAAAGTCTCTCATCTTGTTCTTCAAGAGATCTTGTATATTCCTAGTCACTTGCATTTTCATATAATTTTAGGAATGGCTTGTCAGTTTCCTCAGAAATAAATTTTGGATTTTTAAAATTATTTATTTGGGGGCCTCCCTGGTGGTGCAGTGGGTTGAGCAACACACTATGAAGCAAACCACAGCCACTGCAGCATGAGTTCGATCCCTGCCTCTGGCCAGGGAGGGAACCCACGTGGTACAGCAGACCTCTCCTGACTTGCCCACTGCTCCCCTCAGCAGTGTGCCTTGATCAATCTGTCTGTTCTGCTCCCCACTCTGTCTCTGGTGGATCCTCTTACCTCCTGCAACGCTGGCCTGTACCCCAGCTCTTGTATGCATAAATAAATAAATCTTAAATGATTTATTTGAATCTCTAGAAAATTTAAGGGAGAAACAATGTTTTTGTAATACTGAATCTTGCTGTCTGTTTCTATTACTGTAATCCACTGTTCACTGGTGATATTAGTTCATCATTCTTCTTTCTTATGGTTTTGTCATCAAGATTATACTAGTCTTCGAAAAATGAATGTTTATATTATCTGAAAGATTTTATAAAATTCTAGCAATTTTTCCCTCAATAAAACCTCCATCTAGAGTTTTTTGGTAGGAAAGTTTTTTTTTTAAGAATTTTATTTATTTTTAAGAAATTTCTATTTAGAGTAGTTTCATTTTCATATCAAATTTGAGAAGAAGATACAGAGAATTCTCATATACTTCCTGCTTTCAATATCAGTAGCTTTCCCCAGTATCAACATCACTCACCAGAATCAACAATGACAAATATACATTGATATATAATAATCATGCAAGTCCATAGTTTATCTTATGTTTCACTCTTTGTATACTCTATAGTTTTGACAAATATATAATGACATATATCTATCATTATAATATCATGCAGAGTATTTTCACTGCCCTAAAATAATTCTGTGCTCTAATATTTATTCCTTCTCTTTACCTCTGGCAATCACTGGTCTTTTTATTGTTTTATAGGCTTACATTTTTCAGAATGTCATTTAGTTGTAATCATACAGTAGGTAGTCTTTTCAATTGGCTTCTTTCACTTGGTGATATGCATTTAATGTTTTCCTGTGTCTTTTGAAGGCTTGATTTTTTTTTTTTTAAAACCACTGAATAACATTCCATTGCCTGGATATACAACAGTTTATTCTTTCACCTAATGAAGGACATCTTGGTTGTTTCCAAGTTTTGACAATTATGAATAAAGCAGCTATAAACATCCATGTGCAGATTTTTAGGTGGATGTAAGCTTTTGACTCCTTTGAATAAATACCAAGAAATGTGATTTTTGGGTCATATGGTAAGAGTACGTTTACTTTTATAAAAAACTGCTAAACTATCTTCCAAAGTAGCTGTACCATTTTGCATTCCCCACCAACAACAAATAAGAGTTCCTGTTCTCCTACAACTTTACTGGCATTTGGTGGTGTCAGCGGTCCAGATTTTGGCCATTCTAAAAGGTGTGTAGTGGTAGCTTGTTGCTGTTATAATTTGCATTTTCCTGAAGACATGTTGTGGGGCATCTTTTCATATGCCTTTTTTTCTACCTGTATGTTGTCTGCAGTGAGGTTTCTGTTAAGGTCTTTAGTCAATTTTAAAAATCTGTTTTTTAAGATTTTTTTATATACAAGAACTGGGGTATAGGCCAGAGGTGTGGGGGAGTGATGAGAGGACTCACCAGAGGCAGAACAGGTGGATTGGCTGAGATACACTGCTAAGGGGAGCAGTGGGCGAGACAGGAGAGGTCTGCTGCACTATGTGGGTTAGCTCCCTGGCTGGGGATTGAACTCATGCGCCATCAGGGAGGTCCCATACTAATTTTTATCACCTAGGGATTTTACAGTTTTGTGTCTCATTTTGGTCTAGGATCCATTTAAATTTAATTTTTGTGAAGCGAGTAGGTCTGTAGGCTGATCTATATTTTTAGTACATGGATGTCTAGTTGTTCCAGCACCATTTATTAAAGACTTTATCTTTGTTGTATTGTATTGTCTTTGCTCCTTCATCAAAGAGCATCTGGCTATATTTATGGGTGTCTATTTCTGCCTCTTTATTCTATTTATGTATTTCTTCATAAGTACCTCACTGTCCTTGATTATGGTAGCTGTATAGTTAGTCTTAAAGTTGGGTAGTATCAGTCCTCCAACTTTGAATTTCTCTTTCAATATTGTATTGGATGGTTTAGGTCTTTTGCCTGTCCATATAAACTGTAGAATCAGTTTGTTGGTAGCCATGAAATAACTTTGCTGCGATTTCAACTGGAATTGCATTCAATCTATAATGATCAAGTCATGAAGAACTGACATCTTGACAATGCTGAGTTATATTATCAGTGAACATGGAGTATCTCTCCAGTTATTTAGTTCATTATAGTTTCATAGTTTGCCCTGTATAGGTTCTTTGCATATATTGTGACAACATATCAAATAGTGTTAAGTACTTCAGAGGAAAAAAAAAGCAGGCAAGGGGAATATGGGAAACAGGACTGGAATATTAAATGGCGGTGATCAGGAAAGCCCTCACCAAGCAACTGAGGTTTAAGCAGACCTACAGGAGTTTAGGAGAAGAAGTGAGGTCATGAAGAAATCTTGGAGAAGAAAATTTCCAGGCACAGTGAACCATAAGTGAAGTAGCTTTGAAGTTAAAATGTACATCTTGTGTTTCTAAGATTGTCTAGAAGGTTGGAGTGGTTGGAGTTAAATGATAGGGGAGAGAAGGATTTTTTTTTTATGATGGAACTCAACTTAAAGAAGCTATGGTAGTTGAATGCAAAATACAACTTTTTTCTTTTAGTTTACATTTATAAGGGGCTTATCATATGCCAGGTACTGTATTAAGCACCTTACATGCAAGATTTTATTTCATACTCAATGCATAAGAAGAATGTAGGCTTCACACAGGTTAATTAACTTAGTCAAGCTTACACCTCATATGCAGCAAAGCTAGGAGTCAAGTTCCTGTGTTCTTAACCATAATTCTTTATTTATCTGACTGTTGTCATCTAATGACAGGAAATTTAGCAATTCACTTGGAGAGATCAAGCTCTGAACTCTGTGGAGGGACTTTTCTGTTGCTTTTTCTTCCAATACATGTAGCATCAGTAAGATTCTGTGAAACTTCAGTGGTATTCTATGTAGATCATTTACCTATTCTATGTTAACTAGTCAATTAATGTTGTTTATTAATTACAACCAATGCTGTAAACATTGGTTTACAACACTTTACCTGATTTAGGGAAATAGTTTCACAGCTCTTCAAATGTATGACACCACATCACACCCACCATCACAGCACCAATAGTCCGTTACTTCCCCACTTTTTTCACACCCCATCCACCCTCTTCTTCTGTTAACCTCAATTCTGTAGTGATATTTCTAGGGATTATTTGGTTCAGTTTTGTCAGTTTATTTATTTTCTTTTTCTATATTCTACATATGAATGAAATCATCCAGTATTTGTGTTTTCCTTTCTGATTTATTTTACTTAGCATAGTCCCCTCAAGTTCCATCCAGGTTGTTCCAAATTACAGGAGTTCATTTTTTTCTTTTATAGCTGAGTAGTGTTTGATCATATATATATATATAATATATAAATATATATATACCACATCTTCTTAATCCAGTGCTCTGTCACTGTGGTCTTAGGGTACACACCTAATTCTGGGCTATTTTTTCATAAACGCCTATTGTCAGTCCACAAGGATGGAGAAAACACCAAGAATGGATCAAGCCAAATTAAACATCATTGCAGAAATAAAACATAAACATTAGTATATAAGTTATTTTAGCCTACTATAAGACTTTTTGTCTACATTTGAGTGACTAATTTTGCTTCTTTTTTGTTTTATGTAAAATAAAATTAAAAATTAAATGGGTAGACTAATCAAGAAAAAGTTGTACTTGAAATAATCCAATGTTACATTTATAATGTCACAAATGAGGACCATATGCATTCTTTAGTTTATCACCTTGATATTCATGCCTGATTAGCTCTCCTCAGAAGGAGGGATGTTGGCTAACCCAACCCCTGTGGAACAATAAGGAGGTTGGGCAATTCATTTATTTTGTACACAGTTTGGCTAGAAACTTGAAGATTTATTGATGCAATGTAAAATATTAGCTGGCAGGTAAAAATAAGAGTGTTAATGAGTGTGATTAGAGCAGCAGCTGGAATGAATTGCAGTGTTTGCAGCATCAATGGAATTAATAGACCTTAAAATATTCAGGGAATCAATTAAAGGTCTTCTTCAGGATTCAAAAAATGTGTGTTCATGTGCTTAACTTAAAAATGAGCTCCGGGAGAAGAAATGGCCAAACCTTCTGTCAGAAAAGCTTTTAAAGATTCTGAGGGTGTCTGTCTGTTTCTGGGCTGAGCCAGCTTCTGAAAGAAGTCCTGGAAGGCTGAACGGCAGGGATCTTGGAACACAGGCTCCAGACTGTGCTTCCAAGAATTAAACCAGAGAAGTACGTGAAAGTAATTGAAATAGGTGTCCCTGCCACACTCCCTGATGGTTTCGCAACCTCGTTAACCTTTGAGAGGAGCCCAGCTTCCGATCAGGGTGAAAGAATAAAGAAGACGATAGCTTCTTAAGCATGTTCTTTCTCTAATGGTCACCCCAAAGACCTTGAAAAGTTCCCAGCTAGAAGTTTTGAGCTGAGTAGTCTTGTATAAAAGTCCTTGGGAGGAATTAATTGGACAGCATAATGTATAAGTAACTGAACATAGATATTATCTAGCATTCCCAAAACTAGATTAATTAACCTCTATTTCCCCCCACTAACAAACAAATTAAATAGGCTTTTTAAAGCTATGCCTTTATGCTTTTACCTCCAGGGAAGAGCCAAGGGAAATGTCCCCTGTCCTCATAATTGTTCTACAATGCATAGTTGAAAGTTTCTCTTCAAATTAATATAAAATAGTACATGCTAATAAAGCTGGGGCGATTAGTTAGTACAGGCTCTGGTTGTTTAAAATACCTACTTTAATGGGGGATATATTCATGCCCTATTCTTTGTGTAAGTCAAAAAAATGTGTACTATTCATAGCTTTCCTTTACCCTAGGCAATTTCTATAATGCTTTTTTTGCCCTTACCAAATCATAAGATTATTAGCAGGATCAGAAATCTTAAATCACAACTATGGTATTTTTGAAGATGACCCAAGTATTTTTGAATCTGTACAGTTTGCTACTAGGATTTCACAACTTCTGGTACTCTTCCTTGGGGAGGAGGTCAAGAGTATGAGTCCACCTTAACTTTAAATTCCTATTGTAGTCCTTACTATGGGAAACTAGGACCTCAGAATTTCTGCTTGTACCTACAAACTGGCTTTCAAGGCAGCAGTTTGTCCTCATGAATGTGTGTACCATAGAAGGGGCAAACAGTTGGAGGCTTTTTATGGGTTAAGCATGGCCACTGGGGGTGAATGCATATGGGATGCATCCAGACATCTCAGGCGACCAATGATGGAGTATTAAGGAGAATGGGAAAACTGAGGCCGGTCACACAGTTAAGGATGCTTTATTTGTACTCTTGCCTCAGATCCCTCTTGCCCTGCCAAGCTGCTTCAGCCAGCCAGAATCATGACCTTGCCAGGAAATGACAAAAGTCATTGAAGACAGAATTTGTCTTCTTATCAATTTTCTCTAGAAACTGAAACCTCCCCTTGACATATTACTGCCAAGATTATTAGGAACTACCAGAGAAATCTCGCCATTTTTTTTCCACCTAAGTTCTAGTTTTAGTCTGTTTCCTATTTAAGCATTTCTGATAGCTCTTCCTTCTTGACTATTCCTTTTCTGGAAGTACTTGCCCCTGATTCAGCCACCATACTTTATCTTTGGGTCCTACCCCAGAAAATCCATTCAAGATTATACTGGTGATATTGCTCCCAGTTATCTTCTAATTTGGCCTCACAAATGGCTTCTTTGTCTTTTAGGCTAATTTGTTAGATCTTGTGATGATGACGATTTCATTGCATAGAGAGTGGTGTCATCATTGTGTGTCGATGTGTGTTCTCTACCAGAGGGAGGAGGTGAGGGGAAAGCACTGGTATATCCTACACTTGATATTTTGATACCACAGAACCTTAAGTTTGCATATTTTCTATTCCTAGGGTCTATAACATTTTTCAAATAACCATTTGAAGAGCCAAAGGAAGGAAAATATCATCCCTGTAGTTCACGAAAAGGAGTAAATTATTTTCTTATTACAAAAAAATAGGTTAACATATAAACATTTTAGTCAAGAGCGCAGATCTTGATTGGGGAACATGTAGAAGGTAGGTTTCAATCCTGTTAATTTGGTGGAGGGGGAGAAAGGTAACTATCCAGGTATTTGAGTGGTGAAAACAACACATTGAATTGTCATGGGGTAGATGGACTTAATTCTGTCCATTGTCAATTTCCTGTGTGACATTAAGCAGTTAACTACTTTTCTCATTTATGAAGTTAGCATCATATCTTCCCTGATACCGCATTCGGTGGTTGTGAAGATAAAGTGAGACAAAAGAACATGGAAATACTTTGTCTACTGGAATATGCTCTATATGCACTTTTGGGTTCCTAGTTTTCTGCCAAGCTCAGTTTATGTCTAAGATCCAGTCTAAGGTCCAGTCAAGGCTTCTAATCATGTGAAGCTTGTTCTCAGGGCTTTGATTTTCTCACAACCTTTTGTCCCCACTGCATAGTGCTTATTGGTTAAATGAAAATAATTCAGGACAATATTTTTCTGCTTGGTTATCTCATTTTTGATTCTATTTTGTAAATAGCTCCATGAGAGCTATTTTGTAAATAGTCAACGAGATCACACCAAGGAATCCCAAATAATTTCTTATAGAGCAAGCTAAGTTCTGTCTTACCAGAGACAACAGTGACTTAAAGTTTAGGATCAGCACTATGATGGGCCTTGGGAATCATGTATTGTAACCTGTTGGAACCCTAGATTCCTCAACTATAAAATTAATAGTTTGAATACAGTTTCTAAGATTTCATCCAGTTCTAGTTTCTAGGGTTATAAATTTACCTACTTTACGACACATACTTAGCTTTTCTTTTTCATGTTTTAATGATGAGTAAACAGAGGTAAAAACAAAGAGAGCCTAGATAATAAACCAATTGTATATATAAACTAAGTAAAGGGTCAGACAAGGACAGACTTCATAATCAAGCCTTGAAAACTGATCATAGATCTGTGGCCTTCAGAGGTAGGGGGAAGGTAGGGAGGATTGGGAGAGGGAGAACACAGTGAACTGTGGGGGAGAACTCTGGATGCTTTGGCGATGGGACTGCTACGGTGACTGCATGTGAGGGGGGGAATCTTCTATGATCAAAAAAACCAGTGGTACGTCAACAACAACAATAAAATCAACTGATTGTTTTCTTTGTTCAACAAAGAACATAGGTTTTTTGAATATAAAGGTTTTGCCAGTCCAGATCCTAGGTTTACTGGAAAAAACCAAGATAGACAGGATGTTCTTAGGAAGCTCACTGCTTAGTAGGAAAGACAACAAAGAAGCAAATAAATGACTAAGAAAGATGTTGGATAGAGAGATGGATTATAAAGTAGAAAATTTTATGTCTACAAAATTACTATAAATTCTCTCCTTCCTAAATTACTATAAATTCTCTCCTTCCTAAATCCCCAGATTTCTGATTCAGTCATTTTAAATAGATTTAGAGCATTTGGCTTGCTTGCATGGAAATAAAGAAGAGAAAATAAATTGAAAGGGGCTTAGGGAATTCTGAGTCTTTGAAATCATTAACTCAATTTTGGGGGCAGAAAAACTAGACACAAAAGGGAGTAACTCTTGGTCTTAGATGCAGCATCCAAGAAGATGAGGTTTGCCTATAGGGAATATACTAAGCAACATAGTCCTTATTATATAGTGGGTCACAATTGAGGCATCATTTTTCTTTGATCCAGTCTGTTGACAGGAAAAGATCCTAAATGTGATGGAAATTAACTTGAAAGTTGACAAAGCCCATTAGTCCAGGGAAACTAGTCACTATATATTTAAAATTTTAAAACAGGAGCTAAAACAATGTGTACAATACTAATGAATAAATAAAACAAAAAACTTAAGAAGAGATAAGAAGCGACTTTGAACCTTAAGTGCACGTCAGTACTTAAGGTGAATCACCAATGAGAAGGAGAAGTCAAGGAGTGTTCGTGGGCTCGGGGTCAAGGCATGGGTCCCTTGTGCTTTATTTCACTTTTTACTGCATGACTTTCCTTCTTGATTTAGTGATGTCACAAATGCTATGCTTATGTGTCTTGGTCATGGTGATAGTCATTTTATTTATGGAGGGAGGAGCATTTTCTGCAGGAACAGAGACAGGGTTGGAGGTCTTGAGAAGGAGGGACTCTAGGAAGTAAGGGTGTGTGGATACTTCAGAAGGCAGAGCTGCCTAAAATTGTCATGTGGTTGGGGTGAAAGGCAAGATACAAAGAGAGGTTGGGGAAGCTGGGGAGATGAAGGCATTTATCTCTAGGCAGAAGAAAATAAAAGACCAGGAGATGGCAGCTATATTGGGGGAAACAAGGCTGACTGGTTTACTGGTACTTGGTGCTAGTGACAGATCACAACCTGCACTTTATATTTAAGCATCTTTGTAAATAAGATATTGGTATATTAAAGCTTGCCTATTTTTTGAACATTTGCCTTGGATGTGCCAGCCTTTTTAGACTTGCTGCATTTTCTTTTAAGACAAACTTACTACTATTATTTGTCATTCAGCAAATCTACTGTCAGATGAAGGTGATTCGCTGACATTTTAGCACCAACCTCAATCTAGTTTCTTCACTAAAGATTGAATTAGAGACTTTATACACATAATATAGATTTAAGAAATTTCCCTGCAGAGGTTAATGTGTTTAAAGGTCAATGGAATGGGGTGTGTTTTGGAAGAACATAACATGAAGCATTTAAAAAATATAGATTTGACAGGTCTTTTGCAAGCTTTATTGTTGAAAATGTAATGCTTAGTTTCTGTGAGACTAATATAACCACAAAAGAAATCATTACCGGTACTTTGGCAGGCTGAGTAGTTTCTGATGCTGCTGTACCACCAAATCTATTCTGAGTACAATATGCATGGGCAGCAGTGAAGCTATAACTCAGTCTGTGTGATTATGATGTTTAAGTAGAAAGCAAGATTCAGGAAAAGTGTTTTGCAACAATGTCTCTTCCAAATAACAGAGTATTTACTGATTCACCAAGAAAACGCCAGTGTTCAAAAGGACTGTGGGTGTCACAAGCAATTAGTGTGTCTACGAAGGATCTTCTGCAATTCCCAGAGAAGACAGGAAAATATTATATAGAATGTGAAATGCAGGGGTCATTGCAAAAGTAATGGATACCGACACAGAGCTACAAACAATTTTAAGGTTTACACATCACTCAAAGAAATTGGATTAGAGCCAGAGAAAAAGATGTTTTATATTACAGTTTCAAAAAAAAAAAAATCCTAAGGGCATTTGACACAGACAGCATAATATCTACCTTCTTTTGAAATGTAATGTACGTGAAGGCAAAGGGTTCTAGGTAATTTCTGAGGTAAAATGTTACTATTTTGATAATATTTTGTTCCAAAAGATTTCACATTAACAATAACCTGTACATCTTAAAGTATTTACAATTGATGTGTAAATAAAGTGCCTAAATCCTAGTGTTCAAAGGTGTTTTGAACCTCTGCTATAAGCTGACCATCAAGTCTTTGTCTAGATTCTTAAATAGGAGCAGAATGCCATTTGCTCTTCTTGCAACCACATTTAACTCGTGTTTTGACTCAGACTTGGGATACTATGTGTGGGCACTGATTGACTCGGGAGAGTGATTAGCTGTCTGAGGCTGGGGTCTGGGGACCATTGTGAATGCAGTCTCTATTTTATAATGGCATTGTAGTGCTTTGAATATTGGCCACTGAAAGGTATGTTTACATCCTAATTCCTGAAAACCTATGGCTAGCACCTTATTTGGTGAAGAGTTCACTACAGATGTAAGTTAAGTATCTTGAGGGGAAGAGGTCATCTTAGATTATGTGAGGGAGGCCTAAGTTTAATGATAAATGTCCTTATATAAAGAAAGAGAGGCAAAAGAGACAGTCATTTGAAAAGTCATTTGAAAAGTCAAATGAGAGTAAGACAACATGAAGACATAGAGAGAATGATGTAGCCACAAGCCAAGGGAAGTAAGGAACACCACCATCCAGTGGAAGCTGAAAGAGGCAAGAGTCTCCCCTAGAGCCTCTTGAGGGACAGCAAAACCTTAATTTTAAGCGTTGGCTTCCAGAACTTTGAGATAATAATTGTTGTATTGGCTTAAGCTATAGCATTTGTGGTAATTTGTTAAAACAGCCACAGAAAATTAATACAGGAAACTTTAACTGCTGTGGGTTCTATGCATTCAAAACAAAGCATGGTGTGTAGAACATGCTTCAGACCTGTTCACTTCTATGTCTCATTCTGCATTCCCATGAGGTGACAAAGACACATGGGCATTTGACAACAAAGATGGAGGATAGATCTAAGTTCCAAATGCCAGATTTTTCAAGTATTATTTTTTGAGATGAGGAAGAGTGGGGACCATTTATCTGCCTGCTAACACAATGAATCTGCTTGCTTCCTTTGTGCTTTCCTCTTGTATACTGCTTTGGTCTTGGGAAGAGGAGAGCAGGGGAGACATAGGAAGAGGAAGGAATTAAAGGAAAGCAATAAATAAAGTAGTAAGGATTCTGCTCTGAGAAGAATGGACAGTTATGTTTAAGAAAATTTAAAAAATAAAGCACGCACACACACACGCACATATACAAGCAATCAAAAAAAGGACACAAACTCAGGACAGGTATAGCATAACAGTGAGAAAGTACTGTGATTTTGTTTTCACAACCTTAACATTTGCTGAAGTAATACCATCAAATGTGCAATGACTGTGCATAACATCATCTAATTTTGACAGATGATTTTTCTGTCTGGAAAGTTTTAGAGTATATTGTTTAGACCCTTGTTGAAGTCAGTGGCTTTGTTCTTTACCCCTAATTCTGTCTTTGTTTCTTTCTTTCTAGCCATTCTTTGAGGTGGGGTTTTCTCAGTTTCTTTTACAAGGAATGAGTCTTCTTGATCTTATTTTGAAGTCTTCTCAGTCGATTCAACTTAGGATGTAAGTTCAGCATATAAATTTGTCTCTTAACTGGTGCATTTTAGATTTTTGGCCTATGAATTTAAGTTGATTAGATATAGATGTGTTATTAGCAAATATTGATTTCACACAGGCTTCCTAAAATAGCCGTGGTGCCCTCTAAAGTTTAAAGTGGAGTTTTCACTAAGTGAGAGATTTCTACATCAAGATCAACGCTGTGGGCTCACCCAAGCCAGCTCTTATCCAAGCACATGAAGGGACTGGGAAAGGTTGAGAATGCACCAAGGTGACTGGTCAGGCAGCTGTGACTGTGAGGCAACTCTAGTCTTCTTTGGGTTAATAAGAGGACAGTGTTGTCAAAGCAAAGGGGTATTTGATTTGCTTCAACTCAAAGAGTTGTTGGGATAATTTGCTGAGTTAGTCCATTGCAAATGGTTTGGTGGTATGACCCCATGATGACTCACAAATGACCCAGAAGATGTCTGCTCAAATAGTCCAGCATCTAATGTCTCCATTTGGATCTTAAGGTCATTCTGAAATGCCCATTATTATTCTTTTTTTTACTCAATCCCTCTGCACACCTGCTACTTTGACCAAATCCAGCCATTCAGCAGTGATGCAAGACCTTGGGTACTTTGTCAGAAACACTTGTCCCTATCACTGCCAATTGAGGAGTCATTTCAAGGCCCTGCCTAACGTAGACCTCTCAAACATAATTACCTTTTTTTTCTTCCACAGTCATCATTGTTTTGAACCTGTATCTTTCACATATCCTGTCTCAGTGTTGAACAGACTTTTCTTTTTTAAAAAAGATTTATTTATGCATACAAGAACTGGGGGTACAGCCAGAGGTGAGGGGTGAGGGTGCTGACTCACCAGAGACAGAGTGGGGAAGAGAACAGGCAGATAGACTGAAATATACTATCGAAGGGAGCAGCAGGCAAGACAGAAGAGGTCTGATAGCTTATGTGGGTCACCTCCCTGGCCAGGGACTGAACTCAGCTGCAGTGGCTGCGGACAACTTCACAGTGCTGTGACTTAACCCCTTGCACCACCAGGGAGGCCTCCAGCCTTTTCTGATTATCTCCCACAGGACTTTGACTTCCTGGGACTTGCATCTTAGTCATCTTTCTGTAACTCACAATAACTGATAGGGATGTTTCCTTTGTATAACTTAGGATAACTTTTTCCTATGCAGATATGCAATAATCATTAATAAATGAAAAACCACAAGGAACTACTGGAGAAGGATAGTCACAAAATCATTTTAGTTAGAAAAAATTTTTATTGCAATACTATTGTTTTACATCCTTGTTAGTGTTCGACAGTCTAGGATTTCCCCCCTCGTGTGTAGTCACTGTAGCTCTCCCACCACCAAATCACTCACAGTTCTCCACCATAGTCCATCGCGCCCTCCGCCCTCCTTCTTATCTCCTGCATGAACAGCTGCCTGGAACAGCCAGAAATCAAGTAATAAAATAAGCATTAAAAATCATGAAAGAATTTTATTGTTCCAAAATTATATAGGCAAACATTGCAATTAGCTCAGACTTACCTTGTGCAAGTTACTTTGGAATGGAAAAGCAGGAATCATTGTTGCCAAAGTCTTTATGGTTTAGGGTGTCTTGCTTGGGTTGTGGTAACAACCTTGGACTTGGCCCCCATCCTCACTGGCATCTCCTCCAAACCACAGCCTTCACAAAGGAGTATTTATAAAATGGAAAGCTGACCTTGCCTTGATCCTGCTATCAGGATGAAGTCCAGACATGGTGGCCTGGCATGGGAGGACTTTCATGACCAGCTCCCTGCCCGCCTCTCTATAGACTTTTTTTTTATGTTCTCCTTTCAGGCTCACTGCTTACTCTAATACTGGGCTACCATAGGCCCTGCTTCCTGGAATTTTTTTCTGGAGTTTTCTTCTTCTTTTTGACTTTCAAAAGCACTCCTTCACATCCTTTTAGGATCAGGCTAGTTCTTCAAGTTGAATGTGCTCCATGTGCAAATGCTAACATAGCACCTTCTGGTACAACATTTCCTTTACTCTGTTACAATAAGTAATATCTTTTGCTTGGCTCATAAAGGGCCAAGGTCATGTCTTCTTCACAACTCTGGAGCTTTGGCAATCCTTAGCCAGAGGAGTGGTTTTAGGTGGTGTTACAGACGAGATTCTCCAGGAAGAACATGGAGATTAAAATGGCTATTGGGCTGAGGAAGAATGCAAGCCTTTCACAAGTTAGCAGGAGACTTAAAAATAGCTAAAGAGGCCTCCTTGGTGCCTTTGGGGTTATGTCTCAGTTCTCTCACCCCTATGGTCTGAATTTGTTCTCTCACCAGCCAGCTAACTCACATATGGTGCAGCAAACCTCTCCTGTCTTCCCACTGCTCTCCTCAGCAGTGTATTTCATTAGATCTGCCAGTTCCCACTCTCTGGTGACTCCTCTTACAACCTCCCCCACCCCCACCCACCCTGCACCTCTGGCCTACACTCCAGGTCTTCTATGTAAAAAAAAATAAAGAGTTAGAGAATCAGAAATGAGTCATGTGTTAAAATTTAAGGGAGAAGAAAGTTTTCATGTTGAAAAATCCTCTAGCAGTTGGTAAGAGAGGAAGGGGAAGATTCTGAATAGACATTCCAATATAGGGCCGCTGATTGAAGGGCTAAAATAACATCAGTCAGTGCCAACTTCTAGAAGTTTTGCCATGAGAATTAGGATACATAGAATGGTTACTGGAGGCAGAAGTTAGGTTTTCATTTTATACTTCAGTTTTTTAATATTAGATAGGTTTTTGTTTATTTACATGCTTGGGGGAGGGGAAGAGTGAGAGAGAAGGATTGAGAGAGGAAGGGGGCGGGGGTGGGAGGTTAATCACTTTCCTACAGCAGATTCCCCAGGTTTTGTTCTGAGACAGGCAAAGCTAATTCTCAGACCTACCAACACATTCTAAAATTCAAGCTCTCTCTGCAACTTGGTTGAAAAGATACACATACTGACGTCAGAGCCTTGCAGTTTGTTCTTGATTATTCTTGTTCATTGTCCTAAACGGTTTCTGTGAGTGTTAACTGGCTGATGCTGCAATTCTAGGGACACAATGGAGATAGCCTATCAAAGTAGGGAAATGAGCCTATGATTTGAGTGAGTGGGAGTAGTGGGGATACTAGCTTGATGATACTTGCTAAGAACCCGTAATCTATCAAGCACTGAGCCCCAAGCTGGTGCACAGCAGTGAGCAAGACCATAGAACTCAGGGAGCTTTCACCCATGCATTGGGCTGTCTTTTGGTGACCCGATCACAAATGTTGTGTAACTTTAACCAAATCTTCCTCATTTTGCCAGGGTGACTCCTGTGCCAATATGCACAGAGCAGATTCACTATAGATTAGAGCGGATGCATAAAGGGGCGTCCTGGAGCCCTTGGTGAATTTTTCAGGCTTTAATGCTCTCAGAGAACCAGGTGCACAGGCTCACCAGGCAGGGAGGCTGGCATGCAAGGAGGCACGCAAGGGTCGTGCAGGGGGAGCTCTGAGGCAGGTAGGCAGGCAGCTGAGCCTCCCAGCCCCCCTAAATCTTGTAGTGCCAGCAAGGCACGGAGCAGGTTCTCTAGGATCCAAGCAGACGGGTCAAGGAAGGAGTCCTGGAGCCCTTGGTGGCTTTTATTACTCTTTACATTAGAGGCAGTCAGGCATGCGCCAGGCAGCGGGGGCTGGAGGGCCAGGAGGCTTGCAGACTCCTAATACCCAGTGAGTCACTCTCTCTGGGTTCCCTGGTCTCTGCTCTCTTTTCTTTCTTTTCTCTCTCTCTTCTCCTCTGCTGGTGTCCTCATGACACCACCCTTGTACACCCTGTGTCTCAGCCCAGGTGCACCCACCTGCGCATGCCCACACCCTACTTGAGATGCCCGACATTAGGTATGGGCACAGGACCTCAGGTATCCATCATGACACTGGAAGGGCCGAAAAGCCTGATGACTTTTCATTGACCCTACAGTCTTTTTTTTATTATTATTTTTTATTCTATTTTTTCCCTTTAATTTATATATATTTGACATTAATTGTAATCCCCATGTATTCCCCATCACCATATCACCAGTGCACCATCACCTCAGTCCCCTGTGCTCCCATCTGCCCTCAACCCTCCCCCCTCTTCCCTCCCCACCAAGTGTCCCCAATTTGTCCTTGTCTTTTCATTTTTGGTTTTTGTGTCTTTATTGTTGTTGTTATTATTATTGTTGTTCTTATTCCTTTCCTTGATCCTTATTTGGTTCCCTTATATTCCTACAGTCTTTACTCAGTCTCTGGGTTCCCACCTGGTATTACCTCTTCTGTAGGCACACAACTCGTCCTTCCATAGCTGTCTTTCTCTGAGTGACACTGCTCTTATAGCCCTGACCTCCTAGGCACAGGTGTGCACACTTGCACATACACACAGACCCGTCCTCAGCTCTCTATAACCAGGCACACGTGCCCCACACCTGTGCACCTTCTGCGTTAGCAAGGTACTAGCCACAGAGGCCCGTGGTCTCATAAGCCTGATCAACTTCACTTACCTTACAGTGACTTATAAGAATGATGCAGATTTCATTTGTTAAATAAGCAAACATTTATTGAACACGCCTTATGTAGTGGTAGGAAGGGACACAAAGCAGGTTCTCGATGATTCCAGCAGACGGGGTAAAGGAAGGAGTCCTGGAGCCCTCAGTGGCTTTTTTGGTTTTTATTTACAGAGGTGACCAGGTACATGGCAGGCATGGGTGCCAGGGGTGGGGGTGGGTAAAGGTGGGATGGAGGGTGTCAGGAGGCTGGAAGGTCTCCCACCCCCTGGTGCATCTCACCCTCTCGGCTGCTTTGCTGCTGGCGTCCTCATGACACTGCCCTTATATGTCCGTGACCAGACCCAGGTCCGCCCACTTGCACATGCCCACCTAGGCATGCGCGCAGCACCACAGGTGTCCATCGTTATACCAATGGCGGGAGGGTGGAAAAGCCTGAAAACTTTTTTTTTCTCTGACCCTACACCTTACAATGAACTTTCTAAGTGCCAGGGATACAACACAGAAGACAGTTTGTTCCTGCCTCCTTGGGGTTCATGTTTTAGTCTGAGATTCAAGAAATAATTACCTGTGGTGTTGTAAGTGTTGTGAAAAACTAGGGTATGTCCCTGAGGGGCATATGCAGGGGCGTTTAGCAGGAAAGTCAGAAGTTTCTGAAAAGGTCATGTTTCAAGAAGATTAGAGTGTCCTCTTAATTATTTTTGTTTGGAAAATTTAACGCAGAGTAAAATTTTAATTTCTTATTTGACTTCCTATTCATACCTGGTATATAAATATGGCTTGTCTGCCTCTGTAATCAGTTGCTGCTTTTGAGAGAGCTGCATTCTCATTTACATGTTGATATAAGCAAAACATTATTAGGAAGGTAACTTTGATGCAAATAAATAAAGAATTCTAAGCCAAATACTAATTATTTAAATATCTGCTCTTTTTGACTATCTGGGCTACTTCATATGTGCATGGATAGTTGAGAGCTAATTGTCAAGCCCAATTTCTAGCAGCTGATTGATCTCTCCCACAGATCAATTTAAGTTTTATTTGTGCTTGATTCTTAAAAGAGAGTTAATGTTTCCCCAATTACTCTGCTGTATATCAAATTAACCATATCCTTCGATGTTCGACGAAAACATTTCTTAAATTCAAGCTTGATATGCTAATGACTAACTTTCTGTGACTGGCATTGCAGTAGCTGGGGACACGATGAAGATGGCCTCTTGAATGGGGACAAAGGCCCATGCTTTTGCTAAGTGGGGGTGGTGGGGCTTGACTAATCTCTAGCATTACCTTTCAGGAGGCAGCTAGAGCAGGCATCACCTAATCTAATTGTTGACAGTAGAGAAAGAGCAAGAGCTGGGAGGGTCAGTATTCAGAAATTGAATATCAGGAATCCAACAGCTTAGGTTACAAGCGTTTTATATTGAAACACAGGTTCAGAAAATATGTATACAGGGGCCTCCCTGGTGGCACAAAGTGTTAAGATGCAATACTGTGGAGCTATCAACAGCCACTGCAGCATGAGTTCAGTTCCTGACCAGGGAGGTGACCCACATGGTGCGGCAGACCTCTCCTATCTCCCCCGCTGCTCCCCTCAGGAGTGTATCTCAGTAGATCTGCCTGCTCTGCTCCCCACTTTGTTTCTGGTGACTCCTCTCACCTCCTCTCCCCCCACACCTCTGGTTTTTACCCAGGTCCTGTATGCATAAATAAGTAAATTTTAAGAAAAAAGAGAAAATATGAATATAGCCGTTCAATGAAAAGAGTTAAAATGTAGTCAGAACAGAAGTGACTTCAGTGAACCACCAAGATCTTAGAAGATGCAAGTTTCTATTTGGATATATTGTACTATTTTTCAGTTTTCCTGTACATTTGAAACTTTCACAATGATTGGGTGAAAAGTTAGACATAAAATTCTTACCATATCAAAAATATGCAGGGTACCCCTATCTTTCTTGCAGCACTATTTACAATAGTGGAAACAACTGAAAACAACCTAAATGCCCCAAAACAGATGATTGGATCAAGAAGATGTGATACATATACATGATGGAATACTATTCAGCAACCAAAAAAGATAAACTAGAGTCATTTGTAGAAACTATGGGTGGAGCTAAAAGGGATTATGATCAATGAAATAAGTCAGAAGGCAAAAGAAAAAAAAAACTGGATAGTTTCACTCAATAAGGGACCAAGGAAAAGAATAATAACAAAAACCCCACATAGAACAAAAACAAAAAGGCAAGGACAAATCAGAAACACTTTGTGTGGAGGGGGAAGGGAATGGGTTAAAGGCAGAAAGAGCACAATGGACTGAGGTGATGGCGCACTGGTGAAATGGTGGTGGGAAATCCAGGGGGACCACAATTGATATCAAATATATATAAATAAAGAAAAAGAGGAAAAAGGAAAAAAATATGCAGGGTATAGAGTCGTCACTATTATTTGCATGATTTGTATGTGAATACAGCACAGATAGGCTAGACAATTCTTTCAAGGTTATTCAATTAGTCCCGAGCGGGACTATTACATTAATTATTAACAATTAATAAGAATCCATATCTTTCTCACTTTTAATAGCTATTCTTTCATTTTTATAGTCATCTGTGAGATTGATAGCATCAAGGCAAGGAGGATGCCAGTCTTTCCACTGCCTCTCTCAATCTTCACTCTTCCTTTGGGGCTTTTTTGGGAGCATTAAAGAGAGTTAGAAATATCTACTTTAACCTGATTTTATCCACATAAAAATGGATTCAGGATGTGGAAAATCTTCTGTGCTTATCTTTGATCTACATCAAAAGGGTTTTGCCTAGTGGTAAAAGAGCAGGTCCTGTCTCCCGGGGGCATGGGGTTGCATTGGTGGCACATAAAATACAGTGAATGACAGAGCCCCTGGCCACACTCTGACTACTTAATGGAGTTGAACAGACACAGGAAGTCAATACTCTTGTCACTGTTAGCATTTCTAGATAGATAGTGAAGAAAGCATAATGGGTAGAAGGACTATAGGCTTTGGAGACAAAAGAAACTATGTCCAAACAACATTCTCTCTTTACCAGTTGTGGACAATGATTAGCCATTTATAATTTTGACAGTAGGTTTTCTGATTAGAAAAATGAGCTTAATAGTAACCACTTTGGCCACATTGGATAATAACTTTATAAGGCGTCTGATACCTAGTAGACACTCAATGAATAGTAACTAAAGATTAATTTGAAAGTCCACCAAGTCCCTATAGCACAGAAGTTTATAGGGAGAACACATCTGCACCATCTCTCAAATATTCAATGTGGCCTCCAACACACTTGCTGCTTTGAGAAGAAAAATAATATTCAAGCTGAGGTTATTTTTCTCTCCCACATGTGGTTTCTCATAGTTCTACATGTGTGGCTTGGTTCTTGGATTCCACTCAGTCATTATGCAACATTCTGATGTTCCAAAGATGCTGTGTTGGAGAGAGAGGTACATTTAAAACAGACACAAGTAATAGAGTCAGACCCGTGGTGGCGGGAGTTGAACTTGACCAGATGTTCCCCAACCTCCCACAGGCTGTGACTCACAGGTGGCTCCTGGTGCTGTGCGCATAGACTCCCGGGTAACCTGCTCTCCCATCTGAGTTCTTCATCGTGCTTAGGTCAGAGCCCAGATTTCTGAGCTCTTGGCAAGGCGGGGTACAGATGGAGAAAATTTTAACTTCAGTTTTTGTGAGAGGATCAGGAAGTACCTTTAGGAATTGTCATTGCTGTGACTTATTAGATGCTTTCTCCTGGGATGCTCTCCGCTGCTGCTTACTTCTTTTACTGATCTCTGGTTCTGACTGCAAGCTGAGCCCTTATTTTGGTCATTCTGTGTCATGACTTGCTCTTGACACTTGCTGGAAGTATCTATTTTTATCTAGCCTTTTGGTAGGATCTGAAATTCCACATCTCTATACATTTTCACTATGGATGGCACAACTCCACACCTGGAATTCCCTGACTCAGAGAGCTTGCACATGGGAGCTGTCCCAGCTTCCTCTCAGCCAGTGGGCTCGACCATGGTCTTGGACCAAGTGAATTGCACTTCTTGGGTATGACTTTCAATGCTGATGAAATGTTTTGGTGTTCAATAATATGTTTTGCCATGTATTTTTTAATTCGGTTTGAAAAACGAACACAAAGAAAAAAATAAAAAACCCTTTAACGTGAATAGCTTGATTTTTAAACATAAGATAAATATTCTAAATAGTGCATGCAATTAAAAAAAAAGACTCTGAGCTTTTTCACTTTCCACAAAAATTCAGACACATCTCTAGAAACGGTCCTTTTCCACTGCTATCTCTTTTAGTGTATACCTCTGTTCTAGCCAACAGCTGCTGGCAATTTTGCAATGAGTCTTCCCCTTAATTAATCAATTGGGGTCGACATGGAGGAGGTCTGTATTTACCATGTCAAAATTTTGACAAAAGCTTGCATGCAAGGGAATCAAGCATGCACAGAAAATCCAATTTCTTTTTGACTGTGTTCAAATCATAATCAGAAAACTGCATACAAAAAACATGCAACTGCCTTTGCATAGACAATGAATGTGGTTACTAGAATAAACATAGCAGTGTTATAGGATAAAGAACAAAATGTGTGTAGGGAAGAAAGAAAGTTAATCAATCCAAGAATTGAAATAATTGAGAGCTGTTAGAAAATGAGAATTATGGAGGAGACGGAGGTTTCTTGTTCTACCCCAACATAAGCAGAAACATAAGCAGAAAACATGTCTCATTCCAAAAATGCTATTAACAGGGGACTGTTTTGCTGACAGAGAGTAAAGGACAGTGGGGGAGAGGAAGGACACAAAACCCACTTCCTGACATACTCTAAGGCATGTGGAATGTAGGAGAGGAACACAGTCCTCTGAAAAGGCAGCAGGGGATGGAGTGGCCTCATTTGAGAGCCAGATTTCAATGAAGATGAGCAGGGAGAAGTGTGTTCAGTGAGGAAGTTCAGGATGAAAGGGTATTTGTTAACATGGAAAGGGCTTCCAGATGGAGCAGCTACACCATGTAATGCATTTTGCTTTATTATTTGCCACATGCCACATGCCAATAAATGTTGCACCACTATATATGTCATCAACATGTGTGTATACTTGTGTGTCCTTATGACTTTATCAGTTTTATTTAAAAAACTTTCCATGACCTCAAAACATTTACAAGGAACCAGAAAATCCTTTTTACTAAGGTAATATTTGATCATAAAAGAGCTAAATTTAAACAAATTTAAAAAGAAAAAAATATTTGAATAGGAAACTCTGGATAAATCTAGATTTATAGATATATATGTATATAATCTATATGTATAGCAGCTACTATATGTATAGTACATCTATATGTAGAGTACTATATATATGAAAATTCCAGACAAAATAAAAGAAGGCAGTCAGAAAGCAGATGGAGTTGCATAGCATCTATCTTGATTCCTAGGGTTTGACAAGGACGTGCTTTCTACTTTTCCTGATGCGTGGTCTTCCAAGCCAGACAGTGCTAATACCAGGGCCCCTTCTGAATGCCTTCCTGCTATAGGGAATCAGGAGGGGAGACTCCGGCCCGGATGTTTCGGGTACCACCGGGCGGGTGGGTTTTGTCTTTTTCTTTTGCTTCATATATTGTTTTCCACTCATTAGAAACGACACTGCTGACAGTGTTCTTTCTCGGCAGTTTACATGCCCCAGAATGTGCTGAAGTTGTCTGGCAGTTTCCATGATGAGGGTAATCATCCCCGCAGACGCCAGCCCTCGTGCACCTGCACTTGGCTGCAGTGCGCAGCGCGCGGAGGCGGTGGCGCGGGCTCACCCCAGGCTGGCTCCTCCCTGCCTGCTCTGTGGCTTGCAGGGCAGCAGTGGGCTGGGCTGCTTACTACCCCCACGGGGGTGGGGGAGTGCGCAGTGAGGGTCTGGGGAAGAACAGGCGGGAGACTGAGTTTGCTTACCACCGTTGGTGCTGTTGTCTCCTAATATACTGGACTCTGGGGAGTGCATGAAGGCTTTGTATATGAAGAGTAATGGGGCTATCTTACCCAGCAAGATGAGAAAACACAGACCACTTAACTCTCTAGCTAGCTAGGATCAGCATCCCAGGCAAAACTACCTGGTAGGGAGCATTTTTCTTGTGCAGGAATAACTTCGGTTTCTTGCAGAGTGTTCTCAGAAACACCACTCACCGTTTATTCCAACTAAGTATTGCAGTTGTTGCTTGTGACCCAGAGGCAGTCCATTCAGTGTAACAAGTGCTGATATAGGCTCTGGAGCACCATCTCCTGATAGGGGAAGGACTGGCACCTGCTCCCAGGAACTATCCACAGACAGTGTAAAGGAGCAGAGCACTAATTTTCTATTGTCCCAGAAAACACATGCTCAGAATAAAAGGATAACTTGTTAGCTGAGTTACATGGATTGGATGCCAGAGATGGAAGGAAAGTAGGATTTACTCAGGAGCACAGAAGGCTCTTGAGGAGGCCATGGCTTTTAGATTCCATACTGGATGTTGTTGCATTAGTAACTAGTGTTAAGTCACAGGTGTCTTAATAGTTGAGACTGAGCTCCAGTTGTGCTGGACAGCAGCTTGGAGTAAGGTTAAAAAAAAAGAAAAAGTAGGGAAATTAGTTTTTTGGGGGATGATGTTAACTCTATATATTTTTGAATTGTGTGTATTGTAAAATTGATTTATATCATTGCATCTTTGGGGGGTTATAGAGTCAAACCTCCACAAATGGATATACTCACACCATGACCAACACCAGTGCCCCACTAATCCCCGCCATGCTTCACTGGGCCTTCTACCTCCCCCACCTCTACTCCACCATTGTCCTGTTCTGGTTGCCTCAGTTTTGTATCAGATGTTAAGGGTTCATTGTTGGTTTGGTTTTGTCTGAACCTTGGTTATGTTTTCTTTATATTCCACATACAAAAGAGACCATCTGATGTTTGCCTTTCTCCTCCTGACATATTACATTTAGCATTATCTTCTCCATTTCCATCCATGTCATAAATCATAGGAGTTCATCCTTTTTTATAGCTCAGTAGTATTCCAGCATGTGTGTGATGTATATCAATTCCACATTTTTTTTTGATCCTGTCTAGGACCCTATTTTTAAACTGCCTGGATATTGCTTTGTATTGTTTGGAATTTTTAAAAGTTAATTTCGCTATTTTTGTTGTCTTGTTTTGGTAAGTAATACTTTTCTCTATCACAAATAAGATTAGTGACTAGGCTGTGTTGTAGAGCTACTATTGTTTTGTTAAGGAAATTTAAATTGCTACACCTCTGTTAAAGTAGTCATCTGTGGTAGATGGGAAGGCATCCTCCCAGCCCCACAGTTGTCATATTTTATTACCTCCCACAATACCCTTCTGTCCCATCTGACAGTTTTTACTTCTGTCAAATCTCATACCTTTCTACTCCTCTCCATACCTATGGCAGGTGTCCATACTGAAACCCCCCTGCCTTCACCTAAACATCAACATGTTCTCATTCATTCTGAACACTGCCATTTGAACATTCAGGCAGGGGTTGGGGTCACAGCTATGCATGAGAAAGGTCCAGGCTTCATCCAGTGAAGGAGCAAGATAAGCAAACTGACAATATAAATATAATTTTAGAGCAAATAAACCAAGATGCTTCCAATACTCGTAGGAGGGCCATTCAATGCAGGGTGAGGTGCAGGGTGATTTTCTGGATAAAGAAGGGAGCCACACTAGTGAAAGAAAGCAGGGTGGGGAGGGAGTGACCGATGCAAAAGTTTGGAGGTGTGAGTGAGTTTGACAAGTAGGGACCTGCAAGAAGTTCAAAATAACAAGAATGCAGGAATGGGGGGGGGGGAATGGTAAGATGGTAGCTGAGCAAATAGAAGGGACCAGACTGTGATGGGTCTGCGTTTTGTTCATTTGCCATTCAGTCATCTATCTGTTAATGGTTTTGAGTGTTCACTATGCATAGAGCAAGAAACTAAGCACCATATATTTAAGGAAGCTGAAACTAATTTCAAAAATGTGTTGATCAAAGAGATCACAGGTGAGCTGTAGTGTGACATTGGATGCAGAGAGGAGAAAGGGATTGACAGCTGATTAATGTCCTGAGCAGAGTTGTCCTCATGCCCCTGCTGTCCCCAAACCCCAGCTGCAGAGCACAGCTCAGTGACGCTGTGCAAGTAAATGTCAGGTTAACTTTGCTCTTTCCTTGAGTGAAAATATCAATGTAGGAAGGATTGCGGGGCATTCAGCAGTGAGGAAATGAGTCAGGGACTAAGTAGAAGCAAGCTAGATGGTTGAGCAATTTTCTTAAACGATATATGAAAGGAGAATCTGGAAAAGGAATAGAGTTTGACTTGACTTTATATTCAGAATGTATAAAAATGCCAGGCAGCATGCACTCAGCAGAGCATTAGTGCATTAGAAGCCATAATCTAGTTGAGTTTCTACAAAGTAACTCCAACCAAGAAATGAAAAATGAGGGTGTTCGATTTCTGTAGAATCAATTTTTGAAAAAAAGGTAGTGAATAATGGATGCAATAGAATGAAATAACTGAATAATACAATGGGAAGGAATTAGGGACAAAAAAAGGGAAAAGAAAGTGCTCAAAGATAATCTGATCCATGCAAAGGGTTATAAACTACCATTTTTAGCAATAAAGGTACTTCTGGGCCAGGGAAAAGAATAAGAAAAATAAAAAGTAATTTAAGGTTTAAAAAAAGAGAGAAATGTGAAATATTAAACACTTGGGTCATACAATATTGAAAAGATGGAACAAAATTAAAATAATATATAAACTTTGACAGTTTCCACTTTTTTTTTTTTTAAAGTCATATTGCCTTGGTCTGGCTTCCAAACTGCTGCCACTTTCCTGGTGGCTCTTGGGGAAAACACTGAGATCTTCTGGCCTCTCCATGACTTCTCTGCTCACATAACTCACTTAACCTTTCTCTCTGTTTCCACCACTCCAGCCACTCAGTTGGATGAGTTCCTATTAGATTTCAGATACTGTGCCCAATTCTGGGGATGCTGGGATGAAAAAGAGTATCTGCACTTAGGACAGGATGGCCAAGGTTCTAGAAGCAAAATGATGAAGTGCAATCATGGGAAATAAACTCTAAACAGGATGTGATCACCTTATGGAAACTGTGTTCTAGTGCCAACAAAGTCTCTTACCACCTTTCATCTTTCCTCTTGGAGAATTATTCTACCTCACTGGTCTTCAGCGTGTGGTTCCTGGACGAGCAGCCTCAGCATTACCTGGAAACTTATTAAATAAAAGCAGATTTTCAAGCCCTTCCCCAGACTCACTGAATCAGGTCTAGATGTTTGTATTTGATTGATCCCACTGGCTGATTCTGATGCACATTCAAATCTGGGAACCTCTGCTCTCACTCTCTACCCAGCTTAACTCACTATCCATTCTCCACTGAAGCCCAAGTCAGAGCTGGGTGCTTTCACATAAGGTCTCTTTCCTTAATCCTCATGGAATATTTTTTTACTCACCATTTCCAGATAAGACAAGACGCTCAGGTTGATAAAGGTACTTGCCAAAGGTCTCAGGAATATATAGGTATAAGAACTGAGATTTGAATTCAGATCTGATCAACTCCAAAGTCCATGCTCTTTCATATACGCATTATTGTTTTTCTCTAAGCATTGCAACTTTCTAAATTCAACTTTTCAGGCTTTCAATATCATTTTCCCCTCTTTTGACTCTATAGAATTTTGAAATATGCCTGTACTTATCCTTTCTTCACTGCTTCCTGCTTGGAGAGAGAGGGATCTGCTTGCCAAGAGAAATCCTTCCAATCTGTATGTTCATTCATGATGTTTTTTTCTCCCTAGTCTTACTACCATGTTCCTTTTTCTTCTCCTTTCTCTCTTTTTTATTAGCATCTCTGATCCTGTTTATCTCTTTCAAAGATTACTTAATCATCTCCTTTATGTCCATTTAACTCCCTTGTCTTTCATATTTCTTGTTCTTTTACATTCTTACCCATTTTCAGAATTTCTCTGTGCATGACCCACATCTGAGTCTCTAGTTCTGTCCCCTTTTCCAAGCTCCAGACTTCAAGCTTCTTGTTGGATATCTTATTTGACATCAGCTCATTGTACCTCATCAGAATTAATTGTCTTCATCCCAAATTTGCTCTCTAGCTGGCCAGTGGTATCATTCTTGATTTATAGAGAGAGAGAAAGGAGAGAGAAAATTGTACTTTCTCCTTTCTGCTACATTGTATTTATAATTAATCTCTGTGACCTGATAATTCTTTCCTAAAGCTTCCTTCAGATTAAGTTCTCTTCATTACACTCCCGAGTAGATCCTGAGCTCTTTGAGGGATGGACAGGATCTTATTTACCTTATATATCTCTCTCTCTAGCTCATTGCTTTACATGACATTGGTGCTTAACAAATATTAAGTGAATATATAAAGTAATTATAGAGAATAATAAATAACAATTTTTATTCTCATAGGAAGAGGTGAGAACTAGCAGACACTCTAAAGGTAGGTTAAAATAATTTATTGACAGACAAAAAGGTGACTGTTAAAATGCTTGCAGAATCACTAGTCTCAGAGCAGCAAGAGGATGGAGACCTTAAAGATTTTATCAAATAATGAATCAAAGGATGGTCCCTGTAGTCTCTTGTTAAGAGGCAGAGATATTTCAACGTTTCAAGAATCAAGTACTACAACCTTTTATGAGACTCGAAAATCATTGTAGGTCTCATAAATTTCTCTCTTCTCATTGTTCCAAAGGCTTAATTTAGGATTAGTCACTCCATAAATCTAGGCAAAGATGACTAATGATTATAATAACAATATCATAAATTATATAGTGCTTTTCCTCCAAAGGAAAACTGTATCTAATTTATTCTCACTATATCCTTCATTGGTTTCTAGGGCCAGAGATCATTATCTCTATGTTTTCAGCTATCTGGACATGAAAATGTGCCTACCAATTGAATTGATTGCTCTGCCACCCCCTATAGCTGTCCCTTCATGTCTAACCAGGCCTACTCCTAAATGGATTCCTACTCCTTCCTTATTTTCTTCATTCTCCAAGCCTTTACTTAGTTCTCTTTCCTTCTACTTGTCATTTTATATCCTCAAAGTTATATGAGACAATTTTGTAACTTACTGTTTTACCCATTGTACTCTAGATTCAGATCCTCTATCACTATTTAGCAGATTGTTCAAGATGGGTATTCAGCACATAGTTTTTACCAAGTGACTTGGTCCAAGTCACAAGTTCAATAAACCTGTGATCATAGTGTTTGAGTCATTAGACTATGAATCCATATCTTTTTATACAATATGCATTATTTAATCCATGAATTTATTATTATGTAAAAATTTAAGCAGAACTTTAGGATATTTCCCCTAATAAAAGTCACCTAATGAATTAATCTATGAATAATTATTTTAAGACTATACTGGCAAAATATAATGCTGCAGAATTAAAGAAAATATTTCTTTATGAATTCAAATTGCTTTGTGTATATTACTTTAAATGACCTCATAAGATGATAAGGGAAAGAGGGGAAAGAGTAAAGAGCACTAATATTATTGTCTCTCCCTTCACAGGAGACACATTTATTTGTTCACACAAATAGTTATTTTACTACACATAAGTAAATGATTATTGCTGAAAATTGAAATGGAATTAAACATAGTCTGCTTATATTTAATTCTTACCTCTAAGACTAAATACTTGGAAGAACTTAGGTATATATTTATTCTAAGAAGAATACCTGGAATTATGATGATGAAAAAGTTATCATTTATTTTATAAATATTTGCAATGGATTTGAACAAGTAGGAGAAAGTTTCAGTTCCTTTTCTTATATGTTGAAGTGACTCATCTTCCTCATCTAGTCAATTTCAAAATCTAAAAATTTCTTGATATGCAACCAAGTTTTCACTTGTCCATTATCAGACAGTATTTTTTATCTGGAAATGTAATTGAAACCATTGTTTTCTGACTGGATCCTAAAAAGATAGGGTGTTTTATTCTTTCAGTGAATTTTCTTCATGTGTGAACATTTTAATTGTTTTTTACTGATTCAAAAAAAATTGATGCGAAATGAGTCAGTCTGTAGTCCTGTTTTGGTTGATGTGGCATATTATTGAAACATTTTGTTATTTTTTAAATTATGATTTTTTAAACCACCTTCTTGGGAAAGTAAGATATATTCAATAATATTTAAAATCATGTTTTAACAACAGCTAATACACACAGAAATCATTTCCTAGATCCTAGACACTACACAGACTATTAACACACCCTCATTGCTTTAGATTCAGACAGTGAAGGTGATAGAACTGAAATTGAAGACCTAGTCTGCTTGATTACAAAGCCCATGTTTAAAGCCATTCGCCTATATTCATTCAACAAATGTCAAACAGTTTTGTGCCAGGATTGTTCCAGGAGCTGGTGACTCAGCAGTAAACAAAGTGGATAAAATCCATGCTTTCATAAACTGGTTTCATATTTTGTGATGGGAAGGTTAAAATGATAAATGATAATAAGTAAAAAGGAGGAAGTGAGAAATGCTATGCTGAAAAATATATCTGGTTAAAAGGAGTTATAATTTTGTTTTCTACAAATGAAAGGATTTTTAATTTAAATTAATTAAAATTATTTTTTCTAAATTTTTAAAATTGATATAAAGTATCATTGTTTTACATCCTTGCTAGTGTTTTTACAGTATAGGATTTCCCCCCCTGGGGTCTAGTCACACAGCACTTTGACCACTGAAGCACCCATAGTTGGGGAGTGTGTCACCCCAACTAGTTCTGCGGCTATTGAAGGGAAAAACATTCCAGACAGATAGAATTCTCCATCAGGAGCTACCTGGCATGTCAGAGGAGGAGCAGGGACATCAGTGTGGTAGTAGAGGAAGGAACACGATGGATGGGTGAGGATTAGCAGATACAGTCAGTAATGGAAGGCTAGATCATCCTACAGGTTCTTTCAAAGTAGGTAAGCTTGTTCTTTTAAATATATGAGATATATAGTCATATATCTTGTATAATAATGCAGTTTGTCATGCTGTTACAAGGGAAACCTTATTCTGGGTGTCTCCCATTGTTCTGGGTGTCTCAGAGAATTGACAAATGGCAGTGTTGTTGTGCTCTGAGAATGTCTGATCCAGTATTTGAGGAAGCAGGGCTGATTCAGTCAGCTGTGTGACTGAAATTTTGGTAGGAGGCAGATGAATGAGTTTTATTCAGCTTTGCACAGTCTATAAATCCATTTTTATAGGCCTCAGAGCAGTGTTTCTCAAACTTAAACATACTATTAGTTGCCTTAGAGATGTCAAGATACAGATTCTGATCCAATAGGCCTGAGATGAGGCCCATGAACCTGTATTTCCACCAAGCTCCCAGCTGAGGGGTGAGGCCAGTGCTTCTAGCCTGTGGCCATACCTTGAGAAACAAGCCTTCAGACTTTGTGGCAGACTTCCTTATTTGTCATTTCTTTTCAGCTTGGCTCTTTGTCAAAACCCTGAGCTAATTGGTTCAGATATTATCATCTTCATTGACAAATGAAGGAATCTGAAGCTCAGAGGGCTGAAGTGACCTGGAAGAGGTTAGGTGGCCAAATGACAGAGCCGTGACATGAACTTAGTCCCTTGGCCAGTAGGCAACAGCTGCCCCCATGGCTTTTAAACTCGAATATATACATGTGCGTGCTAATTAATGTTTCAGGGTGGTGTGTGCAACACACACACTGGTACGAGGCTTCAGTGTGCGAGGGAGGAGTGAAAAAGCCTCACTAAAGCTGCAGCTACCCAGAGGCCTTCCTTGGCAATGATCTCTGGAAACGATCCAATCATCACAACATGCCCTGGAAGTGTCTTCCCTGGTGCCGCGCTGCTGCATGATGCTGGCCGCCACCTCCGATGGGAGCATTTTTTCTTCACATTTGCTTTGCACATGAGCTAAACTGCATTTCATCTACCTCTGAGGTCATCTGGTCTTGTGCTTGACCCCAGTCAGAAAGTTATTTACTGTCAAGCTGGAAAAGACTGTTCTTCTCACTCAAGGAGAGCACTATTCTGAGAGATGAAGCACATCACTTCATACCGAGCTCCAGCTTTCTGGGACAAGCAGAAATCTTTGAAGCATTTCCAACCAAATCCTTGGAGAGGTAAACATATTTTTCAGCCGCAGGATTCCAGGTTAAAGAAGTGTGTCCTCCACTTGTTTACAAAGCAGCGCAGCAGCTGTTCGGAGGCCTCCGTCCCCCTCCCCCTGGACAGACAGAGGCATTTGGAAGATGCACCGAGCCCTCCCAGACAGTCTGCTCAGCCTCACCCCTCCGGGAAGGCCTCATCACTATCTGCCACTGGCAGCACTGAGAGCTCAGTACAGGACTGGCACATGAGACACGCCTGGCTTCTCTGGTGCAGTTTCTGTGTGTGTGCGTGAGTGTGCATGTGTGTGTGTTTATTAAGCAAATCACGCTGCCTCTCAACTTTTTTCTGTAGATGATGGTTAAAGAAAACCTCCTACCTGCATGCTCTCCTGCTTGCTACTCCCTAGAGGCAAACAGGTTCCCAAACCCTAAGCGTTAAGTTGGATGCCTCGGCGAGAAGTGTTCTTCGCCTTCCCTCTTCCTGAGCGCCTGTGCTTAAAAGCAGAGCAAAGTCTGCATGTGCTCTGTGAATCCATGCTTGGACACAGGTCACAGGGTTTGCCTGTTTCCCTAGTTTCTCGGACTTGAAGTGTTTTCACTACTCAGTGGATGTTTACCTTGACTTGGATAGTATGATAATAACTGTGGTAACAATAATGAGTATATATTGATGTGATTACTATTTATTTCATTCTGTGCTGAGCACTTTATATGAATTGTCCCATTTATCCTTGATGTGAATCTCAAAAAGTTGGTATTATTAACCCCATTTTAATATGAGAAATTGAAGGCAGAATGAAATTAGAATTGGAGTTTGCCCAATGTCATATAGTTCAAAGAGTCCACACTAGAACCCACTGCAATTGGACACTTGTTGCCTTTTAAAGATATAAAAATAATGTTGCTTCTTCCATTATGCTGGGATAGTTAGTGAACTTTCTGAAGAATATCTGTAACTTTAATAACTTCACATGCTACTCTGGGGGTACTTTTACTGGTTTCACTTGGAACAATCCTGCCTAGTGCTAAAGGAATTTATAGGGACTAGTGGTTGAGAATGTTTGGAATTATACAGACTGGACTGCAATCTTAACTCTATCACTTAGCACATGTGAGAGCCCCATGGCGCAGCCATGTTTGAATGGTGAGTTTTTCAATTGAAAAATATGGGGACAATAGTATCTATTTCATGGGCCATAGTATTAAGTGACACAGTATCTGTGAAAGATGCAGCAGAGTAGCTATATATGTCCACATTAAGGCTCTTCCCTATTTTGCAGCATCCTTTCAGTGTGAAATTTACCTGAAGGTCTGAGTGAATTCCTTCCTACAAATGGCTCAGTATTACCTGAAGTAATTAAAACAAAGATCCCTGCTCAGAAAAAGGAATGTCTTCTTGGTAGTCTTACTATTTTTCACTGTTTGGAGACTTCCTTTTAATCTTGCAAACACCTGAAAGCTTCTTGCAGAGGGGTTTGAAATTAGTCACAGCTCTTCATTTCCCAGTGGCTGAAACTCTAAACACCGTAGTGGTGATGTGAGGTAGGAGCTCCCCTAAAGCCCCAGTAAGGAGGAGGCCATGTCGCCACCCACTGGAAACAACATGGATGACACTGGAGAGGATTATGCTAAGCAAATGAGTTGGAAGGAGAAAGACAAATACTGGGTGTGTAGAGTACAGAGAAACAAATCCGAGTCACATAAAACCAAACCAGGAACAAACCCTTGAAATCTGGCTATAGAATTGAGGCTACCAAAGCGGGAGGGATAGAGAAGAGCAAAGTGGGAAGGGGCCGCGGTGGACTATGGTGGAGGACAATGGGTACCTTGATGGTGGGTGAAATATGGCTCCCTGCATCTGAAGGATATGACCCCATCAATACTTCTAAATCGCATACAGCGTTGTAAACCAATGTTACCTAAAAAAAAAAAAAAAAATCAAAATTAGAAACTTTTTTCCATTATTTAATTGAATTATCTGTCTCCTGTGTTTCTCTCTAACTTTGAGTTTCGGTTAAACTGGGTTGGAATCACCAGCTCTACATCCTTATTAATATCTCTTCTTACCCCAAGATTTCTTCTTCTTCTACTCAAATTCAGTTTCTCAGATAACTTGATGCCAAATTTATCCCCCTCCAACTTTCCAAAAGACATCTGACCTTACAATAACATGTTTTTCTAATACTTTTCCTGAAGGTTTGGGGTCACATTGCACAGTTAATAATATTTTGCTAATATCCTGCTGGCATTTGGCCCTCACACTCACTTTCCCTTTCCATTGTTTCCTAGCTCCAGATGCCCCCAAATCACACACACACTTCCTATGTCTTCTAAAAGTCTGAATTAAACCCACTGGGACACCTTCTTCTTGCAGACTTCCCAATGAAGCTGTATGCATTTCATCCTCTGTTTTTCTTCTTTGGAAATCGGGTGAATAAAATCTATATTTCTACACCAATAGGTTCTTAGTAATTTTAGGTACATTGTCATGTAATCCTTATAGTCACCCTATGAATTAGACATCTTATCCTCACTTATGATGAAAAACAGATGAAGAAAAGTGGTGATTTGTTGAAGTCCAGTTGTCAGCAGGGGTGGGTTGGGTTGGGGGAGCTGTGTCAGAAACTTTGGACTCCCTTTACCTGGACTCTGATCTTTTTCCATGCCCTGCCTTCCCAGTCTGACTGAAGTAGGCAGCCAGAGGAGGAAGGGATTTTGCCTTTGTTAGCCAGCTCAGCCAGTGGTTCTCATTTGAGTGCTGTGATTTGCCACAGATACTTGTTCCGGGTCTTGCAGGCTGTCTGGCATCCCTGGCCCCGTCCTGAAATGCTGGTAGTGGCCCAGTGCCTCCTGTCATTGTGGTAGGCAATGCAATCAATGTCCCTCTGCAAGTTTGAAGGTGACCTTTTGAGGAAAGATGGTACCTCCCAGTGGGAAAAGCAGATGAACCCTAGAGATCAGTAGACTGGTAAGCCATTATACCCACACTAATCAATTCATTTTAAGACTGGTATGAATATAGTAGCCCCCATAATGTTAAAATGACATCACCTCCCCCCTCCTCCTGCCCCAGTTAGCACCTTGACCTTGTGGAAGGCAATTTGGATTATAAAGTCATTCTCCACCTGGAATTAGGCTGTGAGTAGAACCCAAGATATCAGGAGAAGCCAGGCCAGGAAGTTTTGGGAAGCAGCAGGCAGGGAGGAACCTGCCTTTAGTGGTGGAGAAATCACTGGGTAAGTGGGAAGGGGATCTGAAGCTTTGTTTCAGTCTTTGCTGTATTGCCAGTAACTGTAATCTCAAACACTCTTTGCCTAACCTGCAGAAGGAGAGAATTGAATCAGGAAGTGGCTAAGAGTCCTCTTGGCTGTGTTCCTCAATCCAGGGCCTTTGAGGGGTCAAAAGTGATGGTCATTTTGTTTACTGAGAATTCTTAATACTTGGATTGTTGTGTACAGTTAGTTCAGCCTGCTAATAGTTTCCATATTTCTCAGCTGCTTCAGCCTGAATCATCTTTATCCCTGAGGAGGAAGCAACGTCCAAGTTCATGATTTGATTCTGTTCAGAAACCATGACCCTCGGGCCGAGGCTCAGGGCCTGTGCTGTCCTATTTATTCCTGCTGGCAAGTCACAAGCTCTGGGGTAGGGAGATACATGATCTTAAATGTTAGCAGAGTCAGATGTGCTCAATGGAAACAGTCTGGTTAACTCACAACAGATTCTCAGCCCTCTTGGCTGTCCTCCAGAAATCATGTCTGGTAGGATTTCTGCAACAGATCTGATAGTTGCTGACTTAGAGAACATGTAAGCTGTTTGTAAATTCATGGCGAATGGTCCTAATTCCATACACAGATTCCAACAGACAGTGAGAGACCAGAAATGTACAGAAAATGCACTGGAAGCTTAATTGTGAAGTGTGTGTAGGGGGGTGGGGGTGGGGAATGAGGGAGAGAGAGAGAGAGAGAGAGAGAGAGAGAGAGAGAGAGAGAGAGAGAGAGAGAGAGAGAGAGGATAAGAGTGTATGATATGTAAATAATTTAAGTTGGCAGAAGATGGCTATATTGGGAAGGAAGGTAGATCAGGAAGATAAGTTGTGATTTTCCTAATATAGACTCTCGCTTAACTTCATAGAATATTATACCAATATATGGCATTCTCTACCAAAAGGTCCATGTATATCTTTTGATAATTGAGAGAAACATGCTAGGCAGATGTAAGACTGGGGAGCTGATAAAATTTACCCGATCATTTTCCTTTACTTTGTTCCAATTTTTAGTATATATGTCACTGAAGCAAGCATGGTTTCCTTTACTTTGTATTATAGAATCTTAGGTAAACTTTTTGTGTAGATGATCAGATTATTTTTAGGTCTTTCCTTCTTTTTGAAGCACCAGTGACTTGTGTTTCTTCATTTAATGTATAGTGCTTAGAGCCTGCCTCTGTTTACAATAGGATGTATATACCTCTTTCCTGTTTATGAATTTGTTTGTGGTGTGTGTGTGGTGGGGGAGGAGTTTGGGGAGGAACAGTAATTTGTAAAGTTAGCAGGATAGATGGAAACTAGTTAATTTAATATCCTTTGTTGCTTGCTTGTTAAGTGATGATTCTAAAAAGGCAGAAGAAAAATAATCCTAATACCTAGTCATTCATCATGGGCATTATCTTACATGGGTCGCTTTTCTGCTGATAACTTCATTTTGGAAACAACTTCTCAAGGTAGGCAGATATATGCATTATCACTGGTGGACAAATACATCATTGTTTCTTTGAAGACTAAACAGAATTTGAACAGACATGTGAATTCTCAGTGTAAGTCTGTAGAAATGAAATTGTAAGGGTTAACTCTTAGATGGGTGATATTGGTGAGTCAATTTTGGAGAATTAGAACTTAATTGGGTTTACTGGTAGACCATCTCTTTCCAACTATTGTGTGTTAGCGCTTTCAGATGATAGATTAGCAGTATACACACTTCTCTAGTACTAATAGAGTATAAATGGAAACTTAATGAACTGATACAATTAAAATAACTCCTCTTATTGTTCAATCAACATATTTGTTATACAGACTGCTCATTCTTGAATCCATAGAAAAATGTCCATGAAAGAAAGAAAAATAGAAAACACCACCACCACCAAAAAACAAGAACAACAAATTTGGCGTCAAATCCTTTGTTTGAATTTCTTAATATTTGTTTTGTTTATTTCATGCCATGTATCAACCATTTCTAAGTGTAGTGGGTTAAAATAATTTGCTGTTCTCAAGTCTCTGTGGTTAGATGGGGTTCAGTTGGCTGGTTTGCTCTTGGGTTTCTTCCACTTCAAGGCTTAATTAGGCTGAATACTCACATGACTGGTAGTTGATAGTGACCACTGACTGGGAGTTTAGCTTCATTGCTGAGAGAAGTGCATACATTTGTTTTAGTTGCTTTAGTGGGTTTATCACAACCACGTAAACTCAGTAATAAAAGAAGTATCTCCAGAGCTGGCATTCCAAGAGATGGTAGCTGCAAGACTCCTTCTGATCTTCATTTTTAAGTCCTAAGATATCACTTTTATTGCACTGTTTTGATCAACATTAGGTCAGTTAGGCCTGCTCGGGTTTAAGGGGAGGAAAATTAGATTCTCCTCCATGACGATAGAGAGGCAAGTTCATGCTACAGAACACATGGAATCAGAAATACTTTGTGATCATCTTTGAAAAACACTTATAACTTAGCAATTAAATTTCAATCTATCTGTAAATAAAAACTTTTTTCCAGAAAATCACTCTGTCACTGGTAAAATCTGCCTGGAAAAGGGATAAAAGTAAGAAGACATACTCCAACAAGATAAAAGCTGAGTCGTAGAGTGCTCTGGCATCTTGCTGACTTGATTTTCAATCCTGATTTTACTTCCCTAAGGCCTATGGGACATTGGTCAAGACCTGTAATATAATATGTGGGACCTAGGGCAAAAAAACTATTTTTCAAAATTTAGTAAAAATTTTAAGGTGGTAGCATCAGATCATTAAGCCAAGCAAAAGGGCCTTTTGAGTACAGGGGCCTCTGTGTCTGTACTATGAGGCATTTCTCATGGAACATAATCTCTCTGAGCTTTAATTATGTCTTCAAATTAGTATATCTACCTTGTAAGATGGCTGCAAAGAAAACTTGACATGATTATCTTTATTAATATGATTATTGAGTTTACTAGCACACATTTGCTTAATAAATAATAACATAGTCGTAAGTTGTATTAATACATAAATGAGAATTTATTTGGGGAAGTTTTTATATCAAAAGAGGTTTTCTTGGGCGATGAGGGAATCATTTTTCTAAGTAATTTAAATTTTGCCCTCAAGTTTTCTTTTCACATTAATAGGCCTCTATTAATTTCCTGTCCAAAGAAATAGGAGCTTGGTTGCAGGTCACATATGTGCCATGAATTTATCCCTGGGTAGAAAAAATATGAAATTTGGAGAAATACTTGACTCATATGCCCCATCATTCACCCTCTAATATTTTTAATCATAAAAATGTTCACTCTGGTACTTTCAAACTTGAATAGAATTTTCTTATGGAGTACCATAGACAAGCAATTTTCAGGTTCTCAAATGTAGATGCTTTAATTTCTCAGGCTATTGAAAAGAATGCTTCCTACTAAAAGTTTAAATTGTTTAATTTGCTTTAATATTTAACAACTGAAATGATTAAACTCAAATCTCATCTTCAGATTCCAAAAACACCCCTGGGAAGAGACAAAAATGAGAACTTTAAAGTCCTGAAGGACATTCAAGAAAAAGTGGTTTAATGAAAATAGAACCATTCATTTTCTGAAAACAAATACAGTCCTCCATGAAACAATCATTGACATATTTTCCTTATTGAGAAGTCATAGAGTTTGAAGGTGAATGAATATGTCATCATTTTTTTTGTGAGTTATCAAAACTATTTCAAAAAAATAATCTGATGTTTTATTCAAATTTACTTATTTGAGATAGAAATGAATCTTATGAGGTGATTCTATTTTCTTTCCTTTCATTACTAATTTGTTCCTACTCTGTCCCCTCTTCCCCTCTTTAGTAAATTAGGACTTCTATGTTATTTCTAGACCAGAGTGTCAAATGTTTCTATGACAATATCACCCCTAATTCATAATGGCTCTATTGAAATCTGGACTAATCCATGTATCCATCTTCTGTCTTCTGCCCAGGAAGACCCAGAGGTGAATACCTCCAAAAAGCTAATTCTCATTATTTAAAAGGGACTTCATACATGGTTTATGGAGAATCATGTTGTCCTAATAAAATGTGCCACTCCCCAGAGACATTAACATTTGCAGACCTTGGGTAAATAAGGGTCTGTTGCTCCCATGCAGGGTCAAGGCCTGTATGACCAACCCTATGTCCTCTGAGGACTTGGCTAATGGAGCAGAGGTAAAGATAAGGGCCTTGAAATACTCTGACATTCATCAAAAAAGATTCCTGTGTCTTTTTGTGTCACTTCAGAGCCCAGCTTCAGGTTGTGCACTGATGGTTTCTGCAACCCCAAAGTCTGCCTTCTCCGTTGGTTGTCCCTCATTCTGTTGCTGCATTCACTTGAACTCTGTCAGTGGTTTTGTGCCCTCTCATGCCTGGATTTGCCTGGGAACATCATACCCATATCTTCCCATATCCCAACAATCTTTGCTTCATTCCAGAGCCTACTGACTTGACCTCATTGGAGCAACATCTGGTCATTTCCCCTCTGACTAGTGAGATCTTCTAATCCCACATTCACTTGGTACAGGTTCCTAGAGGGTTGGGATTAATTTGAAGAAGTACACATTTGCACAAATTCATATGTTCAAATCCTAATCCCTGATACCTTAGTTTGTAAGCTTACTTGGAAGTAGGGTCCTTGTTGAGATAATCAAGCTTAGAATGAGATCACTATGATGGGTCCCGATCCAATATAACTGGTGTTTTTGTGAAAAAGGGAAATTTGGGGTATAAATTCCAAAAGAGAGAATGCCGTGTGCATAGCATGAAGAGGGTCATTGCAGCTGAGGAGAGAGTTCTGGAGCAAACCCTTCTCACAGCTGTTACAAAGACCGATGCTGTGGACATCTTTATTTCATATGCCCTGTCTCTGGAAAGGTCAGACAATAGCTTCCATTGCTTAAGGCCCTCACTCACTTTGTGATGGCAAATTAATAGAGGCCTCCTTCCAGCGCAGCCCCCATCTCCTTGTTTTGGTTCCTTTTCTTCAGAGTCAAAGTTCACGTGGTGGCAGTCACTCCCTTGATGCCCAAGAACGTGATGCCATGTACATTGGAGGGTAAACACCACTTTATGAATAATGTGTTTGGCCTGTTCCTTGAAGTCTCTGCTTTCTTGAGATCCACGTTTCTAAAGCGGCTCCTGGACTGGCGTCTAAAACTCTATGTGTCCAGTGTGGTCTTTTTTTTTTTTTTTTGAGTATAAAGTATTCAGTGAATCTCCAGACCATCTTTTCCTCCCTTCACTGGCTTCTTCCTAACTGGAGTGAGCGAAAGAAAGACAACCCTCAAATCGGACAGTTGCCAGTATCTAACTCCGCTGTTTCATCATGGAGGGTGACAGTGGGGCCAGACATGCCACCAGGGCCACAAATCAAATGTAGCCAATTCCTTGCAGTCAGATACAATATTGTTTCCTCTGCCCTCCCTCTGAGCAAGTGGTCAGTGCCATAATTACTCCTGATGGCAGGCGGCAGGTCTACATCACATCTTGACATTAGCTTTTAGCTATTTTTTTTATAGCTGCCAGTGTGCTCAGTCAAATACCTGTCTGTCATCACAATCAGACAGGTCTTAATGTCTCTGCATTACAGAGGAGAACCTCGGCTCCCTTCCAGCCCGTTTATTATGGTCCCAGCGTAGCATTTTATCACACATTCCTTACGCATAGCCTCCTCTCCACCACCACGGAAATCTTCCAAGTTGGCAGCTTTAGTGTCTACTGCCATTAATCTTCACTAGGCTGGGATCACGGGGCAAAGGATGATTTATTGCAATTACCTGTTATAGTGCACAGCTCAGGTGAGCTGGGCTTACGTGCATTTATTGGGCTCTCTTCCTTTTCTCCCACAGCCAAGGAGTAAAACGTGTCTGCCTTGTTCCTATGTATATGTTCTCGCTTTTAGCTCATCAAATGTTAGTTAATTAATGGAGAAGTGGGGAAATAGATTTAGATAGTATTAGGGTTATGTATAGACATGGCCAGTCTGGCTATTCAAAGCCAGAACTGACACTGACATTTGACAGTCCATTTAATTTCTTTGTTGTTTCTGCATTTTAAGAAACATCCAAAGGAAATTCGAAATTGCACTTACCTGCCACTTTTTGCACCATCTGTTCCAGGTGATTAAAACCAATCTGCATAAAGTGTGTTTCATTTCCAGTTTCTCGGTCCCTGGGATGGCAGGGGGCAGTGCATGAAGTGGGGATAATGTGCTTGGGTTCTGCTAGTGAGGGAGAAAGAAGAGGTGGGGTTGGAGTAAAAGGGGAGAAGAAAGTTCCATGATAAACTCTTTGCAGCAGAAATAGATGTACCCCTAAAAGTAGCCCATTATTTCCCAACTATCAGCTTTGATGGCAGCTTCGTGTCTGCCCTAATGAACCCCAGTACTCTCATGTCCCTGGCCTTGTGGGCGAGTGACAACTTTCAGTGTAGATGAATGGAATTTAAATCTCCTTTACTACTGTGTCTGGGCTTCACTTGTAACTTGGATTTAGTCTGTAGGAGACACTACTTTTTGTTCCTGTTATGGACATTAAATCATTTGTTTCCTCCTGGGTGGGGGTTAAACTGAATAGTCTTCCTCCCTGCCCTCCCCCTTCCCTCCCCCTTGCTGTGAGTACCCTTTGGAGAGGCCCACATGGCAAAGAACTGAGGGAGGCTCCTGGCCACCAACACTGATGAGCTGAGCCCTTCTGACCAAATGCCTGTGAGAAACTGAACCCTGCTGCCAGTTGAGAGTGGAGGTGGTCCTTCCCTGGGGGAGATTCAGGACAGCTGTGACTCTGTTGGCACCCTGATTGTGGTTCTGTGAAGGGCCCAGGCCAGGAGGCCTCAGTTAAGCCAGTCAGAGTCCTATCTCATGGCAACTATGAGACAATAAGTGAAACTGTTTTAAGTCATTATATTTGGGGCATCCTGTTACATAGCCACAGATAACTAATAAAACTTGGAAAACTTACACTGGAATCTTTCTAGACTTCTGCTTGTGATGGAGAGGAATTTGGACAAAGGTACATTTGTCTTAGAAGCCTGTAAGGAGAACTAAATGGTACTAGTGGAGAGGTAATGATAAAAATACTTAACAAACCTGGATGACACAGATGCCGACTAACAGGAAGTGACCTTCTACTAAGCAGGATGCTGGGGGTACACCGTGGTGCCAGGTGCCCTTCAGTTCCTGAATTGTAGGAGGCTGCAAATGTTGGGGGAAGGGCGGAGCAACACACAGTTACTTGTGGGGGCTCAGGAAGGCATTATCAAGTAGGAGGATGTCCGTATTTTAGCCAGCCCATGTTGGCACCTCCCTCCTGTCAGCTCTGAGCTGTTCAGAGGAGCTCATTTCAGGCAGTATCATCTGAAACAAGATACTCTGGGGAGTAGGGGCCAGCAAGGTGGGGATCTCTCCTTGTTCTTCCCTCTGACTTATGGAGAAGTCCAAAAGGCCACAATCAGCTGCTTTTTCCATTTGCTTATCAGTGAGTAGTCTATTACAAGCCCAGAGGTTTTAGAGAACATACCCTCCCACAGCTGGAAGCCCAGGTTTTGCTCTGACATTCTTTCTTCAGTTTTCATACATTAGTGAATGTAATTCCACAGCGTGCAGGAGCCAGGGCAAAGGCAGGCCTTTTAAACATTCAGCTGCATGCTTGAACTGGGGAAATCACAGCTGCTCCTTGCTTTTGATAATGCCAGGGAAATTGGTAAATAAATAAATAACTGGGGCCCAGGGTTCATTTGCTAAATACCCCAATATGTGCAAGCAAGCCGCATCAGGCACATCAAAGGGAAATAAAAGCATAATTTAGTAATAACATGGTCTCCTGCAGCCTCCTGCTTAACTCAAGTGTTAAGTTAAAAGAGGTAAATCAGGGGTTTTGGAGCACAATTTTATTCTTAGTCTTCTTTCTCTTTCTTTCTTTAAAAAAAAAAAAAATGAATAGGATCTGGGACCACTTCCTATGTTAGCAGGATCTGGCAGCATTTCTCTTTCTGTGAAAGGGGATACTTTTAAAAATAATTGTTAGCAATTACTCTTTATTTACCCTTCAACTGGGGAATCTCCCTTCACACAAGATGTGTGCCAATGTTTAAAGCGTTCGCAATATTGGACTTCACATCCCCCTTGTCAGGGATTGGTTTTCAGTTTGGTTGTGGCAGAAACAGTGCCGAGTCTAAGTCCCAAGTGAGGAAACGAAGCAGAGGGAACAGAGACAGGCGCTCGGGGAGCAGGAGATCTGGGGTGCCCGCTGGAACACCTTCTGAGTTGTCTGCCTGTGCACAGGGCGTCCAACCCATTGGCTACCTGACGTCAGGAAATAGCATGGAGCTTTAGGTGGGAGTGCCCAGGGTCAGATTTATTTCCTTATAAGTCACAGTTGGCATCCTTTGTGCCCGTCACAGTGGATTATTTGCTGCCTCCCAGCTTTTCAACTGATCCCCCTAATTCCTTCTCTTTCCCTGCAAGTTTTCCTGGGTTGCTCATGCTCCAGGTCTGTGGCTGATCCCTCCCTTGGGTCCCGCACTGACCACAGCCAGGTGCTCAGCTCCATTTTGCTCTGAGGTGTCACTACCTGCCCTCCAACCAGGCCCTGGGTCTTTTCATTTCCAGCACATTGTGTGTTTTGATATTTAAAACTTCTCCTCCTGTTGCCCTTGTTCACCTCCTCCCAGCTGAAATGACTCATTTCTGCTCATTGTGTTTTTCATTGAATGCAACTGTCATATGGAGACTTGAGGACTCGAGTCAGGCTGCCGGGGTTCAAATGCTAGCCTTCCTGCTTATTATGTGTGTCATCTCAAGCAAATCACTTGAACTTGCTAAGCTCTGGCTTCCCATTGTTAAATGGAAATTTCTTCAACCTCAACACTTTTCCTTAGGATAAAGTCAGTAATCCCTCACTCATTGGGTTGTTGTGAGGATTAAATGATATAACACATGTACAATGTTTCCCATGCTGACTGGCCACATAGGAAGCCCTCAATAATTGATACATACATTTACGATTTCACACAACTCATCGACCACTGATGTTTCTTTGAATATTAGATCATTTTATCCTCTTAACCTCCCTACCAGATAAGTACCACTATTAGCTCCCTTGCACAGGTGGGGTTAAGTAACTTGCTCAAGTTCATGCATCTATTAAGAGTGTTTTAACTGTAGGTCTGAATCCAGGACCTGCCTCCAGTTTCTTTTAAAATGATGAATAATTTGCTCTCTCTCCCTTTTACTCTATATTTTGGCCAAGAGCTGATGAAGTGTTTATGCTTCAAGTGGTTTACCCATACAAAGGGATAAATAGAAAGAGTGGAGGAGTCAACACAGGTGTAATTAGGCAGATCATCTGCTATTGATAGCGATTCTCCCAGATGTCAACAAAACAGGCTCTTAAATAGAGTGGATGCTGGTAGTAAACTTGAAAGCAAGCCATGCTTTGGAAGATCAAGAATCACTGCTAATGGAAGGGAGCAATAGCGTAATTAATTCAACACACAGATAAATAGTAATTTAGAGTTAGATTTAGAATCTATTTGACACCCATATTGGTAAAATGTTTAACACTCCAACCAATTGGAGAAACCATACTGTAGAGATCACACGTACCAGGGCTGGAAATCCATGCCTTCTCTCCCACGTTCTTTCCACCAGCAAAACAGAGGTGACCTATACGCTTACCTTAGGGGGTTTCCTATTAATTCTTACATCTTCCAGATACCCTCTTGGTGATTTGCAGAAGAAAATGGAAATATCTCTTCTTAGACTGTATCTGAATTTATTTTATTTCTAGGGGAGTGACAGCATGTTTGGCTTGTTCTAATATGCAGTGTAGCAGGCTGGGCATCAGGGGGCCGCCTTGGGTAAGTTGCTCTGGGCCTCCCAAATTCTCTACTTAGAAATTCCCAAGTTCTAAATCTCTTTTCTTTCTAGATTGTGTTAGTCTACTGAAGAAATACACAGACCAACAGAGAATGAAGGAGCAGTGGAAGTAATGTGTGCCTGAAGTAGTCTTTCTGAACAAAGAGGTCAACATTCAGAGTTAATTAAAAATTGCTGCCAGATCAGAAGTGGCCTGGGTGACATGTGAGCCATGCAGACCAGAAGCATATTGATTTTACTTGGTCTTATTTTGTTTGGCTTGCAGATAGTTTAACAACTAATTTGAATTTCCTTGCTGATATTTATAAATTGTGAGGCTTCACATGAAAAATCTAGATTTCTGGTTTAATTAAAAACTAGAAAATTCTGATAACAGGGAACTTGTATTTCCATGGGCAATAATTAATGGGGGTGAGGAGCTCCCTGGTGACACAGTGGTTTGAGCACCTCACTGTGAAGCATCTGCCGCACTGTAAAGCACCTGCCTCACAGCAGCACAAGTTCAATATCCGACCAGGGAGGGGACCCACATGGTGCAGCAGACCTCTCCTGCCTCGCCCATTGTACCCCTCAGTAGTGTACTTCAATAGATCTGCCTGTTCTGCTCCCTACTTTGTCTCTGGTGAATCCTCTCACCTCCCGTAATTCTGGTCTGTACCCCAACTCTTGTATGCATAAATAAATCTGAAAAAAACAAAGGGGAACTGAGTAATAGCTAGCCCCTCTGGTAGAGGCCAGGTTCCCCAACTCCATCCAGACCCAGGGAGGGCACTTTCTATTGTCTCCCAGCTCACAGAATTAGTGCATTTGCTGTTCACATTGCCATTCATCTTGGCGTTACCTGCATTTTTTTTTTCTTATTATATTATTTTTCTTGTACTTGACTCATTTGCAGTATTTCAGGCATATTGATTTGTGATCTCTACTTAGGTAAACTCCAAATACGAGTCACTCAGAAGTTTAGCATTGTTATATCCACAAAGAAGATCAGTCTGGTGAGGAGAGTTACTTGGTCTATCCAATCTGAACACCAGAAAAGTGACAGTGCCATTTGGGTCTATCCAGTTCAGCTGTTTCTTCTAAGTACCTGAAAGTGCAGTATCAGGACTATTGCATGTTTTATTGGAGAAAAAATAATAAGCATAGTGAATTAAAGGGAATGGTTGACTAGTTTCCTCAAATATTTGTCTATCTATAGTATTAACATTTCTCAGCACCTGTTATTGTACTCAGCATATCACATCTATTGTCTCCTTAATTCCTCCCTATACCTTGTGATACTACTATGATGGCCGATAGTATTGGGTCGAATGCAGTATTAACAAACACTTCATAGGTGAAGAAACTGAGAAACGGATGGCATTATAGCTGCTTATGTTTCTGTTGGAGTAAATATCAAGTAAAAGTGTTAAAGTGGTACTTAAAATTCCTTTAAAGTAAGCTACTGAGAAGAGATTCAAATTAATTCTAATATAGGCCAGAATCATGATCAAGAGAATTAGACAGGAAAGCAAAGCAAATATATGGCATGATAAGAGGAATTAACGCAGTGGAATCTAAACTAGAACATTAAAGGCAACAGTATATATAAGTTTTGAATTAATTCCCTTGAAATAAACATGGTCAGCAAGCTACATATCAGTGAATGTGTGAAGGCAAAGGGACCTCTCGTAATTGGAAGCAGGGGATCAAGTGTGAGGGTGGTAGTTCGGGAGAGAGTCTATAAATAAGTGCTCTCCATGAAAATAGCACAAGCTGGACAATAAGGGAGATGGAATGTTAAGAGAGATGGTGGAGTCGAGCCTAGCCATACGGTCAGTGCCATAGCCGGACATGCTTGTCAGGGGTCCGTGCTTGGAATGCAGGCGGAAGGGAATTGTCCTGATAGAATCACATACATTTCGCCAGGAGGAAATGAGGACAGAGGGCTGTGGGCAGGAATCTGCGTGGTGACTGACACTTGTGCTGATCGGAGCGAACACTGGCTGTTGAATCATGGCTCCACCATTTGATTAGGATGGATGGGAGCTTTCTAATGCCCTAAAAACATTCAATCCAGGGCAAACCATACTCATCCAAAGTGCCATATACAAGATTGGCTTCTGTGTTGCAATGCATGTGACTAAATTTACTCAACTGATTAGAGGCATATAAATAAATCTTTCAGGAAAGCTCTCTTCCCCTAATTACCTACCCCCATCACCAATGTCTCCTTCTAGCTACCATTTCTCCATTAAAAAAAAATGTTGTTTATATTAAAATTTAAAACTTTCTGAGTTAAATCAAAAACAATGTTAATTTTATCATATGTGGTTTTGCGTATGTGGAGAATTTGCTGACTATATTGGGGAAAAGCCATTGTTTGCCTTCAGCTTTCCATCCCATCAGCAGTGCATGAACATGGATTTGTTACAAGTGACTTGGTGACTGATCGTTCCTTAATTCCCTAGCATGTCTTTCTGCATGCAACACTGATGGAAAAGCAGCCAGATAGCTGGAAAACTACAAAAGGCATATGAATAACTTGGTTTTCTGAACTCAACTACTTCCTTGGAGTAATAAATGCATGTTCATTTTGGTGCCGTCCATTTAGACTTCTAACATCAAGAGCAGGACCAGGACTGTAGCTCATTCAAATTTTGCTTTGCACCCTCCATCCCCATACTCCACCCACTATGCTAGACATGACTGTTTCATGACAAATCACTAGCTCCCAAGATTCTCCAGCTAACCTAATGGGCTTAGCATGGTTAGTGAATTAGTCTCACTCATATACACTCACACATAATCACACACATACATTATAATCTCTTAATGTTCTACAAGAAGGATTATTTGAAATTTTTGCACAAAAGAATAATTATCACAGTTATGGTTATATTATAATATATACAAATGACCTTAATGCCATATAAAAATGAATATCCCTAGGAAAACTCTTGTTTCAAATCCTAATAATAAAATTGATATTTTGAAACAAGGTATTTTATGATATAGCAAAGAATTAATTTCCTTATAACATCCAGTAAACAGTCACTAAAATTAAATCATCCTTTTAATAGTGGCAACTGTTTAAAATATCTTGCCTAAATATATTTTATTATACTAGAAGATAAAGTGTCTGGTGTAGTTTCCTAGAAACCTGATTTTTTTTTTTATTTAGATTAAGTAGCTTGTGAAGTATTTTTTTTTTTTTTTCAATAAAATCTAGTTTTTCTCCTTGTCCTTAGAATTTTAACAAATATTGCCTTCAGGGGGTGGGACTTGTTATTATATTCTAGTTTTTATCCTGTGATGTTTAAGATGTCTTCTTAGAAAGACACCCCTGGAAGGAATAGTTTGGCATAAGGTATTCAAAACACTCATGGCAATGCACTATGCACTCTGGTTTTTGGATGTAATTTAGAACAATAAATCATGTTCTGGTGTTTGGATTAGATGCCAGAACACACTTGGATGGTGGAAATGGATCTCCTTTGTCTTATTTGTCTACACTTTTTCCTTCTGGCCAAGAAATTGTGTCTCACACATTCTTATTTACAGAGGCCTTCTGAATCATTGCTACTTTGGGTTTAGCAGGCTTCACTAAATTTCCCTAACATGGAAGCTACTTTTCAATTTGATACTTGTATCTGAATAAAAATATGAAAAACTCAGCAGGATGAAGCAGGTTCAGGCAAGTGTATCACTCATCAGTACATAGCCACACATAAAGGTCTGGGATTTGCATTTGTGTCTATACAATTCTCTTACTCAATAAGGAAACAAAGCCTAACAAATTCTGAGTGGGGCCTGGTTTGCATATCAGTGAATCCAGTAATTTGTCGAACTTAGGTGGACCTAGGAATTGTAGACTATGATTATAACACTGATAAACCTCTGGAGAAGATAATCCAGAAATTTTTAGAAACGTACTCTTCCTCAAGGTATCAGGAGGTAAGGAGGAAGGCCCCCATGGACCATGGGGGAAATGACATAATTCTTCCAGTATTTGTCAAACTTAGGATGTGATGCTCAGCACTCCTTTTTCTCATCTCTGAGTGCCTTGACTTTTCAACCTCCTAGAGCAATTCAAAAGTTCCATGATTTTCATGACGCTACCACTCTTCTTGGTCCCTGCCTGGTACTTCCCTGAGAAGAACTGCATTTTCCCTACTGCCCCAGGGCCTTCCTGTTTCTCATCCTGTCTTTATTTCATCCTTTGCAAAGAGAAGGCAGCTTAGTCCTTGTGAGTTAACATTGCTGCAATCAGTAAGAAAAGAGAAATAACCAACAAAGAATGGGTGGCCATTTCCCTTAAGAGGAGACCTGGTATCTCCAGCAGATATGGAGAACACTGCCACTAGCTGCGCACTGTGCTCGGACCCCATCCCTCTGTCTTCTTGGGAGCTTTGTTCCCATCCTCTGCATTTCCAATTCTCCTGCTTCAATGGCTTCTTCTTCTCAAGACTTTATCCTCCCCAAACCAGCAGATTTCTATTCTTTTTTCCTGAGTTCAGTGTCTCTTCCCGTTTGCTATCACAATTTTTTAAAAAATGTCCAAACACATTGCTGATTTCCTCGTGGTGTTTACAGTCCTCATCTTCCCTGCAGTCTGGCTTTCATCTCGGCAACTCCATTGAAACTTCTCTGCCAGGGTCACCAATGAGCACCTCATTTTCAAGTCCCAAATCTTCTTTAAAAATCCTCAAACAACTTTATCTTGATCTCAATTTATAACTGTTGGTAACTCAATCATTCCTTTCTTGAAATTTTCTCCTTAGTTTTCTTACAACTTTTTCTTTTTCTGTACCTCTCTCTCCCCTACCCACACCTCTCTATGCTTCTGATGAATTGTTGGTCCTTGCTATCATCTCTCTGTTAAATCTTTTCTCTAAACAAGTTTATTCCTCCTCTAGGCTTTGGCTACCACCCACATATATTTTGTTCTTAAACTCTGGTCTTCTAACCCTTAATACATCTAGGTTTTATTTCCAGTTGTAATGGAAATAGTTATAAATAGCAGTATTTCAAAAATAAATAAAATAAATGTAATAAAAGGTTACTATTGAGATAAACTGAGACAGTGATTATAAGACTCTTAGCACAGTGAACCCTCCATAATTGTTAGCTGTTTTATCTTTCATAGAAGTAAATAAATGATGAGTCATTATCACCCATGATGGCTCCAAAAGGAAGGTACAAAGCATAAGACCTGTATCAAGTGGATTAAAACTCCAAGTAAGCTGTTAGCTTAAAGCAAACTGCAAAGTTCTAGTAAAAGGGTCTTTTTAATGATGTGAAAATTCCTTTTTTTTTACTGAATATAAGTTGATCTCTGCCTTCTAGGCACACAAGAGAAGGGTGTTTGTTTACCTATTAGGGTTGGTGGGGCATTTTGACCAGCTTTTCACAGTAAGTGACTAGAGTGGTTATATGCCATTTCTAGACTGTTTAATTGCTGGTGCAAAGCTCTTCAGAGTGTTCTTCTCTCCCTGCCAAAATGTCCCAGGTAATGCTTGCCCTCTCATTCAGGCTTCTTTGATCTCAAGGACAAATGATATGCAGCTTTACTGCTGTTCAGTTATATATGATTAGGCGAATTATAAAAGATGACTACATTTGATACACTCACAAAGAATAGATAGCAGCTATAGAGTAAAGCAAACTAGGACTGGGAGCAGCAACTCACTATTGAGTTGCTTGGTTGAAAGCAACACTCAGAGATTGGACATGTTTAGAACAATCCTTGGAAAAGTTTAAAAAGAATCTTTGTTATCAGTGTGGTTGAATTGGTTCTTGTGTTTTGTTTTCATTCTAGTTTTTAATAATCAGTTACTATTAACTGGGGTCTTCATATCAATTTAATTGATTGTAGTTTGTCTAACCATAGAATGTATAGTCTGCATATTTATTTTTTTTCCATTTTATTTTATTTTTTTTCTTTTTATTAAAATATTTTAAAATTTACATATACTTGCCATTAATTGTAATCCCCATGTATTCCCCATCACCATCTCACC
>JAGFMF010011568.1:16629119-16670391 GCA_019455555.1 Galemys pyrenaicus | reverse complement strand
TTGTCAAAGATTAGTTGTTCATAAGCTTGTGGGTTTGTTTCTGGGCTTTCTATTCTATTCCATTGGTCTTTGTGTCTGTTTTTGTTCCAGTACCATGCCATTTTTATGATTGTGGCTTTGTAATAAAGTTTGAAGTCAGGAAGTGTGATCCCTCCACTTCCCTTTTGTCAGTTAGGAGAGCTTTGGCTATTCGAGGTCTTTTGTGTCTCCATATGAATTTCATCAATTTTTTTTCTATCTCTTTGAAGAATGACATTGCAATTTTTATTGGAATAGCGTTGAATCTGTAGATTGCTTTTGGTAGGATGGCCATTTTGATGACGTTAATTCTTCCAATCCATGAGCAAGGGATATTTTTCCATTTCTTTGTATCTTCTTCTATTTCTTTTATAGTCTGCATATTTATTTCACACTCTTTTTAACCTGCAATTTTCTAATAACTTGATTTTAAGACATAATGATGTTATAGTTTAAATATGATCAATCTGTATATTTTTCTTAAAGAGATTGCATGTATATTTCATTGAAGATTTGCTTTCATAGTGACACTTCATTGGTGATTTTCTCCCTGTAAATTTGTGCTACTTAAAAGACTTAAAAATATGTTAAATAATTTTAACAGATTTTATTTATTTTTATTTTTGTGTAGAAGAACTGGGGTGTAGGCCAGAGGTGCTGGGTGTGAGAAGATTCACCAGAGACAGAGTGGGGAGCAGAACAGGCAGATCTACTGAAATACACTGCTGCGGGGAGCAGCAGACAAAACAGGAGAGGTCTGCTGCACCATGTATGTCAGCTCCCTGGCCTGGGATAGAACTCAGACTGCTGCTATTGTGGTGAGAGTGATGAGATTTAACCCTTAAGCCCCCAGGGAGGCCCAATGTGTTAAATAATTAGCATAATAAAATGATTAGGCTATTTGAAATTTATGGGAAATTCAAATACTCTTAAACTTATTTAATGCTCATCACAATTCTGAAAGACAAGTTTTTCTGTTTTTCAGAAATGTCTTCAGAGACTGAGGTAGGATCAGACCTTTAGACAGAAGACCACCTTTTCCTTTATGGAAGTGAATAAACTATGCTGTTACCAATAAGTTTGCTGCAGCTTTTAAAATTTTGACCCTCTTATTTCGTTTTATTAATTTTGATAGTGGGGAGGGTTTGTGGTGGAGTCACAGCCTCCCATCCAAGAAGTGTAATTCCATGATTACATTGTTCAACAGCCCAAGACATTCTGAATTCTGTTCAACTCAATCCAAGGACACATTTATGATCATGTCTTTAGTTCTTTTCATATTAATTTAAACTCACTGTGGACACAGTCACTGAGGTTCATACTCAGTGAAATAGCACAGCTCTGTTAAAGATGAACTTTGTTTTCTTGAGTCTTGAAGTCTCCATGATGTTCTTGATCTGTAACATGCAGTGGCTACCTTCAAGGTTTATTGTGGCAATTATATAATAAATGCTTTTAGCAGAATACTGGTTATGATACAGGAGCTCTGTAAAAGGTGGTCAATATGTTCTTTTAAAACTTAAAACTTTTAGCAGAGTAAATCAAGTGTTTATCAGTTGTTTAACTTTAGTAGAAGGTGAAATTTCTAGTACCTGATGATGAGGAGGATGCTGTTGATGATGGGCCTAGCTACCATTTACCTGAACACTCACAACATAACTATATTTATCTCTAAGTGCAAACCTATAATACCCTACAATACAAGGATAACTCTATAATACAAGCAATCCTATAATACAGTGGGATTTTAATTGCTATTTTACATGTAGGGAACTAAGACCTAATACTCATACTCAACATACACAACATACTCAAAGTGACAGTCCAGAAACTAATTAATATATGCCTGACTTTGAAGTTTGTGCTCTGGATATCTGGAGGTCCATGCCACTTCTCTATGCCAGGTCAGACATGGCCCTTGGAAAGGCTGTCCACATGATCACACACAGTGACTACACTTCTATGCTTCTCTCCATTTGCCTGGCCCAGTTTCTCCATAATGTGTTTACTTTCTGCCTTTTCCACATGCACACACCTGGACGTCTCTGCAGTCTCAATATATGATAATTTCCTACAATTTTTTATTCTCTAACATGGTTACTATTCTGCCGTGTTGAACTTCCTTCCAAAGATGAATCTAGGACAGAAAGGATGGATTGTTTTTTCTTTGCTTTCCATTCTCTTTTTTGCATGGAGGTCATTGGGATTGGGATAGAAAGGAAGAAAAGGAAAGCATTTTCCTTTTTTTCCTGACATTTATGCTGAGAGCCTCTTTCCCATTTATGGGTCATTATCAGAGCACAGTGAATAGTAATGAATTGTGATGGTTAACTTTTTGTGTGAACTTGGCGTAACTATGGTGAGCAGTTGTTTGATAAACACTAGCTTGAGTTGTAAAGATGTGATTAATCAGTTGACTTTACGTGAAACAGATTACCCTTCACAATGTGTGTAAACTTCATCCAGTTAAATCCCTAAAGAGAAAAAACTGAGGTTTCCCTAAGCAGAAATTCTGCCTCCAGCCAGCAACAAAGACCTTCCCCCTGAGTTTCTAGTCCTCAGGCCGAAGACTGTAACATCACCTCTTACCTGAATCACTGACCATCTGGTTTGCCCTATGGATGTTGTACTTTCTGACCACAATAACCACATGATCCTGTTCCTTCTAATCAGAATTATATCTACCAGGGGAAGGTCAAGATACTTCATTGGGATGCTGCAAGAAAATACTCGAAATTTAATCTTCTTAAATTCAATTTTCTTTTTTTACTCCAAAGGAAACAAAAATTATGCTTCATTAAGGCTTAATATTCATAGTGATGCCAGATGGTCAAATTTCATGTTGCAGGCCTGACAGTTTATGGGTAAGAAAGGGGGTTTCATAAAGCAACGGGCTTCCCAGTCATGCTCTCCCAATACATTGGCTTTGCAATTACCGATGGAAGGTTAACTGTATTTATGGATTATATTATCTAATTTTAGCTAAAACAACACTGCCACAATGGAAAAATTGTTTCAGATGATTTTCACAAAGATTCAGTGAGTTGACATGAATGCTAAATATGCAAGACACACCAAATGACTTACATTTTCCGTGTCTCCAGTATAAGTGCTGCTGCTTCTCTATTTCAAGGCAAAGATTGAATATCTGAGTTACTGCAACCAGATATGATAAAAAGGCAGCCAGAAAAGCTTTTCTACTTATCAGAAAGACTAATGGAAATATGGATTGATATGGAATTTATAGTCATATTTTAGGTTGTTTGCTTTACTATGTAGTTGTTGTCTATTCATTCTCAGTTAAATAGTGGAAACATAAACATCTCCTGATTCTTTCCTGTTGTCTGTTTCCTTTATATCCTGATATTATTTAAATAGAAAGAGGGAGGATAGAATACCAAGATAATTTCAAATTTTAAATCCTGGAATAATGGAAAAGATGTGATGTGAACATTGAGAATGAAAAGGGTAGGAGTGATTTTGGAAAAATCCAGTCAAGAGACACCTAAGAAAAAGCCGAATATTCACACATACACACACACACACACACACAGACACAGACACAATAGTACATATAGGGATAGAGTTCCGTTTTGAATAATTTGAAAAAATGGATTTGCAAATTCGAATTTCTAGAAAAGTGTATTGCCATAGTGTGTTGAAACAATGAGCTATATTATACTTAAAAATAAAGATGTTAATCATTGAGTGAACTTATGAATCTATATTACACTGAAAAAATAAAGGTATTAACTATGGAGTGAATTTAAAGTTAATAACACATCTTGAGGGGAAAATGTCAGTACCAAAGTAGTCATGCATAAAATAGTGCAAATACCATGACATTTTAATTGCACATTTTTGCAAAGTAAATATGATTTTTTTACAAAATATTTGTTGCTTATTTTTGAGTTTTACAAATCTGATTTTAAAAAATTGCTCCTTACTATAGGCACTTGGACTGGTGATAGTGTAAAATGCTATTGCTCTTCTCAGTTCAGCATGGAGGAAAAACAGAGTATACTTGGACAAATCACTATCTCAGAAAAGTTGGATACCTTTCCTGACCCAGCAATATTTGAGTTCATTATAAAGCAGACTTTGAGGGTAAGTTCAAGTCTTTTTCCTTTGGCCTCTCCACACTCTGTCTCTCTCCTGCCAAGATGCCTTTCCCTGCCACACATATAGCTATTGATTCTGAGGTGCTGGACAAGAAGCAAATGAAAATAAGTTGAGTCAATCTTAGTTGAGAGCTTTGGCCTCATGAGAGTAAGCCAATCTGAGTTCATCTAACTCATTTAACTTGGTCAAAATTCCACACATGTCATATTGCAGCAATGAGTTCAGGGTCCTGTGAGCATATGTGTGTACCCTGGAAGCATTGATTATGCAGATCTAGTTCTTTAAAAGAAAAAAAATCCCAAATCATACAGTACTATGAGGCAAAATATCTGATTACAGAGTCTAAAACTGCTTTGTGTATGTAATTTTTGAAGAGAAAAAAATTACAAGCCAGCAGCAATGAAGTGCTTAGTGCAAGATTTCAGTTTTCAACCTTGCAGCTATTACATTTCAATCTGAGCAGCAGGAAGATTCTGCTGATCCTAAGCTAACGAATGTCAAGAAGGAAATGGCTTTCTTTCTTCTTTTAGCAGGTGGTTATTGTTTTAAAAATGAAGAGCCTCAAACCTGGCTGGGATCCAAGGCATGTCACATAATCCTGATCTAGAGATATGCAGTGAGAATCCCAAGCCCCCAAATATTTGATTAGAGCATATGTAAATCGTCCTGTGTTCTTGGCATGGGCTAAATCAGGAATGACAATGTGGATTATGATGTTCTTATACAATCAGAGGTTATTATTACTATTTTTCCCCCAAAGGAAGTAGAACTTGTTTAGTCAGGTCTAATGCTTCAGGCAGATAATTTCTGCTAATATTGAATAAGGAAATAAACAATGAATGGAACGGTTCAGGACATTCTATAAATATAACTTAGTTAATAACATAGCTAACACTGAGATAGGTTGTCATCCAAAGAACTATCAGAAATTTTCTTTATTGACCTCAGTTTGTGAGGGCTATAGTAACTGATCCTGAACCCTAAATCAGAAGTTTAGATTTCAAAGCCTCAAATGTGTATCGAAATCATTTCAAAAGAGCATAGTAGCTAAAATATGAAGAGACACATTTTCTTGGTGTGTAAGTAATGGGTGAGGAATTCCACCATTTCATCTACAATGTGTGTGGAGCAGCATTTGAGAAGTAAAAATCACTGTGATCTTAAATGCCTCCGCTCAAAAATTTGCAGCAAAACAGTCCTTACTCTCGCCAATTCCCCTGTTTTGATACCATTGATCTGACTCTAAAGAGTGAGTACCCTAATCCAGTCCAAAAAGTTAAAACAATGCTAGCCGATGCTTTAAAAAAATCACAGTGATAAAGACATATAGAAGACAGGCATTTACTAAAAAATGACATGCTGTGATTTAACACAATGGAAAATGGAATTATATACATTTAATATAACTTGCCATTTACAGAGAATTACTGTATGTTTAGGTAGCAAATCCTGGGGCTGTGGGCATCTCACGAGTGTCTCCTGTGTGATTGGGATAACAGCCAGAAACATGTTTATATTCTGAAGTTGCCAGTTTTTGCAATAAAATGCAGGTGAAATCTCTCCAGATGAGCCCCAGAAAGAGTTAACTTACTGGATTTAAAGTATTTCTTACTCTTAAGAATGCAGGCGGGGGAGGGGGGAAGAGATACCCTGTGCAGACAAGAACCAGTTTTGCCTGGAGGTAGAATATATGCAATGCCTCAGAACAGACAATAGAAAACTAATGAGGTAAAAAGTCTGGCATGATTGTGATCTGATTTTCACAGATTAAACTAATGTCAATGAGGAGAAAAGAAGAGTGAATGAGTCTAAATGGCTTTGAGACACCTGCAAATAATTGTGTTTCCAGCAATAGACTATTTGGGCATTGTTTTATATAGCGTTTTACAACAGAAGCAATAGAATGGGGGTTGGGGAAAGGTGGTATTCTTTTCCCACAGCTCCTCCCCATTCCAAATTACACCTCCACCCAATAGGCCCATCGACAGTGATATCCTAGGAAGGAGTTGGCTACTGAACCTCTGCTTGTATATTAAATTATATAATTCTGTTGATACAAAAATAAAGTCCTCAGTGCTGGAAGCTGTATCCCAATCTCTAGATTTCTGGTAATAATATTTTACAACACATCTATCCAGAATATGGGTTGTAATTCTTGGCAGAACACTAGGGGCTAATTTTGATTCATTCATTTTATTTTCTCTTCTTTGGTCCTTGATCAGATATTTCTGGAGACATATTTTACTCAGAATGCAATTCAAGTGAGGGCCTCTTGTAACCAATTGAAAATTTTGGCTGACAGCCTCATATGGGGGGGATATATTTCCCTTCCCTGCCCCTGCATTTCCCTTCTTAACGGCAACCCTATAAGGGAATCAGTTCTCTGCGTGTTAGATGAGGATGAAATAGAGGTTAAATCTATATAATTATGCTAGAGACTTGAAATCATTTGCTACCATTTGGGAGACAATAAAAACAAAATGTTGATCACTGTAAGACAAACATGCTATTTGGATTCTCTGGTAATTAATCACTGATGTGGTAGATAGAGTGAAAACTTTATTTTGAAGTTTAGCCATATTCAATTAAGTGTCTGATTAGTTTAATATAACTTTATCTAATTAGAAAACGGTTTGAATTGCTATGGAAATAGTTTGATTTTAAAGGAAGAACCACAATTCAAACAGGGTAACAAATTCATGTTGATTTTTCTATGATTTTTTAAAGTCAGTTTTATTGAGCTATAATTTGCATATATTAAAATTTCCCCCCTTGAAGGGGAGTCATGTAGCACTGCCTTAATAAAGACCTAGCACAGTTCCCTCGCCTGTAAAAATTTCCTCATCCCCCTTTGTAGTCAAACTTCTCTTTTCTTCTTCCAGCCCCCGGCAACTGCTTATCTGTTTTCTGCACTAGAATTCTATAGTTTTACCTTTTCTAGAATGTAAGGTAGTTGGCTACATGCAATATACTGTCTTTTGGGTCTAGCTTCATTCAAGTATAAATGCATTTCAAAACTCATCTGTGTTGTATGTATCAGTACTTCATTGCTTTTCATTGCTGAATAGCATTCCATACAATTGCACTTTTGAAATAGGACTGTATCAGGTGGCTAATCTTTCCATTTGGATTATGATGGAGTCAGTGTGGTGGCAGGGACCCTCTCTACAAATTCTTCAGTGAAATCCCCCTGGAAACACCTTTTTAACCTGGGAGAATACAAACCAAAGAGGTCTAATAGTTGTATGTATGAACTGTGCTTGCATGCCACTCTTCTGATGATGACATAAGAGTACCTGGTAATGAGGTTTCTAAAGTTCTGTTTGGAGAAAGTCTTAAAAGATGATTATATAGGTCATTGATTAAGATACTGCTTTTCAAAATAAGAGCACAAATATTTGTTTCCATATCTATTTTCTAATAGAACATTTATCACAAGTGCTATCTCATTTGATTCTTAGCCCAACAAGACAAACAGCACTGATGTTATTATCCATAACTTACAGATGGAGAAGTTGTGAATTCAAGGACACAATAGATTGCTCAAGGTCAAATTGTCAGCACTAACTTAAAGTCAAAGAAACATCTGACTTCCAACTGACTGGAAACTGACAAGACCAAATTCTGGGTAATGAGTTGAAGTGGGAGTAAATGTTATCAGAATTTAGTATTTAGTTAAGCTCATATGAAAACTCAACCATAAGCTTCTTGTTAATTTATAAAAGATTGGAACAAAAAATACATTTTCACCATGTTATTAGGTTAAGCACTTCTAAAACAAACAAGCAAACAACGACTTATTGTAAATTAGACCATTTTGGAATTTGTGCAATTTAAATGGTTGAGTTATTTTATGTTAGGGAAGTGACTGCACAATATTCATTAACTAATTTTCATGATGTTTTGGTTTTTTTTTAAAACACATTGGGCCAAATTACACTTTCAGAGATGCCCGCAGAATTTTAATTAACGTTAATAGGTCTAATTCCAGTTCTTTATATAGTGGCTTTTGATGCAGGGAGGTGTTTGAGCATTACAATTTCCCCTTTTGTGAGGGAAGAAAATCAGCCTTTGCAGACTGAGTTATGTACCTACACTTGGACAATGAATTGTAATAGGACTCCTCATTGGTGTGGGTTTTATAAAAATGAAGTCTTGCCCTGGTAACTTGGGCAGTTGTGGCGCACTCTTTGACATCCACATTTATCTCATTAAGTGACTACGTGACTTGAGTTATGCTATTTTACCCATTGCCCAGCCCAGCCCCCATACCTGTACTTCTTTTTGATGGGTGCAGGTTGATGGGTGGAAGTGTAAAAATCATGAAAATACTTGTTAATCCACTAGGAAATTTTGCAATAAAGTCAAAAATGCTACCATTTATATTTATATGGCAGTATGTTCTATCAAAGCTTTGTAAGGATTTTAGCATTAATAGGCACCGTCCCCCTGGGATGTCAATAGTAGTGTTTATAAGCAAATGGGCTTTTAGACTTATTATCATATGCATATTATTTTTGCTTGTTGATAAAAGCTACCTTCTACTAAAAATCATCTTTCCTGTGTCATTTTGACTTCCAAGGCTTTCAAGGTTTGTGTATAAATGTATAGCATCTCACCAACTGCATTCTACGGTTAGGAACTCCCAGGAAAATAAGATCAGTTACCTTTAGCATCTTAGAGCTGCTATAGCTCATCTGCTAGATCTGTAGTTTATGGAAAAATCTATGAGCAGGAGCCAGGGAGCACTGGATGCTTAACACAAGCAGCTGTTAATTATAACATGGCAGTCATTTGTATTTTACTAAAAATGTTGAAATGGCTTTCAAAGAACTTTAAGGAAGGCATTAAGTTCTTTCATCACTGCATCTGATTTCTACATTTGCTTCCTCCTTTCCCCTAAAGAATGACAAGTCTCCCTTCAGAGTCCTATCAAGCCTCATAAAACCAATAAAATAACTTTTTGGAGGAAGCCAAAATGTATTTGAAGGAATTAAGATTGATCTGGGAGATGCAATGCTGGTGTTATAGCAAATTAATTCTGTTAAATATGAGTAGGATGACTGTTCTGTATATTGTCCTGCTATAAAATATATGACCATGTGTATGCAGGTTTATGAATCCAGTGCATTCACATTTAAAAACTGCTTGCATCTATCAGTAGGTGTTTAATCATAGTAATGTGGCAACAAAAATAAAAGATGGGTCAAGGACAATAGATTTTTCTCTAGAAATTGTAGATACCAGTACAGTCTAAGATATAGTTCTCATATTCAAGGCTCTCTTTTATTTTGTTTACACAGCAAAGTTATTATGCTAATTACATGGTAATATTGCTGCCCCTGAGGACTTCCTATGTTGATAGCATCTACTTGAGGATGCAGATTTGGAACCAATATGTGATCATTACTATTTCAAAATGATATGATCAGAATGACAGTTTCATCACTAGGTGCTTTCCTGCAAAGTACGGGTTTAAGAATGAATAATAGGAACTATTCAGGAGAGTATAGAGGGTTATTTTTATGTTGTTATAAAAGAATGTGGTATTGGACAAATTTTGGACTACAGAGTCAAGTGTGCACGTGCGTGTGTGTGCGTGCAGGTGGGAGCTCACACTGATGTGTGTGCAACCTCACTAGGGGGAGCTCTTGGCTGGCTCTTCAGAGCTGGACCATTGTCTGTAGGAGACAATTTTTCTTTGTTTGAAAATTTACAAATCATCAATGAAAATGCCACAGATATGGCAGAAGCTTTGAGGCTAAGTCACTGGCTCTTAGCTCTTCTGCCTTCTGGTGGGGATGGTGATGGTGATGTGCCCATTGCCCAGCAATTATTTTTTTCTATGCTTCTACCATTTAATAGATTTCAAAGCTACTGTAATAATTTCTTTTCACTGAGACATAGAGCTTCTCCGCAGCCCATTTCTTCTGACAGGCTCTCTACTAAAGCTTGCTTGTAACAGTGAAAAAATATACATTTGCAAAAGCCTTTTCTTGCCAATCTGAATTCAGATCAATTAATTAAATGATGATAGAAACACGATTGCCATGCATGACACTGCAATGCTGACTTAAAAATTGGGAACTTTGTAACTATAAAATGCATCTGATTAAAAGAGTCATTAGAGGGAAAATAATTAACTGAAGAGACAGAAAAATTATTTGAAAATCTGTGTAATATAATCACTTGTGGAAGGAGAAGTGAATACGCCAGTCCTAAGATAATGGTGACTCTGGTTTGGGCCATTTTATTGTCCTTATTCTCCAAATGCTGTCCTTCTACTCCTTACTAGTTTTTTGTGTGTTTTTAAATTGAAGGAAAAAAATAAAGCAAAGTGCTTCTTTTCCTACCATGTTCCTTTCCTTTTTTCTCCACTCTAATGACATTTGGCAGGCTCGGCTGTGTAATGCTTGACTGGTTTTATTGTTGTCTGTTCCCAGTGGGGAATAGTTGACACTGCTCTCTGTTTTCAATTGATATCCATTTTCAACAATATTGCTTTCTATTAGATTCCTGCACAGTTTGTGCCAAGCAAACTGAATATTTACTGGGTTGACCTCAAAGCCTTCAAATCAACAAACACTAGAATAAGCAAAATATGCATTTTTAAAGAACAAATGTTTTCAAATGTTCCTTTCAAAATTATTATTTTTAAATGCATGGTGAACTGCAGATTAAAGCGTATTATATTTCCAGTTCTGTCAGCCCATTTTTATTTATTTATTTTCACACATTAAATAATGGAATTAAACATTGAAAGAATAGTTCTATACACTACCTAGCCAAGGTTAAAAGCAATTCAATTTTTCCACGTTTAGCAATCCCTTCTTCCAAGCAATAATACATGTCTGCTCATTGCTTTTTAATGCAGATGTAGTTAATAGTATTATATTGAGCCAAGCAACTGAGTCTTACAACCATTTCAAGGCTTCTTCAGTGCTCAGTGGCTCTGGATTAGAATTAGGAGTAAAAGATTAAATTTAGCCATAAAGAAAGTCAACTAGCAAGGGAATTACATGAATTAAAAAAGTATCTTTTTCAGTTTGCTAAGCAAAGTTTACAGAATCTTAATTATATACTCTGTGTGTATCACACAGTATCTGGCTGTAGTTGGCATGTAGGAAAGGAAGATGTTTGATAATTGGGGTAATTGGAGATAATCAAGAAAAGGATTAAAAAGAGAAAGGTATTGGCTTTATGATGCACACTTTGGGAGCTATTATAATATAGTCAAATATGTTTAGTTACTCTAAAAAAGAGACTTATAATTATTTTACACTAAAATTGAAGCAAACCATAATAGGTAGGATGTGTCTTCACAATATGTATTAGTTAGGCAGAGGTAACTATTGGTATAAAAAAGTATGCTTGCACTGCCAGGTAGGAGTTGATGTGCATGAAGGGCAATGTTAACAAATGTTTCTACCAAAATAGACATTTGCAAATGATATTTAGACCACCAAACCCCACACTGCAGAAGATAAAACCACTTTACAAGACTAACAATTCACAGGAAAAGGATAATGTGTAGTTTCCATTTAAAAAGTTGTCTCATCCTGGTTTCCATAGTGTAACTTAAAAAGTTGTCTTGCTTTCACCTTTTCCTTTTTTCCTTCCTTTCATCTATAAACATTTATTCAGTATCTATATCCACAACCTCATTTCTCCCCAGCACAGACTGATTTCCCTCTTACCATTTCTTGCACCCATCCTACCTGCCAGTAATGGGTGTCAGGCACTTTCCCTACATATCATTTACACCCCACAGCGACCTCAGGCTCTGAACCCTTTTACTACCTCTCAAAATATGTGTGTTCGGCAGTTGAAACATACCAGTGCCTTTAATGATCATCTGCCACTTGAAGTATCTTGCTCAGAAAATGTGGTCAAGTAGAGATTGTGCAGTCCTGGCAAATGGCAGCCTGGGTCTCATATGCCAGTGGTTCTGGGAAAATCCCTTACTCAGCTTTCATTTTTCACCATCTGTGTCTCAGTTTTTCTATTTGTAAACCAGGCGTAATTAAAACAGCCCACTGGGCCTTTCACAAGCATGTTGGGAAGATTAGCAAGAGGCTGTAAACTTTCTGTATTTCTTTGAAGGAGAGATGCTACAAGAAATTCAAGAAAGGAACGTTTCACGCAAGGCATTGGCTGAATTTACATTTAAGACTCCATTTTTCAAAATACAGAACTTTTTGGCTTGAATGCAGTGCACAATTAATTAGTAAGATCTCAGTCAAAAATACAATTTAGTTGAATACCTGGATGCCTGGAAGCTCATGGCTGGTATGGAAGCCACATAATAGGTGTGTGTGATGCTGGGTGTTCTGGATGGGTGTTCAGCAAACACAGTTCCAATCCAATGCTGTCATTGACCAGCTGTGTCAACCTTGGCAAGAGATTTCCACTCCCTCAACTTCCTCACTTGGAACAAATAATGTACTATACGATTGCCTCACAGGGCCATAGTGGGGATAAAACTAAGGAATGGATGAAAGTATTTAGAATGGCATAAAGCATTACTTGTATGTAAAATGTGTTTCTGGAAGTAGACAAGTTAGTCTTGTTTCTCTTTGATGAGCAGTTAAATTAAAACAATGATTAGTTAAGAGTAAAGAACCCATCTCCCTATTGTTCCTTATTTTGTCTTTTTGTCATTAAATTTGATTAGTCTACCAGGTTGTGTGTAAAGACAGCAATTTCTCTGCACTTTGCTTCTGAAAAGTATCCTCAGTTGGGAGATGTATTTCACTCTTGTGGGTAACATGCATGATTTCTGTTCCAAGAGTATTTTCTGATATGAACTTTGTCTAGGAAACTGCAGATAAAATATACATTGTGCTAGCTGCACAAATGATGTTCTCAGTGTCTCTTGAACTATCTTAGTATTCTCATATATTTGACCATATTTCCCAAGTGTTATCAGAATGCAATTCTGTTTTCCTTGATTCTTTCCTTTTCCAAATGCAAATGATTGTTTATCAAAGCAGTGAGAATACAAATGACAGAGAAATTCAATTTAATTGAGATATATTACTTGGGAGGGTATAACATTTCCATTGGATCAGTAAGATGAAACTTCCCTTTTGTCTTCATGAGTTGCAGGCCACCCTTGGGAAGTAGACCTGAAGCATTTGGAAAGACTGGTGGGGCTGGATACTGTAGGTGCATGGGTGTAAGTTATTATAAAGCTAGCAAAGTATTAGGAAATAAAGACGAAAAGAAATTGCAGTATGTTTCCATATTTTTTTAGGTAAAATCAGGTTAAAATGATTTCCTCTATCCCAAAAGGTGAAAATTTCAAAAAAAGGGACAGACTAAGATGAAAGGGAGAGAGGGCATACTTAGATGCCATTTCCCCCCCGCCCTTCTTTATGTGCCATGAGCCTCAGTTATTCCAGTTTGTTAAAGTGGAGGGATGAATCCAAGGCATTGGGTTTATTCTCATCTTGTATGTGAAGGACTTAGAGTCCTTCTGTCTCCCCTGAAAGTGTTCAGGGAGTTTATGGCTCCATGAAGTCCACAGCTGGAATAAGTGATGGTATAAATAGAAGCTCTGCAGCCCTGAGAAGATGGAGCACTGTGGTACAAGTAGCAAGAGATGAAGGCAATGGCAGTGGAGATAGCATTTGGGGGCTCAGAATGGAGAGCTGTACCATGTAGTGGTGGCGGGGGTCAGAGCAGAAGTCAAAAGCATGAAGCTGACCTGGGTCAGTCATTCACTTGTCATGCTCTCTAAATCGCTGTTGATTGGGTTCTATTGTTCTATTTCTCTTTTTCTGTAGTATTATTATTATTTTAAAGTACATTGTTCATTTATTCATTCACTCATTCATTTCAAATTTTGTATTTCATACCTATCATCTGTTAGACAACAACGTTCTTTTTTTAATCTCTAAATCTTTTTTTTAAAATTAGATTCCTTTAATTGTATTTGATGTCATTTGTAGTCCTCAGGGAGTTCCCATCACCATTTCACCTGTGCACCATCACCTCAGTCCCTTGTGCTCTTTCTGCCCTCATCCCCCCACCTTTGCCCTCCCCTCCCTTCCCCACCCATAATCCCTTTGGTTTATCTTTGACCGTTTGATCTTGTTGAGTTTCTTTGTTTGTTTTTGGTTGTAATTGCCCATTACAATTGCCTATTTCCATGAGTTTTCTCTCCCTTTTTCTTTTTTTGTTGTAGATGTTGTTCTTTCTATTGTATTATTCTTAAGATAACATTACAATACTGTATATGATTTAGGGGCACAGATTCACATCTCTTCAGATGTATGTTATCACACTAAACCCTTTACCAAAGTAATAAAATAATCCTACAGCCTAGTCTATTGGGCCCACTTTCTCTATTTTGCTCCCCATGTCCAACCTTCCCCCTCTGGTCGTGTCAGTTCTATGCTAAGATTTCTAGGGTTTGTTTTGATTTAGTTTAGCCTGTTCCTTAGTTTTGTTTCTCTGTATATTCCACATATGCGTAAAGTCATTGGGTTTTTGTCTTTCTCTATCTGACTTAATTCTGTAGTATAATCCTCTCTAGTTCCATTTGTGTTGCTTCCAATTTTCCAATGGCTCATCCTTTTTTTTTTTTTAAATAACTACTTAGTATTCCACTGTGTATTTATGCTACATTTTTCTAATCCAGTTATATCATTGGCATTTATCAATAAGCTGTTTCTATACCTTGACTTGTAAATAGTGCTGTCATTACAGGAGTGCATATATCACTTTGAATTAGTGTTTTTGCATTCTTGTATACCTGGGAGTGGAATTTCTGAATCATATGGTAGATTTATTTTTAATATTTTGAGTAACTTACATACTATTTTCATAGAGGCTGAACCAGTTTACATTCCCTTTATGCTCCATATCTCCTAAAAAGGGAGTTTTGTTTGACTTTAAGGGAAGGTGGAAGTAACAAATGGAATAGTAAAAGCATTTTGTCCAAATCAACAAACCTCATGCACACATAAAACCCTATTAGGATTGAATGTGAAGGTGTCACAACTCTAGAGGTAGAAAGGAGCCTGAAAGCGGCGTCTCAGACTTGCAGGCATGGAATCACCCCCTGTCCTGACCTCAGGCTCCTCTGCCCACCATGAGTGGTGGGGATTGGGGTGCCAGGCCCAACCCAGAATCCCCTTGGTGGGGGCTGGCTGTGCAGGAAACTCCCATTTTGTAAGGAGAGAGAGACTAAGAGTGAGCACCTAATTCATGTGAAAACTATGTAGAGCTAGAGCTTCACTTCACAATCTTAGCCTCAAGAAAAGCCATCTAGTAGAACACATCACTATGAAGGGACATGAGGAGAAATAGGGAGGCTGTTAAGTGTCTTTGCAAAGGAAGAGAATATTATCAGCCCAGAGACAGATTCGGTAAAGGCAGGGTTTAGTGCCTGCAGTTGGCTGTATTTCATAAAATGAAGCAAATCAAACCAGAGGCCTGTTTGTAGAGTTGAGGCGTGATTGTATTTTTAGTTTTCTTAACTAAATAAATCCATCAGTTGACAAAGAGGAGAGTGTAGTGGCTTAGACAGCGAAGGTATGATTGAAGACTTGAAGGCAGGGTCAGCTCGAGATACATTGATCACAGTCTCATTAAGCCTGGAATAGAAACAAAAATGAATTTGAAATGTGTGGATGGGGGGAGGATGGAAAGGGGACCAAGGGGAAATATCCGTACATTTTCCAACCGTGTGATTCATAACACATGGATGAACTCAGACACTGAGATACAATTCATCGGTTAAATTCCTGACAGATACTGAACCCGGGCAAAATGTTTCCATCATTCCATCTCTCCTGGCCTTTCTTGGTAAAACACCCTCAAAGAAGTTTTATAGCTTCGAAAAGGGATCCTACTCTTGATAAATATTTTTAAGGGTATAAGACAGCAAAATATATTCCAAGTAAATCTGAATAAAGTAAGACTGCTGGGAGAGCCAGACAAATAAGAGCATGGAGCATGGGGGCCACTGTTACTTTTGATGGGTCAGTTCTCTGAGGCAGATATCGAGACGTATATAAAATATATGAGCAATAAAGACGATCAGTAAAAGTGCCAATTACATATTTCATTAAATTGGAAGTGAAGCTGGTCATAAAATGCAGTATTAGGAGACAGTGGAATAACTGGCATAAAATGAAAGTAACTTATTAAAAACTTAAATTTATAAATTTAGTCTTCAAGGCCCTTCATCAGCTGCCCTGCTCTCCTGTCACTTGTCAAACTCCATTCCTTGTTATTTTTCGCTTGCTTGGAAAACTTGTACTGTTTGAATGATCTTCCTTTTCCTGCATCTTTTCTCATGCTACTTTCTTCCCCTGCTGTCTCATTTTCCATTTATTCTATTCCAATTACGTTGTCCATGATCTGATGGGAGCTTTCTTGGTCAGTTTTCTTTGAACAATCCATTCAGGAGTTTAAGGGAGGCCAGTGGTGAACTCTTCTCTTGCCAACCTGAATTCTGAACTGGTTGAAAATATAGAGAAATAGGAAAGCTGAAGCCCAAATGACTGTCTTTATTCTGATAAGGATGGGAATGTGGTAGTGGATCTCAGAATGTGGAAGGGAAGCCTGGACCCACACCACTGCATCCAGAGCCCCTCACACCAAAGTTTGCCCCTTTGACTTGGAATGGGGGTGTTTCGGGGCAGTCACATGCCTTAGAGAAGGCGGAAGGGGACAGAACTGCAGATACACGTCCTCATCCCAAGATGCCGAGATGTGGGTGCTCCTAAAGCAGAGCCATTAAAGTATTAGGGGAAAAAAGATTTACTATAGAAATTAGACCTCACAGCACAGTCTCAAAGGGAGTGTTGGAGGATTGAAGCATCACTCACCATTCATCCTGGAGCACAGGGCATCTGAGAGGGAAAACTGAGAAGCTGGCCACATGCAGGTACCATAGAGGGATGTGACAGGGGAGCCTAGAGACTGCTCTGGGAAGCTGTTGCCTCCGAGAAGCTCCTGCCTCTGTAGCTCTGTGACCAAGCAGGTGGTGGGCCTGGGGCTGCTGTGATCAGCAGTGCCATCAGGTAGGGGTATCTGGATCTCAGAAAGGAGAAAGTGAGGACAAGCAGGAGCCTCCAAGTACTCCTCATCTAACAGTGAAAACCTTTAGAGTAATGGATACTCCTTTTTTTTGACCTCCTCATGTGGCCAGATCCAGCCTAGAAACTGTGAGGAGAAGGAATTCTAGAAGTCATTCCAGCTCAAGTTGATGATAGAACAGTCCATCCAGCATGGTAATGTTTCTATAACATGGTGTCCAAGGTAGTCAAAAAGTATGAGAGGAGTCACTCCTATTTCCATCCCTTTATTCTCAGACTCCTGAATCCTATCAGTACAATATATTAGTTATTAATCTGAAGCATTTACTACATTCAGTAGCTCAGTTATTCATGAAGAATGTTACATCACACTTACAAATGATTGGCACTCAGCTAGTCCTTTAACTGAGTCATCAAAGGTCTTTCTGCCATTCTATCAAGTCAGCTGCTCCAAGGAGGTGAAGACTCTGGTTAAGTGCAGTGAATTCTAAGAATGAAAGTCCATAATCCACTTATTTACTGAAATATGACTTTCCTGGTCAATAGCAACACTGTATAGATTACTACAATGATAAAATACTGTGATAGTAAAAAAAAGACACTGTAAAAACGTGGATGGTGATTCTGGCAAAAGTATTGTGGGAAGGGAAGGCAAACCCATATTCAGAGTAAGTGTCTATTTCATGAGAACAAAATGCGCCTTTCATGGAAAAACATGGAAGAGCAAATTTGAAGTGATCCAATAATTAATCTGTCATTAGAAGTTGGCAGTTTCTCCAGGAAATGGTGCCATATCAGGGTCTCAGAGTTGATCTCTACTGTTGAGAGGTTGTATATATTCAGAAATGGCTATAACTACACCAGCATCCTGCTAAACTCAACAAGTTGTCAACCAACAAAACAAATAAATATTTTAAGACTTTAATATTTAAGTGGGTCATTTTGCAACAAAGAGTTAAATTAAGAAGAAATTGGTGCCTAGAAGTAAAAGCTACTGTTACAGGGCAGGGAGAGGAGCACCCTAGAACCCCCAAACCTGCCCTCTCTGAATGGGTTCTGCCATCCGTCGCATTAAGACAAATATATAAAACCTTTAATGGAAAGGAATTTTAATACAATTAGGGTACAATACATAAAGGACAAAGAACATAGTTACTAAGTTAAACATTTAAAGTTACCCATCTCCTTGAGGGTAAAAGTCTAGCCAAATAGTCTAGCCAAATAGCCCAAAAGCCTGCCACACATTTAAAGGACCTTTCAGTAGAGACCCATAGAAAAGGGTCAGAAATAGTCAGGCAAATCTGGGAGGAAAAGAGCAAAATCAAAATCAAGATGAAAGCTGCCATTGTTAATCTCCCCACAGGTCTCTCACCCACATCTGTTCCAACCAGTCCAAGACCAAAAAGCAAGTGCAGTTTCTTCACATGTCCCTCTGCTCCACGTGCCTTCTCCAGGTCTCCTTGCTGCTCTCCATCCTGTTTCCTTCTTCCTTCCTTTTGTCCTCCTCTCTCCAGAATCTTCTTTCCCTGCTCAGCTCCACCCATTTAGGGTGGAACCAGGATTCTAGAATTTTCGCCTTTCCTGGGGACGGCCCTGTTATACTACCATCACAAAAACCTTAAACACATGACACTGGTTTTGGCTCAAAACAAATTATAAAACTATTGTTTTGGTAACTATGAAGTTAAAAAATACACCCAATTAGCTTGAGTATCTGCTTAAGGAAATTTTCCAGCAGAATGTTGATAGTATATAGGAAGAAAGAGGTAAGCTAACAAAAGAACTATTCAGTTTGCAAGCAAAATATAGAGGAAGTGTAGAGAGGGTCGAGAACTTTTACATTAGAAAATAAAATTGTTTCTCATTTCTCGTATCTCCAGTTTGCAAAAGCTTTCTGTAAAATTTAATCAAGGTCATAATTTCAAGGACCACATGAAATCCTTGGAAGAGTTATTATGGTTCCTAGGAGATTTCCTCAACTGGAAAAGACAAGTCCTAACAATCTCAAGGGTATTAACACATAACATCCTGATTTGCTGTTCAAAGTAAAAAAAAAAGAGACCGTATCAAAAAACTGTATGTGTGTCCTTTGTTTAATTAAATGGCTATTGCCTGACACATAGAAACCCACAGTTTTAAAGGGGCTTCTGTAAGTTTGCATCAAAATGGAACAACAGAGTTTAAAGTGAAATGATGACTTTGGGTGCTTACATTTCTGTGAGTAGAAAGCAGAATGAGAAAAGCTATTTGTCTATAAATGAGGGTTAGTTTGTTATAACTGGATTTCTGAATTGCTATGGACCAGTAATTCTTATATATTTCTTATTTCTTCTCTTTCTGAATGGAGGGGTATGTCATGATTATTTTGTTGCCATTCTACATTTCATATTTGGAAGGAGATTAGAGATACATTTTTCTGTTTTGTTTACATATTTCTGGATTGAGGGGTCATATGTAAGAAACTGCATCCATAGAAGTTCCATATAAGAACTGAAAGTAGTACCTGAGATATTAGACTCTGAGTTTTATGATACTATCAGATGAGATTTTTCAGCAGACTTGAAAGAGGGTGGCCTCATTTGAACTATGGGAGGACTACAAATAATTGTAGCAGTGGATGACTGTCCAGAAAGATATGTAGTTGGTTTCTCCACTTCTTGAATTAAGGCAAATAATGTGACAGCTGTGAATCTAAGCCTCTGCTCTTGCTCCCTTGGAACTTGTCCACTCTATAAATAAGCCCATCCTCATTTTCCATGGAGAGAAAGTTCTAGCTGCTCTAGACAGACCAGCTATTTCAGCTGAGGCTTCAGACATAGGAATGAGTTCATCAATCACTGTGGAGGGCAGGGTCTCAGCTGAGCCCCGCCCAAGTCACCAACCCACAAAATGTAAATCATTATTTTAAACAATAAAAGTTTTGAGTTATCTGTTACCTCGAAAAATTCAATTGAACCATTCCTGCATTTCCAATTTCATTTATCAGTCTTCCTTCTTTCAGAGATTGTTAAAACCTTGATTGCAACTTTTTGAAATTTTCACAACACTTAGGACAGAGTTGGGTACATATTGATGGTATATGAATGCATGCATGAATACTCTTTACATCCCTGGAGCTCTCATTCCTTTGTTTGGAAACACTGATTTTGAAAGTGAAAGAAAACCAAAAGAAAGAAAACCAGAAGAAAGCAAGTTTAAGCATTTCATAGTCTGCTGCTCCCCTCTCAGATGCTTCCCCTCCCCTCCAAGGAAAGAGGTTTGGTCTTTAACTTCTGATTTTCAGGCTCAGAAGGAACCTGATTTTTCATCTGCTTCACTGTCAGGCTGTCAATGAGTAGTAAAGAAGTACCTATTGCTTAAAGAGGTAATAAATTATAAAGCAGCTAAAGGAAAGAACCAAATGGTTTTGGAAACATTGAGTTGGCCCTGAACATTTCAGCTGGTGTCCATGTCCGTCACTGTAGGTGGTAACTGAAGCAGATGCGTGCAAGGCAGACCTGTGAGCCTCGGAAAAATTACCTGGAACCATCTTGCTTCCTTCCTGATCCGATTCTGCTCTGTTCCTATTTCCTCCGGGATCCTGACCTCTGCTCTCATTTCCCATTTGCAACCTACGTTTCTCTGAACTTGGCATTACTATTAAATTTTCCTGGCTTGGACCCTTGGTAATTTGTTCATATATTGGCTTAGACTCAGTCTTTGAATCTTTTCACTCAGGGTTGCCTTAGAGAGGAGATGCTGACCTAATTTAAATTCCTCATGGACTGACCACCTGCTCAGGATTTCCTCCAGTGAGAGGATTTCAGACTGCCAGTAGTTTTCACGGACAAAATGGTGGGCAGTGGTAGTCATGTGAGGAGGAAGTTACATGGAACAGGGAAGATGAAGAAAGCTCTGCTCACATCTGTGGGCCCTGGCAGGGTATCATCTTATTTATAGATGGCCTCAGGGATATCACAGCAGGGAAAATTATTGAAATGGTATGTAACCAGAGGAGGATTCATGCTTTCAAATCTACTTCTAATTCTCCTTTCCAAGGGCTGCTCAAACTCTGAAGAAAGGGATGTCTCCTCCAGGGGACCCTCAAGATACGCTGCAAGAGTGACTTGAGAAGTGGGTGGGATCCTCACAGGCTGGGCTTCAAGTCCACTGTTGTCCTTCCTGTGCTATCACGAGTCTTGGAGGTCATTGAGTCAAGTCAAGGCTGGCTAACCCAACACAGGGAAAGAAGTCAGATATTGTGCTTACATCTAAAAACCAGGGATGTAAGAAGAATTCCTTTATGAAACTATTATGTGACATATATAGTATGTTTTCTCTTGCTGAGTTTTAGAGACAAACTTGGTTCCCAAGCTGTGCACACTTTGGAGAGGGAATTGTATGTAGAGTGTGCTGCCTCCACACTCACCAGCTACTCTGCTCCAATCTGCTTACGGTGTCAGTGATGCATGAGAGGACACTGTAAAAGGATTCTGCTGCCTGGAGAATTAGCTATGCATTCACATCCTTTTCATTTCTTAAGCTTAGCCTAGGAGAGCATCCTAAGAAACTTGCTCAATAAGCTTTTGTTGACCGAAAGACTGAATGCCTCTTTGCCATGAGAACAAAGAACTACTTTAAAGGCCATGTGTTGATTTTTAATTTTGCAAGAAAGGTAAAGTCTGACATGTTCCTTTCATGCATATTGAAGAGTGACACATAAATCTGTAAAGTGATGGATACTAAAAATGTGACAGGGCAAAGTCAGCAAATGACAATACTGCCTCTCTGCATGTGAGGCCTCATTAATACTTCAATATTCATCTAAATAGAGAAGGGTGTGAGTCCCCCAATCCCCTTGCCTCCCATTATGTTTTTGCTTGATTATTGCAGGTGTGCAAAACCCTTTTCTGTGTGAAGCCACATGTCTCTGCATAGAAGCTTGGGGTTTGGGAGTGCATTTATCAAATGCATGCCAGCTCCTGCAAAACTCCCTGAGAAAATTGTAGAACACCTGCATACTAATGACTTTTATTGTTAGAATTATTTTATTGCACAATCAAAAATCTACAGTCATATCATAGAAACATGCTACATGACTCCAAGTACAGAAATTAGCTGTGAACTTCACTGCTGACACTTTATTTCTTGTAATTAAACTTTTACTTTTATTTCACCTATTTTATCCCATAAACAAGGAAAGAAAATAAAACATATGGAGGGAACTGTGGGATGTTGTGGTTTATTCCATGTTTTGATATTTTTAGCTATTCCCAATGAATCCAAAGCCCTGAAATTTGTACTTGAAGTTATTAAAAAATAAATTCACGAGTTAAGGAATACAAGTTGGCTGTATATTTAGGCTAGAATCTTCTCTATTTCCTGGTCTTACAGAAAGTAACAGATCACAGTTGCTCATATTTTCTTTCCTCTTCAAAACTACTTCTGCTCCAAAGACCATGAACCTGAACTGAAGAAACGACTTTCCTGCTGGTGTGAGATAATTCAGTCTCTGTCAGTCTCCATGATGTCTTAATCCTGGGCCTCCCTTAATTGACTTCTAACCGTGCTGAACTGTGGCTGCTAGAAGTTGCAATGTGGATGACAATTTACAAGACACTGGAATAGTTTCTTGTTCTCAAATTAGTCCTTAGCTATACTTGAGAGAGAAGAAAAAGAGGCTTTCCTTTCCCTTCCTGATTGTCTTGCTACCTCATGTGAGATTTTCTTACCATCTCAGGATGGATGGACGCCTTTTAATCATCCATGCACATAAAGGAGAAAGGGCAAAGCTGCTGACACCTTACCCATTTTGTCTCAATAGGCACCTCACATGGCATCTCTTGTTCAGGGGAACGGGAGAATTGTAGACTCTGATGAGGGGGTGGTAATTATTTTAAACCCTTTTCTGTGGGGAATCCAAGGTGGACCAAAGCTCATTTCCTTTTCTTTCTCCATGAATGTTTATGGGATATATTTATTAATTTAGAAGTGTTCTAGACCTCAGTAGTAGGAAAAGAAAAGGAAATGAAGTGATTTCTTCTATGGCCCCTTATGACTTTAAATTTTTTTCTATCCTTTTTAATATCTTCATTTCCATTTAGGGATCCCAGATTAGAAAGCCTTGATATACACACATATATGCATACCCGTGGGTACAGACTCTGTGTGAAACTCCTGGAGTAAGTAAAATATGGTTTGAGTCCTCAAAGAAGTCATAGCTTAAAAGGGAAATGGATACTTAAATGATAACAACAATGCAGCTTTGGAAAATATGTGTGAACAGTGTTTATAGGAGCAAAGAGGAGGGGCATTAGCAGTATAGGCTGAGGGTGTTAAGGGTGTTTTCTGGAAAAGAAGAGAACTGAATCAGCTCTTTAAGAATGAGTCAGAATCAGCCAGATCAACAAGGAAAAGAGTCAAAGGGGGATTTTAGGCAGAGGGGATTAGTGAGAAAAGTGTGGTGATGTAAACCTTGTAGTAAATGCAGGAATCACAAAGCAAATCTATGTCACAAGAACGCAGACAGAAAGGTGTGAGGGTAGTCAGTCCGTGAGGTCGTCTGGGGCCAGTTATGAGGGGTCTTATGTGCTTGGACACCTGTATAGGACAGGGAATCTTTAAGCAGGAAATGGAACTGCTCAGATTTGTGCGTTTATATATATTTCGTCCAGGTTGGAGGTCTGCTAGGAAAAAGTGGTATGGTCTAGGACAAAGCTCTGAACTAGGGCAGGGAGATTGAGACAGTAAGAGAATAAGATTGAGAAATAGCTAATAGGTTAAGCTGGCAGGACATATTTATTTAGCTAACAACTGAGCAAAGCATGAATGGAACAGGTAGTGCATGTTTAAGAGGTTTATCTGATTGACGTTCTTTGGAGGAGAAATTCGGATATAATATTGAGAGTTGAGAGGCTGAAGGTGGTTAGGTCAGTGATAAACACTAGGTTTGTTGGAAGGAGACTGGTGCTCTTAACAGCTGATTGACCTTGAATGAAACCTCTTCGCTTAGTGTCTGCATGTGTAAAGACTGCTTAGTGGGACACACCTTGAGAGTTGTGCAGTTCCATGAGGGGAGGGAGCTAGTGTGGATGTGGATGTACCTGGCACCAGGGTCAGCTGAGTGTGCAGACTTTTTACTAGCACAGAGTCATTTCCTTGGTTGAAGATCACTGTCTTGGTTCAAAATGCTTTTGGCATCTTGAAATTCTTCATAATTAAACAAGGGGCCCCCACATTTTCATTTTGCTGTGAGTCTCTTAAATTATGCAGCCAGTTCTGCCTGGCACATAATAGAACTCTCAAAAGACCCCTTTATTCTAAGCCTGAGATTAGAAGGGAAGTAGGAGAGCCACCCCTAATGAGTAGCTTTGATGATGTCTTCACTTTGCTTTTCCACAGAAGGTGAGCTGTTGCTCATTCTTCTATTCTCACACCTGCTTCCTGTGGAGTATATGGATTTTCAATTCTGCCATCCACTTTCTCTCATTTATTTAAAAATTCCATACTGAGATCATTCTTTTATCTTAACTACTATTTTTATCCCCCACCTGCCCCCTCTCCCTACCAAGATAAACACATTGGCCACCAGCTGTACATAAAATCAAAAACGCAAATTCCTTTTTGATACCATCAAGGTTTGAGTTGTAGTTATTTTTATTTTTGGTTTCAAAATAGTTCAGAAAATGTAAATTTCCTTTAAAAAAAGAAAACTAAGTCACTGTGATGGTTTGATTTTGGCTCCTATCATATGGAGGGAACTTTTAGATTTTAATATCTTTGTTGGTAATAAATTGACTGTGAGTTTTACGCTGATGAAAATTACTTTTGCCAGAAAGCTACACTGGGTTGAGACATTCTGCCACAGTAATCCCTGAGGATTAGAGAATATTCAAGTACGACCAGGCAAAACAGAATGCTTCTTTTAAACCACTGAGCCAACAAATGAGGTCATTTGATGCTAAAAGACTGTGAATGTCCACTAAGGGGCTAGTTCACCAGGAACATTAAGTTGGTTTGGGTTGACCCATTCCTAGTAAGAGTACTAGGGTTTATTTTTCTATCAATCTCCCTTTGTTTTTTTATCTACCCAAGTAAAAAGTTGTAAGATAACAAACTAAAAGGTAGTTGAATCTCTACATGACTAAAACTAAGTCAACTTTATTTCCTTTTAAACATTCTGTCCAAATGACTTAAAATGGCAAAGTGTTAGGATTTCTGGATGGGGGGATATTGCAGGTGACATTTCTAAATGACAGTTGAGAAATATTTACTTTATATCCCCTGAAATGCTCTGAGATGGAAAATTGAATGAAAAGAAGAATGGGAAAACAAAACAAATTGGAATCATGCCTGGCTTGTTTACTTTAGGAAATCTCTTAACACTCATTTTAATCAATTGAAAAGAGATGGTTCATCAGATCATAGAATTTTAGAGCCGAAAGGAGCCTCAGAGATTATCTCATCCGACTCTCTCATTTTATGGATGAGGAAACTGGGACCTAGTGAGGGGGAAGATGCCTTCCCAGCGTTCCATGGCTAATTAGCAGTTGGGCAGAGAACCCAGGTCTCCAAATGCCCAGGCTGGTGTCTTTTCCAGCCTGTCTGAAAAATGAAATGACTGTTTCATTTTCATACCAATTTTGAAGTCTTTATATTTTTCCAAGTCAAAGAGACTTAAGAAAATAATGTAGTGAGAGTAGAAAATAATGTCTTTTCAAGAGAATGAGGATATGAATACTGACTACTACTGGATATATGGTTGTTTTTCATGTAGTAGACATTAGATAATATTTTTTGATAGTGGAGGGGCACAGAAAAAGCTAATTTATTAAAAAGAAAACAGAAAAATCCCTAAACATCCTGTAAGAAAAAAACAATGCTTGTGTCTCATATCAAAGAGTATTAAGTCCCTTAAGAAAATACAATCCTAAGTTCAATATCAGATATCTTTTCCAAAAATAAAAAGAAATCTTTGTGGTGGGATATTTTCAGACTTTGCCAAGGTTGTTTTCAATAGGTGGACCATGGATTGATAATTTATTGTCTGAACTGGAATTTTTTGAGAATGAAAAGATATAAATATTATAAATATTTTTGTGTGTTGAGGCACCAATTGTAAACTGGCACTGTCCGGGGCAATTAGGACATGTAGATCATCTTACACTTAAAGCAATGAAAAGTTTACATTACACTTTAAATTTGCATTAATTGAGTATTTTATGCTGAGCAAGACCTTAGGGAACTTCCATACTTGAGTGTCTCTTACTAGTTGAACACATAATGTCTTCAGTGACATTTTATTATAAGAGGTTTCGATAGAATATGAAAAGCCGGAAGTGTGGATTTTCATAATTTTCATTTCCTGTGGTGGAAGGTCCAGGTATCTTTTTTGATTTTTCTAGGTAGAAAGCAAAGGAGGCTTTCTGTGTTCTTCTCTTCCACTCTCCATCTGTCCTCCCTCTGCAGTTCTTCCCAAGTCCCTCTTTGTAAAACTTCTATGAGTGGTAAAATTCAAATAGGATTATTTGGCTTTAGATATTTCTCTGAAAACAGCTTCCTGGAGAGGAAGATTTCTTTGTCCTGACAAGATAGGTTGCTGCTGAATTTGCTTTTCTCACTTTTAGTTGGTTTTATAATGGGGTTGTTGAAAGCAACAAAGAGTTTAGAAAAACACCCTTGGTGCTGTGAAAAAGGGACTGTTTCCAAAGCTTGCTCAAAATCTGATTACATTAGCAATTTCTCAAATCCATTGTATTAACTTTGTAATTTGCTTCCATGACCCGCAGAATCTATTGATTCAGGCAGTGACTTCTTTTTAAAGGAAGAGAAAACGACTTGTCTTTCTTTGGAAAATACAAATTTGGAAGAACTTGGAAACAATCGATTTCTAGATGGGCTGAAAGATAATATCTGTACCTACCCAATATGCTTGTCATTGTGTGCAGTGCATCTGTAGGGAGTTGAAGTGTGCGCTTTGATATCTCTTTTGGGTCTTAGGCTGTGCTCCAGAAGTTCTTTCTACAAGGAAGGAGAAATCTTGACATTTGAAAAGAGTTACGATTGCACATTGTACCTAGAACTTGTGTCAGACCTTAATAAAAGTAACACTCTTAGTTTCTCACTTCCACTCCACAACAGTCCTGTGAAAATGTACACATTGTATGCATGTGAGAGACCTGAGGCAGAGGCTGAGAGGTGGCCTCCTGGCTCGCGGGGCTGCGATCTGCTGGCAGTTTTGTCTGGTTCCAAGGGCTGTCCACTGGACTCTTAACTAAACACTCTGCTAGGCAATTTTTGAAGATTCACTTGGATTTAACTCAGTCTTGAAAGGGTTTTCCCCATGAGTAGACACCCATCCAATTATCAGAGGCAGAACACAAAAGCACTTGCATGCTCTTAAGGGGTGGGTTGTGTCCCCCAAAATGATGTGTAGAAATCCTAACTCCTGATACTTCCAAATGTTACCTTTTTTTGGAAAGTCTGGGTTTTGTTAAGTTAAAATGAGGTCATTTGTTTGGATCTTAATCTAATATGACTGGTGTCCTTATTTAAAGGAGGATATGAGATACAGAGGGCAAAGGATGTCAAAAACACAGAGAGATGGCCATCTCTAAGCTGAATCTCCTAGGCATCTATGAGGAGAGGCCTTTCCTAGCTTACTCTGCCAAACCCTTCATCTTGGATTTCCCAATTTTAGGGATGATGCAATAGATTTTCCTTGCAAGTCATCAGGTTGTGGTGCTTTGTTACAACAGCCATAACAAATATATCAGGAACATCCCTGCTCTCCCACATTTCAGCAGGTGGGAACTTGCTCCTGGGTAGGCTCCAGCCCTGTCTTCTAGTCTCTGTTCTGAGTGTGGCTGTGACTGGTGCAAACAGCAAGTAGAGACCAGGTCCAGGCTGGTGAAGCACAGCCACCTGAACCCAACTCCACACTTCAGGACTCAGGTAGACCCCCGGCTGCCCACCTCTGATGATGGAGGAGGGAGGGAAGGGGACCTGGGAGGTGGCTCTGATCTTCTACCTCTCAGATGCAAACAATAGTGGTTCCAAGCAGACTCCTTTTTCTCTCTCTCTTACCCTCAGTGGCTTCCAATACTCTAGTGGCATTAATTGATGGGAGAATGATCTGTCATAACTGCTGAATAATGCACATGTTGATGATTTCTTAATAACTTAAAAGCCCTTATGATGGCATGAGGAGAAGGAAGAAAACATGTCCCACTTCCCAACTAAAGCCTTCATTGAAAGCATTCTCAGGAGGAACCTTCAAACTGCCAGATTAGACTTGTTCAACAACTTGGGAAACTAACCTGGTTTTAGCAAACTCCCCACTACCTCTAAACCCCAACACAACCTCACTATTAGCTAGAAATAATAAAATGCTTATTAAACCCAAAATTATGAAGACTCAGCCAGGAAATTCTCAAACACTCCTGCTTACAGCACACCTGGCAAGCATCTTTATAAGAAAATATAGACTCTGCCCTTTGAAATTGCTCAGAATTGGTGGCACAGCACATTTATGCCCTTTAAGCTGGGAGCCAGAATTTTCAGAGTTGATAACCCTTTGCTATAATGTAAAAGTTTGGAATAAAGAGCAGTTTGACAAACTGTAGAGGTCAAAAAAAGTCGCTTCTATTTCTTGTATGAAGAAAAGAAAGCTGAAAGATGCTTAACTATTATCATGGAATTGCTTTAACCCAGAGGAAGAAAGCCTAAAGAGAACTTGAATCAAATAAAGTCCATCTTCCCTTTGATTTCTACTATAGGGCTGAGGCCAAACTTCTGTCAAATTGGGTGTTAGAATAGTGGTGGCCCATGTCCGCTGGTGTTTCATCACAGGGATGTGGTCGTGCCAGGCGGTGGTGACCTGGGACCTCATCCTTTCTCTCGGTTCATGTTTCCCCTGTAGACTTGTAATGTTTTGGGGGCCTTTCTTGATTCAGGGATCTTCCACACTCATGCCAAGTCATCCTGAATTCCATCCTTGCATCCCACCACCAGTTCCTTCACCAAGTTTTCAGTCATAATCAGTGAACCTTGTAGAGAGGTACCCTGGGCACCTTTCATTCCCCTAAATCTTCTCTTTCCCCTCTGAGTGCTGTGGCCTCTCTCTAATGACAAAGCATGTTTTCTTGAAACCCTTTGCTGCAGGTTGGGTCTTAGGAAAGAGACTCTGAGGAGACTGGAAGTGCTCTCAGGGTATCCGCTGAGGTGGGAGGTGGAGTAAAGGGAGCAGGGAGGAACAGAGGAAGGAGGTGACATGTGAACCCATCACAAATAGGGCCTAGTGGTCCCCATGGGGGATACTTTAGTTTTGCCAATGGAGGTAAGGGACCTGGGTCTTTGCAACCTAACATCAAAGAATGTCAGACACTGGCTCTCGTAGGGAGGACGTGACCTGGTAGGGCAGCTTCTGTGACTGAGGGCAGCCTTTTCCTAGGGAGAGACTCTTCTGGGTGCCTGAAGAGTTCAGCAGCTGAGGGAATGAGTCTTACAAAACTGGACCTGGGTGGACACCACTGCATCCACTATATGCTTAATGTAGATTCAAAGCTGAGGAAAACAAAACTTATTGGGAAATGCAGGTTACCAGTAAAATTCTGAGTAACTTCCTATCTCTTTTTCACATTTACTGAAATGAAATATTTGACAGTTTGGCAATAATTGAGAACATGCTATATTCTAGACATTTATTATTTTATTCAATCTTCATGAGATCCTATGAGAAGCATACCGCTATCCCCATTATGAAGAAAGTGAGGCTTAGATAGAACAAATGATTTGTCAAATGTACACATAAATGGCAGAACTGGCATCTAAACCCACCTGATCCTGGAAACACCAGGTTTTTTTAACTCTATCATGTTGCAGTCTCCCTCTGCTTTTAGTGTTTTTCCAAAAATCCAGTGCCTCTCTAATCATTCTTTTCTCTCTAAATCATGAAAATCCATCTCTGAAGTTAAGACATAGGAAATACTGGGAACTTGTTTTGAACCTCCTCAGAGTAGTTAGGTGGGTGGTCCTCAAAAAACCTTCTACGATTCCTATGTGGGCGCATTGTGTCCTTGGGATGGGGGTAGGGGTGCCATACCTCACTCCTCTCCATTCAAATGAAGATAGTCTCTTTGACTTTTCCTCTATCTCTTCAGTTCCGAGGCTTTTCTACCACAACCCCCAGCCATACTCTGCTACTCGCTTCTTTTCCAGATCCTCAATTACTTTCTTCTAATTATTAGCAGGAATCACTACTGTTGTTTACAAATATAAAATTCTCATGGAAACAAAAGGGGAATAAATACATTCTAGAATTTCACACGCAAAGAAGAATGACTTGGGACTACTTTAAATATAGTGACGCTGAGTCATCTTATTGTGTTCTTTAATCAGCATATTTCACATCTAAAATATGGTTAGGTTAACACTAAAATTTCTGGGCCTTCTTGGTGGCGAGGGATTAAGTCTCAGCATTATCATTACTGAACTGTGATAGCTCCCTAGCAAGGAAGCTAACCAACATGGCGCAGCAGACCTCTCCTGTCTTGCGGGTTGCTCACCTCAGCAGTGTATTTCTGTCGATCTGTCTGTTCTGTTCCCCACTCTGTCTCTGATGAATCCTCTCACCCCAGTTCTTGTATGCATAAAGAAATCTTAAAAAAAGAAAAACCCTACTTAATCATTTAAAAAAATTTAAGTTAAATAGCGACAACTTTTTGTTTCAGTGTTTATATATAATATATCCCTATTTTACCTATAAATCTATAAATATTATTTGTAAAATCTTAACAAAAGGAATCTCACCTAGCTGGCTTTACATCAACTTAAAATGTACCATGTGGGCTACAAAGAAGAAATCACAATGAGGTGCTTAGCTGAGTCCTTTTTTGGTAATAGAATGGTAGAATTAAAGTCTCATTTTTTGAAATAGAAAAAGGATAGATTTTCATCTGTCTGATCTAATTTAATATAACCTACCTGGAGGCAGAGGAGAATGGAGTGAATGATTTTTCTAGTCATTTCTAGCTCTATAATTATATTTGCAGAGGGAAAGAATAAAGACTCCTGCTGCTTCACATATTATTATATATTTTGGAGAGGATTCGGTTTAATATTTGTCATTCAGCCACTTTCCTAATTTTATGTCTAATTAGCCAAGAAATTGAAGTTTCAAAAACATTCTTGATTTGCCAAGTTCCCATATGGATTTCAATTCAGCAAACATTTATTACATTCCTTCTAGGTGTGTGGCACTTGATTAGGGAACCAGAGAAAGAGGCTGACGCAGGAGGCCACAGGCGGGTCCTTGCAGGTGCGTAGTGAGGAGGGAAGACCTGTTGATAACCAACTAAAACGAGTTGCTAAGTTTGCGGTCACTTAAAAGAGAAACGAGGTGTGTTTCCTGGATTCTACTGGAGGTGAAAAGAACATCAGAAAAGCTTCAAAAGGCACAAATATTGGGATGGGTCAAGGGTGGGCTGAACCTCACTTGAGGAGGAAAGAAAGGAGGAGGGGTGATAGGGAGATTAGGGGGAGTAAGGAAGGAAGAATCAGAGGAAGGAAGGAGGGAAGACCTTTCCTTGGCCTTTGGTGATTTACCCACATCCACTGCATAGCCTCTGGGGAATCTGAGGCTCTGCTGGGATTGTTTGGTGCAGGACTGTTGGGCAGTGCTCCTTCACATCAGGAGGCAGCAGTAACACTGCATGCCTGTTCTGTGCAGCTGTTTGTGCCAGAGGGCTGTGTTGCCTGCATCACCCCTTAGGTCGTTACCCCTAACCAGCATGCTGCTTCCCAGTAACCCTAACGCTACAGTGGGCTCCTAATGAGAATCCTCTTTAGACTGCATCATCATCTCCAAAAGCAATAATACTGTTTCTCTTAGAACTTCTATTCCCATAGAGATGAATCTCTTCTCCCACATGTATATTACTTTGCAGGATATTGTTAAAAATATCTTTTCATAAGTAACAAATCTTATTTTTTCTGTCTTTCACAAGCTTTCCATGGGCATTGTAAGTGTGCCAAGGATGAATGCTTTTGTGGGGTTTGTTGCAACAGCCACATGAACACACCTATGCCAAACATCAGCACAAGCCTCCATGTGAAGGAGGCAGACTTGGACTTCATTCAGTTCACTTTCTTTTGGCTTCCTCATCAGTTTGGATACTCAGACCATTCGTTTTGCTCTTGCAGTCAGTTATTTGCAGACTAGTTCTTCTATTGCAGTCCTCTGTAAATCTTAACCTGCAGAGGCACTGAGTCCCAAAAACATTCGAATGGTGGAATCATAAGCACTGCCGCTGTCCTAAGCAGAAATGTAGTGAAGCCCCATCAGCCAGCATCAGAGAGACCACAGAGCTACTGGGGCTACTTTAAGAGCAGCCTTGTTGAAATTTTCACAACTGGTGGAGGTTGATTTTCCACACCTATACAACCTTGCCAAAATGTTTGGAGTTCCTAACTTTGAGATACTAATTATGGGTGGCTCCTTTGACCCTGTGAATTAATCCTGCTTATCCCTTTCTTGGGTCTCCAGATATAAAGGCACTTGAGCCACTGCTTCTTATTTCAGAGGCTCACCAGTTAGGAATTCCCTTGCCACCCTACTTCTCTACATCAGAACATAGGGTTCTGCATCCATCTGAGAATTTCTCCTGCAACTTTACTCCTCAGCTCAAAGTGAACCCAATAACCAAATCACTTGATTTGTTAATGGTTACATTTCCTTGTAAGTAAAATGGAAAGTCCTATTTTGACTTTTTTTATGCCAGAGACCTTTGCAAACATATCACTACCTCAGGCCTCACTTCATTTGTCTATAACATAGAGCTCATAAAATTGCCTTTTGGTTGATAGTTCATGGCAGTAGGGTGTACTAAAATGTATTTTTGAGAACAATACAAAACATCAAAATATTATTACTTGAATAATTCAATTTTTTATTCCAACTGACTTATCTGACATTCAATAGGAGCAAAAATTCACATCAATGCAAATAGTAAAGAAATGAAAGAAAAAATATGGCACTTGTAAAGAATTTTAAATTGTATTGAAAAAAGAAATGATCTCTCTTTAAAAAACAGTGTTTCCCATTTATTTTGTTGATAAGACTTTAGATTGGTTTAACCCTTACAGAAAACAGTGTGAAGACTTCTCAAAAGAGTAAAAATGTCTCCCATTTGATTCAGCAATTCTACAACTAGGTATCTGCCCAACACAAAAAACATTCATTCAAAGGGACACTTTTATTCCCATGTTCATGACAGTACTCTTCACAATAACTAAACTATGGAAGCAACCTGAATGCCCCAAAACAATGAGTGGGTCAAGAATTATTGTAGTATTTATACACAATGGAATACCACTCGAAGATAAAAAAAGACAAACTCATGCTATTTGTGGCAATGTGGATACATCTTGGAAGGCAGCTATGCTCACCACTATACCACCAACACTGAAGGGATTATGACAAGTAAGATAAATCAGAAGGAGAAAGACAAATTGTCTTTTGTGGGTGGGATATAAACTAAACAAAGGGACAGACCAAGTCAAACTTAAAAACTAACCCTCGAAAACTGACAAAGAACGGAGGAAACCAGAAGGGGAGGGGGTGGGGTAGAGATGACAGGGATGGAGAATTGTGCTTTGCTGGTGGGTGCAGTGTGGTAGTAACACGAGTTGGGGGAGCAGCCTATCCTCGCAAAATATAAACAATAATGTAAGTCAATATTGTCTCAATTAAGAAAAATAACAACAGCAATAAAGAAGCCCTAAAGAAGCCCTTTATATCATTCACTTCATCTAAATTCATGTCTTTCCTCTTGCCATTGGTGGGTCACATGACTAGTTAGGCCAATGAGCTATGCCATTCATTACTTCCTGGATAAACCTCTGAGTTCCTGGTATGAGAATAACACTTTCTTCCTCTGCTGAATAGAACAGGGAGGGCAATATTCCAGAGAGTTCAAAAGCAAGATGATGGCGTCTCCCTCAGTCTGGACCGTTGAGTCACAATCTGGGAACAAATTGCTCAAGATCATTTTTTGGATTCACAATGGATGTTGTGACTTCAAGAAGTTAAATTCTGTGGTAGTTAATGAGAGACTAAGGGTTGATGTTATGACACATAATGTTGCCTATCTTGGATTATGATTCTTTAAGAAAGTAATACCTTTCCCTCCCTTTATGTTCTTAAGACAATAGAAGTAAGGGGATGATATGGATGGGCACAGTGAACTTCCTAATAAGGAGCTCTGGAGGGAGCTGGTCTATAGCTCTGTGCTGAAGAGGGAGAGGTGGCCCTATGTGATGGTTACTGGTTGTTTTCCCTCTTTTAATTAACAGTTTTTGTTATTATATTTGGGAGGCAGAGCTCCAGGAGCAAAGGCCATGGCTTGAATGATAAATGCTTCCTCAAACATTTCTAACCTGAAAATAAAATAACATAAAACCTGGCAAAATAAATGCAGGAGCGAGTTGCAAATGTCAATTCTGCCATTGTATGGATTTAAAATAAAATGTAAACAGTGTTTGAGGAAACATTGACCTGAATCAAGTCTTTTTTTTTTTTTTTTCACACTAATAATTAGTTCTCCTGTAGCAGTCTCTGGTTGAAAGCTAGGTCAATGCCCCTCTCCCCTAGGGGGCTGAGAAAATTCTCACTGCGGCAGACCAGCAGACCACAAGGGCCCTGGGGATGGTGTCTGCTGTGGTTGCCACTTTGCCCATGTCTGGTAAAGGGCAGGTTTCTTGGCAAATGCTCTCCTTACTTGATTTGCAAGGAGAGGGTAGAATTTCTTTCTCACTTTAGTGTGGGCAATAACTGGGCTTCAGGCAAGAAGCTGGAACAGTGATGACAGAGGTCAAAATTCTAGAAACCAGATGGCAGGTTTAACCAATATCAGGAATAGTAGCACAGAAATGATATGTTAATGTTTAAAAAAGGTAAATAGCCACAATGTTATAGACTTGTTTGTGTTTGTGGAGCACAATATTGGCCAATGATGTCAAATTATGAGGATTTTGTATTTTGATTTTTATTTATTCTGCAGCTTCTTCAACAGTCAGAACATTTAATTATATATTTTCCTCATTCATAAAACATTGGGTAAGAATGGATGTTTTTAAAAATTTGAGATTCAATGGCCTGTTTAAATTTTCCATGGTGAGCATAGTCACTTTAGACCTGAAAATGATATCAAATTGTGTGTAAAAACTGCACACCTGTTAATAAATGAGATCTTTGATCTATGACTCAGAACTCTACAAATTTTGTCCTTTTGCATGTCCATGCCATTTCAAAGTTTACTTAAGAACTTTTGGTCAGGAAAATATTGTCAGATCATGATGATTATATTCTCTGTTTCTCACTCACAGAGCTAAAAGAAGAAAATAGTATTTTGACCTAATGAAGTGAAAAAATCATTTAAAAATCAGATAATACCAAAGACTTCAGTATTAACAATTTATTATTATAGTATTCACTAACCTTCAGCGGGCTGGATAGAAATATTCTCTAAAATACTAAGATGAAAGAATTTAATGATTGCAGTTCAATTCCCTGTTGCACTGAAGTCCATTCTGGAAAGAAAAAAGTAAAGACCATCAGCATATATTACACTGAAGGTTTGAGTCTCAAAAGCAACTCTAATCTTTAACTGGAAAAACAAAGTGTCTAAAAATGTGTTCTGAATATACTGGAACTTCATCATTCTTGAACAGGTCTGCTGTTATCAATAGCCAGTTCCTCTGTTAATGACAGTAAATTAAAACACCATTCTTTGCTTTAACAAGAAAAATGAATAAGAAGAATTAGGAATTTAAATGACTTTGCTGAATCAGTTCTTTGACTTGCCTTTTCATATCTCCTTCCTTTTCTGAGGCCTTAAGTCTGATATCCTTCAAATAAGCAAGGCAGGAGAAAATAGCTCTTACCTGTCTGCTCTCTTTTTCTCTCTTCTGATCCTTCTGGTCTTTGCTCATCATTTTTTTCAGGTCATTACATCCCTTCTGGATTAATTTCTTTAATATCCCATTGGCTGGGCTGCCAAAACTCATTTCTTCATTACTGTTCTTTGCTTAAGGGTGGCAGTTGCTGAATCCTCTGCCACATCCCCTTTGATCTGCCTAGGATTTTATTTTTTTTGTAACATCTATTTCTTTTTTCCTTCTTTGTTTATCCCAGTGGCAGAAAAAGATTAATTATTTCTATGAAGCCAGCAGTTCTCTTTGTGTCAAAGCACTGGCAAACAGAACACATTTACCTTAAGCAGGCATTTCTCTGTCCCCTGTGATTTGGGGTTCTAAAAATTGGACAGTGGATTTGCTAAAGGCAGGATCTCTGCAGATTCTCTTGGCAGAGCCGGTCTATCAGGACAAGCATCTGTAGGTCTGAGTCCAAGTTCTAAATAAGCACCCCTGTCTCCAGCCCTGCATGCCTCCAAACCCATCCCAGGATAACCCTTCTGAAATACAAATGAGATCTTGTTACTCCTTGGCCTGGAATTTCACGATTCTAGACTGTTTTTAGGAGAATCCCAAATTCCTTAGAATAATGTTAAAAATTCTTTTTCCCTACTTACTTTATCTTTTCCCATTTTCCTCCCACCCCCTTCCCCATCCATAGTAAGACTGGAATAGATGGGATCATAGACAGGGAGAATCCTCTGGGCTTTTGAACCTGCTGTCATTTCTCTCATGAATGCCTCTCCCTCCTTTAGATATTTGGCAAAGTCCTTATATATATGTATATATATATTTTAACTGAAGTAACATTGCATTATGATATTATGTATATGTTACATTAAGGTCACATTTTTTAATACTCAGTCTGAGGCCAGTCATTCTGTGAACCCAGAACTCATAGCTTTCTGTCTCAATAGCCTTTTATGTTTGACTGTAGTGTTTTGGTCACCATGTTCAATGTCAGTGTATACTTGTTTGGATCATCCAGGAGACTGTGAAGCCAGTCTTATTTCTCTTTGATATCTTCATGTCCTATTAAAAAGCCAGGAATAGCATAATGGCTCAAAAATATTGTGCTCTCGGATAAATAAAAGAATTAATGAGTAGGTAGTAAAGTAACTCAATATCTCTCATTAGTTGCATGGCATAAATTATGTATCACTCTAGTTTTATTTTTCTTTTTGGTAGGCAGTAAGAGTATTCCCGAATGCAGGTACTTAATAGTTGTTATTGCTATTATTCTAATTAATTAAGCTGCATACTTTGAATAATATGAATTGATTATGCACACAGCCTGAATTTATCTGGAAGTTATTGCTCCCTTTTTATCATTTTATAGAATTTTTCATCTTCTTTCTTGATAAGTCACATATCTGCTGGGTATCTTTAAAGTTCGATTTGGAAACTGTTCACTTCAAGTATGCCCTTTTTCCTTCTGAGTCTCAATAAACACTGCATTAATGGTCTGATTTATCAAGGTAGCATTAGGTTAAAAATTGGGGTCATACTATGTATGCACAATTGTTTTCCTATATTTCATTTTATGTTTTATTGTGCGCATTCTACCATGTTATTAAATATTCTAGGTGAATGTGCTTATTGACTGCATAATACATCATTTTAAGGTTGTATTCTTCATTCATTTCTTCATTACTGTAGTCATCACTTAGTGAAGTATTGTTTCATTAAGTATATGTGTGAGGGGTATACTTTTGTTTATGTATTTTCATATTTCTATTGTGTCATGATGTAAACTCTATTTCTTATTATGGATTAAGCTCAAAAATGTTTGAAAGCCAGTGTCTTACTGATAGAGGAGCTCTGAGACGCCCTAGCCCCCTTTAACATATATATATGTATTTTACAAAGGTAAATAAGGTTAAGATGAACCTCAAGGAGAGAAACTTAGAAAGGTTTAGCAAGTCTATGTATGTGGATAGATATTGGGTTAATCCTAAAACAGAATAATTAAATATATGATAAACAAACACTAACTGATTTCTTTGTGTGTCTTAGGGAAACTACTTATTTTTGAACTCACTTTCCTTACTTACACTAGACCTCCTGACTTGTCCTACTTCCTTGATCCCTGTTCCTCTGCTGTTTTACAGTGTCTTAGGAATCCCTTAAATTAGGAACCCAAGACGCTGGACTCAGTTAAACATGATTTATGTTCTTTCTACCTTGGCCAGCTAACCTGGATCTTGTGCTGTCATTCCCACTCTGTTCAATATATTGTCAAAACTGAGCCATGTCTCAGAAGTGAGTCATTTAGTTAAAGATATCAGAACAGTGACCCCAACTTTAAAAAATTCACCCTAATTCTCTGCACAGCAGTATGGTCATTGATACAGAAAATGGGTATCTTCAGAACCCTCAAATCTTATATTCCTGCATTAATACCTAACACACTCCATAGACACATGGTCTGGGAACTCCTCTTGTGTGTATAAAGTTTCTACAGTTCTTCCTTGTGATTCTCCATTTCCAATGTTAGTAATTTACAGTAATGAACCATGAGTTGATATGCAAGCTGGGTGAGACAGAGGCAATGTTCAATCTACAGCGAGTGGCAAAGAGTACTTGAGGGATATAGTCTCTACATTCTGAAAGCATCTTAATGATCCTAAGTGCTTTGGATATTTAGAGGAAGTTTAAAGGCACTGAATCAATTGTACATCATTAAAAAATACAATACATAAAACTTGGGAGCTGAAGGAATAGTATCTGTTTTCCTATTTCATAGACTGTGGGGACTGAAGAGAAGGCAGGGTGCTATAGAACAGTCTTGTTTCCTGGAATCGTGGGGTAGATGTATGCTTCCTATGTTTAATGACAGAATTCTATGTGACCTGGGTAAATGAATGGCCTGGATGAGTGAATTCAGGTATGTTTGGGGAATCACAAAAGATCTCAATATATCTTTTTTTACGTCTGACATTCAATAAAACATCAAACATCTTCAGACAACACATTTATTTTGTATTTAATTTTTAAATTGGTAAATATATATTTGAGAGGACAGAAGCTATATGAGTCCCAATTCTTTTATTTATTTATTCATTTATTTTTCAGAAAGAGTAGTTGGAAAAATTTGAAATTGTTTTTTTATAACAAACTATTTCTCTTGTCATAATGAAAGTGATAAATTCATAGTTAATAGAATAAACTTATTACCTGCATGTAGATTCAAAGACTCAGTTCAGAAGGTCAAATTTATAATACAAGAATAAAAGCCATCAATTTGATGACCTGAGTTTTCCTTGCTGTCAGCGTCGGTCCTTTAAAATGGCTTGATTCATGACTGGAGTAGAGAATTCTAAGGTCAGGAAACTCCTGCCAGCTATTTTCACACTCATATTTCTGTTTTCCTGTAGTGTCAACAGAGACATCTGCGTATCTATAAAGTGGAAGAAACATGACATTGACTTCAGACAGTTCTGGGTTTGAGTCCTGCTTTTACCACTGATTGACTGAGTGGCTCTGGGCAAATCACTTCACCTCTCTAAGACTTTCCTCACTTGCGGAAAGAGAACAGTGCTGTTCCTGGCTGTGTTTTTGTGAGAATGAAATAGTACATGCAAAATGCTTAGTACAATGCCTGCTGGGAGCAGAGACTCATTTTACATGAATAATAGCAATTGGTTCAGAGATACTTCCCTGGCTCCTCTCCCTTGTTGATGGTGCAGATTGATGAATAAGGCATCTGCTTTCCTACCGTGGGCATGCTATCTGTTCCCTGACTTATCACCATGGCCTTGGTTGCTAGTCTAGCACTATTGCATCTCTGCCCTTTCAATGTTAGACAGGTCTGTTCAAAATCAGCTGTGTCCCCACTTGATGGTCACGCATTAGAGTTGACTTCTCTGGAGCTCATAAGCAGAATGTTACATCTCTGCTTTTGTTGCCTGACTATGGTCTCCTCTCCATCTCCCACTTGTAACCTGTGGGCAATGGGCTCCCCTTCTATGGGAAAGCATGAGTAGCATGAATCCTTTTTGCACGATACATTTCCCTCTTGCCTTTTACGTTGTTTTAATGCCCACAGGATTATAAGGATAGTGAAGCTATGGAGGCTAGAAGTTTAACTATGTCTTTTTGGTAGACTAGAGACTGACTATAGAAATAGAAAACTGGCAGAAATATATTTCCTACAAGTAGATCAATGTTTAATCACAAATCTGCCTTTTTGTTGTCTAAGAGACCAGATTTAGGGGAAAGGTCATTCCTACTATATAATATAAAATATGGTATATTGGGATATATCAGTTGATCATCCTCATTTATAAGATTCCATATTTGTGAATTTACATATTTACTAAAATGTATTTGTAACTCCTAATCAATACCCCTTGTGTTTTTCAGTTATTCATACATGTACAATGTAAAAATTTGAATCTCTTCTATGTACAGGTTCCCAATTGAGAGAGGAAAAGGTGGCCATTTGTTCTTCTCTTGCTCTTGTACTGAAGTGAGTAGAGGATAGAGAAGAGTGGGGCAGTGATGTATAATGCAAGAAGCTCCAAGTCTGGGGCTAGATGGACTGTATTTGAATCCCAACTATGGAACCCATTAGTGGTGTGACTTTTGGCAAATGACATTTCTGAGATTTGATTTCTCTTCAGTAAAAGTAAAGTGGAGTCTACCAACCTGGTATCTATCTATCTATCTATCTATCTATCTATCTATCTATCTATCTATCTATCTCTATCTATGTCACCATCTACATATTTGTCTACTCTCTTATTCCCTATTTCATTAAATCAGTGTTTGCAGATAATTTATAAAACTTAAGCACCATGAATAATGAGAACCAACTGTTTTATATACAGTGTGTGTGTGTATGTGTATAAGTACATCCCAGTGAAAGAATAGACAGGGAATAATAACTAGATTCTGACTTCAGGTTCATTTCTATCAGGCTCTATTGATCTATGAACAGAGATAAGTTACTTTACCTCTATGCCCCACAATTACCTAGTATGTAAAGTTAGGGTAACGATGTCTGCTCTGTGTACAAGAGATTATTGTTTTTTTTTTAAAGATTTATTTATTTATGCGTACAAGCACTGGGGTACAGGCCAGAGGTGTGGGGGGGGTGAGAGGATTCACCACAGAGAGCGGGAGCA
>JAGFMF010011568.1:16617353-16629069 GCA_019455555.1 Galemys pyrenaicus | reverse complement strand
CCCTCCCTGGCCGGCAGCAGGGATCGAACTTGTGCTGCAGTGGCTGCGGTTTGCTTCATAGTGTGTTGCTTAACCCACTGCGCCACCGGGGAGGCCCTACAAGAGATTATTGTAAGGGTAAAATATATTTAACAAGCAGGAGCTTCCTTGGTAACTTTTAAAGCACTCTAATATTGGGAGGCATGATTTTTGGCTTCTATTCAGGCAGCTGGAGAAATCAAATCATAATTTGTGGTCACTTTATAGGGGCTATAGTCTACAGTGGACTATAATTCAGTGTTCAATCATTTATTGATTTTTTTTCTGTTTAGTTCGTCAATGAACTTCTATTAAAAACTGATCATGAGCCCAGACCTATACAAAATATGTGGAGTACAAATGAATCAGCAAGATCTGTATCTTGCTTACTGTGGAAATTACTTACTGTGGAAGGAGGCAAATATGCTACCTGGGTTCTGGGATAGAAGAACCCTGGGCTTCCACCAGACCCAAATTCTTCAAATGGGTGTTTCTCCATCTGATTTTGGAAACTTTCTCATCCTTGTGTTAGTTATTTTTGGTATGTGACTGTGCACGTGTGTGAATGGCTACAAGTGCTCCCTCAGATAGAAATGGGTATGTAAAATATTCTGGTACATTCACCAGGTCCCTTCTCCACCACCTTCCCTTTTCATTCATATGCATTCCCTGAGAGTCCATAGAATGTGCGATTCTTTCTCTGGATTCTTAGGTACATTATCTCATGTCTAAGCTACAACCATATGGAAATTCACACATGTCTAGATGATGATTCCTGAGAGTAAATGCATCAGCTGAATAAACTGTGTGTATGTATATCAGCGGTGCTCTGTGTGAGGCATCTTGGTCTTTTTGTGTGTTCAGTGCCTGGCCAGAGGTTCCAGTATAAATAAACCCACTAATGTGATTCTCTTGTGTCATATTTATCTACCAATGTCAATTCTCTGGTCTTAGTGAAGGCAATTCTTAAATAACTTATGTGTAAATGAGTAAAATTTTTTAAAGAGGTTATGATTTTGCAACTACCCTTTCAAGTGGTCTTCATGGTATATGTAAAGTAGGGAGAATAACTGCAGACTTCTCTGGAAATTGCTTTGACCCAAGGGTTGAGTAGATATAAAGTCTCAAAAAGCTATAGGAAAAGTTGGTAATTTATATGAGCCAAATACTCTGTGCCTAGAATGGTTAAATGGAAATCCTAATTTTTGGATTATTTATGTAGTGATATAATGTAACAGATTAGTATAAAATATACTTCACATCTCTTATTTTTGCCTTTTTCCCTAATTGATAATGAAGTTTTCATTCTTTCATGCATTCATTACTAAGTGAATTAGAAGCCTACAATGTTCAAGTCACTGTCATTATAAAAATTCTTTCTTTGTAACATATCCATTGGGATAAATAAAGTAGATATCAACTGCAGATAATGAACTAGATATTTTGTGGGTAGTTTTTAGTACTGTATGTCTGCTAAGCTGTTAGACTCATTCACTTTTATTAAAAATTTCAAATATTTTTTCTTCCAGTCTATAAAAGGTGAAAAAAAAGTCATATCCAAAGTACAGTTGGGATTTGTGCTGTACTCTGTTAAGTTTAAGAGCATTCTTTTCTTCTGGCAGTATGGTGAGAAGGCAAGGAGTATGGCTTTGAAGTCATACTGCCTAGATCTGAACTCTGGCTTCGCCATTTTCCAGCTACATGCTTTTAGAGAAGTCACTCAATTCTTTCACACCTTGCTTTTATTGTCTGAAAAGTGGGAATAGTGGTATCTTATCATAGGGCACTTCTGGGTATGAAATGAAAGTCCATAAAGCACAAGCACATAGCACAGCAGTTGAACTGTATCATTCGTATTAGGTGGTTGGTTGCAATCAGTAGTTATTCTTGGTGTTGGATAGTAGAAGCAGTTTCTTTGATTCCTAGATTGATTTGCTAGCATTTACCTACTTACTGAAATTTATTTGTAACTCCAAATCAATACCCTGGTACTTTTGCATTTATTTACAATGTGAAGAGTGTATAAAAGTTGAATATCTCTGGATATTCTCTGCCAGAAATTGTATAGTTCCAATAATATGGCACATAATGCTTGTTTGTATGGACTGAAGCCCAAGAATCAGTTATTTCTAAAGCCTGAAAAGCCAGGGCAGAACTCTAGAATGGATGTGTCCTATATTATAATGTGAAGGTTACCACTTGTAGCTGTATCTTTAGGAGCAAATAAACTCAGCTACAGAAACATAAGGAAATGGTGAAATATGGTGAAATGGAAACATAAGGAAAAAAATCTGGTGGAAATTTCACTCACTTTCTTCTATCAAAGACTATATTGATGGTTTCTCAGCCTAAGCCTTGATCAGAATCACTTGGGAGATTTTTAATAATATGGATTTTTGTAATCTATATTATTTCTATTTGGAATATATTTGTAGAATATATAATATATAAGCTATATAAAATGTAAATGATATAGAATAACCTTAAAATATATGTGTAGATTTTATAGATAAGAATATTTTGGTATATCTATTAACAAAAGCCGTCCCCAACCTAGTAAATTTGTATGTAGCTAGTTTAATACCAATGTGTAAGAAGATTTGGCATTTTGTACAGTAAGCCCTCACTTAACATTGTTCATGATTCCTGCAAACTGTTACTTTAGCTGAAAAATTATAATACAATCAAATTTATCATAGGCTAATTGATATAAGAAAGAGTTAAGTTCCTGCAGCTTATCTCTGGTCATTAAAACACACCATACTTTTCTGGATAAAGACCAACAGCGCATCTACTATTGAAGAATATGCAGTCATTCATCATTCATTTGCAACCTGCTTCTGCTAATGCAAGGCTGCAGGTGGCAGGTCCCTATCCCAGCAGCAGCTCAGGGTACATGGTGGGACATGGGGAGAACTGTAAATTCCACAGTGGCCCCAGCCCCACCAGGAATCGAATTTTCTTTTCTTATCAACATCATAATGAAATGACATTGAATGAAATGACATTGTTTGAGCACCTGCTACAGTTGGTGGTTGAGATTTAAGTGTCATTATTTGGTAGACATTCTGGATCAGGCGGAGGACATCATCTTCTTGAAGGTCTCCTATGGCCTGTGAGTCCTCATGGACTGGTGACATCAGAAGATGTCTCTATGCATCAGAGCTTCATCTCAGTTACCTCTCACCCTTTAACAACCATTTCCTATTTTATAAGTAAAAGCTCCAGTACATTTATGACTTGTGAGTATAACACCTGGTTTGACAAAACAAAAACACAACAACAACAACAAAGTCTGGGTAGCTGAAAAACAGAAAAAAAAATTAAAACATCAGCACAAACTACCATCGCCCTGGAAAAGACAGTTTACTTGGCATTTTAGACACTGTTTTGTAACTTAGAATGTGGACCTTTTATTTTGATGACTAGAAAGCCCAGAGCTGTTCATGGCTCACTTGTCGCGCACAGGATGTTCTGCCAGGCGTTTTATGTACTCAGCTCACTCTTGGGCTCTTGGCATCATTTTCCTTCCCTTATTTATCCATTGCCATTATTTCTTCAGTTATCTATTTTTTATACTCTGGTACTATACATAGTTCAAAGCAAAGTCTTTTTTGGAACAAATTCGGATTTGAGCATCAAGACACATATGTGGCAGACAATTGGCACATAAGATATTATTCCTGCCCTAATCTTTACCATTTAGTGTCCAAAGTCATAGAAACACAGAAAACAAATTACAATGTAGTTTTCTAAGTGCAGTAACGATGGTGTGGGCACAGCACTACCAGGAATGCATTGTGAGGAACAGCACCCACCTCTTCAGAGTGCTTATTCTGTTCTTGCTATGAACTGGTAATTGTTTTAGACACTGAAGTTACATCCTTACCTCCAAGGAGTTCAACTCTACAGGGAATACAAATACGTAAGCAAAGAACTACACTATAATGTGATTCATTCTAAAACTGAGACTATATAAAATGCTATGAAAACACAGATGAGGGGCAATTAATTATGTCTAGGAAAGGAAGTCTCAAGGAGAGAGAGTTACGGAGAGGTGATGACATTTCGGCTTGATCTTGTGCATAACAAATGACTTCCTATAAGGTATTTTCCACCTGTTTTGAATTAACTAAAATGATTAGGTCTGAGAATTTATAAAGGTCATCGCTACTAGAATGGAAAAAAGTGGATCATTCTTATAAAATAACCACTTAAAAAGTGTCAGCCTGATTTTCGATGGCTACCAGAATGAATTGATGCTGGAAATCATAAAAAAAAGATGGTTTTGAAACCCAAATGGGGACAGATGATGAGGAATTTGACAAAGTGCTAATAAATAATTATTTATAGTTAATTACATACAATATAAAATAACTTCCTACTATCCTATATTGCCTCTTAGTTTGTGCTTCACTGATTTTGGCCTAACTGTAGGGTAGGACCATAGTTATGAGACCAGTAGATGTGTTGCTAACCCTGTGTGGCAGAAATCATGCTGTATGTTCTCCAGAGCAACTTCATTTTCCCTCTGGGTCCACTGCTAAACTTTTTTCCTCGTTAGCCTAAGTTAATAGCTGCCACCTCTAGAACTGACTTGTGAAAATCTCTCAAGCTCCATCCTTGCTCTCTTACTTTCCCTTTCATGGGACCACATGCTGAAGATCATGGTGTCAGCAGAAAATAGTGTCAGAAGATTGAAAGAACTTGGTTTTGGGGGCACATTTAGAGGTGAACTCTCTAGGAAAGCTGTCTAACTAGGAATATTTACACTGGATTTTGTATCAGCAAGATATGGTATTGGGGGGGGGTGAGAGAGAAAAGATATGGTGTGCTGTGTGAGGCACCCCCAATTAGGGATTGTTATAGCAAATTTTGAACCTTAGTACACCATATATGAAATTATATCAACAATTCTGTTTTTATACTTACCTCCTTTACCGCCACTAGCCTCATAATTATATAACACACTGTATTATTGTCACTTTCTAAGTTTTATTTTTTACATGTTTTATTATATATGATCTAGAGTGAAAATTATTTTTATAAGTACAAATACATTCACACAAAATGTGCATTTTTTAAAAACTGTATCATGTACACCTTCAAAAATGCTTTACCATCAACTATCTTGACAACACAGAAACTTGATCCTCTAAACTCTAGCTTACCACTGGCTCCTTTTTCCCAATGATTCTCTAAGGTCTGGGAATTTTACTCTGTGAACTCTCTCAGGGTTTTAATGAATTTCCTTTTGATGCTTGTCCAATGGAACCAGCATTGCTATTTGACATTTTGAATTTCTCATTTCAGTATGTGACCTTGTAGGGTGTTGTTTTGAAGTAATCAAATCTGATCTTAGTCTAGTGAACTTAACCCTTGCCTGTTTTTCTACTAAGGTCATGGTCAATGAAATGCTTTGGCATTTATATAACTCACCAGAAAATTAAAGCTAGTCCTCAATTAAAAGTCCACCGTCTTTCACTTCTGGCCTAACTCAAATTATTTTGTTTAGCTTTATGAATTTGACAATACAGTGTTTATATTCTTAACTTCTTGAACCTCTACCAATTAAATATATCCAGTAATCATGAAATATCAAATACCTGTCTATCTACATAAAGTGGAATATTTTCAACTATGTTAATTATACTATGTCAAAATATTTTCAAATATGTTGCACTGAGAGTAGTTTAATTTCTTTTTTAGTCAGGCACTTTTTGGTCTAAGGATTATTTTTTTTATAATAGGTCTGAATTTATATGAGTTCGTTACTATTTCCAGGACAACCTTGTCACCATCATAAATCATCTCATTTCAGCAGCTACAGTAAATAATTGGGCTCCTGAGACATTGTTTTCCATCTTCTCTGCAGAGAGCTCCCTACAACCCCTGGGTTTTCCCCTGGGTGTGCAGGGTGATGGTACAGTTGCCTCTGGCCTTTTCATTTATTATTTATTTCATTTATTGCAGGACTCAGAACAAATTGGAATTGGCAAAAAATGGAGAGAGAGGCTGTGGAATGATAATAATGTCTAAATTCTGTGATTACCAGAAACTGTGGGAGAGCAGGAAGGGAAAGGAGAACAAGGAAAAAACAAAATGAAATATCATTTCAAATCAGAATACTTTAAAAAAATGCTTGCCATCTAGTGAATTTTCCTGTCTCAATAAAAAAGGATAGTTTAATAAAGTTTCTTTTTCTTTGTTTTACTTTGTTTTTGCTAGTCCAAATGCAGCCTTAATGCTAGGAGGCCAGCGGAGTGCTGGGTCTAGGCCAGGAGCTCTATCAGGAAGTTGACAGGCTCGCACGGTATTGCCTCCCTGGGGCTAAGCTTCTCCTCTCTAAGCCTCAGTTTTTTCCGGTAGTAAACACCCTTGAATTGATTACATTTCCCAGCCCCTAGAGTATAAAAGGGTCAGTTCACTACTAAGTTATAATAAAGCTCTCTCTTCTTGGCTTTTGGTTAATAAAATACTTTCCAGCCTGTGCACCAAGATTAATTTGCTACAATAGAGTTTAATTACAATTCAGTAACTTTTATAATACAACTTTCTTCTTGGACCAATTCTGAAAACAGGGAGCTTTTAAATAATTTTTTTTTTGCTTTTAAATAATTTGATAACAGTTGGTGTCAAGTAAGATTTTATTCAAAGACAGACTGAAATATTAAAGTGCCTATCTGGCTCAGTAGCAAAAGAGGGTAAATATTTGATAAAGTATCTCATCTCTATATATCTATCTGTCTGTCTGTCATCTTTCTTTCTATCTATCTATCTATCTATCTATCTATCTATCTATCTATCTATCTATCTATCTATCTATCTATCTATCTATCTATCTGTCTGTCTGTCTGTCTGTCTGTCTGTCTGTCTGTCTGTCTGTCTGTCTGTCTGTCTGTCTGTCTGTCTGTCTGTCTATCATCTGTTCTATCTGTCTACCCACCCATCTACCTATCCATCCATCCATCCATCCATCCACCCACCCATCCATCCATCCATCCATCCATCCATCCATCCATCCATCCATCCATCCATCCACCCATCCACCTACCCACCCATCCACCTATCTTTTGTCTTCCAGGTTATTAAAATTTGACTTATTCTGGTCGTCATGGAGTTCTGTGATATAACTTGGTACCACGGGTACAAAAATAGATAAGTATTCTTATCTTATAGATAAGTATACAATTTTCTTATAGATAAGTATACAATTTTTTGAATTGTATGTAGAAGGGAGTTATAACCCTAAAACAAATACAATGACGTAAATCAACTTTACCTCAGTAGAGATAAAGAAAAAGAAATTTAAGAGTCTTGGTTAGACCATTCTTACTCTCAACTCTTATGAAGTTGCAGTCAGATGTTAACAGAGACTGTATTTATCTAAAAGCTTGAGTCGGCCTGGAAGATTTGCTTCCAGGCAGGTTGACTCATTCATGTCTGGACAATGTGTGCTGGCTGATGACTGAGCTTTTCTGCCAATCTCCATGTGGGTCTCTCCATAGTACTCTTGAGCATCCTTACAACATGGTTGCTGACTTCTTCCATATTGTGTAATTCCAAAAGTGAAGACTGCCTTTCATGATCTAACTTAAGAAATTTAATACACTATTACTCTCATCACATTCTCTGGTCACACAGCCAAGCAATTCCATTTGTCAGGGACTACACACATACTTGGGTATAAATACCAGGAGGCATGGGTCGTTGGAGCCATCTTAGAGGCTGGTTACCATCACAAACTACTACTTACTTTCTTTTTTCATAACCACCTCTAGTCTACTACTAGTCTTTATTGACCTGTCATAGACATTCAATAAATAGTTGCCTAACCAATGAACTCAATAAATATTTGGATTGAATAAAGTGAAGAAATATCATTTTTTGAGCTATTGCTAGAGCGATGACATAGATTTGCTAAGATTCACTTTTTCTATCTGCCTTTCCTTTTCAGATACTGCTAACCTGACTCCCTACAATCCTATAATCCAGCGATTGTGTAGGAAACCACGCAGCTGAGGCTGCTGTGGCTGGATCCATTGAGAGACATAGGAATAGGTTTGGCAGATTGATCTTTCTCAATTGATCAGAGTCATTTTCCTGATGATGTCCCCAAGAGAGCTCTACAGATGCCTCTAGTCCTAGAGACAATCATGAAACAGTCTCTTAGATACTCTATTTCAGAGACAGCCATGAGTCAATTCTTTAATGTATAAAGAGCTATAAATATCCACATGCATTAATAATGTTGGCTGGTGGATATATAAAGATAGCATATTGAAAAATGCCTCTTTGGGAACAAGGCCATTTTATTTTGTCATCTCTAATTTACTAATATTCTTCACCCTCTTTATTACTTAATGAAGATAAGCCATGGAAGCACTAGTTAGGACAGGAACTGTGTCTTTCCAGAAACGATGCCCGGTGTGATGTTTAAAAATACAATGCTCTTCCAGTCCCTGCTCCTTTCTTGTTCCAAGGATGTCATTATCAATACTAATATAAATTTTTCATTTCTGGAGCCATTATAATATACAGGCAATAGATTTTTCAATTTTTCAAGTTCCACTGAGTATATTAGCAAAATTATCTGTCTGTCAGCAGGCATGCAGTGACGCCAATAGCATCTCTGATTTTGATTCTTCTGAATCTTTTTATTATTATAGGTCTCCAGTGAACAAAAAACCCAGGGTTTACTTACAAACCCTTTTTCCCACCCCTTCCTTCTTTATACTTTCTCTAATATCTTTTATTCTCTTATCTGAGTATTAAAATATAAATGTTAAAAGCAATCTAAGAGAGAGAATATGTATATTTCATTGGTAAAATTGTGAGCTTTTAAAGTTTTAAGATGCTTTATTTTATTAGTAACTTATATTTCCCTGTTAGTTAGGGAGGAAATGAAGAGGTTCTTGACACAAACAAAATTTTGCCACATCCTAGGAACACAGTTGGCATGGAGCCACATTCTCACACAGCTTAGTGACAATTCATTCTGAATTCATACACAATTGACCTATGAGAATTTGAAGTCTCAATTCTTCTGTAAACATCATGAACTACAAATGGTGTGCGTGCCTTTAGAATGAAAATGGTGTGCATGCCTTTAGAATTTTAGACATTTATGGGGCACAACATGTAAGAACCCAGGGTAGATCATGGTGGTAAATTAGAATACAGCAAACATTCTTACTTGAAAAGGTGAAGACTCGTGTCCAAAAATAATAAGTCAGGATCATAAAATGGTAGATTTGTGAGATGGTTCAGTATCTGCTTCTCTACTCCTCTGATGTTAGAATGCAGAAAGGGAGGATCAGTGTGAAACCTGGTGTCACAAAGATAAACGTGGTGAGTGAGCCTAATAACACTTCTGACCTTGTGTCAGGAATTCTCCTCAATACATTGCATTATTTCAGAATGAAAAAGATGGGATTAATTTTCCATGGACTCTGTTTTCATTAAATTACTCGAGGTTAGACCAAAAAAAAAAAAGACCTTTTCATTTGTTTATATGTTTGAAATACCTAGTAACTAGCTGCATAGATAGAGTTCAACAAATGGCTCTATACTATAGTGTGTTTATCCGCTAAGCACGGTAATGTGAAAAGCACTTCATTATTACATTATCTTGCAGACAATTTCATCAATGGGCTCAAGGTCCCTAACACAAATTACCACAATTTAGTGGCCTAAAACAATACAACACAAATTTATGTCTCCCTTTTAAAGGACCCTTTTGATTACATTGGTCCTCTGGATGACCCAAGATAACTTCCCATCACAAGATCTTTTATCATATCTGTAATATCAGTTTTCCAAGCAAGGAAACAAATTCACATACTCTGAGATTAAAACATGAATATCTTTGGAGAGGGGATTATTATTCTGTTGAATATCTATGTTTGATATCCAGTTAACAACTGAGTGTGATGGTGAGATTCTTGCAGAGGCTGGTTTAGAGCACACCAACTAAGTGACTTTGGGGGGCTTTCTTAGCCTAAAGGAGTTTCTTCATCTTCAAACAGATAAAAATAAGAGTCAGAATGTATTATATGCTTAATATATTTACTTATCCCAAAATATTATTTTACTCTTTTCCTCCCTGGTGGCCTAAAAATCCATCACCATAATGAACAACACAGTAACTATCTAGACAAGGAAGTTCATGACCAACCAGCTGCTCTAGATGGTCATTGGTATCCTTCACCTTCAGAAGGCAACCGTCCCTAAGACAGAAATTCAGGGAAAAAAGCAACTAAAGTGAACAAGACCACCTCTGATATCATCTTTGTATTTGAATTCAGAACCCATTTTGGCGGTGGCAAGACAGCTGGATTTGGCATGATATACAATTCCTTGGATTATGCAAAGGAAAATAACCCAAATATACAAACTTTCAAAACATGGTCTATATGAGTAGAAAAAGCCTCAAGAAAACAGTGAAAGGGACTCAAGAACAGGAGGCTGCCAAGGCTGATGTTGGTGTTGACAAAAAGAAGGAGCAAAGATTCTTCGGAAACTTAATCTGTAGTGATTGTGCAGATTTTTCATGAGAAGATTAACAAATTAAAACTTGTAAGAAGACAGTATTATTGTGTACTTCCTTCAGGTGAGGCAAATTGCCACGTTCTGTGAATGCAGTGATGAACAAATACTGACATAGGTCCTTCCTTGAAACCTTAGACTGGTAGAGGAGGCAATCTTTTGTCAAAGATAAGTTGATTACAAAGAGTCATAATACTTCAAATGAGGAAGCATTCTACTGTAGAGAATGGCAGGGAGGAGAGGGGAGTACACTGAAGGCAAGGGGGGGCAACTGGTAAAAGGAAAGACAGGAGGAGAGTGTGTGCAGAGAATCTGAAGAAGGCTGATGGGATGGAGCAGGGATAGTAAATATACCCCAAATACCATGTGTCAGCAGTTTAGCACGCATGCTCTAGACTGCTCCTTACTTCGTTAAGCACCCTCAGAGAAGTCACTTAACCTTTCTGTGCTTCAGTTTCCTCAGTGATAAAATAGAAATAATTATAACTGTCAAGGAGTTTGCAGATCAAATAAGAAAATGCATGTAATCCCCATATACAACACACCGATGGATCTTGGCAGTCATCCTACTCATCTTTTCCTTTATCTGTGCATCAACTTCATGATGTAAGGATTATTACCTAGGGAAGAGATTAAATAACTTGTCCAGAGTCATAGAGAAATCAGTGGCAGAGCAGGAAGTGGCAGAGCAGTGGGCAGAACAGGTACTGAAGTCCCTCTGCCTGCATGGGGCTGGAGCTCCCCACCATGGCGGCTTCCTTTTGAGGGGGGTGCGAGAGATGAATGAGATAAAACAGTTGAATTGCAAAGTAAACCTAAATTCATAAAGAAAAGACTTGTAAGTATTCACATTGCTCTCCTAACTACCATTTCCACTTCTATTATTATATTATAACAAAGACAGTTTAAGCTGACTGAAGATGAGACATCTTATTTCTTTCTGATTCATGTTCTTTCTAAATAAATGCCAATAATTGCTAAAGGGAAAAGGAATGCATGGGAAATGCAAAGTCCATTGCTATCTTCATTGCTCTGTGGCCTTATTCCTTTGCCCTTGGATGCTGGAATGCCCTTCCTTCCTTCCTTCCTTCCTTCCTTCCTTCCTTCCTTCCTTCCTTCCTTCCTTCCTTCCTTCCTTCCTTCCTTCCTT